>CAWUFW010002670.1:551165-1751165 GCA_963921515.1 Calotriton arnoldi | reverse complement strand
CGAACCCTATTTTAGATTCATTCGAAACATTCATCTACACACACTTGGCCCCTCACCCCCACTTCACCTTACGGCTGTTGGAAAAAGATCTCCACTAAAGTGCCCCTACTATAGGGAGCCCGTCGGGTATAGCACCGCCGACCTGACGAGGAGCAGCCCAATGATGAAGCATGACACCCTACTGGGTGTGTGAGGGCATTATAATCCAATAAATGGATTCCCAACTTCTGAACCATTCTGGGCGGGTTGGCTTAGATTCCCTTTCTTCAGACTCTCCACCCCTAGGAACAACATAACCTTTTCTTTATACTTGCTCAGGGGCATTTATGCTGGACCTTCCCAAAATGCCCCCTTGTCCCTTCCTTGTGTATTATTAAACTGCAATGGTCACAACAAGCCTTAGAGAACATCACAGCAAAACAACATTGTGAAAAAAAGCATTGAAACCATACAAACAGCCCTTAGAGGGTATAACTACATGAACAGTGCATTTTTAGGACTTCCAGGCCTTCTAAAATGTTTCCTGGCACCACCGGACACCAAAGAGATTGCCTCAGTTGGGAGGCAGCTGGCGGAGCCTACCCCTGGCTGCCCTCACCGGCTCCACGTACTGGCAGCACGATTGCATGCTACCACGGGAGACAGCAGTCCTCTTTTGTGACTGGGCAGACGGATCACTGACATAATATCGACGGACCGAATATCGACCTACAACACTATCGAGTCCAGAATATCGATGGACAGAATATCGACATCCTATCTCTACAAAGGTAAGTTCAAAAATATCTAAACCAAAATATCGTTGTTTAAAATATCGTTGTATAAAATATCGTTTTTTTTTAAATGTCTTAAAAATAATGTAAAATTAATTAGAAAATAAATATAATTAATAAAAACATTGGGGCCTATTATGATGGCGGGCGGAGGCACCACCGCGGCGCTGGCGGTGCGGAAAAATGCAATATACCGCGCGCCGGCAGCGGTGCTCACGCCCGCCATATTAGCATGTCTAGACAGAGCCCATTTCCCGTCCGCTGTGGCGTGACGCGGACCGCCATTAAAGTGCGCCCGCCACCGCGGCGGTGTGAGCCAATGAGCACTCACCACCGTGCGGAATGACGTCCCGTCCGCTGAACAAATCACGGTGCCGGAAACAGGGCAGCACACCGCGGTGGAGCAACCGCATAGCCAGAGACGGCGGAGACACCACAGCGGAGCAAGAAAATAGACCCCCGGCCCACACCATGATGGATCCAGCCCTACACGCCTTTCCGGTGCTATATATGATACACCACCTGCAAGTCATTGTCCGGCGCGGACGCCGCCGCAGGTATGTACACACACAACTGTGCATGCAACACAATACACAAGTCAAGGGTTTTAAAACGGTGCATGTCCACACCAGACACCCCTGTGGTGACAGGCACACATCCATCACTACATCCACACATGTCCCACCTGTCACAAAAACACCTCGCCCCATCCTGGTCACCCATGTTCCGTGATCATGAACAAATGTCCCGGTCTCGTCACCGCTGCGGTCAGTGTGCAGGAAAACCTGTACACAACGCAGAGGCCAGTGCCAGCGCCAGCCATGGCCACATTACAAACAGCACAAAACCACTACTCAACACACAACACACTAGCCCTCTCCCTGAAGGGACATACCATGTGCCTTCCATGTGCCACTCCTGCACAACAACAACACAGGTTAATACACACCCTGCCCCACAGCCCTAACAACTGCAGAGATAGCCACAGCAGGAATTGTTGCACAGGAACACATAGCACAGAAGAACAGGCCCCAGCCGACACACACACCACAACAACACCACACACATGCCAACAACACTGAGCCCCAGCACAAAATGTACACACACACACATATTGATGATAAAACAATCCACTGCACACACAGCCTACCAACTTACACAGACACACCCTACCCTGCCTCACACCCACATACACAGACCACATGCTAGCAGCAATGGAGGACAACATACATGAAAGTTAAAGTGATGTGCCCACAAATGGAAGGACAAGGACACAACTATCAAGCATGTGTACATCACATGCAAGACAACAGACATCTGAGAACACCCACAGCCCATCAAATCACACATGGCTGCCACAGTGAGTCAACACAAACCACAAGCACCTCAATTCAACAACTCAGGGAGACAGCAAGGCCACCCATGTCAAAGCACAGGGATGAAAGGAAGGCCATGAAGTCAAATACTGAACAGACACACATAGGTACGCAATTACCTGACAAGAGCATCTCTGCACCACAACACAGAGGCCCCATTCACACACTCCATGATTGAGAAGCACAAGTAGGATACGTCACACATCCCCCCTCTCACATCAGCAGCACACAACACCGACATGTGCACCAAATCACAATTGCAGGGCACAACAAATCCACATTCACGCACACCACTCCAGGGTGACACATGGGTGTAGTTGACAATGCAGGTGCACACACATCAACAGTCACCACAAACTCACCCCCTTCACACCACACACTTCTCCACCACCAAAGTGTACACTTTGGAAGTAAGGCATGGGACCAGGATTACTGACCACCACAAGATGACCGTACACATACACTGCTGGGCACACAGTAAGTAAACTCACACAGACACCATGACCCGTGCCAACCTGCATGAAAGCCTGTGCATAAACTCCCACCCTGTGCTGACATTGCCTCCAAACATGACATGTCTACACCATAGACAACATGGACAAAGAAGGATGATGACAACAAGAACATTTGCACAAACCACCTTCACTGCACCCACAAGTATAAGAGTCAGGAAGAATTGAAGTCCCTGTCACCCCTGCAAAAACATGGAAACGTGAGACAACCCATTGCCAGTGTTGAAGTGCCATACTGAGCATGTGACACAGTAAACATGCACACACAGAAACAGTTTCATTGAGAAATTACACTGACAGAACTGACAACAGGAACAACTGTCTTTATTCACACTTGTGCATAGATAGACAACAAATGAGGGCAACTGCAGGGCCAGTGGCCACTACAATGTACAGAGTAGTTACATCAGAAGCTGCACAGGCAGGGGGCAAACAGCAGTGAACAACAAGGCCAGAGGCCAGGACACAGTGCAGGTGAGGTACATGAGAAGCTGCACAGGCAAGGGGCAAACAGCAGTGAACAACAAGGCCAGTGGCCAGTCCAAAGTGCAGGTGAGGTACATGAGAAGCTGCACAGGTAAGGGGCAAACAGCAGTGATCAACAAGGCAAGTACAATGTGCAGATGAAGTCCATGAGAAGCTGCACAGGCAGGGGGCAAACAGCAGTGAACAACAAGGCAAGTGGCAAGGACACAGTGCAGGTGAGGTACATGAGAAGCTGCACAGGCAAGGGGCAAACAGCAGTGAACAGCAAGGCCAGTGGCCAGTCCAAAGTGCAGGTGAGGTACATGAGATCCTGCACAGGCAAGGGGCAAACGGCAGTGATCAACAAGGCAAGTACAATGTGCAGATGAAGTCCATGAGAAGCTGCACAGGCAAGGGGCAAACAGCAGTGAACAGCAAGGCCAGTGGCCAGGACACGGTGCAGGTGAGGCACATGAGAAACTGCACAGGCAAGGGGCAAACAGCAGTGAACAGCAAGGCCAGTGGCCAGTCCAAAGTGCAGGTGAGGTACATGAGAAGCTGCACAGGCAGGGGGCTAACAGCAGTGAACAACAAGGCCAGTGGCCAGGACACAGTGCAGGTGAGGTACATGAGAAGCTGCACAGGCAAGGGGCAAACAGCAGTGAACAGCAAGGCCAGTGGCCAGTCCAAAGTACAGGTGAGGTACATGAGAAGCTGCACAGGCAAGGGGCAAACAGCAGTGATCAACAAGGCAAGTACAATGTGCAGATGAAGTCCATGAGAAGCTGCACAGGCAGGGAGCAAACAGCAGTGAACAGCAAGGCCAGTGGCCAGTCCAAAGTGCAGGTGAGGTACATGAGATCCTGCACAGGCAAGGGGCAAACAGCAGTGATCAACAAGGCAAGAACAATGTGCAGATGACGTCCATGAGAAGCTGCACAGGCAAGGGGCAAACAGCGGTGAACAGCAAGGCCAGTGGCCACTCCAAAGTGCAGGTGAGGTACATGAGATCCTGCACAGGCAGGGGGAAAACAGCAGTGAACAACAAGGCCAGTGGCCAGGACACAGTGCAGGTGAGGTACATGAGAAGCTGCACAGGCAAGGGGCAAACAGCAGTGAACAGCAAGGCCAGTGGCCAGTCCAAAGTGCAGGTGAGGTACATGAGAAGCTGCACAGGCAAGGGGCAAACAGCAGTGATCAACAAGGCAAGTACAATGTGCAGATGAAGTCCACGAGAAGCTGCACAGGCAAGGGGCAAACAGCAGTGAACAGCAAGGCCAGTGGCCAGGACACAGTGCAGGTGAGGTACATGAGAAGCTGCACAGGCAAGGGGCAAACAGCAGTGAACAGCAAGGCCAGTGGCCAGTCCAAAGTGCAGGTGAGGTACATGAGAAGCTGCACAGGCAGGGGGCAAACAGCAGTGAACAACAAGGCCAGTGGCCAGGACACAGTGCAGGTGAGGTACATGAGAAGCTGCACAGGCAAGGGGCAAACAGCAGTGAACAGCAAGGCCAGTGGCCAGTCCAAAGTGCAGGTGAAGTACATGAGAAGCTGCACAGGCAAGGGGCAAACAGCAGTGATCAACAAGGCAAGTACAATGTGCAGATGAAGTCCATGAGAAGCTGCACAGGCAGGGGGCACACAGCAGTGAACAACAAGGCCAGTGGCCAGGACACAGTGCAGGTGAGGTACATGAGAAGCTGCACAGGCAAGGGGCAAACAGCAGTGAACAGCAAGGCCAGTGGCCAGTCCAAAGTGCAGGTGAGGTACATGAGATCCTGCACAGGCAAGGGGCAAACAGCAGTGATCAACAAGGCAAGTACAATGTGCAGATGAAGTCCATGGGAAGCTGCACAGGCAAGGGGCAAACAGCGGTGAACAGCAAGGCCAGTGGCCACTCCAAAGTGCAGGTGAGGTACATGAGATCCTGCACAGGCAGGGGGCAAACAGCAGTGAACAACAAGGCCAGTGGCCAGGACACAGTGCAGGTGAGGTACATGAGAAGCTGCACAGGCAAGGGGCAAACAGCAGTGAACAGCAAGGCCAGTGGCCAGTCCAAAGTGCAGGTGAGGTAAATGAGAAGCTGCACAGGCAAGGGGCAAACAGCAGTGATCAACAAGGCAAGTACAATGTGGAGATGAAGTCCATGAGAAGCTGCACAGGCAGGGGGCAAACAGCAGTGAACAACAAGGCCAGTGGTCAGGACACAGTGCAGGTGCGGTACATGAGCAGCTGCACAGGCAAGGGGCAAACAGCAGTGAACAACAAGGCAAGTACAATGTGCAGAGTAGTTACATCAGAAGCTGCACAGGGAATGTGTGCGACTATACCATGCCATGCTCAGCAACAGAGTCATCGGGATAACAATGGGCATCACAGACACCGCTGTGGACAGACAGGTGTGTGAGGGTGACTACCACTCAGATGTGGCTGTCTGTCGGACTTGGAGGTGACTGTGTGTCGCGGTCAGTAGGAGGACTGCCCCGGGAGTGTGAGGAACATCTGTGGAAGAGACATCTCTGGCTTGGGAAGCTGGAGGGCTGCTTGGACCAGGTGGGGTGGTGGCACGGGGAGGTGGACTGATGCTGTGGTGAGACCCAGTGTGTGCAGGAGATTGTGGAGGGGTGCCTTTCCACTTCTTGGGGATCCTGAAAGGCTTCCCTGTCTGGGGACTAATGTGAACTGGCTGTGGACACAACAGGTAACCCCACCACCAAACCTGCTCCTGGTGCTGACTCTGGGCCCCCTCTGGGGACATGCTGGATCCAGCTGTGCGCTTCCCTGGGGCTTGCTTCCGCCCTTCCAAACCCTGTCTACCATGTTTAGCCCCTACAGTGCCCCCTTGTGCCTGCTTCATAGGGCTCGGGATGGGAGTGGAGGTTGTGGGTGGATCAGCCATAGGGCCCTCATCCAGTGTAAGCCTTGCAGGTAACACCTCCTCAGTGGGCAGGGAAACTGTCTTCTTTGCTTTGCGAGCGGTCCTTGGGACAGGAGAGTCCTTGGCGGGGATGACCCTGAGGCCTGTGATCCTGACGCCTGTTCTGCCCTCTGGCCCTTGGTGTTGCCTGACGGGCTTTTATCTCTGTGCTCTGGGGTGGTCTTAGTTTTCTGTGGGGATGGTGTCTGCGGCCTGGACCGTTTGGGCTGTTGCTGCTGCTGTGTGCTGCGTGTGCTGTATCTGGACTTTGGGGTCTGTTGAGCATTGTCACTGTCATCAGAGGTGCACACTGACAGGACGGTGGACAAAGGGACAGGAGCTGCTCCCTGAGAATGTGCCTCTTGCAGGGCTACCGTCACTGTTTAGGACAATGACTGCACAGTCCGGTGTAGCCCACCCACATCCGAATGTATGCCCTCCATGAAAGCTATCACCTGGCCCAACTTTTTATCGTGGTCTAGGAAGTCATTGAGGAGAGCTGTCTGCCCCACACACAGCTGGCGCAATAACTCTACTGACTCAGCACTGAGGGCTGCAGGGCTGACATGGGCCGGGGCAGCAGTGCCTGGGGTGAAGGACACTCTTCCCTTTCGACTTGTGCGAACACGGGCAGCACCAGTGGAAGTAGATGGGAGGCTGGGCAGTGTACGCTGTGTAGCGGAAGAGGAGGCAGAGTCCCCATTCCCTGTGGCCTCCAACATGGATGCGTCACCGCTGGCGTCAGATGATGTAGAGCTTTGCGTCTCGGGTTGTGATTCCTCCAGCAGACTCCTGTCCCCCTCCTCGGCGCTGGTCATATCTGTGTCACTCTGCTCCGGTGCAGCTGTTGCACTGGATGCCTCACCGCTGGTGTCCGTCCCCTGTCCCTCAATGCACACGGGAGATGCTACATGGGAGAGAGATGTAGTGTTAGTGGAGTGGCACCAACTGAAGTAACATGTGCAAGTAAATCATCATTCAAGAAGATGTGTTATCCATGTTGCACATCACCCTGACTAAATATACATTGCCACCTCAATTATCAACCCAACAGTGCATGTAAAGAACAAATCCAGCCACAAGTGATCCCGGTGACTCACACAGCACACCATCCTGCCTGTGGCCCACTTCAGGCACAGGCACAAAATCTATCTGACCACACAGGGTGCTGAGGATGGCATGGATGAACACCACAACATGGTGTCAATTACGTACATGGATGGAGCAGTAGGGGAGCACACACACACAGACCACAACATAATAGCCCACAATGGCCATTAGCGCATGCCAGCCATCATGTTGCTTGCACGGGCACAAGTACTGTAGCACATTGTCCTCAGAAGTTGTAGCAGCTGAAATCTGCTGTCAGGCATTGCACGCATTGATTCAAACACACTCAGATTAGGCACACTGCCGTCAACATCAATATGAATTCCCACAGTACCCCACTGCACAAGGTACCTGAATGCCACAGCTTTGAATGCAATGGCAATGCACATTGCGCAGATCACATCAGTGAGTACAGGTGGGACAAATGCATGTCAGATGCACCCAGCACAGACGCCACTTACAATTCACTGCATCACACTACCCACTTCACATAGCTCAGAGTTTGTCCAATCTGTGGACACATGCAGCCACTCCCTGCCAAAGCCACCCATCAACAAATACTCACCCCTAGCTTGCTGCTGATGCTCCTTCAATTGTGCATCCAACTCAGGCTCTGTTACGCCCAAGATGCGGGCCATTAGTGGTGTCATGGTGCGACGGGCCAACCTGCCACTCCGAGGGAGCAGCCCCAGCGTCATCTCGGCCACGTTCTTGCTCAGCCGGCAGATGTCGTCCCACCTTTTATGACAGTGGCTGCGCCGTCGGTTTGACACACCCAGATCACGCACCTTGGAGGCAATGGCCCTCCACACGGCTTTACACTGGTGGAATATCAGCTGCAGGCATGGGAGACAAGAGGGGTAATACATCAGTGACACAGTGTATACTACCAAAATCTCTCAATACAGTGGCACAATACTCACTCATCCCAAATCAACAGATATGTGTAACAGAGCCAAGAATGCATGGCACATGGTACAACGGCATTGGAGAACCACATGTGAATCCATGAAGGTGGGAGGGTGGACACAGTGCCTGTAAATCCCATTCACATGCAGGTTGCCAGCACATCAAGCAATGCGTAATCTGCCCACATCTACTGTCCGCTGTTAGCTAGAGCAACACATAGATTAGATAGCAACACATGGTTGTTGGTGGACTCACTGTGTCCAACACTGCGCAGCCCCCAATGTCCTCACCCTGTGAATGGCTCACTGTGTCATGGAGCTCACATACAGTGACATCAACTCTCATACACACACCCTTGTCACAAGGCTTGTCGTGTGCAATCTACAGGGCTGAGATGGCTCTTTGATGAAGATGTGTGAACAAAAGTCACATGGAACACACTGTACATGCAGTGATGTGTACTTGTGGGATTGGGCGGCGACTGTGCAAGCCAGGTGGGCTGACACTGAGGGACATTTGGGACCCACACAGCCATTCACACAAGCAATCACTGGCCTGACTCCTGCATTACCAATTTGACGCTTCACTGTATGGCTGACAGGACAATACATGTCCCTCAAATCTGGATGGGCATGCAGGGAAACGTGTGAAAGAGGCTACACAGCCCTGCCCCCTGGAGAAAACATGCTAGGCAGTGCATGTCAGAGCCCCACACTCACTGACACATACTGCAGCTCCTCCACCTCACGTGTGCCCCCCCTGCACTCTCACTCACACTGTTGGAGACTTACCACGGCATTAGGGGCACCATAGAGCCTTGGGTACTGTGCAAGCACCCCGTCCACCAGGACCTCCAGCTCCTCGCTGGTGAAGGGACTGGCCCGGATCTTCTGTGTCCTCGACATCACTGTGGACAGGTGGCAGCAGCAGCATGTGGAGTTCAGGGGTGGCAGGCAGCAGTCCCTGGAGACAGCAGCAGCAGGTGGAGGGTGGCAGGCAGCAGTCCCTGGAGACAGCAGCAGCAGGTGGAGGGTGGCAGGCAGCCGTCCCTGGAGACAGCAGCAGCAGGTGGAGGGTGGCAGGCAGCACTCCCTGGAGACAGCAGCAGCAGGTGGAGTTCAGGGGTGGCAGGCAGCAGTCCCTGGAGACAGCAGCAGCAGGTGGAGGGTGGCAGGCAGCAGTCCCTGGAGGCAGCAGCAGCAGGTGGAGGGTGGCAGGCATCAGTCCCTGGAGACAGCAGCAGCAGGTGGAGGGTGGCAGGCAGCAGTCCCTGGAGGCAGCAGCAGCAGGTGGAGGGTGGCAGGCAGCAGTCCCTGGTAGCAGTGGAAATGTGGGGCACCCTCCCACACATATATAGGCCCCTGGGGCTGTGTCAGTGGTCCCACGCCGCTGCAATTGGTGTACCAGGTCTGCTATTTTTAAAATCATCCAAAGTCCGCCTCCGCGGTGGCGGTGCACGCCTACCGCGATTTTCAAATACATATGAAGCAACCGCTACTGTGCGTCCCATTGGCTGCAAGGGCATGGACCATGGCGGTAACACACCGCAGGGGCCAGGCGCGCGCTCCAGCGGTGGTGCATCTTTTGAATGCTTCCACTGACCAGCTCCGCGGTTGCAGAACACGTCTACCGCTATTTTCAAAATTGCATCAGGGTACCGCGAGGGTGCTTCCCATTGCCTATCAGGGCATGGTCCATGGCGGTGACAGTCCGCAGGGGCCAGGCGGTAGGCACCGCCAGATGGGTGCCATACAGTCCCTGTAGTGACCGTGAGCTGGGTAGCGGTGCATGCCAACCACCATTTACACAGGTTGGCATGGCTGAGACTACCGCGATCGTGTCTGGGATATTGGCGGTGACAGTCCGCAGGGGCCAGGCGGTAGGCACCGCCAGATGGGTGCCATACAGTGCCTGTAGTGACCGTGAGCTGGGTAGCAGTGCATGCCAACCGCCATTTACACATGTAGGCATGACTGAGACTACCGCGATCGTGTCTGGGATGTTGGCGGTGGCAGTCCGCAGGGGCCAGGCGGTAGGCACCGCCAGATGGGTGCCATACAGTGCCTGTAGTGACCGTGAGCTGGGTAGCGGTGCATTCCAACCGCCATTTACACATGTAGGCATGGCTGAGACTACCGCGATCGTGTCTGGGATATTGGCGGTGACAGTCCGCAGGGGCCAGGCGGTAGGCACCACCAGATGGGTGCAAAAACAACAGTTGATGGACAGAATGCAGAACAATGTCATACATTCACCCCAGTACAGAGATCTGGGCCTAAATCCATCGTTTTTTTGCTCACCATGCCATTCCAGTTTGGACCCAGCCATATGCAAATCAGTCTTGACCCTGTGCCTCATGGGAACAGTCCAGCCCGAACTGCCAAGCCAGGTCCTCCCTGGACTGGAAACAAGCATCCTAGGACCGGTTTCAGGGTTTCACCCTCTTCAGCAAGGATAGCTTGATTCCAGTGGCATGGAGAGCACGGGACCCACGTCTGGGCATACCCGTCCCACTCGGGGTGACAAATGCAAAAACAACAGTTGATGGACAGAATGCAGAACAATGTCATACATTCACCCCAGTACAGAGATCTGGGCCTAAATCCATCGTTTTTTTGCTCACCATGCCATTCCAGTTTGGACCCAGCCATATGCAAATCAGTCTTGACCCTGTGCCTCATGGGAACAGTCCAGCCCGAACTGCCAAGCCAGGTCCTCCCTGGACTGGAAACAAGCATCCTAGGACCGATTTCAGGGTTTCACCCCACTTCAGCCAGGATAGCTTGATTCCAGTGGCATGGAGAGCACGGGACCCACGTCTGGGCATACCCGTCCCACTCGGGTTGACAAATGCAAAAACAACAGTTGATGGACAGAATGCAGAACAATGTCTTAAATTCACCCCAGTACAGAGATCTGGGCCTAAATCCATCGTTTTTTTGCTCACCATGCCATTCCAGTTTGGAGCCAGCCATATGCAAATCAGTCTTGACCCTGTGCCTCATGGGAACAGTCCAGCCCGAACTGCCAAGCCAGGTCCTCCCTGGACTGGAAACAAGCATCCTAGGACCGGTTTCAGGGTTTCACCCCTCTTCAGCCAGTATAGCTTGATTCCAGTGGCATGGAGAGCACGGGACCCACGTCTGGGCATACCCGTCCCACTCGGGGTGACAAATGCAAAAACAACAGTTGATGGACAGAATGCAGAACAATGTCATACATTCACCCCAGTACAGAGATCTGGGCCTAAATCCATCATTTTTTTGCTCACCATGCCATTCCAGTTTGGACCCAGCCATATGCAAATCAGTCTTGACCCTGTGCCTCATGGGAACAGTCCAGCCCGAACTGCCAAGCCAGGTCCTCCCTGGACTGGAAACAAGCATCCTAGGACCGGTTTCAGGGTTTCACCCTCTTCAGCCAGGATAGCATGATTCCAGTGGCATGGAGAGCACGGGACCCACGTCTGGGCATACCCGTCCCACTCGGGGTGACAAATGCAAAAACAACAGTTGATGGACAGAATGCAGAACAATGTCATACATTCACCCCAGTACAGAGATCTGAGCCTAAATCCATCGTTTTTTTGCTCACCATGTCATTCCAGTTTGGACCCAGCCATATGCAAATCAGTCTTGACCCTGTGCCTCATGGGAACAGTCCAGCCCGAACTGCCAAGCCAGGTCCTCCCTGGACTGGAAACAAGCATCCTAGGACCGGTTTCAGGGTTTCACCCCTCTTCAGCCAGGATAGCCTGATTCCAGTGGCATGGAGAGACCCGGTCCTAGGATGCTTGTTTCTGGTCCAGGGAGGACCTGGCTTAGCAGTTCGGGCTGGACTGTTCCCATGAGGCACAGGGTCAAGACTGATTTGCATATGGCCAGGTCTAAACTGGGGTGGCATGGTGAGCAAAAGAATGATGGATTTAACCCAGATCTCTTGACTGGGGGTGAATGTTTTGATTTGTTCTGCATTCCGTCCATCAATTGTGTGTCTTTTGCTTCCTCGCCCTAAGTGCGCCGGGTATGCCCAGACGTGGGTCCCGGGCTCACTGTGCCACTGGATTCAAGCTATCCTGGCTGAAGAGAGGTGAAACCCCGAAACCGGTCCTAGGATGCTTGTTTCTGGTCCAGGGAGGACCTGGCTTAGCAGTTCGGGCTGGACTGTTCCCATGAGGCCAAGGGTCAAGACTGATTTGCATATGGCCAGGTCTAAACTGGGGTGGCATGGTGAGCAAAAGAATGATGGATTTAACCCAGATCTCTTGACTGGGGGTGAATGTTTTTATTGGTTCTGCATTCCGTCCATCAATTGTGTGTCTTTTGCTTCACCGCCAGATGGGTGCCATACAGTGCCTGTAGTGACCGTGAGCTGGGTAGCGGTGCATGCCAACCGCCATTTACACATGTAGGCATGGCTGAGACTACCGCAATCGTGTCTGGGATATTGGCGGTGACAGTCCGCAGGGGCCAGGCGGTAGGCACCGCCAGATGCGTGCCATACAGTGCCTGTAGTGACCGTGAGCTGGGTAGCGGAGCAGGATTGCTGCACATATGGAGTCATCCAGCTCTATCCATAGCCCAACATGAACAGTGCCCAGTGTCTCCAACATTGAAGGACCCTCATGAGGCCAACATTACGAATGGGACATTTAACTCCATGTCACCTACACATGCCATATATGTGTATGTGATAAATTACATTGACACATACACACGCACATGTCACATGTGATGTGTAAGGGCATGTAGACTGTACAGTTTTTGTGTTGCATAGCATATGTAGATATTGGTCAAAGTGTGTAGGTGCAATGTAACGCACAATGCTGTCTCATTGTGTGAACTAGGGGCATCATTGACTGTCACATTGTCTACTGCACATGCACACACTTGTTCACCACTCTCAGCCTGTGGTCAGTGTGTACTTGATGTGTGCCATGTGCAACTTGTGTTGGGAGGTGTATCATAGACAGCAGCACGGTGTGCTAGGGTAGTATTGTGGTCTGACACATATGCTGGGTGTAATACTCACAGGTGTGCGCACACATGTTGTTCCATATCCCACTGTGCATGCCAATGAGCAAGAGGTGTGCACAGATCATTGCTGCGGGGAAGGGGACAAGTGTACGAGTAGTGTACCTGATGTGTACCGACTTGTGCAGTGCTCTGTTGGTTGATGGTGCAGTCTGTAACATTTGGCAATGTGTCTGTAGAAAAGTGAAATGTCCTGTACATCTCATGGTGTGTTTCATTGACATATGTGCACTTTCATCTGACCTAGGAGGAGGCCCAATATCCATCGTCCATTCACAGTGCTGGCTGACATGGAGAATGAAGAGATCATCCGCAAATTCAGGCTGGATAGAGTTTCCCTACAAAACCTATGTGCCATGTTGGAGCCCCACCTGCAGCCACGTCGCACATATCCAACAGCTTTCACCGCGACTTCAAAGGCGATGGCGTGCCTGCATTTCTTTGCGACAGGCTCATTCCAGCACACGGTAGCAAGTGCAGGTGGGATGTCACAACCGATGTTCAGCATGGTGCTGAGGGATGTACTGTCAGCTATGATGAACTACAAGGACAGATACATTCATTTCCCCAGGGTGCCAGAGTTGGTGGCTGTGAAGGGAGATTTTTATGCCCTTGGACACATCCCCCATGTCGTTGGTGCCTTTGATTGCACACATGTCGGGCTTGTGCCACCACAGGCACGTGAGCAAGTGTACAGAAATCGGAAGCATTACCACTCGGTAAATGTTCAAGTGGTGTGCCAGGCGGACATGATCATCTCCCACGTGTGTGCCAGGTATCCCGGGTCAGCCCATGATTCGCACATCATGCGCAGCAGCATTGTCCCGCAGCTGATGGCCAATCTGCTTCCTGAGCGTGCATGGCTTGTGGGTGAGTATGCATAGTGGAGTAGCATGGTGTGTGTGTGACATGCTGTCCTGTGGCATTTTGGAACATCAAGGTTAATCTGTGTTTCTCACACCCAGGTGACTCTGCATATCCTAACCGTCCATGGTTGCTGAGCCCACTGCGGAATCCTGTGACAGCAGCTGCTGTGTGATGTAATGATGCCCATGGGAGGACACGGCGTGTAATAGAGCGTACATTTGGTCTCCTAAAGTCCCGATGTCGCTGCCTGGACCGTACCAGAGGTGCCCTGATGTACTCACCAAGGAAGGTGTGTCAGATAGTCGTGGCATGCTGCATGCTCCACAACCTGGCCATTCGCAAGGCAATACCCCTGATCCTGGATGATGATGAGCAGCCAAGGCCCCCGCCTGCAAACCAACCCGGGTCCAGTGACGAGGACAGTGGAGAGGAGGAAGGTGTTGACATGCGTCAACAGCTCATCAACCGCTACTTCACTTGAAGGTGAGTGACGATGTAGGAGGGACACATGGTCTGATGGTGTTGCAGTTGCTGTGAGGGTGTATGTGAGCTTGGTGACTGCAGCCTTGCGTTCACTCATTGCTGGTTGGCAATGTTTGTGGGATGAGGTAGTTTGACACAGATACAGGATGTCTCTATGGCGACTGTTGCTCTGTGTAATGTGTGAAGATTGGAGTACCTTGTTGACAAGTGTTGTGTGATGTGTGTGATGCCACCCCAAAACAAGTGACTCTTGTTCTAATGTTTTTCCTAGGTCCCTTCAGCCTCTCCTTGCCTACCTACATTCCATTTACCTGGGACATTTACATCACGGTGGAGGTTGCACATCCTGTATTAAAGACGGAGCAGACACAACAACATGTGTGTAAGGTGTATTTATTTACAATTGTGACATGTGAGGGTTGAGAAAATGTACAGGGGGTGGGAAATTTGAAGAAATGAGTTGACGGTCATGGTAGATGAGATAATTGAGTAGTGACCACAGTGATGTGGAGGCGCAGTCCAACAGACAGATGCCATTCACATGGCAGTGTGGGGAAGGATAGTCCAAAAGGTAAATGCAGTGGTGCAGTGGTCTGCCATCATGGCTGGCTCCGGGACTTGCCTTTGGCAGGTGCTTTGGCACTTGATGCCTCCTGGCCTTTCCTTGGATGGCCCCTTTGCGATTGACTGGAGGGGCCTGTGCTGCAGGGGCAGTGGTGTCTGAGGACTCACCCCCTCTGTGGACGCAGGGGAGGATGATGAACTGTCATCCTGCTGCCCATCAGGGGAGGCGGAGGTGTTGAATGTTGCGCTGGCCTGTCCCTCCGAACCACCACTAGCTGCCCCAAGAGGTCCACAATTTGTCCCATGCGGGTGTCCATGGACCTTATCAGCAGGAGGAGCTCCGAGAATCTTCCTCAGACCGGCCCATTCGTCCCTGGGCCTGTTCGTATGCCCCAAGGACTCTGTTGATGTGGGACAGGGCTTCCGTCCCAGGCTCAGTTCCCCTCTGCATGACCCTGCCCCTCCCAACTACACTGCTGCCACGGGCCTGTTGGCTCTCCACATTGCTCCGCTGCATCCTCTCCCTGGCCTCCTGAGTAGATGTCGTGGGGTGCTCATCACCTGGGGCAGGGAGGGTGTTGCGGGCAGCTGTGGTGGGGGTGGTGGTGGTGGTAGTAGTTGACACACAGGCCGTGACAACAGCTGTCTGGGGAAGGTCATGGGTTGCAGCAGATGTGCTTGTGGGGACAATGGGTGCCTGGGACTGGTTGCGGCCTGCCACACCAGATGGGCTGGCTTGGGGCTCCTCATCCAAGGAATCCAGGGAGTCTTCATCCAGTAGTCTCTGTTCCGGGGTGGGGGACTGGCTCTGCATGTTGGTGGTGTCGTCCTCTGCAGTGAGTTCTTGGTCACCTGTGGGTCAGATGAGAAATGGTCATTGTGTTGCAACCAGCAAAGTTTCTGTTCGCACTGTTACATCAACTGTTTGTACATCCAGCAGTTGTTCACTGTTCTAATTTGCAGTTACCGACATCCAGTGATGCATTACAAGCTGTTGAGGTACATGCATTACTTGTCCATATTGGGAGTTGGCAAGACATGACATGCACAATTTACATATTTTACATTGACAGGTTCATGTTGGCATCTAGTGAGTGTTAAATCATATGTGATCAAGTTACGCGTGTATGTCACTTGTTGTGCTCTTGCAGCCGGTTTACTCTGCACATTGGGTGAACATTGTAGTTGCATCCATACCTTTGGCATGTGGTGTACATATCTGTATTTGCACTTCCAGCCATGCTTTCTTTGCTTTCATTTGGTCCTTGCTGGTCTGGACCCCTGCCATTTTCAAATGGCATGCAGTGGTGTGCAGGGTTGTGCACTGAGTTACATCTACATGTGGATCTGAATGTCACACTTTGGTTGCTGTCATGGTTTCATTTGCTTAGGTGTGTGCACACTATAGTGGCCAATGCTATCTGGGTGTGCAGTTGTGCAATGTGAGGCCTGGTGTCCTATGCCACCATGCTTGTCGTGAAGCATATCTGGCTGCATGTAGTGGCTGGTGATATGTTCTGTTTGCTGTTTTGTGCTTGTATTTGTGAGACCTCACTGTGTGTGTGTGAGGAAGGCTTCCATCTTGGTCCAGTGTGGGACAAGTCAGCATGATATGTCTACCTACCCGTGATTTGGAAGTGGACAGTGCAATGACTGACACGTGCATCTTAGTGCGAGGATGTAATCAGTCTTGGGGGCTGGAGCTCATGTGGGCTTGTGTGAGTTGTTGTGCAAGCTTCCCACCCCCACACACCCCGACCTGTGATATACGGTTAGCTACCTGTTAGTTGAGTGGGTAGCATACAATGCCTGCCACATGATTCAGATTGGGGGTGGAGTGGCCCATCCTACTCAGGGGTGGGACAGCATGCATGGTGGGATTTGTGGGACAATTTGCCAAACCCACAACACCGTCTCCGTGTGAAGATGGCTACCTTCCGGTTGATGTGAAGGTGAGCAATGACATGGCTATGTGACTTAAGAGTCATTCTTGGGAGGAACGTGCCTGTGGAGAGCAGAAGGTGTGTGTGGGTTTCGGTTCCCAAACTTTTCACATCACATTAGGGCATGGGGTGTAGCCCCACCATCACTGTTGTCCCAACTATCTGGGTGTGGGGTTCCCTCCCCCAAGATTTGCAGGCAAAATAGGTCATGGGGTATATCCCCCCCATCACTGTTGTCCCAAGTATCTGGGTGTGGGGTTCACTCACCCAACATTTGCAGCCACATTAGGGCATGGGGTATAGCCCCCCATCACTGTTGTCCCAACTATCTGGGTGTGGGGTTCACTCCCCCAAGATTAGCAGGCAAAATAGGTCATGGGGTATATCCCCCATCAATGTTGTCCCAAGTATCTGGGTGTGGGGTCCACTCCCCCAACATTTGAAGGCACAATAGGGCATGGGGTATAGGCTCCTATCACTGTGGTGACATACAGCAGGTTGAACATCTCACCCAGCAAACATTTCCACACTATCATGGTTTCATGGTATTTGTGGACCTGTGAACATGAGCAAAGTACTGGTGATGCAGTTGTTCAGGGGCATCCATACACTTACATGTTGTCATTAACAGTGGTGTGTGTGTAAGATACAGTCAGCCATGTGCAGACAATGTGTGCTTTTGGGGCCAGACTATACCAGCACTGTTCAGATAGACAGTGTGAGATGTGACCATTGTCAATGCATACACACATTGCTGGGCCCAAGCAGACACATTTGTGCATTTTAGTCAGACAAAGTACTCTTGTTATGCAATTCAGTGCAGCACTGTGGCTGCTGGGTCTGTTGCAAGACAGTTGGGATGTGCATAGTTTAGCAGTGTGAGTCCCAGGTCCAGTGGAGTTTTTGTGTAATCTGCCCTTCCACTGTTTACATCGCAACACTGTGGTATGACATGGGTGATTAGCACATTGACAACCAACCTGCCAGACACTGCTGCAGGGAAGCATGATCGGTGTTAATGTTGCAGTGTGTGATGCCTGGCACAGTAGACACAATGTGGGTAAGTTTTGCACTGAGACTTGTGCATGCTGAGTACAATACGACTGTTTAGCATGATTTGTGTAAGTGACTGTGGACAAAGTGGTATGGTGTGATGTGCGGGGGAACTAACGTCACATGCCTATGAGTGGGACAAGTGCTCCATCATGCTGAACTGTTGAAGAAATGGGCCTGTTGTGGGTTGTACTGCAGTGTCTCCAATTACACACACCACTCCCAGTTGAAATGATTACCTACCAATAAGTTTGATGAGTCACAGTCAATATCTGCCACATGGTTGTGGTTGTGG
Organism: Calotriton arnoldi; assembly: GCA_963921515.1. Taxonomy (NCBI): domain Eukaryota; kingdom Metazoa; phylum Chordata; class Amphibia; order Caudata; family Salamandridae; genus Calotriton; species Calotriton arnoldi. Next base: position 1,732,865 of record CAWUFW010002670.1, on the reverse strand, counting down.
GGAGTGCTCCATCTTGCGCAGCTGTAGGACAAGGGGGTCTGGTGGGAGTTGTAGTGCAGACTTCCAAACCACCCACACACCTCCCTGTGAGGATGGCTACCTACCTGTTAGGTTAAGGTGAGCAATGCAATGGCTGCCACATGGGGGGGGTCAGGGCTCCATCTTGCGCAGCTGTAGGACAAGGGGGCCTGGTGGGAGTTGTAGGACAGGCCTCCCACACCCAAACAACACTCCCTGTAAAGATGGCTACCTACCTGTTAGGTGAGAGTGAAGCACACAATGGCTGAGGCATGCTTCTGGGTGGGGGGAGTTATCCATCCTGCTCAGCTGTGGGACAAGGGGACCTGGTGGGAGTTGTGGTGCAGGCCTCCCTATTCCAAACAACCCTCCCTGTGAAGATGGCTACCTACCTGTTAGGTGAGGGTGAAGCACACAATGGCTGAGGCATGCTTCTGGGTGGGGGGAGTAATCCATCCTGCTCAGCTGTGGGACAAGGGGGCCTGGTGGGAGTTGTGGGGCAGGCCTCCCACACCCAAACAACCCTCCCTGTAAAGATGGCTACCTACCTGTTAGGTGAGGGTGAAGCACACAATGGCTGAGGCATGCTTCTGGGTGGGGGGAGTAATCCATCCTGCTCAGCTGTGGTACAAGGGGGCCTGGTGGGAGTTGTAGTGCAGACTTCCAAACCACCCACACACCTCCCTGTGAGGATAGCTACCTACCTGTTAGGTTAAGGTGAACAATGCAATGCCTGCCACATGGGGGGGGGTCAGGGCTCCATCTTGCGCAGCTGTAGGACAAGGGGGCCTGGTGGGAGTTGTAGTGCAGACTTCCAAACCACCCACACACCTCCCTGTGAGGATGGCTACCTACCTGTCAGGTTAAGGTGAGCAATGCAATGGCTGCCACAAGGGGGGGGGTCAGGGCTCCATCTTGTGCAGCTGTAGGACAAGGGGGCCTGGTGGGAGTTGTAGTGCTGGCAGCATGTACACATGTACGCATGGTGATGTTTGTAGCTACCTTGAAGGTGAACCTGAGGGACTGTTGGATTAATGTGTGAGAGATGTGTTGGTGAGAGTGTGGTGCACATGACTGCATTTGTACCTAGGAGGTATAGCTTAGTAGTGGTGCAAGACAGTACATATCAGTGGGATGTTAGGCATTTGTTTGTACTTACCAGCCTCCACTCCCCCGGGTATTCCTGTGAGACTCTCTGGATGCAGTATGCCAAGCACCTTCTCCTCCCATTCGGTGAAGGTTTTGGGTGGAACAGGAGGGCCACTGCCTGTCCTGTGAGCCAGCTCATGGTTCTTGGCTCTCTTCTTCTTGACCACTGCCTTCAGATCGTGCCAGCGCTTCACAATTTCATTTCTATTGCGTGGCACGGTCCCTACTGCATTTACGTTATCTACTATCCTTCTCCACATTAGCATTCTTGTGGCTACTGGTGTCTGTTGGACCAGGTTACCAAACAATTGGGGTTCTACCCTGATTATCTCATCTACCAGTACCCTCAACTCACTCTCAGTGAATTTGGGCATTTTCTGTGGTGACATGGTGTGTGATGTGCCAAGGTGTTTGAGGTGAAAATGTTGAAGTGGTGGTGGTGGTGGTGATGTGTATGGTGTGTGATGTGCAAAGGGGTTAGAGGTGCAGGTGTAGAAGTGGTGGTGGTGATGTGTGTGTGTGTGTTGTGCAGATTTGCCTCTCCTGTCAGCTGTGGTGTATGTCCCTTCAGTTCTGGAGTTTTGCAAAGGATTGTGGTCTGGTAGGGGGCTGGATTTATACTGGGCTATGTGGGTGTGTCAGGATGGGGTATTGGTTGCAGGTGTGGTGTGTGTGTCGTCCTGGGATTGGCAGTTTTTGAGTTGACCAGGGGGGTGTGTCTTTGGGCTGTGTTAGGTGTTTTTGGGTGCATGACTTGTTTGCTTTGTGCACTTTGTGGGCATGTTGTGTGTATTTTATTCGACCGCCATTTTTTTCACGGAGCGTACGCAGCGGTGGCTATGCTACGGCGCTTCCGCGGACTCTCTCGTTCCTCACTATTGTCGACCGCGGCGGTCGGGAACAGTGCTCTGCACAGCGGTCATGTCGGGGATATCATAATTTCTATGGCGGTGTCTCCGCTGTGGTTGCGGTGGTTTGGGCTGTTTCCGCCGCGAATCCGAACGCTGTGGACGTGTTTTCAGCCTTCTCCGCACGCGAAGGGCGGTTTCTCGGGTCTACTTTCCGCCGCAGTTGGATTTTTACCGCCGTGGATCCTAATCAGGCCGTCGGTTTTCCCGCGGTAATGGCGGGCGGTGAGTTTCCGCTACCATGGCGGTCTTGTTGCTTTTCCGACCGCCATCGTAATGACCCCCATAGTTACAATTATTTAAAATAGTTAAAAATTATAAACAATAAATGTAATATATAAAAAAATAAAACATACATATTTAAAAAAATATATATATATATATTAACCTAAAAATATTAATAAATAATTATTTTATTTAACTATAAAATGTCAGAAACATAATGAAAAGTATAAATACATATATATACATAAAGCTGTAATATAAATATAAAAATAAATTATATATATAATAAATTAAAATATTAAAATTAATATTTATTTCTAAAAAAAATATTTTACAATACATTAACTATAACAATAGGAAAATGTTGGATAGCGTAGAGAATAAAATTACTATTCCCACTCCAAAAACTGCAACAGTAGGGAAAGTTTTGGATAGCGGAGGGGAATAATGTACTATTCCCACTCCAGCAAGTGCAACAGTAGGGAAAGTGTTGGATAGCGGAAGGGAATAATTTACTATTCCCACTCCACAAAGTGTAACAGTAGGGAAAGTGTTGGATAGCAGAGGGGTTAAAATTACTATTCCCACTCCAGTTATTGCAACAGTAGGGAAAGTGTTGGATACCGTAGGGTAAAAATTACTATTCCCACTCCAGCAAATGCAACAGTAGGGTAAGTGTTGGATAGCGGGCGGGTAAAAATTACTATTCCCACTCCACTGAGTGCAACAGTAGGGAAAGTGTTGGATAGCGGAGAGGTAAAAATTAATATTCCCACTCCAACGAGTGTAACAGTAGGGAAAGTGTTGGATAGCGAAGTGGTAAAATTTACTATTCCTACTCCAGCGAGTGCAACAGTAGGGAAAGTGTTGGATAGCGGGTGGATAAAAATTACTATTCCCAATCCACTTAGTGCAACAGTAGGGAAAGTGTTGGATAGCGGGAAGGTAAAAATTACTATTCCCACTCCAACGAGTGTAACAGTAGGGAAAGTTTTGGATAGCGGGTGGATAAAAATTACTATTCCCACTGCAACGAGTGTAACAGTAGGTAAAGTGTTGAATACCGGAGTACAAAAAATTACTATTCCTACTCCAGTGAGTGCAACAGTAGGGAAAGTGTTGGATAGCGGGTGGGACTAATTTTCTATTCCCACTCCACCAAGTGTAACAGTAGGGAAAATGTTGGATAGCATAGTTCCCACTCCAGCAAATGCAACAGTAGGGAAAGTGTTGGATAGCGGGTTGGTAAAAATTACTATTACCACTCCAGTGAGTGCAACAGTAGGGAAAGTGTTGGATAGCGGGTGTGTACAAATTACTATTTCCACTCCAGCGAATGCAACAGTAGGGAAAGTGTTGGATAGCGGGGGGGTAAAAATTACTATTCCCACTCCAGCGAGTACAACAGTAGTGAAAGTGTTGGATAGCGAGTGGGAATAATTTACTATTCCCACTCCAGCAAGTGTAACAGTAGGGTAAATGTGGGAGAGCGTGGGGGAATAATTTACTGTTCCCACTCCAGCAAATGCAACAGTAGGGAAAGTGTTGGATAGCGGAGGGGAATAATTTAGTATTCCCACTCCTGCAAAATAATTACCATTAATTAACAAATAATTATTTTCTCAAAAATAATTAACCTCCCACCATATTCCCCTATAAACAACAACACCAACATTATAAAATATTACACAATTAACATAATTAAATATCAATTAATTAATTAATAACAATTAACAAACAAATTAAAAACCATAAAAAATAAATTAGATCACACAATTAACACTTTAAAATAACTTTAAATAAATATATATAAAAATATTTAAAAATGTATTACAATTAAATTACTTCCCACCCTATTCCCCTATCAACCCACAACCCACACCTAAAATAATTACACAATTAACATATTTACCAATTAATTATTAATAATTAATATCTAATTAATAACTAATGATTAAAATATTTTTACCACAATTAACAATATAAAATATTAATTACATAAATATTAATTAATAACATTATTAATTAATTACTTATAATTAAATTACTTCCCACCCTACTCCCCTATAAAATCACAACCCACACCGAAAGAAATTACACATTTACCATATTTACCTATTAATTTTATTAATTAATAATCAATTAAAATTTAATTAATAACCAATTAATTAACACAATTAACATTATAAATTATTAAATACATTAATACTAATTAATAAATGTATTAATTAATTACTTTCAATTAAATTACTTCCCACCCTATTCCCCTATAAACCCACAACCCGCTACGGAACTAAAACGCAATATTTATTTATTTTAAAAATTAATCATTTAAAAAAAAATATTAATTAATATATTATAATTAAATTACTTTCCACCCCTTAACAGATGAACAATGGAGGTTGAGCTGTAAACAGTTGGAGCGGCTGTCGCCCAACTACCGCCTCCGGCTGATTTACTTTAAATACCTTCATCGCCTATATCGGACCCCACTACACTTACATAGAATGGGACTACGTGCAGATGACTGTTGCTGGAAATGCGGCACCCCACGTGCAACCTTTTTACATTTAGCCTGGAGCTGCAGGCCCATAGCGAACTTCTGGCTTGAAGTCTTCCAACACATAAAACACATTACATGGCTGGACCTCCCCTGCACACCACTTACGTCCCTGCTCGGGGTGCTAGAGACAGTGGCCCCAAAATCTCGCAAGCTGCCCGAAATGCTTCTCTTGATGGCAAAACGACAGATAGCTTTACACTGAGGAGTGGCCGGACCCCCGTTGACTAAATATTGGGTCATAAATGTTACTTATTGTAGGATACAGCTGTCAACCTATTGGGAACTCCAGCCGACCAAGTCCCGACCAAAGGATATTTGGGAACCGTTTATAACTTGGTTAAATTCAAGGGCGGGAGAGGATTAATGCACTGATACAATGACATGTGCCCTCGAAGGTGATACCCATTGGACTGTGTTGTGAGGCCTTGTCCCGGGAGGGAAAGTCAGGATGTTACACTGGGGAAATTTAAGCTGACTGTCGTTTCATATTACAGGATGTATATTGAGGCCCGCATACTGGGTTGGACTACCCGGGTTATTGTTATGTCAGGACTAATTATCTAAAGTGCAGCATTGCAATGTTGTTTTGTTATGAAAATGCAAATAAAAAGCAGTAAAAAAAAAAAATTACTTCCCACCCTATTCCCCTATAAACCCACAACCCGCTACGGAACGTAAATACGCAAAAAAAATGTAACATAAAATTAATTACTTATAAAAAATTCAAACATACATTAAAAAAATAACCTCTACTTGTAACTCATATACTAACATAAAAAAACACACAAAAAAATCGATATTATTAACAACGATATTTTGACTTACGATATTACTAACTTCGATATTAAGTAAAACGATATTTCTTACCTGCATGTCGATATTCTTGTAGTCGATATTCTTGCAGGTCAATATTCTGTCATATCGAAATTTAAACATCGATATTATAGCATATCGATATTTACAACTCAATATTATGTCTGCGTACCGGGCAGACAAGTGCTGTTGTGGCCACTTCCCGCTCCCCCCAGACGCCGGGAGAGCGGACCCCGTGGATACAACCAGGCCCAGGGATGAGGTCATGGGTCCCTTCCCCCTCCTGTGGGGGGAGGGTGACAGCACTCCTCCCCCTTCCTGGGAATCTTAGGGAAGCGCAACGGGGCTTCCCCGTAGTTGAAAGTACTCGGGTGTCGGGATTAGTTCCCAGCCGTGGCAGCATGAATCTGCCAGAGGGATGGGGTCCATCGGCAAAGTAGGAAAACAGGGAGGGGGGCCCAGACACACCCTCTCCCCCTGCAATGCTCTAAAGCTTCTTGGCATCATCCCCCAGACCCTGGTTCACCCGGGGGAATTGTATCAACATGACAGCAGAGCTCCACACGCTCCAAAGGAGGAAAAACTAGGTGAAAGGTCACCAGAATTGAGAATGCCATAACTCAGGCCCCGTTGGCCAATTTGGATGATCCTGGGCTTATGTTACTCCTACTGGTGATCTCCACATACCAGGGGCAGTTGCAACAACCCTCCTTACCTCTAAAGTGGTGCAGTTCTCAAAGTGCTGGTCCTCCTGGTTCCCTCCGCCAGTTCTCCTTTGTGACTTTGTTGGTGGGTACAGAAAAGTCCAGGTCTGCCCCCAACTGGTCCTCATGGGGAGTAAAGGTGCCAGCCTCGCTGGCCATTGATGCGACCTACTGCTCCTGGGGTCAACTGGGCAGAGTTCTGGGTCCTCAGTGGGGGTCAGGGGATACCTCCTTCCATTCTCCATGGCAGTCCCAGGATCTAGCGGTGAAGTAGGTAGAAAACCCGCAGTCTAGAGAGTCTTTCCCCCGTGCAAGAGTTTATAAAGGGGAGAGGAAGGTTCCTTCTGCCGCACCCCTTTCCTTCTCTGGAGCTAGGAGAAGTACTGCTAATTGCTCTTTTCTTGTTGGGTGGTCTATGTTCCTGCCTATGGAGAGAACTGTAATTAACTGGACACAGCAGGGTGACAAAAGGCCTGGGCTCAGATCCTGAGCTAAGCCAGGAAAATATGGAATCTCTGAATGACCGATAAGATGTACAGTTATCATTTTGGAAGTTATATATTTGGTTTTCTTGCACAGGTTACACTCCTATTCAAGATATCAATGGTCTCTGTAGGCCAAGGGGGGGAGAAACTACACTCTAAGGCAGTACTCACCCTCTGGTCCCGATTCACAGAACTAACTTAAGACAAAATCCTAAACTTACTATCATTTTGGTATTCACAGAAGGCACTTACTCATTTTGGTATTCACAGAAGGCACTTTCTTACTCATTTTGAGTAACTTACTCATTTTGTGTAACTTACTCATTTTGGTATTCACAGAAGGCACTTATTCATTGATGAGTAAGTGCCTTCTGTGAATACCAAAATGAGTAAGTTACACAAAATGAGTAAGTTACTCAAAATGAGTAAGTTACTCATTTTGGTATTCACAGAAGGCACTTACTCATTGATGAGTAAGTGCCTTCTGTGAATACCAAAATGAGTAAGTTACACAAAATGAGTAAGTTACTCAAAATTAAGTTAGTTCTGTGAATCGGGCCCTCTGTGTATAATTGGGTGCCACTATAGTTTTAACAATAAAGCACACTGACTTTCCCTATTAGTGTACACTACCCTTATAAGGCCTATCCCAGCTAAATACTTAGGGGCCGATTCCGATTTGGGCCGGAAATCTCTCCGACCGAGCCGGACCCGGAGAGATTTCTGACCGATTCGGACCCGTGCAGCCCGACCGAACGAGTACGATGCGCACGTATGCCATCGGACTCGATTCGGTCGGACTCCCATTGAAGTCAATGGGAGCCTGTCGTACAACGCGTACGCGGGCTCCCATTGACTCAATGGGTGCGAGGCAAACAAGGGCGCCCCCTACAGCGGGTACGCGGCGAAGCGACTCGCGCCGTACACGCACAGGTAGGGGGGACACATGGGTCCCCCCTGTGTGCGACTCGCGCGGCTACGCGTACAGGAGGGTCCGACATGGACCCCCAAAGTACGGCTCCGACTGCTCTTTCGTGCCGGAGTGCGCGGCTCGGTCGGACTGCTCGCGGCGTGCATCGTACTTACCGGCCGGGGAACGTCTCCATTGCGCGGTGCGAGTCGAGTCCGAGCGAGTCGGTCGGTGCGGTTAGACTCGGGATCGAGTCGGTCGGAGCGGTCGGGACGCCCGGACGAGTCGGTCGGCGATTTTGCATCGTACTCGCTCGCCCGGACGCGCGTACGAATCGGTCGGGAAATAGGGCTCCGAATCGGATCCGGTTAAGCCGAATCCAATTCGGAGCCCTACCGGCCGAGATCGGAATCGGCCCCTTAATCGTGCAGAGTGCCTTTTGCGCCAGTCTGCTTGTGCGCTGTTACAGGGCTGTGTACATCAGTAGTCTCCTACGTGCAGCCTGCACATTTGTGTGCATACCTGTTCACGTGTAACCAACCAAGTGCTCCTTACCCTTTGTGCATCACAGCGGCCTTATCTTAAAAGGCAGACATTGGCGGTAACACGTGCAGTCCTTTGCCATGTGAGTACCGTGGGTGAGACACCGATAGTGAGACTCACCCACAGTAAAAAGTCCATAAACTGGGTGATCAGAAAAGCAAAAAATCCGGGCGCACAGCAGGGGCAGAACCCAGTGCAACAATGATCTATAAAATATATATGGTCCACAGTCACTACAGAGCCTTGAAAATAATTGTGAATTGACTCTCATGTGAAATATTGAGGAAACTTGTGGAATATTATTGACTGTTGTGTTTTTACTTGTTGTAAGAATGTGGGATATGAGGCTGTGAGTATGACTGTCGTGTCCGGAGTGTGTAGATTGTATGTTAGTGAGATTGGAGGCCTGACTTTTATGGTTTAGTATGTCTATCAAAAAATTGAAGAACTTATAATATGTACTTCTGCTAAAAATGTACAAATGTAAAAGTATTTTTTTATGTTTTCCTACAAAAGGAATAATAAAATATATTGGAAAAAAGAAAAAGATTTGCAATAAAAACATATGTATGAACAATTGAACCTTTTGAGCGTGTGGTATACAAGCATTGATTTGTAAGGTTTAATTGTAGGAGGGTCAGATAGAGGTATTCGTGTTGATTTGCTACTTCCCTGCCCCTGTACCCTATTGATACAGGGGTCCTCTGTCTTAGTTCAGTGAGTCTTCATGTCTACAGTTGTAATGAAGTGGATGTCTACTTAATAAAGCAATGAAGCTCATATTTGCGTGGTAATGTAGTGTCTTTGTGCAATCATTAAGGAGTACTTTGAAAGCCAGGACCCTGCACACAGCTGTTGCTTGTCTCTCTTACTCAAGGCATCCTCTCTCTGTCTCTTGTCATCACGCACCTCAAGCCTTTTGCTCCCTGCTATTAACTCGATCACTGCCATCCTTCCACTCTTTGCTTCTTTGCTTCTGCAGTCCTGGATTGAATTTCCAATATTCTGTAACTGAGCCCAAGGAAACTGCAGAAAAAGAAGCAGTGTGGGCGTATTCTCAGCACAGCGCCACAGAATGGAAGTACGCCACTGTACTTAGGGAGCAGCACAGTCATGCAACTGTGTCAGACCATTGTAAGGAAAAAGTGGTGCTCTTACTGCTGAGCACTGGCTGCTGTGAGAGGTAAGTGAGAGTACCCTAGCTGAGCAGTGGTGATAGATCTGTCCTCAGCTACATACTGGAGGTAGGAAATAGGCAAAATATGATGAACCCAGCACAGCAACAGCACATCCAGATTATCAGCCACACCAGGGCTCCTCATGGTGTATCCCTTGGACATACAGGGGATCCTGCTGGTGCGTTGTACAGACAGCAGTACCCTTGCCAGAGGAGAGAAGTAGAGCTCACCCATCGGCAACAGGACTCTGTCCTGAACTTATTTGTAGGGCAGGTGGGTATGGTTGAGAGTCATAATCTTAAAGAGGATTGCAGCTACAGCATTATCCCTCTTTGGCTGCACACTATATTTTTCAGTGCAACAGATAGACATTTGTTATAAGAGATGCTGTAGGCAACAGATGTACACAGTGATCCTCAAGTGATGTTGTGGGTCGTTTTCCCCAAAGAGCTCCTCAGTGAAGAGAGTGCTGGCAGTTGCTCCATAGGGGGTAGAAACTGGGCCCAAGCAAACTCATGAAGAAAATGGAGCAAATGAGGCCTGAGAATATGTCTTGTTATTGACGTTGCCTCTGTGGTGGGGGCAGAGGTATTGTGGCTGGATGGCAGCTGGCCAGGATTCTTGTCTGATAGAAAGGCTTTAGTGTGAGGGATCGACCGAACACAGAGAATGGTTCTTGGAGGCGGAGGTCTGACAATGCGTCTCCTCCATAGTGGCATGCAACTACTCCTTACCAACCATCAGCTCCACAGGGTTGACAGAGGCAGCAACTTCTTGTGCCAACCTTAGATTAAGTGTGGGTGGTGTTGTGTTGTGGCAAGCGGAAGGGGCTACTGAAGGAGGTGAGGCCAGCATCCAACATATTGAGCCAGGAGGAGAAGAGGCACTGAGGTGTTGTGGTTATTCCCATCACCCAGAAGCATTGTTGGTTGTCAAAGATATGGGGCAGGACATGGTGCTCAGCTTGGAGCATCTCTGCAAGCACAAAATTTCTCAAACTGAGCGGCACTCCAAAACAAACTATCCCCCAGCATCCTAGGACAGAAATTAAAATAATTTTAGAACATTCCCTCCTGGCTTGTAAAACAACTCTCCTATAATATGTGCAGGATTTATCATTACTGCTGCCCCTTCAATACATGTATATTGTGGGTAAGACATACACAGAAGCTGTCTAATGTATTATCTCCTGCTGGCCAGGGCATTTGCAAACTCCATGCACTAAGAGTCTCCAAGGGGGCATGGCAAGGTCTAACGAATTCATTTGTTAAGATTGGAAGTATATGTCTTGTATGAATTCACAGATGCTCTACTGACGAAAATATCCTTAAACTGCTAAATGCCATGCATCATTGATTGGCATTGCCAACTGTGAATGGATAAAGTAAGTGGTTGTAAGAAATTGGGTTATTGATTGAGGGGATGAAAATCCTACTCAAGCAACAACCAAAATCCTTGTCAGGTTGAACCACAAAAGGAACTAAATTAACATATGTTTAATCCTCTGGTAGCATGGCACAAAAGCAATCATGCTTAACTTAGATGCACTGTGTTAAGTATTTATGCAGCACTCAAACAGTAATAAAAACACCACACAACAAAAATTCCAACACCAATTTAGAAAAGTAGAGAAAACATTTATAATAAAATGACATCAAAGTAAATGAAATCCAATCAGTGGAAACAGAATATTGAATTATTAATGGTTTCTATGAAATCTACTGCCTAAAAGATTAAAGCACTGACAGCAGGTATCTGGTCACGTAAGACCAGGGCAAAGTCAAAAGTTAAGGCCAAACTGCGGTGAGCGTGGTTTGGATACAAAGGATGGATTGGGCCCGGTCTCAGCTTACCTTTGGACTTAGAAGACATTCTGAAAAAAAGTGAGGAGAAGGTAAAATTCAGTGGGGCAAGGCAGCAAGCTATGTCTGAGAAGGAGTTGTTGTTGCTAGGAAGAACTGGACGAGGTCTTGTTGAAGGTATCGATGATGGAGGGAAAAAGCTCTGAGTGGGAGAAGCTGGATTTATTGGATGAGGAGGTTGTAGTCATTGATGGGAGCCTGTTGCCGTGAAGCCTGGTGAAGATTTTTCCATTTGGGCTTAGACAAAGTTTTAGAAGTTGAAAACCTCCAGCGGGATGAAGCTGCAAGCTGTAGCTGAAGAGGGCCCTATAAACGTGGATACCATCGCTCAGAGGTCCTGCTAAACAGGATTTGCTGCTGTGGAGAAGACCGTAGGGTGAGCTACTGCAAAGTCAGACCGGCTGGTGATGTACCTTGGGTGAATTGGCTGGTAGGTAGGTACCAGTCTTCTGTCAGTTCTTTTGGTACTTTTCTGTGTAAAGTTTTCTAGGTCCCAACTTTTAGGTTTAGGCCGGAGCAGCACCTGTAATGCCACTTCCAATGTTCCAGGACCTGGGGGGCACCACTTGGTGGTTTCGACTTACTCCAGATGAGCCCAGTTGCAGGGTTCAAGGTCTCTGGAGCTTGTTATGTCCCTGTAGCTCACAGAGGGGGCCAGCCAACTAGCTCTTGGAGTCACTCTGGTAGCCCTGGGTTCAAGGAGAAGGTCCTCTGTCCTTCAGCAGGAAGGCAGGGCTCACACAGCAGGGCAGTCCTCTGAAGAACAAGACAGGCCTCAAGCAGCATGTAAGTCGGCTGAAGAACAAGGCAGGACTCAAGCAGCTGTGCTGTCCTCTGGAATACATGGCAGTTCTTCTGAAGTCTTCCATACGTTCAGGAGTGTACTGAAGAGGTGGTTCAGAAGGTCCAATATTTATACCTGGTACCAGCCTTTGAAGTGGGGGTGACATCCTAGCTAGCCCTGCATCTGGTTCTGGAAAGTTCTTTCCTTCCCCTGCCAAGGCTGCAAGTAGTCTGGGGTGACAAAAGACTGGTGTCAGGTTCCTTTGTGTGTGTGCTAGAGGCAGCTCTTTGAAATGTAAATGGACCAGGAAACAGCTCCAATCCACCCATCCCGGCAGTATGGCCCATCCTGCCAACAACTACCACCCCTTTGTCTCACTGTCTGAGAGGAGTATTCTGACACACTGTTCACAGTCATGTGACCCAGATCCCGGGCAGCAGGCGCCAAATGGTTCGGACAAGAAAATCTCAACTTTTTAAAAAAATTGCATTTTCAGAATTGTAACTTAAAATCCAGCTTTACCGTAACAAGGATTTCAAATTACAAATCATTTGAGTGCACACTTGACATCCCTATCTGTTCCCAATAAAAATAAATTAGCACTTATTAAATGTAATAAGGTAACCAAATGTTATTCAATAGGAGAAATAGGTCTTACAGTAGTCAAAATCAAATGTAGCCTTTTTTCACTACCAAGACATCTAAAACTTAAAAACACATGTCCTACATTTTTAATACACCACACCCTACTCTATGGGCTGTTTAGGGCCTACCTTAAGGAAGGCATGTTTTAAAAAGGAAGATTTAGGCCTGGCAAAAGTTTTATTTTGCCAGGTTGGATTGGCAGTTTTATAAGCTGCACTACAGGCTGTAATGGCAGGCTTTAGACACGTTTTAAAGTTCTACGTATTGGGTGGCATAATGGGTGCTGCAGGCCCACTAGTAGCCTTTAATTTACAGGTCTTGGGTATGTGTAGTACCATATACTAAGAACTTACAAGTAAATTAAATATACCAGTCAGGTGTAAGCCAATTGTACATTTTTTTAGGGAGAGGGCACAAGCAGTTTAGCACTGGCTAACTGTGATGAAGTCCTAATGCCAACAAAAACGACTTTCAGAAAACAGGAGGGGTGAAGGCAAAATGTTTGGGGTGAAGAACACACCAAGGATGACAGGTCTGACAATGGTGTGCCACAATCTGAATGCCAATCATAACAGTAATGACTCAGGGGTGCTTCTTCACTTCATGCATTGCTGTGGAAGTATGCCATAGCTGAAGTAATACATGCAGACTGTAAACCAGACAAAGGTGCCAGTGGTTGGACGAGGTCTCGAAAATATCTAATGCTGGACATGTGATATATGAGGTGAGAATTATTTTTGAGGGCACTTAACATTGCATGCAAATATCTCTTCTTTATGTATTTTATTTTACAAGGATTGACAGCTAATTATTCTTGTATGTGTGTAGTTTTATGGCCTTTGCACACCCCTTGTTGTTAATTCCCAACCACGAAACCTCCCCGACTACTTCTGTTTCTCCAAGAAGGAGTGAACACAGCAGACATGCATTAAGACACAGCTTAAAGGATCCCCATTGCCGACCTCTCAACTTGTTAATCGCATTCAAGTGTGCCAATTAGTTAATGACTGCACATGCATCATGAAGTGAAAAAAGAACATCTGACATTTCACTGCACACAGACTGATGAAGAGCCCTTGAGGAAAATCCTTATTAAGGGATCTTAAAGCTTTGATTGCTTTCATGATGGCCTAACCTGGGAAGATAATTGAGATGCTGAAGTGATGTCTCATAGATGTAGGGCTTGCAGGTGTTTTAAGTGCAAGCTCTTTTTCCACAACACTAATTTGGCGGCATTTGTAAGAATTATAATTTAACATTTAATAAAAAAGATTTCAAATATGTTCAGCAATAGGAAAACAGTATTAACAAAATGTTTTGATGATGGAACGGAGATCATAATCCATTTTAGTCTGCAGTGTCAATTCTTGTGGTGTGATAGTTGTATCGTGAAAAGGCATTGTGTTGGGATTTTTAAAATAATGACTCTTTAGACACAAACCCTCACTCAGCGTTCACCGAGCAGCCATGTTAAAAGCCAGGCGTCACAGCTGCTCCTAGTTTTTTCATTGGAGTATCTTAAGACACATGGCTGCGCTAAATCTTTAAATTGGTGCTTGTTTGATTTATAGGTCATATCAGTAGTCAAGACTAAAGGAGAATTTTAGAATTGTATTTGTATTATTCACAAGTATATTTCTGAAATAAGTCCTCGAGAGCAAATTTCCAGGGGCTTTGCTATAGCAACATACACTTGTCAAAACAATCAGAGGAAATCTATTTGCACCATTGTTTCTGCTTCCGAAATAGAAAGTGGAGCAGATGATATGTGCACCATGCAAAATATGGTACTAAATAGTTTCACACAATTGTTGCTGTATTTATATAAAAGGAATTGAAAGATTGGCTATTATATGGCAAATGGTTTGTTCATGGAGTTCCATTTGCTTGCTACATCTATGCTTTGCAATAAATAGTGCGTTATTTCTGTTTAATAATGAAGTCACAATCAATTTTCTAATGTTTGCCTGTGTCCAAAACATTACCTTTGATATAGACTGGGTCAACATTTGTGTGCTCCATTTGAATACTACACAGCAAGCAAAATAGTTTTGCCTTATTTGTTTCCATCAGTTTAAAGATTCAGAAATCGTCTCCAGGACATCAACAGGGGCATTTACTGCAAGCAACCTAACTTGGGGGGTCATTACGATGGCGGGCGGCGGACTCGCAAAGGAAAAAGGGAGCACCCGCAAGAGGTGCGGCGGTCCCGCCGTGCCTATTAGGATGCGACCGCCACCATGGCGGTCGCATCCTGTATATTTAACATTGTGGCGGGCGGTGCTGTATTCAGCACCCGCCACAATGTTAAAAGGGCATGTTGTGCATTTGCATGCACAACGTGACAGGCACCGCGCGGTGCCTGCCACCTTGTGCATGCAAATGTCAGGGGGTACCATGGGTACCCCCCAAGTGCAGCCACCCACCCCCCCAACCACCTGGGGGCCCGCAAAGGGCCCCCAAAGGCATTCTCCGCATGCCTTTCCATGGCGGAGTCTCCGCCATGGAAAGGCATGAGACCGCCATCATCGTAACCATATTGCAGGCCTCTTCCGCCCTGTAGGCAATCGGGCAGATTGCCTCCTGGCGGAAAACTGGCGGACGGTCTTTCCGTCCGCCTGGGTCCCCACCGCCATCGTAATATGGTGGGGGGGAAATGTTAGGCGGGCGGACGAAAATGGCGGGCGGATCACCACCGCCATACGGGCGGCGGCGGCGATCCTCCCGACATCATAATGACCCCCTTGATGTTTGAAAATGCAAATTTTCTGATGTTACTGGAAAAGTGAGTGAAGCAATACATAAATAAATATATGAGCAAGTTCAAATATTGAGCTTTGGGTAATGATTAACAACTGAAATCAGTCAGTGCAATTGTTCGTCGTAGGACAGCTGCCTCCCAACTAGATAGAAGATTGATTTCATATTTAATTTTATTTAAAAGCAGAAGGAATTTGAATCCTTCCAATGGCGCTGTCCTCGGGAAATGGAAAGTTACCTTAAAAGTAACAATAGGCGTAACAGTACTATTAATTGCCAATAGCATGAAGTCTAAAAATGCAAGTATGGGACACAAAGAGCAGATATTTTGAATATGTTTTTGTTGTGCAAACCAAGTGTGATATCAAGTTGAACGAACGTGAGTTCTGGTTAACATGTAACTTACGCTTTTAATTTGTACAATTTCGACTAACTTGGTTAGGGGTCGACACAATAAATACTATTCAGCTGGATATATTTATAATAAAACAAAATGGAAAATTCTAGTGTCAAAGACTATATTCAAGCAAAATGGAAAACGCCGATGTCAAGGACTATATTAAAATAAACTAATTTTGTGAATAAACAATGTTTTTTCTGCATGCTTTTTGAATCAAAATCCAAAAACATGATTCGATGTTTAAATAAAGAGATTTTCTGCCATGAAAGTCCTAGAACGGAGCTACTTTCATAATCAGGAACTTTCAGCTACCACAAAGAAGGAACAACCACTTCTTACAGTAACTCATTCTTGATCCTTAGTAGTAGGCACCGCCAAATGATTCCTTTTTCAGGTGGTGTGGAGTCAGAATAAAATAAAACCAAAATGAAACAAATAGAATACTGTCCAAACAAATAAGAAATCAAATAATTAATTTCCCGAATTAAAAAGTCAAATCAATAAAAACAATCAATTATTGAAACTAACCTATTAAGCTAAATATTGTATTAACCAATGGTATAAAAGTCATACGTACAGTAAATTGAGAATGTAATTGTGGAATGGGTTGCAGGTGGCAGTGGAAACACAGAACAACAATGCAGGTGTTGCAGTACCACATTTATGCATTATGACTCAGTGCAAACTGCTAATGATGCATAATCTTAATTCCAAAATATGCTACTGGAGGTTTACTCATTAAGTCCCTTCTTTAAAGAAACCCTCAGCAGGTGCTGGAGATCTTGATGACTAAGGGACAGATTTGCTAAATATTTTAATGGTTGCAAATGGTCAACTTCAGTGTTTGCAACAGTTACAATGTTTTTTCTAATGTGCTAATTCCATTTAGAGTTAGAAAAGTTTTCCCAACTCCTAAAATAGGATTGCAGATCGATGACGCTTCTCTATCTGGAAGGAGAGTGTTGCAGGCTTCCCCTCCAAATACTGCACCTGTGTCTAATGTATCAATGTTTTCTGACTGAAATCCAGCTGCAAAACAATGATATTTTACCAACTCCTCTTAGGAGGTGGTAACCCATTAACAAAAGGGAAGGTGTCCCCAGAGAACCCCTTCAAGTTTGGGGTAGTAGAAAAAAATGTATTAGAGGAGGCACTGGTCCAGTGGACCACTGTCTCCTCTTAAACAAACTTTTAAAAATAGTACAAAAGAAAACGTTTTACAAATACAGCCCTGCTTCCCTTAAGGCAAATGCATTAAACAGCATGGGCCTGCGAGTATTCAATGGAAGGATAGAAAGTAGGAGCCATTACCCACAAATCACATCAAAGATTAGCTATATAGGATTTAATGTGGATTTCCATCGCATATTTTCCTCAGATATCTTATTACAAGGTACGCAATCATGCTATGTTAAGAAGCACCTTCAACCTACAGAGGGCCTACTTAAAACAAGAAAAGCATGTAGGAACCCAGGCTGAAATTGAACCTATTGAAAAATGTAAATAGTATATGGCAAATTACAACCATTTTGCACTTATTAACAAAAATCTTCTAGGAGACTTCATAAAGAAAATAGGAATCCAACTGCAGAGGATTGGCCCCACCCCCTGTTGTCCTTAACACAGCTTCTAGCCCAGGAAGATACCTCAGACCTCAAGGGTGTAAATCACAAAAGCCGCACTGCCATAGGGACGAATGTTAGGCTACTGAAATGAGAACTAAGTGAGCTCCTCAGACTCCAAAAACCACAAAATTCTGATATTGAAATTATAAAGAATTTAAAGAAAGAATAAAATAAAGAAGAAGAAGTTATCTGAAAGCCATTGAAAACGCATACAATTTGGGCTCCTTCTTCCTTGCCTCCTGCAATGGAAGGTTATAGGTGCCTGAGGAATAAAAGGAGTTAGGATCAACTGCAATTTTACAATTACAGTTTAATCCATTTGGCCACTCAGTAAAACTCTGAGTCGGAAGATGGAATTAAGTGTTGATTTATTACAAATTCAAAGCTAAGCTCATATAAATTAGTCTCAGAAACTTAGTATAAAAATGCAGCATCCCTAATGGTTATCTGAATCTTCTGACAAAATGTATCCCCAATTACAGAAAGCAAATGAGGAATTCTGTAGCTGCAATAAAAAGAATGAGAAACAAAGTCTGGTGTGTAGATTGAAAGTTTCAATCCTCTTGTTTATACATGAGGTTGTCTAAGAAAATCTATTAAGCCCTATTCTAAACTAGGATTCAGGAAAACCCTATTTAAGTACGGGAAGCAGAGAAAGGTGATAGCATAGCAGAAGTTCTGTAAAGGGAAAGAATATTGTATAGCATGAAGCCACACAACAGATGTTGCAAAGAGGTCTGTAACTCTAAGATTCTTAAGGGAATCTGAGTAAAGCTGAAGTATATTCTCAATTATACCTACAACAGAATCTTCGGAATCACATGTGACATGCCTCATTATTTTCCATCTTCAAACAACAAAACATGGCAACTACACTTGAGATTTCTCTACTTTGGTCCACACATTAAAACGTCCTTGAATACCTCCCATCTCCCTATTCCACGCTAACAGTAATCCTCCCTTCGTTCGTTAAAACTCCATATCCTTGCCAAAAGATACTCCTGCCAAGCCTCACTATCTCTTTCACACAATGTTCCTTTCTAGAACCATGAGCTCAAGCAACTGCTCTTCAATATGCAGACTATGTTATTGAATCAAACTCCAATCAGTCTGCAAAGATCTCTGGACCTCTTTGTTGAGTATTGAAAGATGAACAAGATCAAAATTAACAGTGGAAAATGAAAAATAATAATATTTGGCAATAACATTATTAGGAAAGGCATCTGGTTCAAAGAAAAAGGAGAGAAGAAAGAAGGTTAAATCTTATAAATAATTGGGAGTTTGGATTAACAAATGAAGATACCTTTTAACTCATCTGAATATGCTCAGGAACACTGCAACTGCAAGGATCCTTGCATTACATTGGCTATCAAATAATTTAACAGGTCCAGATGTGGCGGCTTAATGCACTGTAATTAGGAGCAAGTTTCAGCCCTCGGTAACTTCTATAAACTGAGCAATTGGCTTGAAATAGTTCAATACAGATCTTCGGCTACTCCATCTGCCTAACTCCACAGACCAAATTTGCCTTAAATTCAATTTCACAAGGCAAGACCTAATTCTATATATTAGATTTGTAGTGTTGTGTGAGAAATTAAAAGCAGCTGAGGGAAACTTGGTAATAGATCTGTTACAGGACAGTCTAAAAAATGAAAGAAAAATCTCCTTGGGAGGATTACCTCTAAGAAGCAATCATATCCTTCAAAACCCATGAATCATGGCAAAATAATATTCCCTTTCAAGACACCTTTCAAGGGTGTTATTGAAACAAGCGAAATTAATATCAACATCCCAGGACCTTCTGGAACTTTGCAGGCAGATGCAATTTGTCAAAAGGTTTTAATGATCCCCGAACTTGCCTGTAAATCTAAGCCAACCTCTTCCCCTGGCTACAAAGAGACAACTTGCTTGGCTAAGATTAAGCTGTGTCCCCTGTTAGACCTGGCATCCTTAGGGTGGTCTTCCTCTAGACTTTCTGCCTTTTACCTCCTGTTTTTGCTGATTCTTTTTAATGGCCTTAGGACTCTGAGCACTCTACCACTACTAACCAGTGCTAGAGTGAGTGTTTTTCTCCCCTAAACATGATGACATTGATGTATACCTGAGTGGCATATTTGATTTACTGATAAGTCCCTTGTAAAGTGGTATAACATATACCCAGGGCCTGTGCTTCAAATGCTCCTAGTGGGCTGCAGCACTGATTGTGCCACCCACAGACATAGCCTTTAAAAGCTGTGGCAAACCTGCCACTACACTGCCTGTGTGTGCAGTTTACTGCCGCTTCGACTTGGCATTTACAACTACTTACAAAAATGAGAAGTTGTCGCTTGCACACCCAAAGGTACAAATGAGTTATCTAGAAAGTTCACGGATTGGATGTTACCAAATTAAATCAAACTGGAGCGTGCTACACGGTGTCAGGGGGCTGCCAATCCCTCAGGAAACGTTTACGTGTACGTGATTCAAGACAGTGTGTCAGGAATGAACCGTGTGCACAGCTTGGTGAAGATACACTTACTAAACCAAATTTTAACAAAATATTTTCACGAGCTTATGCATCGTATAACAAAAACAATAGTATCACAATCATCTCACCATTGGTTTTCATTTACTTTCAATGAAATAAGACTTTAAACGTCATTCAAAGTATGCAAATACAATTATCATTGCTTCATGATAATCAATGCGTAAAAAACATTACACAATTACAACATTATAGCAATGTAAACACGGTAAATGGCAATTGATGTTCTTCGGCCCAATGCATTTCGGGACCTAGAGTCCCTTCTTCAGGGGCCACTGTGAGAAAAACAAACATATATCTCGATTATGAAATTACAATGCAAAACATTATGCTTCAGTTCTATGCAAAAATGGCCACCCAGCTCCAAAGTCACCCCAAGGAACATAAATCACCGGAAAAAAGAAATATCAGAATAAAGAAATATACACCCTGTATGTACATGAGCATGAAAGCTAGTATAAACAAATACCAAACATACAGGAACAACTATAGACTGTGCAAGAAGCAGAATAGGTGACAAGAACCCACACCTAGGTGCCCAAAGGAATCGAGTGATAGTGATGGAAAGAACGATACCCTGAAGAAACAACGCTGAAAGGAAAGCAAAAAAAACGCGTCACCCATGCAGCACAACCAAAGTCCGAGGCACGAGTGATGTGAACAATAGAAAAACGTGGCACTTACATAAAATAACACCAAATGCTGCTACCCTAAACAGCGGCAGGTAGCCGCAAGCTTCTGCAACACAAAAAAGGGAAATTGCCGACCCGTAAGGTTATAAACATTAACCCTGGGCGAAGTGCTACGCTACGCTCGCGTAGTTTGCGAAGCTTGCGCTACTTCGCACAACGCGAATTGCACGTAGCACAGTGCGAACACGCGTAGCGTAGCGTAGCATAGTGCCGCGGTCATTTTTTGCTTGCTCGCGGTCCTCAACGTCAAGTTGGCGACCGCGAGCAAGCAAAATGACATCCCGGCGAGACTTTTTCCTCGTTCGCGATCAGCAACATCAAGTTGCCGATCGCGAGCGTGGAAAATAAACCTCCCGGCGAGATTCTCAACGCGGGGAGGTCAGGTTTCTCATTGCGAGTGGTCGCGTATGCTCGCGACCGCTCGCGATGAGAAACTACCAGTCCGCGTTGAGAAAGCTGCCGCTCGAGTAAAAATCTACTCGAGCGGCAGTAAAAGACAGCTCGCACTGTGCAAGTTGCCGTTTTCAATGATTGCACAGTGCGGACAAGCATCCGGCACTGTGCAATCATTGCGAACAGTGCGCTACGCAGTTCGCGTAGTGCTACGCGAAGCTTGCGTAGCGCGAACTGCACTTTGCGTAGCTTCGCGAAGCATTACTTCGCGAACTACGCCCACCCTTAATAAACATGCGAAATGTGTGAACAAAGAAAAGAAAAAAGAACTGCTCATACCTATGAAACCAAAATAACCTGGTTTCCTGTGTTAAAGGGCGGGCCACCTACGGCAAAAAACAGTACACTGAGTTCGCGTGTGGGCTAAAAAATGTCACAAAACAAATACGGGGGAAACCTCAAAGAGTAACAGACCTGGTGGTACACCGAAGATAGGTAAACACGCTCCTCTCTTGCCAAGCCTTAAACACCTCTTTTTTTATTACATATAAGTCACCTCTAAGGTAGGCCCTAAGTAACCCTAAGGGAAGGGTGCTATGCAAGTAAAAGGTCGGACATGTACCTTAATGTGTTACATGTCCTGGAAGTAGCAAACAGCCTATTTTCGTTTTTCACTACTGAGAGGCTTATTCTTCTCATAGGCTAGAATTGGGAATTCCTTAATACACTTGTAAGCTGTAATTCCTGATCAGAGAGGAGTAGCTTTTAGTGTTTCATATGTTTGTAATGGTAATGATAAACCTTACCGGTGAAGTTGGATTTAACATTGCTGTTGTAGAAACGCCACTTTTAGAAAGAGGACATTTCTCTGCATTGCTCTGTGTGCCTGACAGCCTGTCTCCAATATATGTCTGGGGTGGGTGACAGCTACAGTTTGTGCATTCCCTCTAGACAGCCATAAACACAGGAAGGATAGGTGTGTCTGAGTACCCATCTACATACATCTGCATTCTGATAGACTTGCCTGGGCAGGATGGAATGGAAGGCTAACACTTCAGTTGAATAGGCTCTGTGTTGTCCCCACACAAAGGACTGATTACCTCCCTCCCGTAGATAGCCTGGTAGACAGGACTGGTTGAAAGGGATACTTGTGCACTTCAGAGAGCTGCTTTATAGCCCCCCCATGTCAGGCACTTTTGGATATAAGTACTGGGTCTTTGATCCCCTAAAATCAGACACTACTGGACTTGTAACTGAAGCTCTGCCAGAAGAGCTGCTGTGCTGCGTAAATGACTCAACTGGACAACTGACCTGGAAGAGCTGCTTTTCTGTTTGCTGCCTGCTGCTCTCTGATTCTGCTGAAGGAGAGCTGTAATCTGCCTTCACTCCAAGTGATCTCCAAGGGTGTGTTGTCTTGCCACTTGTTGCTTGAGACTCAGGGATATCGGTCTCTACCCCTACTCCTATGCCTGGCTCACTGGAAGTGGCCCAGATACTTGCAACATAAATTTTAGCACATCTCCTGTCTGTGTAACAGAACCGGCACATCGACCTGGTTGCAGGAGTAAAATCGGCGCATCGCATTGGAACCAGCACTTTGCCTCCAGGATTGAATGCATCGGACAGCGTATTGCCATCTCTGCAGCTTGGTGAGATCAACTCATTCCCTCAACTGCATGGCAGAATCCGGTGCATCACTCCACGCATCTCGACTCCGAAACCCGTCTTCGGAACTGATGCATCGCCTTCGCTGCATGGAGAAGATCGATGCATTTCACTGTTGCGATCAGGAAAGGTACTTTGTTCACTGGGACCTGCGTGGGTCCTGTAGCCGGCTGTCGCTTTATTGTGGTCGTCCCAAACTTTGACTTTGCCCTGGTCCAGCCCGACTTAAAGTAACCTTTTTAGAGCTATTTGCTTCTAAGTGCTTTACTGCATTTATTCCTTTAAAATTCAATATCTCACTTCTATACATTGGATTTTTGTTGTTTTGGTCTTGTTTTGTTTCAGAATATAATAATCTATTTTTCTAAACTTGTGTGGCGTCTTTTCGTGGTGTATTCATTGTGTTACAGTGTGAGTGTGTTGCACAAATACTTTAACATTGCCTCTTTCAATAAGCCTGACTGCTCTGTGCCAAGCTTCCAGAAGGTGAGCACAGGTTATCTTTTAGTGTGTACTTAGCTTACCCTGACTAGAGTGGTGGTTCCTGCCTGGTCTGGGTGCATATCTCAGCCAACCATGAATCCCATATCTAACATCTCCTTTAAAGCATACCACTATGGACGTCTTAGTGGCAGCACAGACCAACAATGCCGCTAATGCAACCTGGCTCAAGAGTCATTAATTCAAATAGTGTGCATTTGTAGACCTCTAGGTGCACTTCGGAGCTACTGGCTACTTCTGATTGTCTGTCTTTTAAATATACTAAATTGAACAATGGCAACCTAAATCTGTCTAAAGGGAGGCTCTTGTCAATTGATAGTCCGATTTTTTTTTAAATTGCGAATTGTGCAAAAATTGCACTGAATAATACCATGGATATCTCAACTAGTGGAGGAGAATTAACAGTGCTTTAGTAGGACTGTACTTGGTTTCCTATTTTAAAACTCCTGAATGCACTCTTATGATCCCATGTATTTTCCATTGAGCTCCTCCTTTATTCACTACCGCCTTCGGTTTCTCAATTGTTTTATGCGTTTTTTCAGATATCCATATCTAATTTATTTTTAAATGGCATTTTAGATTGTATGACACTTTAATAACCAGAATTTTTGCACACATTAATGCACTTTCTTCTTTGTATATTGTGGTCATGTGAATGCTTTTCATACGCTGTGTATGTCATGTTTCAATCTCTGTCAAACTCCTTTTTGTACATTAAGTAATTTTAAAGATCCATGTTCTTTGCACTTATTAATTAACTTTTACTCTTAAGTGTCTTGTGTTTTTATGGAATTTGTAACAAATCTATATATGTGTACAGCAAACATTTATAAGTTCAGTTCAAAATCATTACTCAGTACAAACAAGTTGACCTTGACAGGACAGGAATGCAACATTAATAGCTTAAAAAACCTTAAATAAGAGATACAATCAACTCATGGCTGATAAAACATAGTATAAGCATTCTTTGAACAGTGGCTATTAAGGGTTTCCCAGTCCACCGTTTTGTAGTGAGGAGATACAATACATAACCTAGTCCTACCTCAATCCGAAATAAATATAACCATACAAAGACTCAAAAACACTCAATTACATATGCAACAAGCTTAGGTAACAACTGTAAACTCTGCTTTATGGTCCCTAGAATAACAGTTCTAGGTGGTATGCCTTCAACTCATCATGTACTTCTAAAATACAATAAAAGTGCATAAAATGTATATGATCCATTTTAAATGAAAACGCAATGCTTTTCCTAATGTGAACTTCACCCCATATAAATGCTAAAATACAAAAACATAGTAAAGGGTCCATCAGAGCACACAGGAATTTTCAGCGGCCTTATGATCCTGGACATTATTTGCAATAAAAAGTCGTTTTAGGTAGAGTGTCTGCAACCCATCATAAAAACATCTATCTATCTATCTATCTATCTATCTATCTATCTATCTATCTATCTATCTATCTATCTAACTATCTATAGTTAAGGAAAACGGGCTGTATTTAAAAAAAAGAAAGCTTACTTTAGTTGAAAACTTTCACAGACATGATGGTATGCTGGCCCCCAGCAGGCCACAATCACACTGATGGCCTCAAATCATAGTGAGGCACCATTTTCAAACGGCTTCATTAATATTCATGAGGTAGGTCAAACTGTGACCCACTAAGATTGGGATTTTTAAGAACCAGTCTATTAGTACATTGGTCGGTTCTTTAAAACCTTTACTGGTTGCAAAAATACTGGTTGCAATTTGCAAACAGTATTTTGGAACCAGATAGGCCTAAGGGCCTCGTGTACAAAGGGGTTTAGCTTTTGCAAACCCTCTGATTCAATAAATCAGAGGGATTGCAAATGCTAAAATCTGTTTTCAAATGTATTAATCCCATACAGTGATTTAGAAAAGGTTTTATGAATCAAATGGATTTAGAATAGGGGTGCGTGTAGCTGGCGTAATTCTCCCTAGCGTAATTGCTCGTACTTAGCGCAAAATTACTCTTAATTATGTGAGAAGCGTAATCCAGCATTTAACGTTTTTTTCTTGGTGCACAATGCACCCTTGCATTTAAAATGGGCTGGTGATGCATTTTGCGCTATGAGAAAATAGCACTAAATTCTACATGACATAAACAGCAGTAGGCAGACACATGCTCACTTTTAGGCCATTCTTCCTGTGCTGCTACAGAAGGGGTTTGCCTCAAATTACTCTTAATTACTCAAGCTGGTGTTATCACGTAATTTCATATAACAAATGTAAAGGGGTGTTTTGGATTAACGCTTTTGCCTTTAATGGACTAGGATCTAGAAATAAAATACTCTATTTGCTTGATTTTTCAAAATATAAATACACCGTTTTAAAATGTAAGTATAAAATCTGAGTATTCATAGCTAAAGGTGGAGTTTATTATGTATCCTGGACAATAAACAGGACAAGTAAAGATAACTTTATAGAGGACCCACTTGAGAAGTGGAAAATAATGTACACAGTGCAATTATGAGGAATTTAGAGGTTTATATAAGCCTTTGTCCCTTGTAGCAATGCATGATATATTGGTTATGTTACAATGTTTGAATATAAAATAAAATTGAATGCTCATGGTACAATGCTGGCTACGATAGACGATGGAAAAAAGTGGGGCAAGAATTTAAAGTTGGGAAATTGAGGATTTAAAACAGGAAATACAATGGCTTATGGTGGAGTAATAATATTAATCAGGGGAGGGGCTGCCCGAAGAAGTCGGACAAGATTTGAGCAGTATAGAGAAATGGCCACGGTCATGTCACCAAGTTGCAGACTGGTCTGGTCTGGTCCCCCATGTTTTTCTTATAGATACTCCTGTATTGAGGTTTGAATACAATATGTTTAAACATCCTTTAGTAAACAGATTTTGAGGTCCAGAGCCATGCATGTTTCCTCATTTGGAATGGAGAGAGACCAGTATCACACATAGAGGAAGCACAGGAGACAAGATTTCTTCACATGGAATGTTCCCTGTTGAAAATAAAAGGTGCAAGTTCAAATGCACATTTACGTTACATTTTCAACCTGAGGGGATATATAAAAAACTTAGGGGCCCATTATGATGGCGGGCGGACAAAGTCCGCCTGCCACCGTAACGGAATGTGGGACCGTCCGCAAGGGGTGCGGCGGTCCCACACCTGACATTAGGATGCCACTGCCACCGTGGCGGTGGGACACCCTATTCCCAGCATTGCGGCGGGCGGTGCTCACAGCACCGCCCGCCACAATGCTGTGAATGCACGTCGTGCATTTGCATTCACAACGTGACAGGCACCGCGCGGTGCCTGCCACCTTGTGCATGCAAATGCAGGGGGATACCATAGGTACCCCCCATGTGCACCCCCCACCCCCCAACTTCCTGGGGGCCCGCTACGGGCCCCCGAAGGCAAAGACCACATGCCTTTCCATGGCGGCAATGCCGCCATGGAAAGGCTGATCACCGCAGGCATTGTAATATGGATGGCGGTGTCTTGCAGACACCGCCACCATATAACTTTGTTTTCCACCAGTCGACGAGTCGACCGGCGGAAAAGCGGTGGACGGTCTTTCCATCCGCCGCGGACCCCCCAGCCATCATAATATGGTGGGGGGTCTTTGCTGTGTGGATGGCGGGTGGATCGCCCCCGCTGGCCCGGCGGTGACTACCGCTGGCCCGGCGGGGGCGATCCGCCCGCGATCATAATGACCCCCATAATGTATCCCAGGACTTCTAAAAGTGCCATAGATTTCACAGAGTAGTACTTGGATGATTTATGAATCCTATGAATTCTATGATATTTTAGATCATGGGGAGTGAAACCAAGCAGAAGATAAACATTGTTCTTGATAGCAAGATTCTGGAATGAGTTTTGACCTATGATTACAGTAGGCTGACTTAGAGAAGATCAGTAATGATATTTCCATCCAATGACAGAGGGAGTCCAATTTGACCTTCTCTATGAACACCTTCTCTAGTACTATTGTGGGGATGCAGCCTGCTCAATACTATGACTTCCCCGTTTTCTACCAGCGGGAACATCATCTGCAGTGTAGAGCCTAATTCAGGCTTTCTGATCTGCCACTATGTTTGATAGAGTCTATTCCATGGAAAACTGTCATGTTAGCCATGGCCCTATTGCACAAAACTGCATGCACCTGTCTCTGGAATGCTTGGAGAAAACTCTCAGCACATGATAGATGTATTTATGTGTATATTGGAAAGGTACACCAACTTTGGGTGTATATTTCCAGTGACCACATATTATGCCAGCCTGCTGCCCAGACCAGAGGGAGTTGATGTCACTGAGTTTTTCCCTTGCGGTGGACTGTCGCCAAGGTGGCAGAAGCTGCTTCAATTTTTAAATACCTGCAGTTACAGCAGCAGTCCCAAAATATATCATATTACTCTCTGCTTTGGTGAAGGCGGCTTGACCACTGCCGCATAAGTCAAAATCTTCTCCCTATATCAATCTCTAAATGAGGCCACACATTTTGAAACCTTCTAGAGAGTATGTTCGCACTAAATGCAATATACCTTAGTTCTGCATAATGATGATTATAGCTTGTGATTCTTCCATTAACCAATAGGTTTCTTTTCAGATGATCCTGAGGTAGTGGAAAAAGGTAATTGCTGCTGCTACTCCACACGGATGAACCATGCCTCTTGGCCCTGCGTATGGAAGGTTGGGCCAAGCACCTACACAATTCCCTTGTCCTCATAAATGTGTATATCAATCCTAAGAGGAAGACTGTAACAGCAGACAAACTCATCTAAAAAATACATACCATCTACCATATTGGCTAGCCTCAGGAGATTTCAACTTCAATTTATTTCACCTTTCAAATGTAGAGCATGCAGAGGTAGTTGGGCCTCACCCAGCCCAAAATATGCCACATTATAATCGAAAGGGTAATATTGGAAAGAAACTAGTCAAAGCGTGTGACCTAATTGGCCTGCTTGCTATGAACAGTCGTAAGGCAGGTGATATCCCTCCAGCATGGACCAGAGCATGGGGTAAATAGTTCTCCTTTTTAGATTATACACTGGTGAACCTCCCACTTTACAACCTAGTGCAGGATTTTAGAATAGCCCAGCCCAAGGAGAGTGATCATCACCCGCAGGTAATCATAGTAGGAACTTTTCTGCGCAGACACAAGATCGCAACAGCTCTACAGGGAGAGACCAACACCGAAAATCTGAAAAACCTGAAGTGGAGCTCAAGCTCGGTCAAAGATCAGGCAAGGGAAGCACTGTTCAACCTAGAGAATATGGCTGCAGAGGGCAAAAACCTGAAACCAGCATGGGAAGCATAAGCAAGGGAACTGATATATAAATATCCTGCCAGTGGAGCGAATAAGGGAGCCCATCTTGGGCACCATAAAAGTATTGTTATGTCACAATTTGTTCGCCTGAGAAGAGCCATTGTGGGCAGGCTCCTTAGGCAACTATGATGAACCCCTAAGGATGAGAACCTACCAAAAAGCCTGCGTAAGGAGGGACGGCTACTAAAAAGGGAGATATGGGCCTTCAAAAAATCAAAACAGGAGGTGCTGTGGCCCAACTGCTATACGCCTCAAAGTCAAGTGACTCAAAACAATTCTGGAACTTATTAACAACATTGAAAAGGGCTCAATTAGCAGCCCACAATGCAAATATAAGTAAGGGCCACTGGGTTGAACATCTGAAGTCTCACTTTAAAGGAAGCCCCTATGATGCAACAAGCCTAGATTGGCCCCAGGTGGTTAACTGGGTTGTCTAGCCTTTGGAGCATCCAGCATGTACACCCTTGGATATACCCAAGATCATTAAAAAATCTCGGTTTGATTGTGCCCCTGACCCAAATGGGATACCACAAGCGCTCTTTAAACACTGAACTTCGAGATGGGCAATCTTTTTGGCAGCAATGCTTAATTCGATTTTGACAAAAGGAATCCGCCCGAGAAGTTGAAAAGATTCGATAATACACCCCATCTTTAAGGGAGGTGCTGAATCCTCGTCGAGCAACTATCGCCTAATCACACATTTAGACACAGGTCTTAAGTACTTCTCTACAGTGTTACTTCATGATCTGGAAGTATGGGCACCAGACACTAGCAGACTCCCATTCAACCAAACAAGATTTACGAAGAGCCAAGGCATTTTAACATACCTTATTGTAGTAGGACTGAGCCTCACAGACACCCCTCTTTATATGTGGTTTGTTGACTTCAAGGCAGCATTTGACTGTGTCTTGCATGGCAGGTTATGGGCAAAACCTCAACAGTGTAGAATCCCACCCAAAATATTGAGAGTAATTATGCTGCTATATTCAGACACGTGGGTTAAGATTAAACTCGGGGATGGCACCCACCTGTCAAGGTAAGTGAAAACATCAACCAGACTAAAACAAAGTTGCATTTTAGCACCTCTTCTTTATAATTTATATATTGCAGACCTCTCCATGAAATTATATGGCCAGATATCTCACACCCGAGACTTGGTGGCCAGCAACTGTCAAATATTCTGTACATGGATGGTCTGCTATTGCTTAGTAACTCCAGAATAGGCCTACAGAGATTACTGAACTGCCTTGGATCATACGCAGAGGAAATGGCACCTTAGCGGAGGCACTATTGATGAAATATCTGCATATGTGTATCTAGGAGTCAAGATAGATGCAAGAGCTATGTATGTACCCCAAAGAGAGGCGATGAAGGGAAAAGCGCAGGCACTCAACTATGCCTTTACAATGCTAGCAAGATCCATTTGGGGGCATAATCTCAAACCCTTGGTAGCGGTAATGAAGGCTAAACTGCTGCCCACCCTCTCATATGGATCGGAAATAATGATAGGTATAGAGGCCAGCCTCTTTGAAAAAATCATGATAAGATCTTATAAACAAGTCTTCCGGCTACCCTGATCGGCATTGCCTGCCCAAGTCACCCTGGAGTTCTCACTGATAAAGCAGTCACTTGTAAGGCCTCATGGCATTTTTCAAATACTGTCAAATTCCGGTTAGCCGCTGAGGGTACACTGGCTAATCTAGTCTGGTCTGAAATCAACCTCCAAAGGGGGAATGAAAATATAAAAAACACTTTGAAAAAAGCATTGAAATGCTCAAGTTGGGCAATCTACGGGACCTTAATATATCCAGCCGAACATTCAGAAGAGCAGTAAATAAATCCATTAAATTGCAAATCTGGATGGACGATAAAGATAAGGTGTCCTAGCGGTCGCATGGGTGGTTGGTACTGAAATCATACGATGCCCAAAGAGAGTCTCCTCTCTCGGAGGCCACTTACCCCCTGAAGATTAAACAAAGATTATTGACATTAAGATTTGGCGAATTCCAGCGTTAGACTTTCTTCCAAAGTTGAGGGAAGATGGCCAAAGATAAGACCAGCAATGCCGCCTTCTCATCAGGTAGGTGAAACACTGCAACATGTCATCTGTATCTGCCCTGCTTTGGCCCCACAGCAAAGAAGCATGTTGAAAAAAGAACTCAATGCACTAGGGACCAGATCCTGTAGATCAGCTTTAATTGAGTCATTAGATCCAAGGAATACTGGGGCATATTATCAAGCGGCAGCGATAATTATCGCTGCCAAGCTTAGCGTGAGATTACTTATCGCCGGCTATCGCTGGAAATTATCGCCATGCTAGCGCTGTATTAACAACGCATAGCGCAATGGCGATAATTATTCCAGCGATAGCGGTGTTTTCCATGGAACATCGCTGGTTTTCCAGCGATGTTCCATGGAAAACGGCGATAACCTTGCTGATACGATCCTGTGGTCGTATCAGCATAATCCACCTCCCATGCAAAGTATGCCTAACACTGGATTTTAGCAGACGTTAAAATCCAGAGTTAATGGCCGGTTAGCGCGATTTTGTTTATTGCTAAGCCGGCCGGGGCATTGTTGTAAATATCGCGAAGCTGCCTCCGTGATATTTACCCATGTAGCATATTGAGGCACGCCTACTTTGCATCTCATTAACGTTGCGATGCAAAGCGGGTGCTAACTCACGGAATCACGCGCTAGCGTGTCCTTGCTAATCTTGCGATAAAATTATCGCCGCTTTTCGGCCGAAAACGGACGCTAAAGCGGCGATAATTTTATCTCCCCCTCTTGTTAATATGCCCCACTTAACATTCGATTGGTACAGTTCTTGAACATTTTTAAATCACTAGCCAAGGCAGACCCATGGACTCAGGTGGGGGTCAAGACTGATGGCGATGAAGGCATCTGTTAAGAACTCTGAAATGTATTTACACCATTGCGGGCTGCTAGTCATCATTTAACCTTGTTGTTTCGTATCCTGCCAGCTTGGGTTCCAGCCCGACACTCCCCCCAAATGTTCCATGTGTGGCGCAAATTTGCACACTCCATAGGCCTCCGCCAACTTTACATATCAAATATTAGCATTTTCCTGCACTTTGGTGTATTTTTGCTCATTTTACAGGTCTCTGACATTTCTGTGGCCACTGATCAACTAAGAAAGGATATCTGCACGGTTGCACAATACGTACTATCTTGCTCATGCTGGTAACTTTAGAACCAGCCAACTGCTCTTTCTGCGTAATTTTGCACATTGTACAGGCCCCCGCCATTTTTGTATTAGTGCAGGCTGTTATGGGATACCTGATAGAACTAGAGCTACTTGGTTTGCCTCTAATGTTCTTATGATCAAATGTTAGCATTTTTGTCTGTTTTGCGTAATTTTGCACACTGCATGGGCCTCTGCCAGTTTTACACAATAAATATTAGTATTTTTGTGAAATTTCGCTCATTTGTATAGGCCCCTGCCATTCCTGTATGAGTGGCCACAGGTCAAATAAGAAAGAAGATCCGCACGGTTGCACTTTGCGTACTATTTTGCATATACTGGCAACATTAGAACCATCCAAAATGCTCTTCTACATAAGGTTACACATTGTATAGGCTTCTGTCATTTCTGTATTAGTGCTAGCCATCAAGGAAAGCTAGATGACACTAGAATCATTCAGCTTGCCCTCTGACGAAATAAAGAAGATGGTTGCACTTTATGCACCATCTTGCACATTCTGGCAACATTAGAATGTAGCCAAATTTATTCTGTATGTACTCATTGCATATGATTGATTATCCTTCCTGCAATTTTTAACTCATTTATTGTTTTTAAATTGTAACTTTTAATGATTATGGTTTTTATTGACTAATAAACAAATACTACTACCGAGGGAGTAGAAAAAGGTAATTACTATGAGAGCCTCAGACTGCAGACCAGGCACATTGAACATGGGTTCAAGGAATATGTGCTTCGCTCTTTGACAGCCACAGAGGAAAGTGGGTGTCGGAATCTCAGGCCCTCTATAAATGGTACATCCGAAATCTCATGGAAGACACACAAGAACTGGGAATTGTATTTGAATCCTGTGATACCTTCAAACTGTGGCAACAGTGAAGGCCACCTTTGTGGATATCTCTGCACCCATATGGAACAATAGGTGTAAAAAGTTCCATTTATCACTGACCGTTATCCATGGTAATCTCTGGCATGCCTCATCTTGGCCCGGCCATGTACAAAAGCATGGCTAATCATGTTCCATTTAGCAATCACATCTTACACTGAATACCTTATGATGACCCATGCGAGTATGGATGTAGCTCATGTGTGCAAGGGTATTTAGGTGAAAGGATTCTAAGGTCCATGCATGGCAAGGTTTGCATATAACAGTTCGAGATCTAATCCTGGATGGAAAAAATCTATGCTCATCTTTCCTGTTTCTGTGCAGTTACATTGGCCACTTGTGGGAATATCTCTTCAACTGTGCAAATCATATTACTATTTTAATTTGAATTTGTGCTTATTAGGAAAGTACAACATTCATCCCTACATCTTTTTGCTTGTATTCCTTAGCGCTCCATGTTATAGGGAAGGGCAAGAGATTGGCGAGAAGTGGTGCAGATGAACATGTAAGAGTGTTTGTTGGTGAGAATCAACTTGAAGAGTTATTAACTGGGTTGCTCAGAGAGGGACATTGCATGCAGAATTGTTAGCGAGGATTCAATTGATGAGTGTGTGAATGAGCACAGTGACAGGAGGCATCGAGGCTACTCAAATAAGAGCTAACATAGAAAAGGTAGACATAAGTTGAGGAGCAGTGTCGAGTAGGATTTGGAATGTGTAGCCTGTGTGTTGAATTTGGTGCACAGTCGACTTTTAAATATCGACCTACATTAATATCGAGTTTTAAATATCGTAGGGACAGAATATCAACATCAAGAATATCGGTGACCAGAATATCGACCTTAAGGTGAGAAATATCGTTTTTGTTAATATCGAAGTTGTTAATATCGATAGTAAAAATATCGATGTTAATAATATCGATGTTTATGTTAGTGTTATGTATTTTAGTATGTATTTTATATGTATGTGTTCCACATGTTTTGTTATGTTTTGTATTATTTTTTTAAATATATGTATTAATTGTTTAGAAGTTAGTAATTTTTTTTAAAGTAAATTTTGCATTTTAGTACCGTAGCTGGTTGTGGGTTTATAGGGGAATAGGGTGTGAAGTAATTTAATTATAGTAAATTAATTAATACTTTTTAGAAATTATCAATTATTTTTAATTAAATGTTGCATTTTAGTTCTGTAGCGGGTTGTGGGTTTATAGGGGAATAGGGTGGGAAGTAATTTAATTGTAATTAAGTAATTATTAATTTGTATTTATTGTTATTGATATTTATTTTATTGTTAATTACTTATTAATTGGTAATTAATTTTTATTAATTGATTAATTGATAATTATATTTATTGTATACATTTTTTAGTGGAGCAGGTTGTGGGTTTATAGGGGAATAGGGTGGGAAGTAAATTAATTATAATAAAGTAATTAATAATTTTTATTTTTGGGTATTGATAATTAATTTATTGTTTATTAATTATTAATTGGTAATTAATTTTTATTCATTAATTAATTGATAAATATATTAATTGTGTTAATTTAGTTTATGAGTGGGTTGTGTGTTTATAGGGGAATAGGGTGGGAAGTAATTTATTATAATGAAGTAATCATTTATTAATATTTATTGGTATTGATAATTAATTTATTGTTAATTCATTATTAATTGGTAATTCATTTTTATTCATTATTATTTATTGGTATTGATAATTATTTTATTGTTAATTAATTATTAATTGTTAATTAATTTGTATTAATTGATTCATTGATAATTAGATTAAGTGTTACATTTTATGTGGAGTGGGTTTTGTGTTTATTGGGGAATAGGGTAGGGAGAAATTAAATGTTATTAAAGTAATTATTAATTTTCATTTATTGGTATTTATAAATAATTTATTGTCAATTTATTAATAAATCATTAT
The DNA here is from genome assembly GCA_963921515.1 of Calotriton arnoldi. NCBI lineage: Eukaryota > Metazoa > Chordata > Amphibia > Caudata > Salamandridae > Calotriton > Calotriton arnoldi. The sequence continues at coordinate 1,698,172 of CAWUFW010002670.1, read as the reverse complement.
TTAATTAAAACAATTATTTATTGGAATAGTAATTTTTACCCCTACGCTATCCAACACTTTCCCTACTGTTGCACTCTCTGGAGTGGGAATAGTAATATTTACCCCTATGCTATCCAACACTTTCCCTACTGTTGCACTCTCTGGAGTTGGAATAGTAATTTTTACCCCTACGCTATCCAACACTTTCCCTACTGTTGCACTATCTTTAGTGGGAATAGTAATTTTTACCCCTACGCTATCCAACACTTTCCCTACTGTTGCATTCCCTGGAGTTGGAATAGTAATTTTTACCCCTACGCTATCCAACACTTTCCCTACTGTTGCACTCTCTGGAGTGGGAATAGTAATATTTACCCCTACGCTATCCAACACTTTCCCTACTGTTGCACTCTCTGGAGTTGGAATAGTAATTTTTACCCCTACGCTATCCAACACTTTCCCTACTGTTGCACTATCTTGAGTGGGAATAGTAATTTTTACCCCTACGCTATCCAACACTTTCCCTACTGTTGCATTCTCTGGAGTTGGAATAGTAATTTTTACCCCTACGCTATCCAACACTTTCCCTACTGTTGCACTCTCTGGAGTGGGAATAGTAATTTTTACCCCTACGCTATCCAACACTTTCCCTACTGTTGCACTCTCTGGAGTTGGAATAGTAATTTTTACCCCTACTCTATCCAACACTTTCACTACTGTTGCACTTTCTGGAGTTAGAATAGCAATTATAACCCCTATGCTATCCAACACTTTCCCTACTGTTGCAATCTCTGGAGTGGGAATAGTAATTTTTACCTCTACGCTATAAAACACTTTCCCTACTGTTTCACTCACTGGAGTGGGAATAGTAATTTTTACCCCTAGGCTATCCAACACTTTCCCTACTGTTGCAATTACTGGAGTGGGAATAGTAATTTTAACCCTTTCTCTATACAACACTTTCCCTTCTGTTGCACTCTCTGGAGTGGGAATAGTAATTTTTACCCTTACACTATCCAACACTTTCCCTACTGTTGCACTCACTGGAGTGGGAATAGTAATTTTAATCCATTCGCTATCCAACACTTTCCCTACTGTTGCACTCTCTGGAGTGGGAATAGTAATTTTTAGCCCTACGCTATCCAACACTTTCCCTGTTGTTGCACTCTCTGGAGTGGGAATAGTAATTTTTACCCTTACACTATCCAACGCTTTCCCTACTGTTGCACTCACTGGAGTGGGAATAGTAATTTTAATCCTTTCGCTATCCAACACTTTCCCTACTGTTGCACTCTCTGGAGTGGGAATAGTAATTTTTAGCCCTACGCTATCCAACACTTTCCCTACTGTTGCACTCTCTGAAGTGGGAATAGCAATTTTTACCCCTACGCTATCCAACACTTTCCCTACTGTTTCAGTCTCTAGAGTGGGAATAGCAATTTTTACCCCTACGCTATTCAATACTTTCCCTACTGTTGCACTCTTTGGAGTGGGAATAGTAATTTTTACCCCTACGGTATCCAACACTTTTCCTACTGTTGCACTCTTTGGAGTGGGAATAGTAATTTTTTTCCCTCCGCTATGCAATATTTTTATGTATTGTTTTACTTAATGTTGTGTATAATTTATTTTAGAAAAATTAAAAATATTGTAATTTTTTAATTTGTTAAATATATTTTTAAATATTTTTAAATTATTATTTTTGTATGTGTATTTCTGTATTTATAATTTATAAAATATTTTTTACAATTTATAAGTTATTAAAATAATTATTTATGTATATTATTAAGTAAGTATATATATTATATTTTATATGTATATGTTTAATTTATTTTAACATTATATGCATCAGTTTTTATTTTTAAACATTTTAAAATAATTTTAACTATATTTCTTTTAATTATATGTATTATTTGCTTTATTTTAGATTTTTTTTTAACATTTAAAAAAACGATATTTTTTACAACGATATTTTTTACATCGATATTTAATTTTCGATATTTTTGTACTTACCATGATGTAGATAGGATGTCGATATTCTTGACTTCGATATTTTTGTCACGATATTTTTGTACCTTGATATTTTTGAGGTCGATATTTTGTCAGTGATTCGTTGAATTTTAGTCTTTAAATAAATCACTATCCAATCACCCATACATTATTATATTTTAGATCATGATGAAAGTGTACCTGAACTATAGACCACTGCATCTCTGTGATATTTGCATACTCCGACAGTAGTACACTCATTAGTGTTTCCATTCTGATATTCTAATAAATAATTTGTCATATACAGACTTACACCACCAACATAATGTAATTCTACAGACCTAGGAGTGCTGTAATATGACATGGTGGTGGTCGTCAAAATATGGTTAATTTAACCACAGCCAAGCAAACCAGCTGCTGAGATTATTCCTATATCTCTCTTGTGTATCTGTCACCATGTTCCTCCTGTGTTTCGTCATAGCCTTGATATATCTCCCCACATGTCACACATACAATAAGTGATGTCACTGGACATAGGTGCCAGTGGACAAACTGGACTTGTATTTCCAAAGGTGTACATGCAGGCACAATCATCAATCGATCTTCTTGCATTATAGGTGTGCATGGGTTGGAAAAACAGATTTTGCTAATTTGGAGTCCCAATATGGCAGACAAGGGTGCCATTAGTACAAAATACTTTTGACATGATATGCACAATGTATGTCACCGTACATGTTGATCCAGCGATCAAGGATCAATAATTTTCACTAAAATAGGCCCATTTACACTACCCAACTAATCCCTTCACGCTGGGGTTCAGTGTAATGCATGTTTATTCCTAACTCACTAAATACACTTTAGAACCTGCATTTCTCCTTACAAATAAATGTAGCGACAAACCTTTTGATGTTGAAAAGTTGATGACAATAATATGTACTAATCTATGCCACTAAATAATAACAGACTCAGGGGCCGATTCCGATTCAGGCCGGAAATCACTCCGACCGAGCCGGACCCGGAGAGATTTCCGACCGAATCGGACTCTGGCAGTCCGACCGAACGAGTACGATGCGCACGCATGCAATCGGACTCGAGTCGGTCGGACTCCCATTGAAGTCAATGGGAGCCGGACGTACAACGCGTACGCGGGCTCCCATTGACTCAATGGGTGCGAGGCGAACAAGGGCGCCCCCTACAGCGGGTACGCCTCGATGCGACTCGCGGCGTACATGCACAGGTAGGGGGGACCCATGGGTCCCCCCTGTGTGCGACTAGCGCAGCTACACGTACAGGGGGGTCTGACACGGACCTCCAAAGTCCGGCTCTGACTGCTCTTTCGAGCCGGACGGCGCGGGTCGGTCGGACTGCTCGAGGCGCGCATCATACTTGCCCGGCCGGGGAACGTCTCCATTGCGCGGTGCGAGTCGTGTCCGTGCGACTCGGTCGGAGCGGTTCGGACCCGGGAACGAGTCGGTCGGCGATTTCGCGTGCGCTCGCATCGTACTCGCTCGGCCGGACGCACGTACGAATCGGTCGGGAAAGAGGGCTCCGAATCGGATCCGGTTAAGCCGAATCCGATTCATGGCCCTACCGGCCGAGATCGGAATTGGCCCCTCGGTGTGTAGTTTATGTTGTTTATCGTAAAATAATGTGAGAATAAAATGCTCATCAAGTACAGTTACACAAATACAAACCATAGATTATCACAGAGAGAAAACATTGGCAATGTATAATTTCAAACTCATGTCAAATAAACAATGCATTGAAGGAGTGGATAGGCGAAGAGAGAAAAGTTTCAGAGACAAAATTCACATTTGCAAATGAATATGCAAATTTTAGGAGATTATCTATACTAATCCAAGTAAGAATCAGGGAAATCTACCCCTCTGGCCAGTCAGGGCAGCAAGGCCACTCAAGTAGCGTCAAGTGACAAAGATTAAGTCAGGAATCAGGAAACAGGTAGGCCTCTATCTGGAAACAGCAAACGACGATCTCCCACTAGCTAACACCAGCAGAACCACCTCCTTAACCACACCCACCGGGGACTTTCAATTATACCCTAAAACCTAATTGTCCAACCCACATATGTTTCAATATGAGAATGAAATCCATCTCCCATTGGCTAAAATTGGGGGTGTACTGTCACACCACTCTCATCATGACCATTTTATCAAACATCTCTTTGTCTTAAACATTAAGCATTATGACAGATTCATCCCAGGAAACAACTTTGAACACAATTGTAGGAAATACTTCCTGCAGTTCCTTGAATGTTGCAAATCTCTACGCCTCTATTATTCGCCTCTGCCATCTCAGAAGGAAACTTATTCACTTCCATTTGTAATCTTATTTTTCTTTTCCACAACTTGGCAGACATTCAGTACTCCATGAAGGTCGCATTTTTCATGCCTTTGTGCTCTCTTCTCATTCGAATCTTTCTTTTGGGACATTTAATAATTTTCAGTCAAATATTAACCCTCAAACTGACATGCAGAAGTGTAGGCCCATGCTTGCCTTTTCTACAGAAAACAAACACAAACATTTATTATTTTTATGAAATGTAATTTCATTTTACACACCATCCCAACATTGCACTAACCCATGTTATTCCTAGCAAAATATTATTAACGTGCACAAAAGCAGCATTAGTCTTTTCATCAAAGCAATTTATGGCCTAGCTCCGTACATTAATACACGCATTAGTTTTTCGCATGCGCAAAAGCATTTCCCCTTATTTTAGCGTTCTTTAATAATATTTTTCACAGCACACTGTTAATTATTGTTACTGAGGGTTCAATACGAGCAGGTTTTATTTTCTCAAAACCCCGCTCCATCAATCCCCCCTTTGATGGCATTTTTGAGCCATCATCAAAATACCCATCACATACAAGTTGCCACAATTTTGAAATACTGTACTTCTTTCTCGATTTATCATTCTTCCATCTAAGGGGTCGATTCCGATCTCGGCCGGAAGCGCACCTAACAGTATTTGTCCAGAAAAAAACCAAGCCGAACGCGTGTTTCCCGACCGATTCGAACAGTCATCCGAACAAGCAAGTACGATGCGCATAACAGCACAGATTCCGAGCGAGCTGTACTTACCCATTCCAGCTCCTGTTCCCCGCCCGAGCCGGATCCGTAAACGCCGAATCGAGTCGCACGGAAGCAAATACACAGCACCTTCCGGCCGGACTAGTACAATGCGCCTTCCGTACGCGCCGAACCCGTCGCTACGTCCGGCACGTCAGAGCATCCGGGAGAGCTGTACATAAGCTCCTATTCGCGCCACAATACGATCCACGGCGATGAGACGAACAAGCCAGCTACGAGTACGAGTCGAAGCCACGAGAAACCCGAACGAGACGACCCAACCATGAATCCCATCGCGCAGGTCCTACCAATACTCTACATCTATTACCAGGACCGGTACGGACGCGTACGGCGCAGACGGTAAGTCAAACACCCACAACACAAACAAACGACACGTACCCGAAATATGTCACACACACATAGGGATGCAGAAATGACGTACACTAGCAACAGCAGAACCATAGGGGCGGGATGGCTATCACCAATGCCATACACACCCAGAGGGGGATGGATGCCTACCACTACCACCACCCCTACTCAGGGGGGCCTGGATGCCTGTCACTACTACCATCCCCACTCATAGGGGGATGGATGCCTACCACTAACACCACCCCTACTCATGGGGGCCTGGATGCCTACCACTACCACTACCCCTACTCAGGGGGGCCTTGATGCCTACCACCACTACCATCCCCACTCATAGGACGGGTAATGCATGACACAACCAGCATACTCCAACATAAGGAATGTCAGAAAAAGACATCACCCCAACATCATGACAAGCGTGTGTAGTCTGTGTCAAATGCCTACAACACTGAACATGACAATGAACATACAATGTGACCCCCTATCACATGTGTCACACATAAATGTGTGTGGCCTCCACAATGCAAGCAGACCATGACCACTGTGGCAATGGGGTCTAAACCCCCATCATCACAGTGACCAAAATGTAAGTGTGGGGTCCATAGCTGAAGCACATTTTGAACATTGTGGCAATGGGGTCTAAACCCCCATCATCACAGTGTCCAAAATGTAAGTGTGGGGTCCATAGCTGAAGCACATTTTGAACATTGTGGCAATGGGGTCTAAACCCCCATCATCACAGTGTCCAAAATGTAAGTGTGGGGTCCATAGCTGAAGCACATTTTGAACATTGTGGCAATGGGGTCTAAACCCCCATCATCACAGTGTCCAAAATGTAAGTGTGGGGTCCATAGCTGAAGCACATTTTGAACATTGTGGCAATGGGGTCTAAACCCCCATCATCACAGTGTCCAAAATGTAAGTGTGGGGTACATAGCTGAAGCACATTTTGAACATTGTGGCAATGGGGTCTAAACCCCCTTCATCACAGTGTCCAAAATGTAAGTGTGGGGTCCATAGCTGAAGCACATTTTGAACATTGTGGCAATGGGGTCTAAACCCCCATCATCACAGTGACCAAAAGGTAAGTGTTGTCATGGAAAAAGCTGCAACTGCCAAACAGCATGGATGATTCCTGGTCATACAACAACAAACACATCAGTGGCAAAGTAGTGCTTGTGTCCCATAGCAACATAGATTGGGTGAGGCAAACAGTGCAGTGCAAATAAGACATACCTTTGGCCATGTGCAGACAAACATCACCCATGGGGGCTGACATTGTCAACATTGATCAATTACACAATGACAGAAGTGACCATCATAATGCAGACCCACATATCTGCACCAATGGACACACAAATGTAGATATCCTGTGGAGACTGTAGATGTGAGGTGAACAAATACCATACCATGGCAGCAATGGGACATACAAACCATGATTATTGTGCTGACTGATGACCTAGGAGTCCCAGGGACAGCAGGGGAAATCCACCAAACAACATACAGCCAATGCAACACTAAAGATATGCCAATGCAGTGGTGCAGATGCACAAACACAAACAGGCAGCCTCACACTGCATATCAAACACAACAGGTGATGGGGGGGGTGTGCCAGTGTCCCCAGGCAACCCCACAACACATGAGGAGGCCTGAATCCCAATTACACAGATGTGTATACAGTGCCACACAAAAGTAACTCATGGATCGGATTTCCCTATGTGGGCAATCATGCATTGTTAGATGAGAGGGAGCCCAAATTACACATGTCACACAAGCTTGTAGGAACAGCAACTAACACAGCAAGAGACAGACCCACCACAGCACTACTCCCAGGGACACCGCATTGTGGTGACACTAGCCTGCATGATAATCCCACTGTGATGACAAAGGTAGATGTCGTTCACACAGTGAACCACAGCCATGTGTCCTGAGCAACTAACTACCATCACACCTACACAAGCACAAATCAATCAGCACGGCCTGTCAGCCAAGGCCAATATGGAGGTAGGGGTCTAGCCATGCAACAACTCACATTTGCACACACTCAACACCACACACCTTGATCTCCACCAATGTGCAGCTGTGAAGCTCACATGGACTGGTGACATTGCACATGCACCCATGACAATCCCAGGGGTGGTGGTGGGAACTAAGGTGTGAAACCCATCACACATGGCCAGTCAACAAGACTCGTGAATGTCTGACACACTGCACAGTACGCCGTACATGGGAATGACGTGAAATCCACCCCAATCAATGGGATCCCGGTCACAGTCACACACCAATGAAGAAGCCAAGGTGACACACAAAGAACACACATAGACAACTTCCAACATTGCAGCTCTGACCCTGAGGAGTGGCAGCAGTCACACACACAACGTGTCACAATCACTGAAAGCTACCACAAACTGTAAATTACATGACTTGTGTAACCCACAAGTGCCAAGGGGAATCCTGACTGTGTCCCATCTGCGTTTGCCCACATCCCTAGCCCTGACAACAAAGACAACTAGGGATGACAACCTCATGAACATTAGTTTGCCATGCACCCACATCCCGGAGAAACCAGGTCCAAGATGCTGGATGAACACAGGACAACTCAGCAAGCATCACAAACAGGAACATCCCTAGGGACACAGCCTGTGTAGGAAAAGGGAAGGGAACACACACAGACATGCTCACACAACACACAACACGGGCCCAGCCAATGTCACGGGATTACACACTGCCATGAGGGCACTCCACTCCTGTGGAAGGTCGGCTGTGCCAAACCTTGTCTGTGCACGACTCAAACATGTCAGCAGAACACTCGGTCAGTGAGTCAACAACTACAACACACTGAAGGCTCTGCTCACATCAGCCTGGGTACGGGAGTGTCACGTCAGTCATCTGCATACACCCTAAACACGTGTCAAGCAAGTTGCACTGTATACACAGATGAGTCCTTCAACATTGATGTGCTAAACTGCATGTCCAGTGGAGATGGGCACACAGTCAGGGAAATAGAAACATTGAACAGTGGTAAGCACACCAGTTGTGCATCAGTGTAAGCCAAAGATGTTAATTTACAAATGCAAAACGTACATCCATGTGTCAAATGCTGACCATTACACCCTCAGACTGCAGCAAAGGATGCTATAGATCCAGACTACACTAGGACACATATCCCATGGACCACATGGAGTCCATCACAGCAACACTTCATTTTCCTGATCTGAACACTATTACAACTGCAAATGCATGATGATACTAATCTACATCATGTACATCCAAAGAAAAACCACAATTAAACAAAAAGAGGCTTTATTCAGCAAATGTTAAATTAAAATTTGAAGTCCAAAAGAAACTAAGGCCAATGGCCAGTCCAAATACACAGTCCCAACAGGGTGATACGTGACAACTTGTCACCCATTGCTTGCCTGCACTGCTACGGACAGGGGACATCCCCCTCGGAGGGGCATACAAGGGGCAGGCCAGGCACCGCAGGGACAGGATCAGGGGATGCCAGAAGGAGGCAGTGAAGGGGTGGTGGGTGCAGGAGTGACACCGGCAACTGCAGTGGAGGTGTCTGACTCAGTGGGGGCCGGCACCACTGTAGGGCACAACTCAGATGTTGTGGGTGCTGCAACCAGGGACCCAGTCCACTCCATCTGACCGGCCCACTGCAGTGCCCGAGTCAGACGGGGTGGTTGTGGACTCCACTGCAGTGCATAAATCCAAGAGAGTGGAAGGAGGGGCAGATGAGGTGGGCAGGACAGAGGGGGGGGACCCGGTCTCCACACCAGTGGCACAAACAGGCAGAGCATCTGGTTTGGGGGTGGAAGAGCAAGTGGTAGGGGGGAGGGCCTAAGCAGTTTGGGGATGCGGTATCGGTGTGTGGGGGAACCTGGGGCAGGGTGTGGCGGTGGAACCTGTGCAGTGGTGGCCTGGGGGATGGAGGAGAGAGACTGTGTGGTGGAGCTGCGTGGTGGTGGTGGTGGGGTCTTGCCCCTCCTGGTCCGGGGGGACTTTCGAATGGGGTCCTCTGTCTGCCTGTGCCTGGGGGAGGGTGTCCGGGTGTGAGGGGCACTCCCCTCTGTGTGTGGTGGTCGCCTCTTCCGCCTGGACTTCGTGTCAGGTGTATCTGTGGGGAAGATGCCAAGCTCACAGAGGAAGAGCTTCTGGGAGGGGGGGTTGCAGGTGAGGCAAGGGAAGGGCTTTTGGAGGGAGAGGCATCTGAGGACTGCGCAGTGCTTGTGGATGAGTGTGTGTGTGTCTGGGCCCCATCCCCTGTGAGTGAGGTATCAGTCCCCTGACTGTGTGTGCGTGTGCGTCTGGATTTTGGTGTGTGTGTCTGTGTGCTGCTTGTGTCTGTGCTGGTGCGTGCCGGTGCCGGTGTGTGTGTGCTTGGGACAGGTAGGGTGCTGGGTATTGTGGATGGGGCAGAGGTAGGAGGGGCGAGGGACTGTTGCAGGAGGGACACTGCTGCCGTCAGTGAGGAGGCCATGGACTGATTGGTCCGATGTAGGGCAGACATGCCAGATGACATGCCCTCCATGAATGACACCAGTTGTGTCAAAAGACCCATGTGTGCATGGAGGACACTCAGAATTGATGTCTGCCCTACATGGATCTGTTTCAGCAAGTCCACAGACTCCACACTCAGGGCAGCAGGGGGGACAGAGGCAGGGGGTGCGGTGCCTGGCATGAAGGAGACACGCTCCCCTACACGGGAGCCTCCACAGACATGTGGGATGGGAGCAGATGGGAGGGTGGAGATGGTGGTGGTGGCGGGGACTGACTTGCTTGACATTGCCTCTGGTCTGCTGACACCCGCCTCCACAAGGGAGTCCTCACTGGAGATGCTGTTTTCCCCAGCCGAGGTGGTCATAGCTGAGGTATCCTCAGTGTGGCTCCCCTCACCCTCCTTGCCACTGGGTCCCTCGGTCTCCCATGCAGTGGACCCAGTCTGGCTCTGCCGCTCCTCTTGGTCCGTGGAGCTGTCTCCTCCTGTGGCCGTGGATGTATCTGTAAACAATCAGGATAAACAGAGCAACATTAGTCACCTGTACTGACCACACACACCACAGTAAGTACAGCACATCACAGAGCAAGCCCTTGCCATCATTTGCTAGACATTGCAATTAGTGCTGACACTGATTTCAAGAAGCCCATTGTCTGCCTGACAGTCAGTCATGCCACACATATCCTACCTGTCCATGCACCCATCTGTCTGTTGCCTGTTGTATGCGACTAATCATATGTGCACACATGCACCACATACACAGTTGTTGGACATCCAAGAGTATATATGGAAATGTGTCACTCCAAACACATGCCATCTCCTGCCACTGACTCAGTACATGTGTCAGGAAAAGTGATGGGCAAAGTCTCTGTTGATATGCGGGTTTTGCTTCCATCACCAGACACAATGATGTCCTCATGTCCTGATAGACAATGCAACAATGGTGTACATGCAGGACATATCACACCACTGCTGGATCACCCTTTGCGTTTGGAATGTCATGGCACAGGCCTGTCTGGCAAGTCAGTCATAACTGTCTCCTGTCACAGGGGCAGTGCATACACACAACACCAGTCTGCACTGTGTCACAATCAGGGGAGTTTTAGAAATGTAAGCCCTGTAGCTGACAGGTGCACATGTGCACCCCTGGCCACCCACATCATGAGGACTGAGATGATCCCACGTCAATCAAATGAGACATTTGAGTGACTGCAAACACAAATCCATACACATGAGCACTTCACCGTCTGATGAGAATGAACCAAAGCTGCCGGCACCTCAATGTTTCATACAACATTGTGCACAGTCAAGGGATCAGAGACCTATGCATTGACCTATGTGCAGATCCCATAGTCATAACTCAGATGGCTGGCCACCCCAAATTGTGAAACACTCCAGGAGTCCAAATAGCAAGGCCACACCACGGTGACACAGAGGCACACACCTGAGTGCACTCTTCACAATGCCCAATATGTATGCTGACACATGGGAGTGGGAGAACAGAGTGCCTTCGATGTACGGAGTAGGCATTACAGTCCTGGTCCATGTGCAACATGGTATTACCCTGAACACTAGGCAGGTGGCTATGCATGTGTCACACACATGATGTACATACTTCTGAGGCCCCTACCTTGGTCTCTGCAGCAGCATGGGTGTGTGGCACATACCCCAGACATGTGGTGAGTCAGAGCAGCAATTGGAACACATATTAAAGCCATACCCAGAGTACATGTCAGATCACAGGCAATGTGAGCAATTGTACCACCCATGCAGCCCACCACAAAGTTCCTGTAACTGATGCTGTCCCCAACTTGAACCACAGGTAACTTCAAGTACACAGTACCCAAGTGACCTAAGTCACAGACTGTAAGGGCCACACCTGTGTATCAGATGAGGAGGGGGCATGACACAAGTGAGGGACATGAGTGCAGGACGACATGACAGTTGTACTGTGGAAGTGGAACCAGGCTAAAGGAGTGCATAGAGCATGTCAGTCATAGTACACAGTTGAGGCTAGCACTTACCCCCTCCTTGCTGCTGTCTAGCCTTCAGCTGCCCATCCAGGTCAGGGAAGACCACCGCCAGGATCCGGAGCATGTGGGGGGTCAGGGTCCGGTGTCCGCCCCTCCTGCGAGGAGGCGACAGCTTCAGCTGGACCCTTGTGATCCTCCGGGTCCAGCCCCGAAGTTCCTGCCACCTCTTCTGGCAGTTGCGGATCCTGCACCTGTAGACCCCCACAGATCGTACTGCCCGGACGATGGTCAGCCAGATCTCCTGCTTCTGGTGGGCATCAACCTGTGAGGATGACAAAGTGAAAAGGCCATTACTACACATGCAACATTTCCGTGCATCACACAGTTGGATATACATGTCTCAATCACAGGGGCGTATGATCTACACAGGTAGTGCAACTATGGCTATGAACAGTTTGCCAGCAGTTACTAAATGGTATCATTGCCTGGGAAGTAAAACCTTGTTGGAATGCACTGTTACTGCACTATACCTGTTCAGTGCATGTGACTACACACTTTGGGGGGTGACAACTACTCAGTGAGCATGCTAGCCACTGGTGTACACACTGTACGTCTTGCTAGTCAGACAACATGCACAATTGGTAAGGCAGTGGACAGCACACTCACCTGCTCCCCTGGTTTCCCATACAGCTTGCTGTACTGTGGAAGGAGGCTGTCCAGCAGGGCCTGGTTCTCCTCAGTGCTGAAGGCTGGGGCTCTATCCACAGTACGTGCCATTGCAGTAGCCAGAGGATGCAGAGACAGCAGCAGTGGTAGTGGCAGATGTTGTCCTGGAGCATGTAGTGCAGGCAAGTGAGCTCTCAGGGGAACAGCCAGCATTATATGTGTGCTGCAGAGGCAGATACTGTCCCATGTGTCCAAAGTGATAGGTCCAAGTCGTTTGCATCTTCTGAATCTGGCCAATCCATGGAATTGCATCACTTATACACGCCCACAGCATCCTTCAAAAGTTCAACTTCATGACACCCATTAATTTGCAACATTGTTGTGGGTGGCCAACTGAATTCACTGCATCCGACTCGTTAAAGATTCGAAAACGCGTCCGTTACCATGTCAGGCCATAGCCAATGCATGTGCACCGATCGGTCCATTGCTGTACAACGCGTATTTCGAAAAACAACACGTATCCGTTCACATCATATGCAATGTCCAATGCGTGCGCACCGATCGGTCCATTGCTGTACAACGCGTATTTCGAAAAACAACACGTATCCGTTCACATCATATGCAATGGCCAATGAGTGCGCACCGATCGGTCCATTGCTGTACAACGTGTATCCGTTCACATCATATGCAATGTCCAATGCGTGCGCACCGATCGGTCCATTGCTGTACAACGAGTATCCGCTCACATCATATGCAATGTCCAATGCGTGCGCACCGATCGGTCCATTGCTGTACAACGCGTATCCGCTCAAATCATATGCAATGGCCAATGCGTGCGCACCGATCGGTCCATTGCTGTACAACGCGTATCCGCTCACATCATATGCAATGTCCAATGCGTGCACACGGATCGGTCCATTGCTGTACAACGCGTATCCGTTCACATCATATGCAATTTCCAATGCGTGCGCACCGATCGGTCCATTGCTGTACAACGCGTATCCGCTCACATCATATGCAATGTCCAATGCGTGCGCACCGATCGGTCCATTGCTGTACAACGCGTATCCTCTCACATCATATGCAATGGCCAATGCGTCCGCCCCGATCGGTCGATTGCTTACAACGCGTATCCGCTCACATCATATGCAATGGCCAATGCGTGCACACGGATCGGTCCATTGCTGTACGACGCGTCCCTGTACAAGTCACTCGCATATGTCACCATGCTTGTCACTGGTGAACGTATGCCAGCCACATTTACTTGCCAGGGATTCAGGGGCACACCTACAACACCACAGCCTGTCCACACTGTATCCTAAGGCATGTAAGGCTGCATTACCTTTTCTGTGTATGGGGGTCAACATGTGGTTTTTGGGTGGCACTTGGGGGCAGCCACTCCCAGGCTGTGCACGTGTTCATGGGGACAGAATCCTTTGTGTGTTGTGCACATGACCACTGTGATGTGCAACTGTTCATTTCAGAGCATGTGGCATGGTCACATTTCCAGGTTGTGTATGTGTATGTCATGTCACATACCCCCTGAGTCCCATGTGGGAAGGTATGTACGTCACAGGGTGACCCATTGCCACAATAGTGATGGCCCTCCACAGTCTGTGTGCATGTTGTGTTTCCGATGTCTCTGATTCCATGTGCACAATGGGAGACAGTCTCCACATCCACGTTGTTTGTGCATGGACTTTGATGTTGTGCATGTGTGTGTCACAGACGTCCATGTCTGTCCTGCAGAGGCAACAGGGGCCACTACCTGTAGGAGTCATGGTTGTTTTGCTGATGTGTACATGATACGCCATGTCATACCAGTGTCCATGTGACAATACAGGGTCCCTGGGAATCTACCTGTCAATGAGCTGTGATGCCTGTGGCACATCTGTCCTGACATGTCACTGTGGTGTGTGTTTGGAACGTGACAGCAGTAAATGGGTACTGTGACACAGCCTAATGATTTCCCATAGCACAACCTGGAACTTGTTGTCAACACATGTTGAACTGTGATGTTAGATGTTGGCCATGTAGGTGCCATATATGTCCATACAGAACGGCACACACATCAGGTACTTGTGTCTCGTAAAGATGTATCATGTGATATTGAGTATGGTCAATGGCACATATGTGGGGTGACTGACAATCTTTCTTTCTTCACCTATGCACTGCAGGGCACCAGCTGTCCATAGACCATTCCCTCAACGATGGTTGAACGTGACTGCATCCGACGGTACCGCTTCAACAGGGCGCTGATTGAGGAATTGGAGGTGCGGTTGGCCCCACATTTGCAACCTGGCCGGACATACCCTACAGCGCTGACCCCCAAGGTGAAGGTGATGGCAGCCCTACACTTCTTTGCCACCGGTACCTTTCAACACACTGGCGTCTGCTGGTGGGATGTCACAGACCATGTTCAGCCGTGTGCTACGCAATGTTTTGGAGGCAATGTTGAGATACCTGAACCAGTACATCTATTTCCCTAAACATCAACAACTCACTGACGTCAAGAGTGACTTCTATGCCCTGGTGAGGATGCCACATGTCATTGGTTCCATTGATGGGACACATGTGGCTTTGGTACCACCACAGGCACATGAGCAGGCATACAGGAACAGGAAACATTACCATTCGATCAATGCTCTGGTGGTATGTCTTGCAGATATGAGCATCTCACATGTGTGTGCCCGTTTCCCCGGTTCGGCACACGATGCCTACATGATGAGGAGTAGTCGCATCCCGAGGATGATGTCACAGATGCAGAACCAGCGTGCCTGGCTTGTCGGTGTGTACTGACTTTGTACCATTGTGTGTGTTCTGCTATTTTGTATTCCGCCCTCTTTTCCAACTCAGCTAATGTGCAATTGTCTGTATGTAGGTGACTCCGGATACCCCAACATGCCGTGGTTGCTGACACCCCTCAGGAACCCTGTGATACCAGCCCAGATGCGCTACAATGAGGCACATGGTCGGACCAGGAGAGTGATCGAGCGGACATTTGGTCTCTTGAAGAGCCGCTTCCGCTGCCTAGACAAGACAGGAGGGGCCCTCCCATATGCCCCAGCAAACGTGTGCAAGATTGTCATCGTCTGCTGCATGCTACACAACCTGGCAGTGCGGAAGGAGTTGCCTCTCATCCTGGATGACGATGACCAACATCCGCCACCTGTGGAGTATCCTGGCCTGGGCCACGATGCCAGTGATGATGATGATGATGAGGGTGATGTCCGCACACAGCTCATCACCAACTTCTTCAGCTGAATGTGAGTATCCAGAGATGTCATGTCAATGATGTGAGTTTGCATGATATGTGTGGGTGGTGCTCTGGTGCTGTTTGAGTGTGGCCATGTGCTACTTGACTGGATGCGTGCAGCGATGTGTCCTTACAGGTAGTCTGTACTCCCCAACAGTGTTGACATGCTAACTTGGTTTTGTGTAGGTATCTTGTGACATGTATTGGGCATGAGTATTGCAGTTCTGTCCTGTTCTTCAGTGCTTTTGACTGTGTGTCATGTCTGTCCTTCACAGGGTGCTTTCAGAGTTGTTTGGTCAACTCGGATCTCCCAACACCATGATTCAGATTTCAGGGTGGCAGCAGTCGTTTCCCTACAGGTGATGTGCCACACACCCCGGGACTTTATTTCTTCTACACTTGTTGACTGTGTGGCCACTGCCACGTGGGATTACCTTGCATTTGTAGTGGAAACAACATGTTACAAATGTGTAATAAACCTGTGCTTCACTTTGGGATGTGCGTTGTCTGTGGTCACACATCTGACTGACATTTGCTTACTGCACCTGTGGGCTAGTTAACACAGACTCTGAATAGGTGTGGTGTCTGTGCATTCCACTGTATTTCCTGGCAACATCAGTGTAGGCGATGAGTCAGGTGGCCCTGGTGTGTATGTGTTGTGTAGCCCTAGTGGTGTGTCTCCCTCACATGTGTCACGTCGCCATGACTCACATGACGGTGTTGAACTTGCTGTAGCAGTTAGCATGCACAGTGTCATTTAGCAGATCATCATCTCCATGACAAAAACAACGTTGGAATCACAACAGAGGCAAGTATGGTGTATTAGTGAGTTTATTTACATACATCTGTGAGGATAGTGCACAGGATGGTGGGTGCTGTACATTGGTATTGGAATCCAAAGTTCCCAGATGAGTTGGAAGTGTTGGTAGCAGAAATGTCCTGAGTAAAGTCCACAGTCATCTGATACATTAGTCCAACTTAAACTCCCCATGTCATGTGGGAGAGTTGGGTTGCATTCGACAGGGTGAACAGTTTGCACACAAAGGAGAATTTCCAGAACAGGTGTTGGGTTCCTGGGGGATGTACATGGCCATCGGCCTTTCAGTTGTCCTTCCTCGGATGACCCCTCTTCTTTCTGGGGGGACCCTCACGTGCAGGCCGCTGCGGTGCAGAGGACTCTCCACCAGAGTCATCCTCCCTCCCTGTGGCAGTTGCAGTTGTTGCGGCACCAGATGTTGTGGGCACACAGGGAGGTGTGGACATGTTGGTGCTAATCTGGCGGAGGCATGTCAATATGTCCCTCTGCACCGCTGTCAGTTCTTCCAATGTGTCCCACTTGGACTCCATGCCAGACATGTGTGTCTCCACACGGGACATGTGTGTCTCCATACGGGACATGTGAGAGTCCAAGCGGGCATGATGGGCAGCCTGCTGCTGTTGAATGTCCTTGAGGATCCCCACTACCTGGCTGACCTCTCCGGTGCTAATCTGGTACGCATCAGCAATGCGTCCCAGTTGTGGGTCATCATGCAGTCCAGACCCCTCTGCAAACAGCGACCTCTGCCTACCACCCCTCCCACCACCCCTGGCCACACGTGCGGGAGCTGCCGTGGCATGCACAGGTGACCCTAGGCCCCCTTGGGGGTTGGTACTGGGGTTGTTGTCCGTTGCTTCACGGTGGGCTGTGGTCCCTGTGCTGTTGTCATTCAGTGTCCTTGGTCTGTCCGTCTCGGCGGGGGTGGTCTGTGTGTTGGCAGATGTTGGAGGAATGGGTGCAGGGGGTGCAGATGGTGGTCCTGCTGGTGCTGCATGATGACTCACACCGGAGGTGCCAGGTTGGTCTTCGCCATCCGATGAGGGCAGAGGCAGTTCCACACCAGAGAGCTCAGGGTCCCCCGGAGCCTGGGACAGGGACTCCTCCTCATCTGCTGCTGTGTCCCCATCATCACCTGTTTTTGGAAGAGACACACAATGTATGTTATCTTTCTGCAGGCATCAATGGTTCAAACACATGACAGTTGTGACTGTACCTCTGGATGCGGCCCTGTACATTGCATTGTCCTAAGTTGTCACAGTCAGAGGTTGATATTGGTGTGGCTCATTGTCCTGCCAACCTGATGCATTTCAATGTGGATGTTGAGGTGTGTGCATGACCAGCATTGGTGGTATTTGGTTGACATCCGGACCTCCTTCTCCCCCAGCCCAGTTATCCCACCATGAAGCTTGCCACCCTTGCAGTGGGTGCAGGTTGACTCTCAGGATGTCAGTCAGTGGTGTCCTGCTGTTGGTTGGTGCCCAGTTCCCAGCAGGGCCTGGTACTCCCCACAGCTGAGCGCCAGTGTCAGACATCTTTGAAGTGGCTTTTCACTCCCTGTGAGGTGTGCATGCTTCAGTGTGAGCTTGCTGGGCCATGTGGGTGGGGGATGTTGAGCTGTGACTACCACTCCCATCATGCTATTGCCTACACCCCCTTCCCAGCATGCACATACTTCCTTCCTTTTGAGTGGACTTCACTGTGTGTGAGTGTGACAGCAATGGCAAGATGGCTGACAGTGTGGTCCTGTTGTTTGTTGGTGCACAGTTCCCAGCAGGGCCTTGTGCTCCCCACAGCTGAGGCCAGTGTCAGACATCTTTGAAGTGGCTTTTCACTCCCTGTGATGTGTGCATGCTTCAGTGTGAGCTTGCTGGGCCATCTGGGTGGGGGATGTTGAGCTGTGACTACCACTCCCATCATGCTATTGCCTACACCCCCCTTCCCAGCATGCACATACTTCCTTCCTTTTTTGAGTGGACTTCACTGTGTGTGAGTGTGACAGCAATGGCAAGATGGCTGACAGTGTGGTCCTGTTGTTTGTTGGTGCACAGTTCCTAGCAGGGCCTTGTGCTCCCCACAGCTGAGGGCAGTGTCACACATCTTTGAAGTGGCTTTTCTCTCCCTGTGAGGTGTGCATGCTTCAGTGTGAGCTTGCTGGGCCATGTGGGTGGGGGATGTTGAGCTGTGACTACCACTCCCATCATGCTATTGCCTACACCCCCCTTCCCAGCATGCACATACTTCCTTCCTTTTGAGTGGACTTCACTGTGTGTGAGTGTGACAGCAATGGCAAGATGGCTGACAGTGTGGTCCTGTTGTTTGTTGGTGCACAGTTCCCAGCAGGGCCTTGTGCTCCCCACAGCTGAGGCCAGTGTCAGACATCTTTGAAGTGGCTTTTCACTCCCTGTGATGTGTGCATGCTTCAGTGTGAGCTTGCTGGGCCATCTGGGTGGGGGATGTTGAGCTGTGACTACCACTCCCATCATGCTATTGCCTACACCCCCCTTCCCAGCATGCCCATACTTCCTTCCTTTTGACTCTGCTTCTCTGTGGGGTAGTGTGCCTGTGCTGACAGGATGGCTGACAGTGTTGTCCTGGCGTTTGTTTGGCTACAAGTCCCAAAAGTGTCCATGTGCTTCACACAGCATAACCCAGTGTGGTAGTTCTTTGTGGGATATTTAATTAGAGTGTGAGGCAATGCATTCTCCCAGGTGAGTTGTGTGGAGTTTGTGTTAAGGGGGTGTGTGAGAAAAGCTGCTGGTAACTATGGTCAGAGCTGTCAGTCCTCCTTCCCACCCAGCCAGATATCCCACCATGGAACGTGCTTCCATTGCAGGGAGTGCAAGTTGGCTTTCAGGATGTCAGTCAGTGGTGTCCTGCTGTTGGTTGGTGCACAGTTCCCAGCAGGGCCTTGTGCTCCCCACAGCAGTACCCAGTGTCAGCCATCTTGTCAGTTCTTTTCCACTCCCTGTGATGTGAGCATGGTTCAGAGTGGTGTTGATGGGCAAATTGTGAGGGTGACCAATATCTGTGACTACAACTCCCATCATGCTATTGCCTACACTCACTTCACCAGCATACACAGAATTCCTTCCTTTCAGTGAGCTTCCCTGTGAGGTGGTGTTCTAGTGGTGGCAAAATATCTGACTGTGTTTGTTGGTTAGATTTGAGCCACTGCCTTGCTCTATTTGTTGTTAGGTTTGTACATGTCATGACACAGTTACATGTCACTATGAGATGGCATGTATTGTGTTTATCTGACTAACATACACATCTTGGGATGATTATCTTTTGGTTGCTGTGGATTTGCTAAGGGTGCATGGTTTGACTATCCCCTTGACAGTGATGTGTGTGTATTGTCACACAATATTGGGTATATTGGTTGTGTACTCACCAGGCTCTGGGATGTTTGATAGTCCATATACGCTCACTGGTGGTAGGATGGCCCGCACCTTCTCCTCCCAGGGCCTGAGGTATAGTGGTTTGGCAGGAGGGCCACTGCCTGTGCGCTGACTCACGGCGTAATCCTTCTTGAGTAGGTCCTTGACCCTCCTGCGCACATCATACCACCTGTTCTGGATGTCTTCCTTTGTGCGCAAACATGGTGATTGTGCGTTCACCCTGTCGACAATCCTCTCCCACATCTTGGTTTTCTGAGACATGGGGGTCTGTTGGACCAATGTACCAAACAACTGTGGCTCTACCCTGAGGTTCTCATCTACCAGGACTTCCAATTCACTATCTAGGAACTTTGGATTCTTCTTTGGGGGCATGGTGATGGGTGGTGGTGGGGATTGATGTGTGTGTGAGTGTGCAAGTGAGGGTGAGTGAGTGTAGGTTTTGCTGGGTGTATGTGAGGGTGCTATTTGTGAGGTGCTAATGGTGTGTGGCTTGTGTGATGGATGAGTTGTGAGTGTGTCTGTGGTTGCTGTCTGATGGTGTTCTGTGCTGGCAGGTCAGTTGAATTTGCAAAGGATCATGGTAGGGATTTGTGGCCTTTATATGGGTGGAGTTGTGGGTGTGTCCTTGTTCCATGTTTTTTCCCCCTGTATTTATTGACTTTGTCATTGCTTGTTTGGCCCTTTTTTTTGGATTTTTTCCTTTGAGTTTTTTAGGCATGTAGGAGATGTTCTACTGACCGAGTAGGACACTGCAGTTGGCTCGTGCGGGCTTCTCCGAGTCTTTCAAGCTGTGTACCTGCTGGGTTTCATGTGCGACGTACACGTCGGTTGCGGAGTATTGGGTTGCTTCGGCTGGGTTTTGTATGCGTGTCGGTCGTACGGCTTGGGCTCCGTGCGACTCGGTCTGGTTTTCCACGCATTGCATCGTACTGCGCGGGTCGGAGTTTGCGGGTACCTTTCGGTCGGAGTTCATTCCTGGTGCGTGTCGGTCGGTTCGATTTGCGTAGTTTCCCGGCCGGATAGCTTATTTCCGTGCGGTTCGGTCTTTCGGCTTGTGTTCCGTACGAGTCGGTCGTGATTTACATGCATTTCATCGTACTACGCGGATCGGGCAGCGCCGGTACGTGTCGGTCGGACAACATTCCCGTACCGAGTCGGTCGGTATGTTTTCCGGCCCGAATCGAAATCGGCCCCTAAGTCTTTCATGATCTCATAGTAATTTCCTCTCATATCCTCTAATTCTATCTCTTCTCTCTTTCTCTTTCTAGCTCTACGTTTAAGATCTGATGTCTCTTTCTTTCTACACTTGCATTTGCAACATTTGTAAATCATAATAACCATTAATATTACTGTAACTACTGAAGTAACAGGTATTAATATTTTACCTAACAAACTACTTCCTAAGGTATAAAACCAAGTTCCCACTGAGGAAAAACTCTTACCAAGTTTCTCCCATGCACCGTCAACTTTCAGTTCAGTCAAATCTTCATGAAATTCTGTAATATTTTTAATATACCCCTCAAGATTTTTACTTTTGTCAGGGATATAACTACAGCATTGTTGTATTTTCAACATGCTACAGACTCCACCCTCTTTTGCCAATAATATTCAAGGGCAAGTCGATTTTGCAAAACCATTGATCTAATTGCAACCATTTCAGTATCAATCATCAAGAACCCACCAGCAGTATCTGTTGATAAACGATCAACCACTGTGGACAATTTTCTAATTTTATGTGAATTCAGAAAAACTCCAACTGAAGGTATCAGTGCTCCAAAAATATCCCCAATTATTTCAGAATAACTTGCTCCTCTCTTATTACGTATTAGTCCTTGTTTTATTTCATTAACTCTATTATTCTTATCTACGTGGTAAACCTTTGGGAATACTATACCTAAATAACAACATCCATACCAACCTGTAGGTAACCTATAATAGCATTCTTACCA
Organism: Calotriton arnoldi; assembly: GCA_963921515.1. Lineage (NCBI taxonomy): Eukaryota > Metazoa > Chordata > Amphibia > Caudata > Salamandridae > Calotriton > Calotriton arnoldi. The sequence continues at coordinate 1,676,185 of CAWUFW010002670.1, read as the reverse complement.
CACACATAATAAATTCCCGGGAAAACAGGATCAGTTCCTCCTTTCAATCCCCAATTTCCTCTTATCAAGAAAGTATGCTCACATTCACTGGAGCCAATAAAGAAACTATTATGTTCAGTCTTTTCTCTAAACACACAAAGCTTTCCTCTATGTTGGAAATCTAGACTCATGGCAGCGTAAGTCTCACCCTTTTTATAATCACCCTCTATGAAAGCCCATGGAGGTACATGAGACTTTTGCTCAGCAGCTTTCTTTTTGAAGTCTCGTCTTCTATCTTCTTCCATATTCATAAATTCTATTTCTTCATGTCGTAGTTTACAGGTTAAGTTATTTCTATGTGCATCTATTGTATCTATTGGTTTATTGCTAATGAAACAATCTCCCATGTAAGCTGCATAAACAGGACCATAAACAATTTTTAAATCTCTTCTAATAGGAACCTCAGAAAATATTAAATCAAAATTAGAGTAATACTCTAATCCTTCCCTCTCATAGAACAGACTGGTTAAGACACTACAAGACACACCATAGGTTAAAGGTAGGTGATGATAAGTCATCCCCTCTGAGACAGACAACGGTAATTGCATGCACACATAACAATCTTTCGCATTCAGTGTGTTAACATATTCATACAACAATTTAGTAAAAACATTTAACGAAAAATCATTAATTGATTTATCATGATGATAAACACTATCATCTTCTATCTTTGCTATATTAGTATTTAAATCTTCTCTAGTATTAGAATCAATTCTCTCACTTCCCACATCATTAGTATTATTTTTGTGTTTAGTCACCATTAGAACAAGGACAATAACACTCAGTGTTAACCACATCAACGTAAATAATAAAACACTACATAAGCAAGCATTAATACATCTACGTTTAAAACTATGATTTTGATATCCAGTCACTGTTACCTTTGCCATTTTATACACTATATAAAAAATTAAAAATCTAAGAAAAAAACTAAAAATCTTTAAAAACGTTTGAAAAAACGTATCCAAAAACAATCTAGAGTAGTGTATCCTTACACCTTATGCCTCTCTTCTTTACCCACTCTTTTTCTTTTTTTTTTAATATCTTCTTCTTTTTCAATTCTTTTGGAATCTTCAGAATACTCTTCATTGAAATTGTTGCACCTTTATTTTCACAGTTTTCTTTTGAGGTGGTTTCAGTTTGCTTTGATCACTTTGATCAGTACCAGCTTCTTCTTCTTTCTGATTTTTGTTCTCAATCTCTTCCAACACCACATATGTCCATTCTGGAGCTGTGTATTTCTTACTCGGAACTCTTATTCTTCTTGTTTTTCGTATCAATTCTTCTTCTAAATCACTTTGTCCAGTTTGACTTGATATTTCATTTATTTTATCTGGCCTTTCCTTTTCTAGAGTGTATTTCAGTCTTTTAACTCCTTTTGGCCACACATCACCTTTTCTTGCTTTCTTAACTTGAACTGCTTCTTCACCTTTGTTGTCAAGTTGTCAAGTTCTTTTATTCAGTTTGTTTCTTTGTTGTACTTGCTCTTGATTTTCATCAGTCACTTTCTCTTTTTCTTTCTCAACAGCAGTCTCTTGAGACCCAGTAGCTGGTGCCCACTTTATTTGACTTGTACTTGGTTCTTCCTCTTGTTCGGCCTTTTCAGAATCTGTAACAATTGATTCTATAGCTTCATGTTCTTCAGCTTCTGGTTCTTTTCTTTGCTTTACCAGTTGCTGTTCTTCTTCTTGTCTTTCAAGTGGACTTGGGACTCTTCTTGTATGACTTGCATGAATCCAATTTGGCAAACCACCACACTTTACTGCTGTCGTTGTTACCAATATGATCTGATATGGTCCATTCCACCTGGGTTCTAAACACGACTTCCTCACGTGTTTCTTGACCAGAACCCACTCTCCTGGACTCAAATCAAGTGCTTGATCCGGTTGTGTTGTGGTTGCAATTTCTCCAACCTGATGAGACACAGAACGCACCAGATCAGCCAATCCTTTGCAATAATCAAGCACTAGTTCATCAGTAATATTCATTAGTTTGTTTGCTGGTACAATTGCTTGTCTCATGGCTCTCCCCATCAAAATTTCGTGAGGACTCAATCCAGTCTTTTTTATCAGGAATGCTTCTAAGACTCATTAATACCAGGGGTAAAGCGTCTGGCCATTTCAGTGTTGTAGACGCACACACTTTTGACAGTCTAGATTTAATAGTGCCATTGATCTGTTCGACCACTCCTGATGCTACAGGTCGATAGGCACAATGCAGTTTTTGCTCAATTTGTAATGCTGCACAAATCATCCGAATTATTTTATTATTAAAATGAGTTCCTCTATCTGTTTCTAAAGAGACTGGAAATCCAAATCTTGGAATTATCTCTCTTAAAAGTAATTTAGCAACAGTTAGGCTGTCATTTCTTCTTGTTGGATAAGCTTCTACCCAGCGAGAAAACAAACAAACAACTACCAACACATATTTCAGTCTTCTATAAAGTCTAGCTGTAGTCTGGTAAATGGTCCTACTGCTTTTCCAATTCGACCCCAACCAACAACTGTCTTTCCTGAATTTTGCTGCTGGCACACTATACACCTATGGCATAGACTCTCTGCAATGACCCTAAACTTTGGGTTGTACCATAACTGCTTGAAGAGCCTGATCATAGCGTCTCTTCCAACATGTGCAATTCCATGGTACATCCTTGCCATCTGAGACAGTAAACTATCTGGCATTACTGGTCTTCCATCAACATACACCCACACTTCATCTTCTGCTCTCTTTTTACAACCTGATTTTATCCAAATTTCTTTTTCTTCCTCATTTGCTTCTTCCTGTAACTGCCTAATTTCTTCCCATGTTTCCAAAGAAGAAAACATCAAGTGGCAATTTGTATGTTTTTTCTCCATCCCTCTGTTGATTGAAATTGAATTTTGTGCACAGAAACAAGCCACTTGGTCTGCGTATCTGTTTCCATTTGTCACATAGTCATTTCCTGACTTATGTGCCAAACATTTTACCACAGCGATACCAAAGGGGATGATGGACGGAGCGCTAGAGCAAATCAAACACTCACCCCCAGTCAACTGATCTGGGTTAAATCCATCATCATTCTTTAGCTCACTCCACCACCCCAGTTCAGACATGGCCATATGCAAATCAGTCTGACCCTGTGCCTCATGGGAACAGTCCAGCCCGAACTGCCAAGCCATGTCTTCCCTGGACCAGAAACAAGCATCCTGGGACCGGTTTCGGGTTCAAAACCCTCATCAGCCAGGCTATCTTGAATCCAGTGGCAAAGTGAGCAAGGGACCCACGTCTGGGCATACCCTGCCAACTTAGGGCGAACAAAGCGATACCAAAGGGGATGATGGACGGAGCGCTAGAGCAAATCAAACACTAACCCCCAGTCAACTGATCTGGGTTTAATCCATCATCATTCTTTAGCTCACTCCACCACCCCAGTTCAGACATGGCCATATGCAAATCAGTCTGACCCTGTGCCTCATGGGAACAGTCCAGCCCGAACTGCCAAGCCATGTCTTCCCTGGACCGGAAACAAGCATCCTGGGACCGGTTTCGGATTCAAAACCCTCATCAGCCAGGCTATCTTGAATCCAGTGGCAAAGTGAGCAAGGGACCCACGTCTGGGCATACCCTGCCAACTTAGGGCGAACAAGCGATACCAAAGGGGATGATGGACGGAGCGCTAGAGCAAATCAAACACTCACCCCCAGTCAACTGATCTGGGTTTAATCCATCATCATTCTTTAGCTCACTCCACCACCCCAGTTCAGACATGGCCATATGCAAATCAGTCTGACCCTGTGCCTCATGGGAACAGTCCAGCCCGAACTGCCAAGCCATGTCTTCCCTGGACCGGAAACAAGCATCCTGGGACCGGTTTCGGGTTCAAAACCCTCATCAGCCAGGCTATCTTGAATCCAGTGGCAAAGTGAGCAAGGGACCCACGTCTGGGCATACCCTGCCAACTTAGGGCGAACAAAGCGATACCAAAGGGGATGATGGACGGAGCGCTAGAGCAAATCAAACACTCACCCCCAGTCAACTGATCTGGGTTTAATCCATCATCATTCTTTAGCTCACTCCACCACCCCAGTTCAGACATAGCCATATGCAAATCAGTCTGACCCTGTGCCTCATGGGAACAGTCCAGCCCGAACTGCCAAGCCATGTCTTCCCTGGAACGGAAACAAGCATCCTAGGACCATTTTCGGGTTCAAAACCCTCATCAGCCAGGCTATCTTGAATCCAGTGGCAAAGTGAGCAAGGGACCCACGTCTGGGCATACCCTGCCAACTTAGGATGAACAAAGCGATACCAAAGGGGATGATGGACGGAGCGCTAGAGCAAATCAAACACTCACCCCCAGTCAACTGATCTGGGTTTAATCCATCATCATTCTTTAGATCACTCCACCACCCCAGTTCAGACATGGCCATATGCAAATCAGTCTGACCCTGTGCCTCATGTGAACAGTCCAGCCCGAACTGCCAAGCCATGTCTTCCCTGGACCGGAAACAAGCATCCTGGGACCGGTTTTGGGTTCAAAACCCTCATCAGCCAGGCTATCTTGAATCCAGTGGCAAAGTGAGCAAGGGACCCACGTCTGGGCATATCCTGCCAACTTAGGGCGAACAAAGCGATACCAAAGGGGATGATGGACGGAGCGCTAGAGCAAATCAAACACTCACCCCCAGTCAACTGATCTGGGTTTAATCCATCATCATTCTTTAGCTCACTCCACCACCCCAGTTCAGACATGGCCATATGCAAATCAGTCTGACCCTGTGCCTCATGGGAACAGTCCAGCCCGAACTGCCAAGCCATGTCTTCCCTGGACCGGAAACAAGCATCCTGGGACCGGTTTCGGGTTCAAAACCCTCATCAGCCAGGCTATCTTGAATCCAGTGGCAAAGTGAGCAAGGGACCCACGTCTGGGCATACCCTGCCAACTTAGGGCGAACAAAGCGATACCAAAGGGAATGATGGACGGAGCGCTAGAGCAAATCAAACACTCACCCCCAGTCAACTGATCTGGGTTTAATCCATCATCATTCTTTAGCTCACTCCACCACCCCAGTTCAGACATGGCCATATGCAAATCAGTCTGACCCTGTGCCTCATGGGAACAGTCCAGCCCGAACTGCCAAGCCATATCTTCTCTGGACCGGAAACAAGCATCCTGGGACCGGTTTCGGGTTCAAAACCCTCATAAGCCAGGCTATCTTGAATCCAGTGGCAAAGTGAGCAAGGGACCCACGTCTGGGCATACCCTGCCAACTTAGGGCGAACAAGCGATACCAAAGGGGATGATGGACGGAGCGCTAGAGCAAATCAAACACTCACCCCCAGTCAACTGATCTGGGTTTAATCCATCATCATTCTTTAGCTCACTCCACCACCCCAGTTCAGACATGGCCATATGCAAATCAGTTCGGGCTGGACTGTTCCCATGAGGCACAGGGTCAGACTGATTTGCATATGTCCATGTCTGAACTGGGGTGGTGGAGTGAGCTAAAGAATGATGATGGATTAAACCCAGATCAGTTGACTGAGGGTGAGTGTTTGATTTGCTCAAACGCTCCGTCCATCATCCCTTTGTATCGCTTTGTTCGCCCTAAGTTGGCAGGGTATGCCCAGACGTGGGTCCCTTGCTCACTTTGCCACTGGATTCAAGCTAGCCTGGCTGATGACGGCTGAATAGCCAGAAACCGGTCCCAGGATGCTTGTTTCCGGTCCAGGAAGACATGGCTTGGCAGTTCGGGCTGGACTGTTCCCATGAGGCACAGGGTCAGACTGATTTGCATATGGCCATGTCTGAACTGGGGTGGTGGAGTGAGCTAAAGAATGATGATGGATTAAACCCAGATCAGTTGACTGAGGGTGAGTGTTTGATTTGCTCAAAAGCTCCGTCCATCATCCCCTTTTGTATCGCTTTGTTCGCCCTAAGTTGGCAGGGTATGCCCAGACGTGGGTCCCTTGCTCACTTTGCCACTGGATTCAAGCTAGCCTGGCTGATGACGGCTGAATAGCCAGAAACCGGTCCCAGGATGCTTGTTTCCGGTCCAGGGAAGACATGGCTTGGCAGTTCGGGCTGGACTGTTCCCATGAGGCACAGGGTCAGACTGATTTGCATATGGCCAAGTCTGAACTGGGGTGGTGGAGTGAGCTAAAGAATGATGATGGATTAAATCCAGATCAGTTGACTGGGGGTGAGTGTTTGATTTGCTCCAACGCTCCGTCCATCATCCCCTTTTGTATCGCTTTGTTCGCCCTAAGTTGGCAGGGTATGCCCAGACGTGGGTCCCTTGCTCACTTTGCCACTGGATTCAAGCTAGCCTGGCTGATGACGGCTGAATAGCCAGAAAGCGGTCCCAGGATGCTTGTTTCCGGTCCAGGAAGACATGGCTTGGCAGTTCGGGCTGGACTGTTCCCATGAGGCACAGGGTCAGACTGATTTGCATATGGCCATGTCTGAACTGGGAGTGGTGGAGTGAGCTAAAGAATGATGATGGATTAAACCCAGATCAGTTGACTGGGGGTGAGTGTTTGATTTGCTCAAACGCTCCGTCCATCATCCCCTTTTGTATCGCTTTGTTCGCCCTAAGTTGGCAGGGTATGCCCAGACGTGGGTCCCTTGCTCACTTTGCCACTGGATTCAAGCTAGCCTGGCTGATGGCGGCTGAATAGCCAGAAACCGGTCCCAGGATGCTTGTTTCCGGTCCAGGGAAGACATGGCTTGGCAGTTCGGGCTGGACTGTTCCCATGAGCACAGGGTCAGACTGATTTGCATATGGCCAAGTCTGAACTGGGGTGGTGAGTGAGCTAAAGAATGATGATGGATTAAACCCAGATCAGTTGACTGGGGGTGAGTGTTTGATTTGCTCCAACGCTCCGTCCATCATCCCCTTTTGTATCGCTTTGTTCGCCCTAAGTTGGCAGGGTATGCCCAGGCGTGGGTCCCTTGCACTTTGCCACTGGATTCAAGCTAGCCTGGCTGATGACGGCTGAATAGCCAGAAAGCGGTCCCAGGATGCTTGTTTCCGGTCCAGGGAAGACATGGCTTGGCAGTTCGGGCTGGACTGTTCCCATGAGGCACAGGGTCAGACTGATTTGCATATGGCCATGTCTGAACTGGGGTGGTGGAGTGAGCTAAAGGATGATGATGGATTAAACCCAGATCAGTTGACTGGGGTGAGTGTTTGATTTGCTCAAGCGCTCCGTCCATCATCCCCTTTTGTATCGCTTTGTTCGCCCTAAGTTGGCAGGGTATGCCCAGACGTGGGTCCCTTGCTCACTTTGCCACTGGATTCAAGCTAGCCTGGCTGATGATGGCTGAATAGCAAGAAACCGGTCCCAGGATGCTTGTTTCCGGTCCAGGGAAGACATGGCTTGGCAGTTCGGGCTGGACTGTTCCCATGAGGCACAGGGTCAGACTGATTTGCATATGGCCATGTCTGAACTGGGGTGGTGGAGTGAGCTAAAGAATGATGATGGATTAAACCCAGATCAGTTGACTGGGGGTGAGTGTTTGATTTGCTCAAGCGCTCCGGCCATCATCCCCTTTGTATCGCTTTGTTCACCCTAAGTTGGCAGGGTATGCCCAGACGTGGGTCCCTTGCTCACTTTGCCACTGGATTCAAGCTAGCCTGGCTGATGACGGCTGAATAGCCAGAAACCGGTCCCAGGATGCTTGTTTCCGGTCCAGGGAAGACATGGCTTGGCAGTTCGGGCTGGACTGTTCCCATGAGGCACAGGGTCAGACTGATTTGCATATGGCCATGTCTGAACTGGGGTGGTGGAGTGAGCTAAAGAATGATGATGGATTAAACCCAGATCAGTTGACTGGGGGTGAGTGTTTGATTTGCTCAAACGCTCCGTCCATCATCCCCTTTTGTATCGCTTTGTTCGCCCTAAGTTGGCAGGGTATGCCCAGACGTGGGTCCCTTGCTCACTTTGCCACTGGATTCAAGCTAGCCTGGCTGATGACGGCTGAATAGCAAGAAACCGGTCCCAGGATGCTTGTTTCCGGTCCAGGGAAGACATGGCTTGGCAGTTCGGGCTGGACTGTTCCCATGAGGCACAGGGTCAGACTGATTTGCATATGGCCATGTCTGAACTGGGGTGGTGGAGTGAGCTAAAGAATGATGATGGATTAAACCCAGATCAGTTGACTGGGGGTGAGTGTTTGATTTGCTCAAACGCTTCGGCCATCATCCCCTTTTGTATCGCTTTGTTCGCCCTAAGTTGGCAGGGTATGCCCAGACGTGGGTCCCTTGCTCACTTTGCCACTGGATTCAAGCTAGCCTGGCTGATGACGGCTGAATAGCCAGAAACCGGTCCCAGGATGCTTGTTTCCGGTCCAGGGAAGACATGGCTTGGCAGTTCGGGCTGGACTGTTCCCATGAGGCACAGGGTCAGACTGATTTGCATATGGCCATGTCTGAACTGGGGTGGTGGAGTGAGCTAAAGAATGATGATGGATTAAACCCAGATCAGTTGACTGGGGGTGAGTGTTTGATTTGCTCAAACGCTCCGTCCATCATCCCCTTTTGTATAGCTTTGTTCGCCCTAAGTTGGCAGGGTATGCCCAGACGTGGGTCCCTTGCTCACTTTGCCACTGGATTCAAGCTAGCCTGGCTGATGACGGCTGAATAGCCAGAAACCGGTCCCAGGATGCTTGTTTCCGGTCCAGGGAAGACATGGCTTGGCAGTTCGGGCTGGACTGTTCCCATGAGGCACAGGGTCAGACTGATTTGCATATGGCCATGTCTGAACTGGGGTGGTGGAGTGAGCTAAAGAATGATGATGGATTAAACCCAGATCAGTTGACTGGGGGTGAGTGTTTGATTTGCTCAAACGCTCCGTCCATCATCCCCTTTTGTATCAGTTTGTTCGCCCTAAGTTGGCAGGGTATGCCCAGACGTGGGTCCCTTGCTCACTTTGCCACTGGATTCAAGCTAGCCTGGCTGATGACGGCTGAATAGCCAGAAACCGGTCCCAGGATGCTTGTTTCCGGTCCAGGGAAGACATGGCTTGGCAGTTCGGGCTGGACTGTTCCCATGAGGCACAGGGTCAGACTGATTTGCATATGGCCATGTCTGAACTGGGGTGGTGGAGTGAGCTAAAGAATGATGATGGATTAAACCCAGATCAGTTGACTGGGGGTGAGTGTTTGATTTGCTCAAACGCTCCGTCCATCATCCCCTTTTGTATCGCTTTGTTCGCCCTAAGTTGGCAGGGTATGCCCAGACGTGGGTCCCTTGCTCACTTTGCCACTGGATTCAAGCTAGCCTGGCTGATGATGGCTGAATAGCCAGAAACCGGTCCCAGGATGCTTGTTTCCGGTCCAGGGAAGACATGGCTTGGCAGTTCGGGCTGGACTGTTCCCATGAGGCACAGGGTCAGACTGATTTGCATATGGCCATGTCTGAACTGGGGTGGTGGAGTGAGCTAAAGAATGATGATGGATTAAACCCAGATCAGTTGACTGGGGGTGAGTGTTTGATTTGCTCAAGCGCTCCGTCCATCATCCCCTTTTGTATCAGTTTGTTCACCCTAAGTTGGCAGGGTATGCCCAGACGTGGGTCCCTTGCTCACTTTGCCACTGGATTCAAGCTAGCCTGGCTGATGACGGCTGAATAGCCAGAAACCGGTCCCAGGATGCTTGTTTCCGGTCCAGGGAAGACATGGCTTGGCAGTTCGGGCTGGACTGTTCCCATGAGGCACAGGGTCAGACTGATTTGCATATGCCCATGTCTGAACTGGGGTGGTGGAGTGAGCTAAAGAATGATGATGGATTAAACCCAGATCAGTTGACTGGGGGTGAGTGTTTGATTTGCTCAAACGCTCCATCCATCATCCCCTTTTGTATTGCTTTGTTCGCCCTAAGTTGGCAGGGTATGCCCAGACGTGGGTCCCTTGCTCACTTTGCCACTGGATTCAAGCTAGCCTGGCTGATGACGGCTGAATAGCCAGAAACCGGTCCCAGGATGCTTGTTTCCGGTCCAGGGAAGACATGGCTTGGCAGTTCGGGCTGGACTGTTCCCATGAGGCACAGGGTCAGACTGATTTGCATATGGCCATGTCTGAACTGGGGTGGTGGAGTGAGCTAAAGAATGATGATGGATTAAACCCAGATCAATTGACTGGGGGTGAGTGTTTGATTTGCTCAAACGCTCCGTCCATCATCCCCTTTTGTATCGCTTTGTTCGTCCTAAGTTGGCAGGGTATGCCCAGACGTGGGTCCCTTGCTCACTTTGCCACTGGATTCAAGCTAGCCTGGCTGATGACGGCTGAATAGCCAGAAACCGGTCCCAGGATGCTTGTTTCCGGTCCAGGGAAGACATGGCTTGGCAGTTCAGGCTGGACTGTTCCCATGAGGCACAGGGTCAGACTGATTTGCATATGGCCATGTCTGAACTGGGGTGGTGGAGTGAGCTAAAGAATGATGATGGATTAAACCCAGATCAGTTGACTGGGGGTGAGTGTTTGATTTGCTCAAACGCTCCGTCCATCATCCCCTTTTGTATCGCTTAGTTCGCCCTAAGTTGGCAGGGTATGCCCAGACGTGGGTCCCTTGCTCACTTTGCCATTGGATTCAAGCTAGCCTGGCTGATGACGGCTGAATAGCCAGAAACCGGTCCCAGGATGCTTGTTTCCGGTCCAGGGAAGACATGGCTTGGCAGTTCGGGCTGGACTGTTCCCATGAGGCACAGGGTCAGACTGATTTGCATATGCCCATGTCTGAACTGGGGGTGGTGGAGTGAGCTAAAGAATGATGATGGATTAAACCCAGATCAGTTGACTGGGGGTGAGTGTTTGATTTGCTCAAGCGCTCCATCCATCATCCCCTTTTGTATCGCTTTGTTCGCCCTAAGTTGGCAGGGTATGCCCAGACGTGGGTCCCTTGCTCACTTTGCCACTGGATTCAAGCTAGCCTGGCTGATGACGGCTGAATAGAAACCGGTCCCAGGATGCTTGTTTCCGGTCCAGGGAAGACATGGCTTGGCAGTTCGGGCTGGACTGTTCCCATGAGGCACAGGGTCAGACTGATTTGCATATGGCCATGTCTGAACTGGGGTGGTGGAGTGAGCTAAAGAATGATGATGGATTAAACCCAGATCAATTGACTGGGGGTGAGTGTTTGATTTGCTCAAGCGCTCCGTCCATCAACCCCTTTTGTATCGCTTTGTTCGTCCTAAGTTGGCAGGGTATGCCCAGACGTGGGTCCCTTGCTCACTTTGCCACTGGATTCAAGCTAGCCTGGCTGATGACGGCTGAATAGCCAGAAACCGGTCCCAGGATGCTTGTTTCCGGTCCAGGGAAGACATGGCTTGGCAGTTCGGGCTGGACTGTTCCCATGAGGCACAGGGTCAGACTGATTTGCATATGGCCATGTCTGAACTGGGGTGGTGGAGTGAGCTAAAGAATGATGATGGATTAAACCCAGATCAGTTGACTGGGGGTGAGTGTTTGATTTGCTCAAGCGCTCCGTCCATCATCCCCTTTTGTATCGCTTTGTTCGCCCTAAGTTGGCAGGGTATGCCCAGACGTGGGTCCCTTGCTCACTTTGCCATTGGATTCAAGCTAGCCTGGCTGATGACGGCTGAATAGCCAGAAACCGGTCCCAGGATGCTTGTTTCCGGTCCAGGGAAGACATGGCTTGGCAGTTCGGGCTGGACTGTTCCCATGAGGCACAGGGTCAGACTGATTTGCATATGGCCATGTCTGAACTGGGGTGGTGGAGTGAGCTAAAGAATGATGATGGATTAAACCCAGATCAGTTGACTGGGGGTGAGTGTTTGATTTGCTCAAACGCTCCGTCCATCATCCCCTTTTGTATCGCTTTGTTCGCCCTAAGTTGGCAGGGTATGCCCAGACATGGGTCCCTTGCTCACTTTGCCACTGGATTCAAGCTAGCCTGGCTGATGACGGCTGAATAGCCAGAAACCGGTCCCAGGATGCTTGTTTCCGGTCCAGGGAAGACATGGCTTGGCAGTTCGGGCTGGACTGTTCCCATGAGGCACAGGGTCAGACTGATTTGCATATGGCCATGTCTGAACTGGGGTGGTGGAGTGAGCTAAAGAATGATGATGGATTAAACCCAGATCAGTTGACTGGGGGTGAGTGTTTGAGTTGCTCAAACGCTCCGTCCATCATCCCCTTTTGTATCAGTTTGTTCGCCCTAAGTTGGCAGGGTATGCCCAGACGTGGGTCCCTTGCTCACTTTGCCACTGGATTCAAGCTAGCCTGGCTGATGACGGCTGAATAGCCAGAAACCGGTCCCAGGATGCTTGTTTCCGGTCCAGGGAAGACATGGCTTGGCAGTTCGGGCTGGACTGTTCCCATGAGGCACAGGGTCAGACTGATTTGCATATGGCCATGTCTGAACTTTGGGTGGTGGAGTGAGCTAAAGAATGATGATGGATTAAACCCAGATCAGTTGACTGGGGGTGAGTGTTTGATTTGCTCAAACGCTCTGTCCATCATCCCCTTTTGTATCGCTTTGTTCGCCCTAAGTTGGCAGGGTATGCCCAGACGTGGGTCCCTTGCTCACTTTGCCATTGGATTCAAGCTAGCCTGGTTGATGACGGCTGAATAGCCAGAAACCGGTCCCAGGATGCTTGTTTCCGGTCCAGGGAAGACATGGCTTGGCAGTTCGGGCTGGACTGTTCCCATGAGGCACAGGGTCAGACTGATTTGCAGATGGCCATGTCTGAACTGGGGTGGTGGAGTGAGCTAAAGAATGATGATGGATTAAACCCAGATCAGTTGACTGGGGGTGAGTGTTTGATTTGCTCAAACGCTCCATCCATCATCCTTTTTTGTATCGCTTTGAACATTTTACCACAGCAATCTTTTTGGGCATTTGTAATGCATTCAATAGATCTTTCACATCTTTACTGTTCCGGATCGGGGATCCTGAAGAGGTCAGAAATCCTCTTTGCATCCCCAACTGACCAAAATCAAGCACCACCCCATAACCATATTGACTATCAGTAAATATGGTTACTCTCAGATGTTTGCCAATTATAAATGCTCTAGTCAAAGCAATCAGTTCAGAAATTTGAGCAGAATGTATCCCCTTTAGACAAGATGCTTCAAGAACCATAGACACTGTACATACTGCATAAGCAGCACTTAATGCACCTTTTTCATCTCTCAAACAAGATCCATCCACGAACATCACACTATCTGATTCTTCTAGTGGTGTATCCTTTATGTCAGGTCTTGGTTTCGTGCACAATTCTGTCACATCCAAACAATCATGATCTGCTTCATCCTTCACTTCTTCACAACTTGAACTTGGCAACAAGGTTGCTGGGTTCAATGTTGTACATCTTGTCACTGTCACATTTTCAGCACCCAAAATCACTCTTTCATACCTAGTCAGCCGACTATATGTCATATGCTGAGTCCGAGTCATGGTTAATAGGATCTCAACAGAATGTGGTACATATACTTTCACTGGATGTCCCATAACAATTGCTTCGCTCTGCTCTAGACTCACACAAGTAGCAGCCACTGCTTTTAAAAAGCCTGGTAACGCTGCAGCACTGAATCCAAAGTAGCAGAAAAATATGCCACTGGACGACGTGCCATTCCATGTTTTTGTGTTAAGACCGAAAGTGCACACCCATCTCTTTCACAACAGAATAATTCAAAACCTTTTATGTAATCTGGCATTCCCAATGCAGGTGCTCGATAAAGACTATCTCGCAATTCAATAAAAGCTTTTATACACTCTTCATACAAATCAATCGGATCAACCACATCTTTATGAGTCAATCTATGTAAAGGTTTTGCAATCAGTGAAAACCCACTGATCCATTGTCTACAGTATCCAACCATTCCCAAAAACATTCGAACTTCTTTTTGAGTTTTAGGAGGACCCATCTGCAAAGTCACATTAATTCGGTCTTGTGTTACTTTTCTAACTCCTTTCTCAATTTTGTGTCCCAAATACTGAACCTCTTTTTGACAAAACTGTAATTTTGCTGGTGACACTTTATGCCCACCTTCTGCCAAATGATTCAGTAAGGCAATTGTATCTGTCACACAGGCTTCTCGTGTTTTTAATGCCACCAGTAGATCATCAATGTACTGCACTAACACTGAATTTTCTGGCATGATCAAGGACTTCAAAAATGTTTTCAAAATCTGATTAAAAATCGAAGTACTCTCTGTATACCTTTGAGGAACTCGGCACCATGCCAAAACACGGTTTCCGAACCGGAAAGCAAAAAGATATTGGCTATCCGGATGCAAAGGTATCGAGAAAAATGCTTGACACAGATCAATTACTGTGTACCATTCTGCATCAAAAGGAATTTGATAAAGAATCACTGCTGGATTTGGCACTATTGGACAGCAAGGTACTACGATCTAAATCCTGAACGATTCTATATTTTCCACTTGGTTTCTTAATCCCCATAATAGGTGAGTTACAAGGACTACTTAGTATTTCTTTTAGAATACCTTGCTCAATCATTTGATCAATTACAGGAATCACTCCTGCTGCTATTTCAGGACTCATCTTGTAATGAGGTGTGTTTGGATATATTGCACCTGGTTTAACTGTAACCTGAATAGGATCCACACCCTTCATCAAACCAATGTCTTTTCCTGTAAAATCCCATACATCAGGTCTTACTGCATTTCTCAACTCTGCAGGTAAATCTTCTTCTGTAAGCAATGAATATAAATCATTCACTTCTGTCCCTTGCTTCGCTAACATCATTTTAAAAGCAACATCCTCATCTGGTGTTTGAAAAGCAATACCATCTGGCGTACAATAGATGGTGCAATTCATTTTACAAAGCAAATCCCTACCTAAAAGGTTCACCGGACTTGTATCACATACCACAAACCGATGCATGTCTCTGAATCTTCCAATATGAACTTCTATTGGTCTTGTTATTGGAGTCTTAATATGTTTATTTGAGACTCCCACAACTTGGATAGTTTCTCCAGAGAGGGGTAGGTTTGGTATTTCTGCTGCTCTCACAGTAGAACGGGTAGCACCAGTGTCCACTAGGAATGTAACATTATTACCTTCCACTTTTCCATCAACAAAAGGACCTGATTGATCTACCTCTAGAGATGCGCCAAGCACGCACTCTTCCTCCCCCCTGAGGCACCGTCATTGAGATGAGTCTGAGTCACTTTCTGAACATTGCAATAAATACTGTGAAACCACTTGTACATTTTGATTCTTACCAACTTGTTCACCTGCATGAAATCCAGAATTCGCACTGTATCTCTGTACTTGAGCATTCATATTATTTGGCATAGGAGCTTGAGGCACCTGTACTTGTTGTGTCTGTGGTGTAACTACCTGCTGCTGTTGTTGCTGTTGTTGATTCACAACCACTTCATTCTGCATCTGCGGATTGAAATTTTGATTCATTCCATTATTTTTCAGTAAAGATCTACACTCATTCCTCCAATGTCCAAACTTTCCGCACGCATGACAAGGAAATTTCTTTTTCAGTTCTTCCCTACTCATTTTACCTCTACCTCCATTTGGTACCTGATCATTCTGATTTTGTCCTTTCATCTGAAAATCTGTTTGAGAACCATTGTTTCCATCTTTCTGTTCTGCCACTTTCACCTGTGCCCACATCATTTTCTCTTTCAGCTTTTTATGCCTTGACTCAATATCATCACTACAATATTTAGCATATCTCAGAATCTCATCGACTATATTACTCTGCCAACAAATCAAATGTTGCTGAATCATGTTACTAATTTCGGGTTTTAATCCAAAAACAAACCTATACAAAGTGTCCCATATCTTTATCACCTATACTTTCAAAACCATTATACTGTTTGAACACCTGTAACAACCTTTCATAATAAGCATGTACCGATTCTTTGGGTTCCTGTGTTGTCCTATCAATTTTAACCCAAGCTGTTTCTTTTGGAGAAATTGTACTTTTCAAGAAAGTAATTACTTGATTATATTTTTTCATCACTTGTTCTGAAGGTGCTCCTGTTTTTACATCTCTAGGATATTCTTCTTTTGGCCAGTCAACAGTAATTTTACACTCAGTCTATAAGTCAGCTGGAACTACAATCTCGAACAAACCATCTAGATCTTTTAACAAAACTTTTGAAACTTTTACAAACCTCTCTACCTGTTTGTACCACTCGACAGGTTTCTCTCTCAACCAAGGAAAATCATTTGTAAAGGATAATATATCCTGTCTTGACCAGGGAACGTGAACATATCCACCACCTGGAACTTCTCTCATTGGACATACCATTGTAGCCTGTCCTGTTTCTCTTAATGGAAATAAAGACACATTTTTACTTGCAAGTATTTCTTCTTTCTTTTTCACCCATCTTCCTTTCCACCGTTCTAAATCTCCCCATTTCTTCAAAGTATTCATTAATTCTTTTATTTGCAATCGTTTGCCAGATGTATTCAAACTCTCCAAATCCTTATCAGTAAAATCCAATATATACGTTTTTTGCAAAAATTTAGACTTTTCTATGTCTACTCCATATTCTTGTGCAGCTTCTGCCAACCTCTCATGTAGATTCCTTGCTTTCCATGTAATATTCTTACACAAAAATAACAACTCTTCATCTCAGTACTTACTCAATCTTTCTGGACTTATTGTACCAATTATCATTTCTTCCAGATCCACTCTCATTATAGCTACATCTATACCCAATTGTGATTTATTCTTTTCCATTCCTCTTATCCAGTCATCTAACTCCTCTGGCGAAGGATCCACCGAACTCCCTGATACTGGAGTTGTTCCACTGACATTCTGCACTATTTTTCTAGGATCCATCTGTACACTTCTCTTTGGTGTTTCAGTTACATTTTCACTCACTGGAAGATCAATCAATGAAGTACTCATCTCAGCTTGTTCTGATCCACTAATATTCCTGGCATTATTCACGGGAATTGTCAATGCATGCACTCTCGATATATTCTGACTCTCACCATACAATGGAGCTATAGGACTAATCGTTACTGGTACCGATAATGCTTCTGCATTCAGACTCATCTGACTAATTCTCTGAGTTAACTTCTCTTTTGCCTTATTCAACATGTCAATCTCATTCTCCTGCAACACTTGAGTGTGTGAAGCTACCGGAACTTGTGTAACCTGTGAAACTTGTGGAGTTTGTGGAGCTTGTGGAACCTGAGGAACTTGTATTTCAATTAGTGGTGCATTTGGAATTGTTTCCCTGAACTTTCCTGATATGGTGGAGGTCTCTTTAATAGTATTTCATTTAACAACTCATCATCAATCTCATCCGAATCATTATCTAGTTTCGAAGTCTCTAAATTATTCTTTTTCTCCTTACTTTTGCCTCCAGTCTGATCTTCAGCAACTATTACTGGATATAATCCATCTGCAATTACATCTCTCCTCCATCTTTTCTTTTGATCATCCCATCTAGCCTCAGAATACCTCGCTATTATATTCCTGTATTTAATTCCATTCCTGTCTCTCTCCCTTTTATAAGCCTCATGTTCCCATTCCTCAAGCGCTTCATACTGCGCAGGTCTAGGACTTGGCTTTAATGAATTCATTCGTCCTCTCAAGTTCTCCAAAATCGTTACATTAAATGTACCATGTTCTGGAAAAGCTAAAACTCCATCATCTTCTGTATAACTCATCCAGTTCTCTAACCATGTACACGTATGATACCCACGTTCCAACATCATAAAAGAAGCAGGCGTTCTTGGAGGAGGTATAGGAAGTCCCTCTCTAGTAATTATCGGCTTGTCTTTTTTAAATAAATCTTTTATTCTTTTTACCATCTTCATTTTTAAACACTCTTTTTCTTGCTAAATAAACCAAAACAAACAAGAGAAAACTTCCGTAAATCCTCTCACTCTATTCGCTAAATCTCAACCAATATCAGCGCTACTCACAGCAACCAACCAATCACGGCTCACTACGTATCCACTACCTCAACCAATGGTAGCGCGGCTCACAGCAACCAACCAATCACTGCTCACTACACGCCCACTGCCTGACCAATGCCAGCGCAGCTTTTTGTGACATCAGTATTACTCCTGCTACTGACCCTCCCTTTACAAAAATAATACGGCAATGTATTTTCTAGGTTTTCTCAACTATTTCTTGCTAGAAACAACACAAAACAATGCTACTTTGTCTGCTCCACTAATAAAGAGAAAGTTCGATTCACTCGAAGAGTTTTCTTTTACTTCTAGTAAAATAACGAACAGCGCTACTCTACTCTCAATCAAGTTAAAGGAGGTCTTGGTACTCCTCTGGGGATACTAGCTAAAGTTTCGGAAGAGGACTTTCCTTTCAGAAAGAGGTCTTGGTACTCCTTTGGGGATGTAAGGCCAGAGTTTCGGAAGTGGACCTTTCACTATTTCATACAATCTTCTTTCAATCAAATATGTCCTTAAAATAACATTGTCAGCCTTTCGCTGTTCGATATTACAACAACAGACAAAGTACTTCTGCAGTGTGATACCTTTCCACACTATTCTTCTGCCACTTAGGCTAAAATAACATCATCCTAGGATCTTAGGTAACTCCGTACCCGTACTTCAAACAACATAAAACAAAAAAACACTAACTTTTCATGTTAATAATCAATAAATCAATAGTCAATAGTTATTGCCAAACTAATCAATAATTAACCATCCTCTGCTACCAAAACTGATCCAGCGATCAGGGATCAATAATTTTCACTACCATAGGCCCATTTACACTACCCAACTAATCCCTTCACGCTGGGGTTCAGTGTGATGCAAGTTTATTCCTAACTCACTAAATACACTTTAGAACCTGCATTTCTCCGTACAAATAAATGTGGCGACGAACCTTTTGATGTTGAAAAGTTAATGACAATAATATGTACTAATCTATGCTACTAAATAATAACAGACTCAGTGTGTAGTTTATGTTGTTGATCGTAAAATAATGTGAGAATAAAATGCTCATCAAGTACAGTTACACAAATACAAACCATAGATTATCACAGAGAGAAAACATTGGCAATGTATAATTTCAAACTCATGTCAAATAAACAATGCATTGAAGGAGTAGATAGGCGAAGAGAGAAAAGTTTCAGAGACAAAATACATTTGCAAATGAATATGCAAATTTTAGGAGATTATCTATACTAACCCAAGTAAGAATTAGGGAAATCTACCCCTCTGGCCAGTCAGGGCAGCAAGGCCACTCAAGTAGAGTCAAGTGACAAAGATTAAGTAAGGAATCAGGAAGCAGATAGGCCTCTATCTGGAAACAGCAAACCGACGACAATGACGATCTCCCGCTAGCTAACACCAGCAGAACCACCTCCTTAACCACACCCACTGGGGACTTTCAATTATACCCTAAAACCTAATTGTCCAACCCACATATGTTTCAACATGAGAACGAAATCCATCTCCCATTGGCTAAAATTGGGGGTGTACTGTCACACCACTCTCATCATGACCATTTTATTAAACATCTCTTTGTCTTAAACATTAAGCATTACGACAGATTCAACCCAGGAAACAACTTTGAACACAATCGTAGTACATATTTCCTGCAGTTCCTTGAATGTTGCAAATCTCTACACCTCTATTATTCGCCTCTGCCATCTCGTGAAGGAAACTTATTCACTTCCATTTGTAATCTTATTTTTCTTTTCCACAACTTGACAGACATTCAGTACTCCATGAAGGTCGCATTTTTCATGCCTTTGTGCTCTCTTCTCATTCGAATCTTTCTTTTGGGACATTTAATAATTTTCAGTCAAATATTAACCCTCAAACTGACATGCAGAAGTGTAGGCCCATGCTTGCCTTTTCTACAGAAAACAAACACAAACATTTATTATTTTCATGAAATGTAATTTCATTTTACACACCATCCCAACATTGCACTAACCCATGCACAACCCATGTTATTCCTAGCAAAATATTATTAACGTGCACAAAAGCAGCATTAGTCTTTTCATCAAAGCAATTTATGGCCTAGTTCCATGCATTAATACAGGCATTAGTTTTTCGCATGCGCAAAAGCATTTCCCCTTATTTTAGCGTTCTTTAATAATATTTTTCACAGTACACTGTTAATTAATGTTACTGAGGGTTCAATCCGAGCAGGTTTTATTTTCTCAAAACCCTGCTCCATCAATGTCATCTTGTGGCAGTTGGGCAGGGTGTTTGTAAGTAACACTTGAAGCAGTGTCTGCCTCTGACACAATGCTAGATATCCAAAAAGAAGACAGGGGCATAGTATATGCTGAGAATATGAGGCCTTCTTGAAGAACTGCAATATCCACTTACCTGGTGCAGTCAGCTTTTGGCCTGTCCACACTGGTGTTGTGCTAACTGAAAACAGTTACCTCAACAGTAATTAATAATTTATTATGTAAAAGCCTGACACGTATGGATGTTGCTCCTGCCTACGGACATG
Source organism: Calotriton arnoldi (assembly GCA_963921515.1). Taxonomy (NCBI): domain Eukaryota; kingdom Metazoa; phylum Chordata; class Amphibia; order Caudata; family Salamandridae; genus Calotriton; species Calotriton arnoldi. The sequence continues at coordinate 1,655,753 of CAWUFW010002670.1, read as the reverse complement.
GAATGCAAATCAAATCAATGTCAGTCAATAAAGTAGGATCTGGGGGCGTGGCTAAGCCGCGAAGCGCGATGGCCGCAGCTTAGCGGAGCTCTGCTGATCCCCATCATCCCCTGTCTATCCGGAATCAATATCCGTGCAGCAATCATGCTGTCCCTGGCTGGGAAGGTGTCCGGTGTGGGTTCCTGAAGCATCGGCCCCGAGCGCTGCTCTAAGGTGAAGATCTGGCCACGCCGTGAGTGAGGACTAGGGACAACGTGAAAGCCGGGGCCTCACGTAGTGAAACAGGCGGGGGACGAGCCTCTTCTCTGTGGACCCGCTGCCGGGAGACTTTGACCGGGAGGAGTCCGGTGCGCGTCCCTGCAGTAATTGACGCAGTGCAAGAACCGAAGGCCCCAAGACGATACTGAGGCGACCGGGGCCTGGGCAGGGTGCAGACGCCGGGGCCTTGAGTTAAAGGGCTGACAGTGATTGCCTGTCTGGCGATTGGGCTGGCAGCAGACATAGTGATATCACGGCCCGTCGGCGGGAGGCCGTCCGAATTATCTTCCTCCCTCCCCCCTTCATTGGAGAGCTGACTCTGGGGATATCTTTCGCAGCTGAGAGAGCGGCGGACGCGACGGCAAACTGTGGGGGAAAAAGATCTGCTATACTGCTGGCCAACGCGGGCAGAGTGTAGGCCCTCCCGCTTGGCCCACAAGCTCCGGGTGGTCGTAAGGGCCGCTCTGCACGACTGGTGATCCGGCTTCTCTGTGAGGTGTCTCCCCGTGACGGCCTGGAGGTGTGGAAGAGGTGGGGGCTCTTTTGGACATCGGGGGCATTAATGACGCCCATTATCCCACGGCAGCTGCGAGTGGGGCGCGGTCGGCGCTCCTAACCATCAGAAGCACCGCTGCTTTTGTAAACCACAACCCACAGTGAATTGGACTGCATACTGGCCTCAAAGGGGAGCGCCGGACAGCTTGCTACCCCGGGGCAGAAACAGGAGTGGTGTTTCACCTGGGACCCCCCCCAGGAAGAGACGCAATAGCTGCTTGTCGCCTTGTATCCATCGGTGCCCCTCAGGGGTGGTGACGCACTGTCGCCTCTGAGCTACTGGCCCTTTGTCGGGAGTGTAGGCGGGCGAAGACTCGGTCCACGAGCTAATGTCATCAGTGTCTGCCTGACCTTCTCCCAACCACAGTGCCTGTCCCTAGTTGATCGCCGATAGACCCGAGTAGAGTTGCAAGTATGCCTGGGGTAAGACATTGAGACGCGATGTCGTCATCCAGGGGCAACAAACTCGTGCAGCACAACAAGCTGGATAGATACACACTCCCCAAAACATCGATACCTGAACCCTCACCTACGGGCAGGGGTGGGGCGACACCAGGAGAAGTCGACCCGGAACCTACGCTCAAAGATGTCCTAGAAGCAATCGCCGGGATCAAGACTTCACTAGAACATAAGATGGACGCCATCACCGTGGAGGTTAATCTTCTCTGGGCGGACATGAACAAAAATAGCGAACGGGTCAAGCAAGTTGAGCTCACTACCGCGAGCCTGGGGGAGGATACCGCCCAACTGCAATTGGATCTCAAAGACCTGCAAATGTTTCGGAAAGCGGCAGAAACCAAACTGGATGATTATGAAGGACGCCTGCGGCGCAACAATGTGCGAATTTTAGGTGTCCCGGAAAAATCAGAGGGGCAGGCCACGGATCTATTTGTGGAAGATCTTATCCTTCATCACTTGCAACCCAAAGGGCTGGGGAAGATCTTTGTCATCGAGAGGGCCCATAGAGTCCCTGGGGGTCGGCTGAAACCAGGGGCCCCTCCCCACACGGTCCTGGCCAGGGTCCTCAATTTCCGAGACCGAGACATCATACTCCAACATGCAAGGGCGGGGCCCCCCCTGAAATACGAAAACGCTGACATAACATTCTTCCCAGACTTCACCCAGCTGGTCCAGAGGCAGAGACGCTGCTTTCTGGGGATCAAGAAGGCATTGCGAGACAAGGGCTACAAGTACGTCATCCTGTTCCCAGCCAGGCTTCGAGTCGAGGCGGACGGCAGGGCCTGGTTTTTTTAACATCCGGAGTCGGCGGCGGAATGGTTGGAGAGTCGCTGACCGGTGCTCCATGTGCCGTTGTGGTAAAACTGGTGGGGGGAATCGGGTGGGATCCGGGGGGCAGGAGTGACATTGATCTGGGCCTATATGCTCATCTCGTTCAGCGGGGGAGACTGAGCTAACACAGAGACACGCTAGTTGATATATTCGTAAGCCATGGACTCTACCCACGCATATCGCTAGGGAAAATCTTGAGTACATGTCAGGGAGTGCACGATCGTATTTTATGTGGCATGGGGATGGGGGGCACCCCGTACCCCAATGTTCTACCTTTAGTTTTCCTGTGGGGCGACAGGCACTCTGCAAGTTTGATTATGGGCAGTTTGAAGCCCAGAGTGCAGGGGTGCAGGGAGGGGGGCGGTTGGGAGGGACTGTGGTTGTTGTTAATTTTTGAATTTTTTGCAGGATTGGTGCGATCGACTACATCAAGTTGTAATACAGGGCGGGAGCAACTTACTTACACATGTGCAGATGGGTACACAGTGGGACGTAGGGGTTAGAGTCCTCAGTTGGAATGTCAACGGTCTTGGCGATAAGATCAAGCGCAGTATGGTTCATCAATATATTAAAAAACAGGCTCCGGACGTAATACTGCTGCAAGAAACACACTTGGTTGGAAACACATGCCAAGCAATGAACAGGGGAGGGTACAAGTTAGTGAAACACGCTGGCTTTACATCCGAATCACAAGGCGTGGGCATCTTGATTAAAAACTCGTTCCCATTCACCACACTTTCCACATGGTCCGATAACCGGGGTAGATATGTAGGTGTTTCGGGTCAGTGGGAAGGTAGAACTATTACATTTGTCTCCATGTACATTCCCCCTGGCCTCCAAAGTGATACATTTAAAGATCTAGGTACAATACTTTTGTCATTCCCGCAGGGCCTCCTCATGGTAGGGGGGGACTTTAATGCAGTAATGTCCGGTGAGCTGGACCGGCACCCCCTACGGGAAATTAGATCTGCACAGCGATGGTTGCCCGACTTACTTGAGGCCATGGGGTTGGTGGATGGCTGGAGGACACATAATCCGGATAGGGCCCAGTACACCTTCTTGTCCAGTGCCCATCATAGCCTGTCCCGTATCGATTATGTCCTAGTCCCGGCTAACCAAGCCAGCGATATTCGGGAGATTCGTCATCTAGGCAGAGGTATCTCAAACCATTCTCCGATCTGGATGAATGTAGTCATGGGCCAAATGAGTGCAGGGAGAATCGCTCCCATTAATCCATGGTATCTACAAGACCCAGAGATTCGAAAGAAAATAACTAAAGCCACAGACCTCTACTTCCAGGAAAACGTGGGAACAGTAGAATTAGCCCAAACGTTATGGGAAGCCTATAAACCTGTCATCCGGGGGGAAGCCATATCCCTTATTGCGGGGGAAAAAAAAGACAAACAGAAAGATTTGGTGAGGGCGGAGGACGAGGTTCTTAAATTGGAAGAGGAGCTGGAGCTAGTAGTGACGCCCGAAAAATTGCACCTTTTGAATTTAAAGCAAGACGAGTTTAAAGACATAGCTACAGATAGAGCTAGGGCACAGGGGAGGGAAACGCAGAGCAGAATTTATGAGCAAGGTGATAAGGCAGGGAAATTGATCGCATGGTTGGATAGGAAGGAATGGGCTGCCCGTCTGGTGCCTGAACTGTACGAAGAGGGTACTGACTCTGTCACTGACCCACAGCATATAGCCAACCACTTTGCAAACTACTATCAGAAGATATACTATACAGAAGGGCAGTACAGGGAGGGAGAAAATAGTGCCATGCTCCAAGACATCGCGCTCCCCACCCTGTCGGATACTGATCGTGAATATCTCGAGTCCGAATTCTCGAATGATGAGGTGGCCCAGGCGATACGGGCGATTCATTCAGGGAAAGCTTCGGGCCCTAACGGAATACCGATTGAGATATACAAGCTGAGGCCGGATAAGATAGCCCCCTACCTTCGCTCAATGTTCACGGAAAGCAGAGAGAAGGGGACACTCCCTATAGATCAAAGGTTAGCCAACATTGTGGTCATCCACAAAAAGGGTAAGCCCAAAACAAACTGTGCATCCTACAGACCTATATCGCTGCTCAATGCAGAACCCAAGATTCTAGCCAAAATGATGGCTATGCGTCTGGTAAAAGTGATTGATAGTCTGGTTCATCCTGACCAATCGGGCTTTATGCCTCACCATAACACTGCCTTAAATCTCCGCAGACTACATGGTGTGCTGGGCAGAGCCAAAACTATCCTAGAGCCGGCGGTACTGGTATCGCTGGACGCCACTATGGCGTTTGATATGGTAGAATGGCCGTATCTCTTCGCCGTGCTAGACAAACTGGGGTTCGGACCTCACTTGTGAGCTGGATCCGACTATTATATTCAAAGCCCTTGGCTCAGGTTGTCGTGAACAACCATAAATCGACAACATTTCAACTCAGCCGTGGCACACGCCAGGGGTGTCCTTTATCACCGCTCCTATTTGCTCTAGCCCTGGAGCCCCTGGCGGCGTGGATTCGCAGAGATCCAGTGATTCGAGGTATGCACTGGTCCCCTGACTGGGAAGACAAGATATCATTATACGCGGACGACGTACTGCTCTATCTGACCTCCCCGAAAGCTTCGCTGATACGCCTGCTGGATATTCTAGCAGTGTTTGGCAGGTACTTCGGGTTCACCATAAATTGGTCCAAATCCGTGGTTTATGTCCTGCAGGGGGAGCCGCCCGTTCTCCAGAGGGGCTGCCCGATCCAGATAGCATCAGACGGCTTCCGCTACCTCGGCATATTTATTGCGTTGGACCCCGCGCTCCGCTTCACACATAACCTCCTACCACCAATTCAGAGATTGAAAAGAGATATCAAACATTGGCAGTCGTTGCCCCTTTCATTGTTGGGTAAGGCTGTCCTTTTCAAAATGATGGCTTTGCCCCACTTCCTCTATGCCCTCCAGAATTCGATGGATCCGGGTCCCAAAACGTATTTTAAAGAAATAGAGAATCTCCAAAGAATTCTCTTATGGAATGGTAAACCCCGGATCGCCTTAGTGAAGCTCACCCTCAATTCGTACGATGGAGGCATCAGCCTCCCCGACATTAAAAAGTACTATTGGGCAGCCCACCTCGCTGCTATTAATCAGGGGATGTACGGTCGTCCCGACGATCCGGGGTACGCCATGGATAGATGGCTCCTTCCAGGAGGGAACTATAGTAGAGCACTCTATTCTGGACCTCGAAAATTCCCCCTCACAGGTCCGACCGCGCACTCAGTTCGCATATGGCATGAGGTGACCAAACACCAGGGATGGGACCGCAGACTCACCTTGGCTACTCCCCTCTGGAATTCCGAAAAACTGGGAAACCTGTGGCAAACCAAGGGGTTTGATAAATGGGATCTCATTGGAATTTCCCAGATTAAAGACCTCTGGATCAAAGACGAAATTCTTCCCTTTGCTGCTCTGCAACAGCAGTATGGCATGGCAGACACTGAGCGTTATAGGTACATCCAGGTTTGACATGCTCTCCATGCGCATCTCGCTAATAAATCTCCCCTCCCTGACGCCTCCCCTTTGGAAGATAGAATCCTTGACGGCCATCTCCCCGAAAAAACCATCTCCCTGATTTACAAGAAACTAATAAATAATATGGAAGACCCACTCCAGTCCCTCAAAGACAAATGGATTAGAGATGGCCTGGAATTGGACGAGGAAGACTGGCGAGAGGCGGTCTCCTCCCCGAGAGAGGTGGCGATCCAGGCTAGGCTACGCTTAGTGCAACTTAAAATCCTGCATAGGATCTACACCACAGGGCCGGGGTTGGTTCGTATGGGCAGATGGATAGTGGGGAGTGCAGACGTGGGTGTGGGGAGGTTGGGACATTTATCCACATTATATGGGAATGTGAACACATGCGGACCTACTGGCAGGCCCTACACCACATTCTTCGTGAAGTACTTGCGGTTGATTTACAGCCGGAGGCGCGCAGATGCCTCCTAAACATTTGGGAACCGACAGACCTCACCTCTTACACAAAACAGTGGGCAACCCTGGCAGTAATGATTGCAAAAAGGAATATAGCACAGAACTGGGGGGCTCATTTATCGCCAACAATAGGCAAATGGAAGGAGGATTTGGACTGGTGCATGTTCCGGGAAAAATCAGTCTATGTCGCCAGAGGGTGCCCCAGGAAAAGGAGCAGGGTGTGGGGGCCTTGGAATACATATAGAGGAAACATTTGCGTCCCACCTACTCCCATGATTGAGGATGAGACTCTTGTAACCCCCTAATGGTCATGGATTAAGCATTGTGTATTGACTCTCTGTAACCTAGGTCGGAAACCTGGAAGAAGTATTGTCTCCGCGCTTGTGACGTTGTGATGTGTAATGTCGATTTTGTTTAATAAACAGATTTATAAAAAAAAAAAAATAGGATCTTTTTGGGAGGGCAACCTGAATTGGCATAGAGAGGGATCACTGAGGTCAATGAAGGAATGGGGCCGGCTGAGAAGGTCAAAAGATAGTTGTAAAGCAGGTACAGCACTTCATATGAGGCACATGTCAAAGTGACTACATATGTCCCTATATTTTACTCCGCTCTAAGGTCGTCTCCTGTTCTGCTTACAACAGGTAGGCATGACAGTTTGGGAAGTCAAGGCAAAAGTTCAACCTTCTTGGGGTTAGGTGTGTCTGGACTTTCTTGGCTTGGCTCAGGTACATAGTCTATACATAGTCTACTACTCAAACAGGGGGAAAGGTGGCATAGGACGCACAGTACACCCTTTCTGTTTTTATATGAAAGGCAATAAAATATTGTAGCTCTGTTCTTTGTGCAGGGCAATACCAAGGTTCAAAGAGTCTTGATTACACTTATTAGAGTGTCTGAACCATATTCGTGGATGTCCAGAAAAAGAGCTAAAATCCCTCCCCACATTGTGTTGCATGCTTCATCGTCAGAGCTTGCATCTCACCAGCAGTTGTTGCTGTATGGGGCCCAGCCACGGCTGCTGCAGGTAAGAGTGGTGGGGCCGGCTGGGGGATTTCGAGAGACGACTACGAGGGAAAATTAATTGTTTATTTAATTTTCCCTCAAGGTCGTCTCTCGCAATCCCCCAGCCGGCCCCACCGCCCACTGCTTTTACCTGCAGCGGCCGCGGCTGGTTAAAGCGTGGCGGCACTTTTGCTTTTGTAACATATTTAAAAGTTCCCCCAGTGCTGGTAGTACAGTGCTGGCTTATGCTCAATTGTGTCGCCTTTGATTCAGAACAACCTGGTACATTGTCCTTTTGTTTCATGATTTGCCCTTTATTCTATTTTGTAATATTATGTTGGTGCGTTTATTGTTAATTGGAAGTATTTGTAAAATTAGATACTAATCTCGGTTGGAATTACAACTATTTTGTACCATAAATACACATTGAGAAACTAAAACAGTTCACGATAAAAGTGCCCAAAGCGGTTTGGAAAACACACAGTAACAGCACACATGCCTAATTAACAATGCGTAATGGGAATCCTTGGATAATTGAGTGCCTCCATTTCTAAATGCCATTGTTTGCTCTTGCATTTCTTAAATTGTAATTGTCTTGCTTCCATTGCCCATTGTGCAATTTATTGCTTGTATCGTTCTAATTAGATAATTAAAAACACTCTCATGCACACATTTTTATTCTGTATTTAAGTGTACTTTTTGATTTCTTTAAGGGGGTTAATTAGTCCTCACCAGAAACTGCAATAGAAAGTTCAGTTTACATTTTTGAATAAAGAATACCATTTAAAAAGATAAACTGCATGTGTGAGGAATAGATGCTTTTCAATTCGAAAATACTATTGAAAATACAATTATTCAAGAAAGTCAAATGAAATCTGCATTTCTATGATGATGTGTAACGAAAAACAACAAAGGGGCCGATTCCGATCTCGGCCGGTAGTTTTCCGAATCGGATTCGGATTCACCGGATCCGATTCGGAGCCCTGTTTCCCGACCGAATCGTACGCGGGTCCGGCCGAGCGAGTACGATGCAAGCACCCGCGAAATCGCCGACCGACTCGAACGCGGCTTCAACACGCTCCGACCGACTCGCATGGACACGACTCGCACCGCGCTATGGAGACGTTTCCCGGCCGGGTAAGTACGATGCGCGCCGCGAGCAGTCTGACCGACTCGCGGCGTCTGGCTCGAAAAAGCTGTCGGAGCCAGACTTTGGGGGTCCGTGTCAGACCCCCTGTACGCGTAGCCGTGCGAGTCGCACACAGGGGGGACCCATGGGTCCCCCCTACCTGTGCATGTACGCCGCGATGCGCATGGACGCGTACACGCTGTAGGGGGCGCCCTTGTCCGCCTCGCACCCATTGAGTCAATGGGAGCTCGCGTACGCGTTGTACGACCGGCTCCCATTGACTTCAATGGGAGTCCGACCGACTCGAGTCCGATAGCATGCGAATGCATCGTACTCGTCCGGTCGGACTGCTAGGGTCCGATTCGGTCGGAATTCTCTCCGGGTCCGGCTCGGTCGGAGAGATTTCCGGCCGGAATCGGAATCGGCCCCAAAGTGTAAGTTGCTCATTTCATTCAACAAAACACATTCTTTTTGATCATTAGTATTTTCTATAATCCCATAATTATTATGTCAAAACTGCTCGTCATGCAGTAGCATTTGTGAAATGAACGGCTACATAGCACTTACAATGTAGAGAACTGTTCACTAGAATTTTTCTGAACTGTAACCTAAGATGTTTTGCCTTTCTGTCCCCATTTTTTAATTTCAAGCTAGAGTTTTTCTTGTATAAGTTATGCTTACTGTTGTAAAAGGAAATCCAGTAGCCATAGAGTAGATTGTAGAAAATGTTTATTACAGGTAAGCTGTTAAGTGAGTAAATAGCATATAGCCCCACCAGGAGCAGCCTCCTAGCGCTCAACCCATATCTCCAACGGCCACTCTCAACCTCACCAGACACTCAAGCATTCAATTACATCACCAAGCACTCCAGCATTCCATTACATCACCAGACACTCCATCATTCCATTACATCACCAGACACTCCAGCATTCCGTTACATCACCAAGTACTCCAGCATTCCATTACATCACCAGACACTCCAGCATTCCATTACATCACCAAGTACTCCAGCATTCCACTACACCACATTCATACTGGCTGAGCAGCAGGGACTTGGAAAACTGGGGAGGATGAATTAGGAAACAACACATCTCCCCTCTTAAAAAAAAAATATATATATATATATATATATATATATATATAAAAAAAGTTACAATTGAAAATATCATCGGACATATGATGGTAAAAGATGAAACAGTCCTATGACATCGGGTACAATAAAAATCACATCACTTAAAGATCCCAATAAAATATAATCCTGCAAATAAAATCACAAAGATATAATCCCATGCAGGCTCTGGAGGACAAAGGACAACACTAAGGTGCAACACCCTCACTCACCCCATACCACAATATACCCAGAGGCCATACCTGTGTAGATTGAAACAGCACCTGCACCGGCTAAGGCTCTAATGGAGATTTTCACCAGAGTGGGTTTCCCCAAAGAAGTGGTTTCGGACAGGAAGACTAACTTCATGTCTGCTTATATGCAGTCAATGTGGAAGGAGTGTGGAGTGACTTATACGTTCTCCACCCCCTACCATCAACAAACCAATGGGCTTGCTGGGAGGTTTAACAAGACCTTGAAGGACATGTTCAAAGGCCTGCCTGAGGCCTTGAGGCATAAGTAGGATGTCCTCTTGCCATGCCTTCTCTTTGCTTACAGAGAGGTGTCACAGAAGGGGGTTGGCGTTAGCCCCTTTGAGCTTCTGTATGGATACCATGTAAGAGGGATTCTTAGTTTGGTGAAAGAGGGGTGGGAGCAAGCTCCCAGGAAAACTCCCCAGGATGTAGTTAGCTACTTGCTGGCCTTCAGAAGCCAAATGGCCAAATTGTGGAAGCAGGCTTCTGACAACTTAGAGGCAGCAAGGAGGTAATTAAGCAGTGGTATGACCAAATAGGTACCCCTATGGAATTACAACCTGGACAGAAAATGTGGGGGATGGAACTCGTGGAGCCCAGGGCCCTCCAAGACCATTGACAGGGCCCTATGAGATAGTTAAAAGACTCCCAGGTACCCTCACAGGTTGCTCCATATCAACCGTCTCAAACTACACTTTGAGGGGTCTGAGCTCAATATGCTCTTTGTGACAGATAGATGGGAGGAAGAGGAGAGTGAACCTCTTCCTGGCCTCTTAGCCTCCTAGGAAAAGGATGGGTAAGTGGAAGGTATGAACCTTTCCCCTACTCTGACTTCTGAACAGTAGACAGACTGCCACCAATGTTGGGGCAGTACTCCTCTCTGTTTTCCCTTATCCCTGGGACAACCTACCTGTGTACCCAGGATGTGGACACAGGAGACAGCCTCCCTGTCTAGAATAAAACTTACAGGCTGCCTGACATGTTGAGGGCCAGCATCAAGGATGAAATTTCTAAGATGCTAGAGTTGGGGGTGATTTTACCCTCCAGTAGCCCCCGGTCCAGCCCATGTGCTGCTGGTAGCAAAAGCTGTCCCACTGGGCACCACCCCAGAAATCAGGTTCTGTGTGTATTACAGGGAGCTCAATTCAGTCACCAAGGCTGATGCTCATCCCATCCCCTGGGCTGATGAGCTGATTGATAGGTTAGGGGCTGCCCAGTTCCTTTGTACCTTTGATCTTACATGGGGGTACTGGCAGATTGCCCTATCTAAAGGAGCCAAGGAGAGGTCGGTCTTCTCCACTCTAGAGAGTCACTATCAATTTAGAGTGATGCCCTTTGGACTCCTCAAGAATGCTCCTGCCACCTTCCAGAGGCTGGTGAACCAGGTTTTGGCTGGAATGGAGGCCTTCAGTGCTGCTTACTTGGATGACATTGCTGTCTTCAGTGGCAGCTGGAAAGCCCACCATTTTCACCTGCAGAAAGTGCTTCATGCCCTACAACAGGCAGATCTGACTTTCAAGGCCAGTAAGTGCAAGATAGGGCAGGGGTCTGTGGTGTACGTAGGACACCTGGTGGGCAGGGGTAAGGTGCAGCCCCTCCAGGCCAAGATAGAGACTATCATGGCCAGGGAGCCCCCCAAAACCCAGACTGATGTGAGAGCCTTCTTAGGCCTGACAGGGTATTACAGGAGATTTGTCAAGGGGTATGTCACAGTCGTTGCCTCGTTGACAGAGGTGACTTCAAAGAAGCAGCCTAGGAATGTGATTTGGACAGAGGCATGCAAACAAGCATTTATCTCTCTAAAGCAAGTCATGTGCACAGCCCCTGTGCTCAAGCCTCTTGACTTTTCCAGATAATTTATTGTTCAGACAGATGCCACAGAGCATGGCAAAGGGGCAGTTTTTTTCACAACTTAATGAAGAGAGCCTAGACAAACCTGTAGCCTTCATCTCTAGGAGGTTACTTCCCAGGGAACAGAGGTGGGGTGCTATTGAAAGGGAAGCCTTTGCTGTGGTCAGGGCACTGGCGAAGTTGACACCATACCTGTTTGGGACTCACTTCCTGATTCAGACAGACCACAGGACCCCTCAGGTGGCTAATGCAAATGAGGAGTGAGCATCCAAAATTGTTGAGGTGGACCATCTCCCTACAGGAAATAGATTTTAGGGTGGAACACAGACCTGGGGTACACCACACCAATACTGATTGTCTTTCCAGGTTCTTCTGCCTTAGTGATGAGGACTCCGCAGAGGTTGGTAGCGATCCCCACTTTCAGCTGGGGGGGACATGTGTTAGACCTGAAAGCCTTAGGGTGGTCTTCCCCCAAACTTTTTGCCTGCTTACCTTCCAATTTTTGCTGCATTCTTTTTGTTGGCCTTAGGGCTTTGAGCATTTTACCACTGCTAACCTGTGCTAAAGTGCCTGTGCTTCTCCCCTAAACTGATGTGGAGTCTTTTTGTTGTGTTTTCACTGTGTTAGTGTTTGAAGTGTTGCACAAATACTTTACACGTTGCCTCTTAAATTAAGCCTGCCTGCTCTGTGCTAAGCTACCAGAGGGTGTACACATGTAAATTTATGGTGTGTATCTGACTTACCCAGACTATGATTGTGGTTCCTGCTTGGACAGGGTGCATACAATTGCCAACCAAACACCCAATTTCTAACAGCTAGAATTTCAAAAATGGTGTCATCATTATTTGGGGCCAGATAAACCATTTCCATACATAATAACCACAGGAACCTGCAGTTCTTTCAGATGACAAGGGCCCTAACTCCTAGACAACTACAATGGCTCCTGTTCTTCAACGAGTTTGATTTTGGAATCCTCTACTGACCAGAGGCTTCTCAGCTCAAGGCAGATACACTTCATGCCTTAGGATTCGCGTTAACCCTATATTTGCTTGGTGTGTGTTATCCAATAATATACAGAAAGCAGGAAGATACTGTGTATGGCCGTAAATACAAAATGTTCAAATGTCCATATTTTATTGCACAGTCATTTTTGTCATAAATCTGTTTTATTAAGACAGAGAAAAATAAGCCGCAGCTACACAGCATGTCGCCTACAACCCTGTGGCGGGCCGGCCGCAAAGTAAGAAAAGCAAGAAAAGGGGAGGCAATGGCATATCAATAAAGATAACAGACATACATATTTAGTTACACATCAAGTCGCCTACAACCCGCTTAGGGCCGGCCGCGTGATGTAATGATCAAAAATGGCAGGCGTTCGTTTTACAACAGCTCCAAGAGCATTGAACCAGAACCATAGAACAAACGCACACATTGTGCAAGAAACAAACAAGATAATAGAAGAAGAGAAAGAAAGACAAACAGAAAAGACCAGCTCGAGAAAGAAAGGAAGAAGGAACGGCGAGAAAGAAAGAGGGGGGGCAGGAAAGAAGGAAGAATAGAGGAAAGGGGACAGAAGAAAGAGAGGTGTTGGATGTGATCCTTGCAAAGAACGACAACCTGGTGGAACAGGGGCAGCTGGATGGCGTGGGGCTCAGGAGGGCACAGTGAAGGCAAAGGGAAGCAGCGCATCCTCAAAGAGGCGTAACGCCCGGAGTTTCGGGGGCATAAAGCGAGCATGCTCCATTCTACAAAAGTAATCCATTAATGGTTGCCAAAGCCTGGTAAAGCGAGTGTCTCGATCCTGCAAGCGCGCTGTGAGGAGCTCCATGGCCATGGTATGCCATAGACGGGTGAACCAAGCCGTGATCGGGGGGGTCTCTGCTTTCTTCCAGTACAGGGCTATAAGTTGTTTCGCCGCACCCAGCATGTGGAGACAGACCTGCCAATCGCCACGCGTCAGTGCGCGCAAATTAGTAGGCTTGATACCCAAAATGAGCGTAGCTGGAGTTTCAGGCAGGGGGAAGCCAAGAACCAATTTGATGTGGCTGAGGATCTCCTTCCAGTAAATGGCCAGGAGTGGACAGGACCACCAGATGTGAAGAAAGTCTCCGGGTGACGTCAAGCATCGCCAGCAAAGAGGGGAAGTCATAGGGTACATTTTATGTAATCGTCGAGGGGTGTAATACCACTGAGACATTACTTTGTAAGCGGTTTCTTGCTGCGAGATACAGCGATGGACCTTCGGAATGTCCTGCCAAAGGCGCTCCCACTGCGCAGGCGCAATGTCCGTGGCCAGGTCCGACTGCCATCGAGTTTGATAGAGATGCGGAGTAAGCCGCGGGGGTGTTGGAGAATACGATAAGTGCGTGCAATAAGACCCCTGGAATTATCGAACGAACGGACCAGCCGCTCGAAGGGAGTGAGAGCACGTGTGGCCGCCGACGCCAAAGATGCATCGTGAACCCAATGCCGAAGTTGCAAGTACTGAAGCCGAGCCCCTTCAGGAAGTTGAAATTCCTGCTTGCATTGTTCAAAAATCTTGAAGGTGGTACCGACAAAGAGGTCCCGTATCGTACGGCACCTGCCATCCAACCAGTCAATGAAAACGGTAGGGTTCAGAGCAGGAGGAAAGAGAGAATTGCCTGCGATGGGGGTGTGAGGGGAGGGGAAGGTGGTGAGACCCTTGGGTACAGCAATCCGGTCCCAGATGTCAAGGACAGTTTTGGTAGGAACGGCTATATAAGCACTGCAGGAGCGGGAGACCCGGGAGTGCCAGGGCAAATCCCATATGGAGCGCCCGGTCACCGCCCTATCCATGTGAAACCACACCTTTTCACTCTCCCATGCCATCCATTCAGAGATGAAGCGAAGGTGCGCCGCCCAATAATAGTCCAACAGGTTCGGACAAGCCAAGCCCCCTCTATCCCGGGGCGACATGAGAATTTTGTTAGAAAAGCGCGGGCGACGACCCCCTCAGATAAACCTGGTGAATTTGCGCTGTAGTCTTAGAATCTGGTGACGCGGGATAGGAGTGGGAAGTGATTGGAAGACGTATAAGACTTTGGGCAAAATGGACATTTTGAGGGCATGGATACGGCCCAGCCAAGAGAGAGTGAGAGGCTTCCAGACCCGCAAGTCCTCCAGCACAGACCGACGACATTCCTGCAAGTTGGCTTGCAACCAGGTAGCAAGGGTAGGAGTCAAATTAAGCCCAAGATAGCGAATGGAACTTTGGGCCCATTTGTAGGGGACCAACGCTTGCAACGTCGAGAGCTCCATTGCCGGGATGGTAAGGTTCAGGGCCCAGGATTTGTCATGATTAATCTTAAGGCCAGACGCCCGCTCGAATTGACACAAAAGATGGTAAAGGGTGGGAAGAGACGTGCGTGGATGCGACAGTGTGAGAAGGAGGTCGTCCGCAAACAAGGCTACCTTGTGCTGTTGGCCTCCGAGAGGGATGCCATGTATGTCTGGCGCCTGGCAAATCAAGATGGCAAGCGGCTCGACCACAAGGGCAAACAAAAGAGGAGAGAGGGGGCAGCCCTGCCTCGTACCTCTATGTATAGAAATGGGGTGTGTGAGTTGGCCATTGACCCGGACTTGGGTCGTAGGGGAGAGATAAGGAGCCATGATGCGGGACACCATCAAGGGGCCAAGCCCGATTTTACAGAGCACTGCGTGGAGAAAGGTCCAGTCCACACGGTCGAACACTTTCTCTGCGTCGAGAGACAGCAGGCAGGCAGGGATATTCCAGTGTTGGGCTTTCCCAACAAGATGGGCGATTCGACGCACATTGTCAGCCCCCTGTCGCTGCCGAATAAAACCGACCTGGTCGGGGTCGATCAGGCCCGGGAGGTGCGGATCCAGCCGTTTAGCTAAGATTTTGGTGTAAAGTTTAAGATCCGTATTGAGTAGGGCAATGGGGCGAAAGGAGGAACATAATGCGGGGTCCTTGCCTGGCTTTGGAAGTAGCGCTATTTCGCCTAATCCCACGGAAGCAGAGGGGCCCGTCGTGTCCATGAAAGAATTGAAGAAACGGAGAAGATAGGGCTGAAGCTGTGGGAAGAAGTCCCGATAGAAGGAAAGCGGCAGACCATCCGGGCCCGGTGATTTCCCAAGAGGGAGGTCCTTCAGAGCGCCCGCAAGTTCGCTCTGTGAAAGAGGGGCTTCCAGTAGTTGTGCATGATAAGGGGTTATCGGAGCCCAAGTGCAATTATCAAGGACAGCCCAGATCTGTTCCGGAGGGGGCGCCTCCTGAGCATACAAAGACGAATAGTATGCATGAAACGCGTCAAGCTTAGCTTTTCCAGTAATGGCCCGGGTGCCATCAGGGCACTTAATATTAGCTATATGTGCTTTGGCTGCTCGTGTCCGCAATCGCCGGGCTAAAACCGTACCTACCTTATCTCCTCCCTCATAATATCGCTGCTTGAGAGCCAATAAAGCCCGTTCAGCCTTGTTGGTGCGATGTACTCGGAGCTGGCCGCGCAGCACGGCCAGACGCCGCTTGTGAGCAGCCCGTGGCTGAGTCTGATCGAGGCGCTCCAGCGCCTTAATGTCACTGGAGAGTTTAACTTCAAGCAGGCGCGACTCTCTGGCCCGGGCACATGCTATAGAAGTAATATGGCCTCGTATAGTGGCCTTAAAGGCGTCCCAGACCACAGGAAAAGGGGTTTCTAGCAAGTCATTCGTCTCGAAGTAAGCGAGAATAGCAGCCCTAAGTTCTTCAATATCAACCGGGTCACGAAGTCTGTGGGCCGGAAGCCGCCACCGTGGTGGGCAGCTAGAGTGGGAAAACAGATCCCGAAAGAGGAGCTCAAGGTGCGCGTGATCTGAAATTGAAATGTCGGACATGGAGGCCGAGAGCGTTTCCCCGATGAGGGAATGTGAGACAAAGAGATAGTCGATGCGCGAATATGAGCGATGTACAGGAGAGTAATACGAGTAGTCGCGCGAATCGGGCGAGTGGTAGCGCCAGGCGTCTATTAGACCAAGCTCGGTCAATTGATTCTTGAGGGCAGAGGACATAGCCCCGGTTCCGTGGAAGGAACCGTCGCTGCGATCATCAGTGGCATTCCACACCAGGTTGAAGTCACCCCCGAGGATAAGGAGGGGTTCCGAGTTCGACACGTGTTCCCGCAAGGTCTCCCGGAGGAATGAGTCTTGCGCCTGATTGGGGGCATAAATGTTACAAAGGGTTAAGGACCTGTGGCCAAACCGAACCACCACCCGGAGGAACCTGCCATCCGGAGTGCAAACCGCCTTGGAGGCCCCCTGCTGAATGCCTGTTCGACAAAGTATTGCTACTCCAGCTACCTTGGAAGAGGTATAAGCCCAAAATTGAAGCGGAAAGAAAGGATGGGCCATGCGGGCGACATCCTCCTTAATCAGGTGGGTCTCCTGAAGGAAGACAATGTCAGGATTCAATTGGAGAAGGTATCTCCAAATCTGTCGCCGCTTGTTGGGGGAGTTGAGTCCCTTCACATTGAGGGATATGAGTTTCAAACCAGGTGCGTAGCCATAACTGGAAGAAAGAGAGACCAAGCGCGCGCGGCAGCTGATGGGGCAGCAGGTAGCGGCTAGGAGGGGAAGAGAAGAAGGGGAAAGGAGAGGGGAGACAGCGCTCAGCAAACACCACAGGACGGGCTAGGAACCCCAACGAGGGGAAGGTCAGCTGAGGCCCCACATAGGAGAGAGAGAGACACTCCACCAAGAGCGCCAACAGGGGAAGCATGCCAGGCACAGAGGGACAGGTCCCACCAGCCCCAAGCAGGGTGCCCCAACACCCCAAAGTCCCCCAGAGCCAAGCCACCCCGCAGGATCAAGCAAGGACTTTGCCGAAAAGGGCCCAAAGCAGGGCAAAAAGGAGAAAGCCAGAAATAGAAAAAGGAAAGAAGAAAATAAACTGGCCAACTGGGCCAAAGTAGTGCAGAGTCGGCGCGGAATAGCCCAGATCCTCGAAGGTAGGGCATTCCGGAGAAGTCACTCTCCCTCAGGACTCGGCAGGAAGTAGGGGGAAGTGGTGGGCACACTGAGGACGGGAGACCTCCGCTACCAGTCCTCCGCCAAGCGACGGTAAGCATGCAACACATTTCAGCCTCCAGGCTCAGACAAAGGGCCCCCAGGAGCGAGACCTCATCGGGAGCATTAACAAGCGCCATGCCGCAAGGGGAAGAGCATTCAAGGCCCCAGGGATGGGGAGGCGCTCAGGGAGCGGACATGATTGACGGCGTCCCGTTTGGCCAGCGTGGAGTCGATGTCCCTCGAGGAGCGTCCAGAGCGAGGCGGGGGAACAGTGGACCACTCCGGCCCGGAGCGAATCCGGGGGGCGAACACCAGAGGAGGGGGGATCATCAGAGTCTGAGTCCACAGGCAACCGAAGAAGGCGCAGCGCCTCTTGCAAGGACTGGATAACCCATCGTCGATCCTCCCAGGAGAACATCAGGGCAAAGGGGTGGCCCCACTGGTATTTGATGTCCATGGCCCGCAATTTATCGGTGACAGGTTTAAAAGCTTTCCTCCGACGAAGCGTGGACGGTGCAAGATCCCGGAAGATTTGAATGGATAGTCCATTGTAGGAGACCGACCGGATCCCCTGCACTTTACGAAAGATGGCTTCTTTGTCCGCAAAGAAGTGGACTCGGGTGATAATGTCCGGCACAAAATTAGGGCGGTTGCGGGGACCCGGGACGATGGGCTCTGTCCAGCATAGGAGGCGTGGTACCTTCCCCCTCGCGGATTGCATGTAGGAGGTCTGCGGTGTACGCCAAGACATCAGATCCCTCTGTGCCCAATGGCACTCCCCGAATACGGAGGTTGTTCCGCCGTCCACGGTTCTCCAGATCCTCCTGTTTCAATTGTAAGGAGATGTTCTGGTCCTCCAGTTCTGACATCGTCCTCCAGAGGCCCTCGATGTCCTCCGTCCTGGCGTCCATCGTCCTCTCGAGACCGTCGACCCTATCACCAATTTCCACAACATCCCTGCAGACATCCTGCAACCCAGTTTTAAAGTCCTGCCGCAGGGAGCTGATCTCCGACTTGATTTCCTGCAGAAAGGACGTCATGTAGGCCTGAGTGATAGGGATAGCTTGAGCTGGCGTGTCCAAGAGCCCTGAAGAGACAGGGGGTCCCTCTTGCGTAGAGGGGGGAACCTTGGCCCACATGGAGGTAACCGGGTTATCGCGGGAGGCGGCCGCATCTGCATCCTTGTGAGCCCTGTGTTTAGGTGGCTTGGCGGCGGGACTCCAAAAGACCAGTAGCCGCCGAACTCAGGGCCGAGGGTGAGAATCAACGGGACAGCCGAGATGTGGGCCAGTCTGATCAGCCACGGGCAGGATCCAGGGGGGCCTCCCCTAGGTGGCAAGCGCGGCCAGCAGCATGAAGGCAGGGCAGCTCAACTCCGTGGCCCCTCCAGAAGCAAGAGCGCCCCAAGCAAAGGGCTATCATAGCAGGAGCGTTGGGGGGGGACTCAAGGCAGAGGGCAGGGGCAAGCAGCGTACACCAAACACCCAGTGGAGTCCAAGGGCAGCCCAAGCTGTGGCAGCTGTTAAGCAGAGTCCAAGGAGCCCAAGGCAAGCGCCAGTGAAGAGGACCCCAAGGATGCGAGCGCCCCTCCGCCCCTTCTCACAGGCACCACAATCCAGACAGGGGACCAGGGCAAGGGACCAGGGCAAGGCAGCGCCGGGATGCCCCCCAAGGCAGTCAGGGTCACAGCGGCGAGCTGGGCTTCAGGGGGCCCACATTTGGGTGAAAAAGACCCCCGACCCGGTACCTGCACTGCTCCAACCACAGCTCGGTGGCCCTCGCCGGGCGACGCGCCGTCCAGGGTCTGCCAGGCAGGGAGAGGCCGTTGCCAGGCCCTCTGTGCTCCAGGGGCCCCACACCAGGATCAGAGATGTCGCGGGGCACCAGAGAGGCGGAACGATCCACTGGCCAGAAGCGATTTCATGCACCCCCTTACAGGGAGGCGCCGTAGGCACCAACGGGCGCGCGTCTTCTGCCGGGGCCCAAAATGGCGGCCGGCGGGCAGCAGACCCGGGCCAGCCGAAGAGAGAAGGCCGCAGGGATACAGGCAGCGGCGTCCAGTCACCAGGCTGCAGCAGGCATCAGGCCCCCATGTGCCCCCGCCGCCGATATCGCTCCCAGCTCCCGGCCGGCGCAGCGCTCCCAGCACCGTCCGGAGCACCGCTGCGGCCAGGAGACAAGATGGCGGTTGCTGAAGGCTAGGCCAGGGCCGGCCAGAGAGATCTGGGAACACCAAGCCCCCAAAGGACCCCCGAGCCTCCAAACACTGCCCGGGGGGTCCCGGCCAGGATTGGAGCAAGCCCCAGGTGAAAGCGGAGCCCAGAGGCCAAGCTGAAGATACGGGCGAGAGGCGCTGGAGCGGAGACTCGATGATGCACGTCTCACTCCATGCGCGCCCAAGCCACGCCCCCCCTGTCATTTTTTTTATAGTAGGGAGAGACCGCTTGTCATCAAAAATGTTCCCTATTTGCTGTGTATTCCCTTGGTGCAATAATTGCTGTTGGAAAGATTGTACAGATGGTAACACGGAAACAGATTATTTTTAGCTAGTTTTTATAAAAAAATTAAAGTTAGACTATTGGCTGATAATTTTGTATTATTAATTTTAGATTTTATGATATAATATGAAATACATGTTATCTTTATAATTGTTGATTTTACTAAATGCTAAGCAATTAATGGTAATTGATTCCATTTCCTTTGTCTGCTATAATTTAAGGGATTATGTTTCCAATAAACTTGGACTTGCCATGATTTATTGGCAACCAGGGTACCAATTCTAGCAGAAGGGAGGAAAATCTAACCAACTTAATATTTTTGAGACATCCCAAATAATTGTAAAGCAGAGAATCCCCTGTAAGCCAATCCCACGTCCTCAAGATCTGCAGCAAAACAGTCAGGCAAGTGGATGAGGTTTTGTGGAAACTCATTGGATAGAGACTTCTTCATTCCTTCAGTATCATTCCTAAAAGATACAGTCCTTTACTTCTGACTTCCTCAAGGAGTCGATATTAGTGAATATTATCTTGCCTTAGTGGGGTAATATGAACCTTTATGGTTTTGGTATGCCCCTGAATTACAGTAGCTGTGTTAGAACCCAGACCCCAGAACCACACGGAGCTAGCTTTAAACAGAACTGTTTGTACAGCAATGAATTATACACTTCAAGGACTTTTGTCGCTAGTCATAGATTATGTCATCAGTGATGTTTGCCATCTGCTATAGAAAAAACTGTTGGACAGAATTCCACCAGTCTTGGCATGAAAGCAGAACTTTATTGAAAGTAGTGCCTTTGCTTGCTTTGGAGAAATTAGAATTACAAAAAAATGTTGATACATTCAAATTTAGTGATAAATGGACCGTTAGTTTGCAAAATGTCCTCAATTCTCTGTTTGAGGACAGTTTTGTGAGGAGCCAAATGTATAAATAATGGCACAACACTGGGCGTGTTTGTGGACCCAAAAGAGCTGAAATATTCTCTTGTGCCCACTGTGTCCTGAAAATGAGCCATTACTTAATAAACGTTAACACTTTTGCAAATTGAATGTACAGAGCCATTTCTATTTGCTATTGAGTTGACTAGGAGGACTCACATTGGCACCTCTTTATAACAATTGCCTTGCAAATTTGGAGATGGACAGAAAACTATCATTACTCAAATGCTGCTATTTTCAGCAAGTAGATTCCAAACCAGTGAAGAAAGGTGGGGCATCCTTCTCCTCTCCCACTGGTTATTGCTTTGGCTTGTCATTTATCATCTGAAACTGGCTAGTATTCCTGTTCTTGTCCTGGGTGACCTTGCATTGGTGGACTTAGTAAAAGATGTTAAGGATTGAATTGAATTGAATTGAAATTAAATTTATAAAGCGCAGCTAATGCCTGAAGGCGTCTTGGCGCTATGGACAGACTGAGATCAGGAGAAACATTAGTACAGATAGTGATCAGATGAATTCCTTCATGTGGTCTGTGTGAAAAGCCACGTTTTCAGACCTTTCCTGAAGTTCATCAATGAGGGTGCTGTTTTTAGGGTAGTAGGTAACGTATTCCACAGCATTGCTGCTGATCTGAAAAGGCTCCTACCTCCCCAAGTAGCCTTCTTGAAGGGAATGATTGCCATGTTCCTGGCCGTTCCTGACCGTAGGGTTCTATTGGGGACATACCATTTTAGTTTATTCCTAAATTGTGTTGGTCCTTGATTGTGTAGTGATTTAAATGCCAGGCAGAGAACTTTAAATTTACATCTCTGCCTGACTGGAAGCCAATGTAATTTTTTTATGGCTTCTCTTGCCGAAACATTTTTGGGAATTTTTAAAATTAGCCGTGCTGCCGCGTTTTGTACTATCTGCAGCCTATTGATTAGGCCTGAATTAATGGTAAGGTAGAGACTGTTACAATAATCCAGACGAGAAAGGACCAACGCCAGAGTCACTGTTTTTAGAAGTTCTTCTGGTATATATTTCTTAATCTTGTTGATTAGTCTTATTGCACAAAAGGAGATAGATGTGACTTTACTGACTTGGTCCTTGAATTTGAGTTCCTTATCAATGATAATGCCCAAATCTTTAGTTTTTTTTGGAGGATACGGGTAGCACATCCAGTACTGGGGGCCACCAGTCAGGTGTCCAGAGGGATGGTTTATTACCAAAAATGATAACCTCCGTCTTGGACGCGTTCAACTTCAAACAGTTGCTGTCCATCCAGTCACTCACATTCTTCATACAGATCTTAAAAGCCTCACCTGGGTACTTTCCTCCATTTGTTAAAGACACCACAATCTGCGTGTCATCGGCATAGGAAGCTAGGACGAATCCTGCTTCCTTTATTATCGAGGCTAGCGGTGCAACATATAAATTAAAAAGCGTGGGGCTCAGGGCGGAGCCCTGAGGAACTCCACAAGGTAAAGAGAACTGTTTGGATGTTGCTGACCCCATTGCTACATTTAATTGACGATTTATTAGGAATGATTTTAGGAGTTTAAGTGCGGTGCCTTTTATGCCCGCTTCCTGTAAACGGTCAGCCAGAATCTCATGGCTGACCGTATCAAAGGCCGCCGAGAGGTCCAGTAGTACCAGTGCGGCTGTTCCTCCTCCGTCTAGGATTACACGGATATCCTCTGTGGCTGTGATTAAGGCTGACTCAGTGCTGTGATGCTTCCTGAAGCCGTGTTGTGTTTCATCCAGTAATGAATTAGACTCAATATGTTCGGTGATTTGCTTATTCATTGCTTTTTCAGTGCATTTAGCAGCAAAAGGAAGCCTTGCAATAGGGCGATAGTTACCAGGTTCTGAGCTATCGAGATTATCTTTTTTTAAAAGGGGGAGAATGGAAGTGCGTTTCCATTGAGTGGGAAAAATACCGCTGGCAAATACTGACTTAATGATGAGGCCCAGATATGCTGCCAGTTGTGAGGATATCTGGTGCATTATGTTAGGTGGGCAGGGGTCGTAGGGAGAGCCTGACTTAATAGATAAAATGAGGTCGATTAATTGGTCATCAGAAGGATTCCTGAAATCGAGGAAGTTGATTAAATCTTTCTTAAGACTAGGTGTATGCTTACTCTGAGAGTTAGTGCTAGCAAATTTATCATAGATGTTAGTCACCTTCTTTTGAAAGGAAATTGCTAGTAAGTTACAAAAATCCTGGTTTGATTCCATATGATTGACCTTGTTAGGTTTGACCAGCTTATTAATAACCGAGAATAAAGTTTTATTAGTATCGCATGCATTTTTTATGTGTTTAGTAAAATAATCTGTCTTAGCTTTTATAATGTCTTTCTTATGTTGAGCAAGTTTAATTTTATAAGTGATTTTCTCCTCTGCCACATAATTTCTTCTCCATCTTTGTTCCTGTCTACGACATTCCTGTCTGGACAATCTCAAGTTCTCATTGTACCAAGGTTGGGACAATTTTCTTTTTATTGCTATGTTGGAGATGGGAGTTATTGTATCCAAAACCGTATTTAGCCAGTGAGAGAGAGTTTCGATGTTGTGTTCTGCCGCTGCATCCTGCTCCAATTGGCAAGGAGTGGCGGCCATCGCCTTATCAAGTGCATCTGGCTTGATTTTATGCCAGGCTCTACTGGTAGTAAATTGTACAGTTGGTCTGTATTGTACTGATGTCATGGCCATCATTGACCAATTGATCACCCAATGGTCGGACCAGGTCAATGGAAGGGATGGAGATAACACAAGATTCTCCCAGTTGGAAAATATACCGTCTAGCAGGTGGCCGGCTTTATGTGTCTGACCTTTATTAACTAGAGGCAGTCCGAATGAATCCATTAAATCAATAAGTTTCAATGAATTTGGATCTTCTATATTCTCCAAGTGGAAGTTAAAATCTCCCAACACCATACATTTTTCATTAGTAACTAAGGCTTCCATAACGGAGCTGATATTGTCTATGAAGCTATTCCTATCTCCAGGAGGACGATATACCAAAATTCCTTTAAGGACAAGTGAGTCAAATGGTTCAATGGAGAAGGTCATGGCTTCGAAATCTACTGTATGTAGTGGTTCAAATCTGGCCTTATAGTTATCTCGATATAAAATCGCCAGGCCCCCACCCCTTTTAAGTTGTCTGTCTAATCTGAAGATGGTGTAACCAGGAGGTGTTGCTGCGACTATGTCCGGGCCCGAACTGTTGTCTGCCCACGTCTCTGTTAGGAAAGCCACATCTATGTTTAATGTCAAGGCAAGATCATGGAATTCTAGTTGATGTTTTACCAGAGATCTGGTATTTAGGAGAAAACAGTTGATTATTTTATTGCTTTTTGGGAGGGGCTGGATTAAGTCTGTAGGCATCAGTGTTGTGGTTCCTGAGAATGTCATACTTTCGGGTAGCCGGCTGACTACGTCGGTGGTATCACAATGTCTTAAGGCCAATAGTTCTTCACGGGAATAGCTGATGGTGTGGTTGAGTTCTGAAATACCAGAGCCAGGGGTTCTGGCGCTAGGCGCGGTCGAGGCGCGGACGGGCGCAGACGGGCTTGCCTTTGGCGCGCCAGTGGCGTGCCCGCTACGCACTCGCGCCATTCCCTCCCCTTATAGTGCCCGGCCTGGTAGGTAGCGGAAAACTAGACCGCTAACCTGACCAAGATGGCGGTTCTACGTGGCCCTGTCAGGAAGTGAGTCACCTCGGGAGAAGACTGTTCCCCGGGATCTCCCTCCACAGCAAGCAGCCCGCTAATGACTGCGGTGGACCGGGGGGATCGCCCATGCGTCAAGGTGCTGTTCCACTTCTTTAGGTGGGTACTGTATGCACTAGTCAGGTTTAATTTAGCAGATGCAAAAAACGTATACAATTTTTAAAATTTAGAGATTTTGCCGCATTTAAAATAGGGATAAGGGTATTGTGCCTTCCATACTTGTTATGGGCCTTTAAGGACATTATAGGCTTTTGTTATGGCTACACAGCCTAAATTATGGTTTTGCTTGCTCAAAATATTTTTGCAAATGCAAAGTCTTAATTACTCACAGGGCTTTGAAGAAAAAAGCATTGAGATTTCTAGTGGGCATTATGAATCGTAGTGCAAGTGTTGCAAACACTTACAAGACACAAGAGAATGAGGGTGGCAAGGGGTGTCCCCCTTCCTCATTAATAAGGAAATACAAGAGTTCTTGGGAGCATTTTTGCTTTCGCTAAGAGTAGAACGGTTAGCTATGGTTGAGGGCAAGCGTCTACCATTCACTAAGCATAAACTGTCCAAATTTGACGGTTTATGCTCTGCTAGACCAGGGTGCAGACTAAGGGTGGTACAAACAATAGCTCCCCTTGACCACTTCATATGTTTCCCACTGTTGCATTCACAATGTTTGGCATTCTGACTCCCATCCTTTAAGGGACCGCAGTCACAATGCAGGCACTCTGAGATTGCGTATGCTGGGATGGAGTTCCATTGGCCTTTGAATACTTCCATCTAAGCATTTGTTACTTTACAAGGAGATACCAGTTGATTCCTGCCTCATTAATATTCAGAAAGCGTGTGGAGTGCAACTTTTGCAAAATTATCCTATCTGGTTCGTACTTGGGGAGGAACCCTGACACCACAAAGGGAGAAAGATAGGGTTTCGCTTAGCAAATGACTGCCAATCACCTCCATTCAGTAGTGCTGGTCTGCCTAAGTGTGTCTGTTGACTTGCCATTCTTCTAATACATGTATGTGGGATATTCACAACTCAATTGTGGAATCATGTTCTGCTTTGTTTTTGCTTATTGAGATCAAGCTTGCCACACAGTCCCATTGTTCTTTTGATTTTACTGCTGAGCGATGTCTGCTCCAGTTTACCTATTGAACGCTCAATCGGGCATAATAAAGAGATCACTGATATCTTTACATTTGTCCTCTTCATTTTTCTTCTTTTCAACTTTTAGGATTTTAAATGTTTCCTATAGAAAGCAACCAGCTTCATTTACATTAAGGGGCCAATTCCGATTCGGGCCGGAAATCTCTCCGACCGAGCCGGACCCGGAGAGATTTCTGACCGAATCGGACCCGTGCAGCCCGACCGAACGAGTACGATGCGTCCGTATGCTATCGTACTCGAGTCGGTCGGACTCCCATTGAAGTCAATGGGAGCCGGTCGTACAACGCGTACGCGGGCTCCCATTGCCTCAATGGGTGCGAGGCGAACAAAGGCGCCCCCTCCAGCGGGTATGCGGCGAAGCGACTCGCGCCGTACACGCACAGGTAGGGGGGACCCATGGGTCCCTCCTGTGTGCGACTCGCGTGGCTACACGTACAGGGGGGTCCGACACGGACCCCCGAAGTACAGCTCCGACTGCTCTTTCGAGCCGGGCGGCGCAGCTCGGTCGGACTGCTCGCGGCGCGCATCGTACTTACCCGGCCGGGGAACGTCTCCATTGCGTGGTGCGAGTCATGTCCGAGCGAGTCGGTCGGAGCGGTTCGACCCGGGAACGAGTCGGTCGGAGCGGTTGGGACGCCCGAACGAGTCGGTCGGCGATTTCGCATCGTACTCGCTCGTCCGGACGCGCGTACGGATCGGTCGGGAAATAGGGCTCCAAATCGGATCCGGTTAAGCCGAATCCGATTCGGAGCCCTACCGGCCGAGATCGGAATCGGCCCCTTAGTGTCTCACCCCTAGGTAAAATTGAATCATTCCTTTGCTGCATGTTTTCTGAAACATGAAATGAAACAGCTACATTTTCAGCTTGCTTTTTTTAAAGATTTTTGAACTTACTATCATTACCAAACCAGCTGTGAGAGATACTACTGTCTTCGAACAATTCCCATATATATGGGAGAAGTTGATAGCATAATTAAGAATTATCACTAGGCAGTCATACAATGACATGACTACAGCCTTGCGTCTTTGCCAAGCAGAACTTTGACAGTTTGCTGTAGATATGTTTGAATCTGGCCAATGTGCCCATAGAATATGTAAACTTAACAGATCATTTAGAGATATGCAGTTATGAGACATCATCTGTAAATCATTGGATGTCACTTTACTCCAGCTTGCAGCTCCCCTGCCTCACTTGAAGTGGAGGTACTCTTCTATTTCAGAAGGTGGAATCTTAGCAGGATCTGACATCTGAAATTATACACCAGTCACCAATTTGCCCACAGGACTATCAGTTCAACAGAATCAGAAGTCCCACTAGCTGTACAGTGGACTTTCTGAATTTTCTCTTTGTGACCTGCATGCCAGTTCTGGTGGCAGGCTGCTGTCATAGGAATGAGGAACACATTATCTTTACACTGAATACAAGTCTTAAGTCTCAGTTGTGTGATTTTACTGTTTGTACCCCTAACAACACCATCCCAGCTGAAAGGTGTGGTAGTATTTGCCATAACAAGAGGGGAAGTGGTTGCTGAAGATGTGCTACAGTACATCAACAGCACTCAACTGAGAGGGTTACAACAAGATACTGTGGTTGAGTTACAATATTTGGCCAAAGCATCAGGTTGCCACTTGATGCCAATAGAATTCAGGTCAAACAAAAGGAGATCATGATCAATTAGCAGCACATTTACACACAAAAACAGCATTTTAAGATGTAAGCTCCTTTTTGCAGCCAATGCCATCAGAAGATCACATAGCAATAGAGAAACAAACATGGGTGTCAAGAAGCACAACAATTTGACACTTAATGAGATCAGAATTTTCCTAGTAAACTGACCCATAGATCAAAGTTGGGTCAGGGTTCAAGCACGCACTTCCAACTTTAAAGTCAAAATCGAAAGGTCAAGAAAGATGCTGTAGGATTTAACTTTGTGAATTACGAGGACATTGTTTGTGGTATTGATGGCACTGCACAAAGCAAGTAAACAAGTATAGTTGTGCCCACTTTTTCCAGTACATCAATAACTTTGGCTTTGTTAATTACCATCATTCATTCCAAAATAAGGTTGCACAATAGGAAATCAGCAGCCAATTCTAGGAAAGTGAATATCTTATTAAAAAATCAGAGGTAGTTAATTAATACATCGTCAATATAAATAGATCTTTTGAGGGATGAACAAAGGAAGTAACCATGGCCATCAATAACTAGAGGTTTCTAACATCATTGCTATTGATGAACTCATCCATGTCTAGTGGAGCCCAGCCTCCAAGTACTTCTTTCTAGTGGCTAATTTCTTAAAAACAGTATTATAGTCTATACATATATCTAAGACTGTGTATGTGCTAGATTATAAGAAATGTTAGTTTTTTTCATATCCCGAATCTAGGAGTCTTACATTTGCTTTCATACAAAGATAAATTTGCTTTGGTTTTAACTCACATGATTAACAACAGTTCTTTGCTTAGTCAATTCTAAGTTCAGATTTAGACATCCTCAAATACAACAGTCAACTACAGCTGCAAAGTTTTATCAGCCTTTGATTGCTTTTTTCAAAACATACTGAACAAAAGTGCACCAAGTCAAAATGGAATCGCAGATTTGATCAGCTGCTAACGTTTGGCCAACATTTGGTAAAAGCCCATGTAGCTGTTTTGCCTAAGATTTGGGGAAACATTCCATGTGGAAATTTTAATGGGTGAAGTAACTTTTTGGAACTTCTAATACATTTCTTCTGTGTGATGAAACTGAGTTAAACCTTGCACGATCATCCAAAAGTGAATAGTAATAGTGTGTTGCTTTATCTAGGTCTGTTGCAGATTTTTAGGCATGGGCTATATTATTAGCAACACAAAAACGTTTTTGTCAGGTTGTAGACCTACATAATCATATCCATAACTAAAGAATTGTTATTATAGACATATGTAATTGAACCTCAAAATATGAAAAACGTTTAATAGTTAACTGAGAAGACTATGAATATAAGTGCATATAGGTCTTCAAGTAGTCACTTTCAAAGTCAGATATTTATTTTATTTGTTTCATTTTCTAGATTTGCTGGGTTCTAAATTGCTTGCTCCTCAGATGAAATACCATTAAGAATCTAGGGCCACATGTACGACCAAATCCTTTTGTGCGTCCCTCATTGCGATTTTTTTGCGACTCGCAATTAGGAACTCGCAAAATGCGATGTACAAATGTGTCTCAGACACGTTTATCGATTTCTAATGGGTCACAATTAACCTACCATATCAGTTTTGATGAGGTAGGTCGCAATTTGCGACCCATTGGGAATCACAAAAAACACATGTGGTGCCCTCCTGTGTTTGCTTTAAAATAAACAACTTCTTTTTTTAATGCAGCCCGTTTTACTTAAAACTGCCTGCTCTTAAAAAAACGTTTTCTCTGTCATTCACAAAGGGGAAAGGGTCCCCTGGGAACCCCTTCCCATTTGCGACTGGCTTACCACCTACTTGAAGTAGGCGGTAAACTACAAATGTTTTGCTACTGCATTCTGGACACCCCCCTGCGTCTTGCTATTAGGAAGGGATGCCCTTGACATGCCCCTTCCTAATACCGCCTCATGAACCCTATTTTGCGAGCCGGTAATAGGTTACTGACTCGCAAAATAGAGTTAATACATGCCAAACGCCTCTTTAGCAGTCACAAACTGCCCAATTATATGTTTGCAATCCCTAAAATGTGTCCTACATGTGGCCCTTAGTCCTTGCAATATATCCTCTACCAATAGAAAGACGAGCAAGTGCATATGATCAATATTCATTTTTGTAATGTATTTCAGTAGTTCGGATGAATACGTAAACCTCACCAGGAGACAATAGCAGTGTGATGGTACTCACAGTGGAATTGCAGGAAAGTACATTCACAGAGTGGGTTATGGGCAAAACGACATAACCCAGTAATTATTGCGGTGTTCATCGATTTCCAAGCCTAGCTCAAGGAAGTTTTATGAAGTGCAAAATGAGTGTAAATCTACCACAATCATCTGCATAGCTCTCTGAATTCCATGTCTACTCATTTTATGTGGAACCAGCCCTCTACTCTATTCTTATAGGTTAAACCGTTACAGGGACAATTTTCTCGATGCAACCTTTGAGGGAGAGTGTTGGGCATTCACATTTCACCAGTAGTTTCTTCCCTGTTAATCTCAGGGATCATGTGCAGCATGTTAGGGTAAATGTGCCATACATAATGTTAATCTCTCCTGCGCATGGGTAAAAGTTGTTTTTTAAATCTTTATTTTTGCAATTTGCAAACAAAAAAACCTAGAAAATAAAACAAACAAAAAAAAAAACACCTTGGGATTACAGCATAAATCGGCACCCGATTCCCTACTTCCTTGCTATGACGCGCATGAGCAAAAGTTAGAAAATTCACTTCCAATATTGTCTCCTAAAGAATCAATGGTATTATTTATTGCTAGCTGTATATTGCAACGAACACATCTGTATTTTGCAGGTCACACCCTGCGAAGCAGCTTCATTTTTTCTCTCCCAACAGCATATGTATTGGAAACTGCCATCACTTCATGAGGATTATTAGAATAATCAAATTTCATGTGGAATAGTTATTGGATATGGAATTTCATCCTAAATCCCTCTACTTCCAAGTTTTTTGCTCATGCTTAACCACAGTTGTCAGCATCAACAGTGTCTTGTTCAGTTGCTGTAGCCCAGGCCTGTTAAAACGTTGCTCTTTTTCAGCACCCGTGAAAAAAGGAATTAAGGATGCCTCACATGAGCATGGTTGACAAGCAGCATGTGCCTTAAGCCAAATACCTAGAAGAACATTTCATGTCACAAATCCCATTAAACCAGATAGCAAGGCGTCAAATGAAAATGCACAAATTGAATCAACACCATTTTAGTATTTGAACTTTGATTCTAAATGAGAATAAGTCTCTAATATCAGCCACTTGTATTTTCTAAATGTTGCATTTTTTACTCAGCATCCTGTTGGTGTGTTGAGTGTGGAACCGATCAGCCCGACTGCTCTCTTTCGCCATGAAGTCCTTCTTTGCCATATATCACACAGGGAGAGATGGATGTATACTACCACACACCCTCCAGGGTAATCACACCAAACACCAAACAGATGCAATGGCAAAAAACTGCAATCCTACAAGAAGCATCCACAAAGTTCCATATCAATAATAGCCTCCTTGACAACCCAACTTTGGAAACCCCAATTCAGGAGTACCAATTTGATTGGATGAGGAAGCCTCGCCCACTGTTTGTGGCATGTTTAATTCCCAGCAGCCTCACCCCACCCTAGGAAGATGATACTTCTAAGGCGGACTTAACCTCCTTAGAAGGGAGTTCTTGGTAACAGTAACTGGAAAAGAAAAAAGTTAGAATGACTAAAAATACCATATGGTAAACCCAAGATAATACCTTTAATGGTAGGTACCTTAGGTATGACTGAAACAATGAAGGGGTGTGGTAAAAAAGTGTAATGGCCTACTCATACACGCTAGGCCAACATGTTCTGCCCACATGCATGCCTATATCAGTAAGGCTATGGGATCCCTATATCAACACCTTCCCTAAGTAGAGGAGGTGTAAAGTGAAATGTTGTCACAAGGCAATTCCAACCTTAACAACCAAATTAAATGTAGGAAGCTGGGTAGTTTTCCCCACTTTCAGCTGGGAGGGGACGCGTTAAATCTGTCAGCCTTAGGTTGGTCTTCCCCCAAACCTTTTGCCTTCCTCCTCCTCCTAAGGGGGAAGAACCTGGAGAGACCATTAGCATTTTTGGGGTCTGACCCGGGGTCTGACAATTATGCTTACAAGATCATATGTATATATACATTGATTTGAGAGAGAAACATTTGTGCTTTCACAATCATATATACAAGTCCTAACGACTGCTAGAGATCGATTTGTATTAACAGGGTGTGTGACCAGGAAAGTAACCTATCAGTGTCTAGTCTAATGTTATTTTGCGAGGAATTTGCTCATAAGAAAGGTCTTAGCTTCTTTTTTGAAGGCTGAAGTGGACGATATTCTTCTAATGTTCGGGGGAAATGAGTTCCAAATTCTTGGTGCCGCACCAGAAAATGCTCTGTCATAAGTTCTCTTCTTTCGGAAGAGGGCAGGTTTCAGTAAGAGATCTCCATGGCTCCGAGAGACTCTGCAGCCTCCTGATAATGTGATTTTCTGGGCTAGGTATAGTGGTGTTTTGTAGTGTGATACATGGAACTTTAGTTGGATTCTTGCTTCGTAAGGTAACCAATTAAGCTCTTTCAGATGAGGGGTGATGTGGTCGAATTTTCTGGAGCCTGTTATAAGTCTTGTGACCGCATTGAGACTAGGGGTGGGCGTAGTGAGCGTAGCGGGGCTACGAGGAGTGCCACAGAGATGGAACCAATCTCCGCACACTCCGCGTAGCTCTGCTACGCACCACCCGCCTCCCGCCCGCACTATTAAAACATTAAAAAAGAACAATTTAAAACACCTTACCTTATCGGCGGCATCCCCGGGCTTCCCTCTTCCTCCATTGCGCCTTCTTCTTGAAAACTGCGCATGCGCGGACGCCCGCGCATGCGCAGTTTTCAAGAAGAAGTCGTGATGGAGGAAGAGGGAAGCCCGGGGACGCCGCCGATAAGGTAAGGTGTTTTAAACTGTTCTTTTTTAACGTTTTAATAGTGCGGGTGGGAGGCCAACTCCGCTCAGTTGCGAGTGTGCGGAGAT
Organism: Calotriton arnoldi; assembly: GCA_963921515.1. NCBI lineage: Eukaryota > Metazoa > Chordata > Amphibia > Caudata > Salamandridae > Calotriton > Calotriton arnoldi. Next base: position 1,623,291 of record CAWUFW010002670.1, on the reverse strand, counting down.
TTGCCTGCTCCGCCTACTTCGCAGAACGCGTAACAGGCAAAATTCCACACATTCCGTGGGCGGAACGGAGTTGTACGCCCACCCCTAATTGAGACATGCTTTTAGTGGGGCTGTTGAAATCTTGGGTAGTCCTGCTAGAGTTGTGCATCCGTACTCCATCCTCGAGATGACTAATGCCTGGGCTGCTGTTTTGAGGTCTTAAGTAGACTATGAAAGGTTTTCTAAGATAGCTTGAATGGAAAAGGGGATTTTCTTGTCTAGCACAATTCCAAGAGACTTGGTTGAGTCTACTAGACTCGGAGTACAGTTTAGCACAGTGATCAGCTTGGCCCATTCCATTATACACATAGCGCTTTTCTGGGGGGAAATCAGAAGGAATTCTGTTTTATGCGGGTTAAGTTTGAGATGATTATTAGTTAGCCAATGAACACCTTTAAGGCCTGGTTCATGATTAACCCTGGGCGTAGTCCGCATAGTAGCGCTACGCGTAGCTACGCGAAGTGCACTTCGCACTACGCGAACAGCGTAGTGCGGTAGGAAATGCTATTCGCGATGATTGCACAGTGCCGGATGCTTGTCCGCACTGTGCAATCATTGCAAACGGCATCTTGCACAGTGCAAGCGGTTGTTTTCTGCCGCTCGAGTAGATTTGTACTCGAGCGGCAGCTTTCTCAAAGCGGACTGGTAGTTTCTCATCGCGAGCGGTCGCGAGCATACGCGACCACTCGCAATGAGAAACCTGACCTCCCCGCGTTGAGAATCTCGCCGGGAGGTTTATTTTCCACGCTCGCGATCGGCAACTTGATGTTGCGGATCGCGAACGAGGAAAAAGTCTCGCCGGGATGTCATTTTGCTCGCTCGCGGTCGCCAACTTGACGTTGAGGACCGCGAGCAAGCAAAAAATGACCGCTACGCGTGTTTGCACTGTGCTACATGCAATTTGCGTAGTGCGAAGTAGCGCAAACTTCGCAAACTACGCGAGCGTAGCGTAGTACTTCACCCAGGGTTATTCATGATACTGATCTCTTCCACTGATGTAATCTTGATATAGCTGTGTGTCATCTGCATACGTTTCAGCATGATGGTGAAACTTTTCATTCAGATCACTGTCCTAGTACTTCTAATACCTTTCATTTGCTTCTGTCTATTGATCATTGCAGCATATATATTTTATACAAGAATCACATAGGTTCAATAAATATTGAAACGTCCCACTGTGTGTTCCTTGTACATTTCTCTGAGAAAAGGAGAGCACCAGTGACTGAGCAAAAGGGTTCTAAATTTGTTAGCACGATTCCGGGGGGATCAGGGTTGTCATGTTCAGTGGTTGCCAGAACCATTTACTACCCACCTAGGGTTGAGGGGTTATAGTGGTACTGTGAGCTAGCTGGCCTATAGGAAGGCATATCCTGACGGGGTGCATTGAATCAGTCTGGCACCATCCCAAAGGTTATGCTGTCCACAAACGTGCAGTTCCTTCTGTAGGCTGGAAACTACATGACAAAAAATCTCCTTCCCAGCCTGGGCCCTGTTCACCAACCTCTGAAAGGTGGCTGGGACATTCTCTAAGCCAAAAAGGCATCACCTTGTACTGGAAGTGGCCTTCTGGGTTTGAGAATGCAGACCTCTTTTTTGCCCTCTCAGTCAGTGCAATCTGCCAACACCCTGATGTGAGATCAAAAGTACTGAGGAATTTTGGACTACTCAGCCTGTCTATGAGCTCATCTGCTCGGTGATGGTGTGAGCGTCAATCTTTGTGACTGAAAGAGTCCCAAAGAAATAGAGAACTCACTATGGGGAGGGCAAAGTAATCATAAGGGTTGACACGTTCTGCTATTTGGGGGTCCTCTTTGCCGATAAGGGCACATGGGCCCCACAAAGAAAGGCAAAGTGAATTGCTATGTCAAGAGCTACAGTGGCAGTTCTTGACTTTGCATAAGAGACTGGGGTTACAACGCAAAATGTATTGCCATTGCCTGCTATGGGTTGAACATTTGGAGAACAAGGGGTCGGAACACCTCCAAATAGTTGAGAGTACGTTTTTGAGAAACCTGCTTTCTGTACCTTAAGCTGTATCTTCCTACGTTGTTCATTAGGAATTTGGGGTAGGATACATATCTGATTTGGTTACAGTGGCTCCTCTATTGCGCTGGATAAGGATATGGACCAATCCGGATGTAGAACTAACTTAGAAAATAGTACAAGATTGCCTGTGTTTGGAGAGGTCAAATAGTATCCCTTGGTTCTGCTACATTAGGACATCAGCGGAGAAATTGGGGCACCAAGATGTTTGAATCCCTAAAAGGGCTAGTTAAAAAAGATCTGAGATGGGCCAAAAAACAATATTTGTCCAATGTGAATGCGGAGAGAGAAGCAAGGGAGATTCTTAAACCTACTGTATGGGCCTATAGTCTACTAAAAATAAATCCGCAACTAGAGCCTTACCTAACTGTAATTACAATTCCCTACCAATGTTTCCTTCTAACAAGGCTTCGATTAAATCTTCTACATCTTTTCCTTTCCTTGCAGAACCTCAAGGGTGGCACAAGGTAGATAAATTGGGCCCTTGTACCTGTGATCATTTTTCTATCCAAGATACACTGAATTTTATGATGTTTTGGGGCCATTATTGCTCTCTTCACCAATGTTTTAGATAAAGGTTTTTTGCAAGTAAGACCAGCGTTAGTTTATCTTCAGATGTTAATAAGTCCCTTGGACTGTTTTAGTAGTGCAAATGTTTTAGTTTCAGCCGTCAGAAAGAAGAAGAGCTGGGCTGTTTAATATGTTGGGAAATAATGTTTTATTGTGTCTTTTTTATTGTTCTTGATATGCTGTGATAATTTTAGCAATGAGATTTTAAGAATGATTTCTTGTGGAATGATTTTATGTCTGCTTTTGGTTTTATTGCATGTGCATTTCTGGTTTAATTAACTGGTTAAAATATTTTGACTGACTGAGTCCATGGTAGTCCACACACTTAATTTCTGTGGTGGCACCCGGTGGGGCAGCCTTGGGTGCCGGCACCACTGGGCTAGACCAGGATTGCTGGAGCGCTCATTCACTCCTAATGCCAGCATCTTGGAGACCTCTTGTTTGATGCTAGCTCTCACTTTGTCTGACAACCTTTAAATGATGTTCTTAAACAGGCTAATCGCATCTTCAGTATCTATTTCATGGTTACACAAATGTGTTAGCCCAGGGGTGAAGTAGAGCAGGGAAGAGAACTGTCCCAATAAATGACAAGTCATTCTACTGTTTTGGGGTCAAACAAGAGAGAGGTTCACACCCTCTACTGATCCATTGTGCTCCTGGGCACACAGGAGCTCGGGGAGAGGTTCACTCTCCTCTTCCACTCTGTCATCTGTCACCAAGACCATGGTGACTTTAGACCTCCCAAAGTGTGGTTTGAGGGGGTTTATGTGGGCCCACCCTCAACTGGCCATCCAGTAACCGCAGGCAGGTCTCCCAGGGCAGCAATATCCTTCCTAGAAGACTCAGGAGTGGTTTCCTCAGGTGCCCTGTCTACTTGGACCATGGGAAATTCAGGAGCTGGTTTCCAGTGCCCCTTGCCCTTCCTCTTTTTGGGTACTGCCTAGGCCATTGTTGCAGGCTCCAGGATTCCTTGACTCACCCTTGTGTAGCCCTGGACCTTGTGGTCATACAGACCCATTCAGGCAAACCTAACATCTACAGGTGTGCCCTGAGCTCCACTTCCTTCCAGACAGTGTGCTCTAGGATGTTGCCTAACAGACAATCTACAGGCATGGTAGGGCTCACAGCTACTTTTAGAGAACCTGAGGACCCCCCTACTCAAAGGGAACGAGAACCACTAGGTATTGACTCTCACGGTTGCTTGTGCATATTACCGGGTGGAATGTATTAGGGACGAGCTGCTCTAGGGACACCAGATGGTACCTCACAGTAGTCATACTGTCTCCTCTATCTCTAGAGCCTCCACTCTGTGCCCATTGATAGTGACCCAGTGCCAATACTTAGAAGTATTGGAAGGCATATGGGCTTTTGGCACCGTTTCTCTATCCCCGAGGGATTCTAAGGTAACCTCTGTTCTTGCCCCCATGCAAACTGGGACCACCTCCTCCCCAAGCACTGCATTTGCCAACCCAAGTCAATCAATCAATCAATCAGGGAATTGTAAGCGCGCGAGGGTCTCAAGGTGCTGAGGGGGGGGGGGTCCGCAGATCTGTTTAGCCGAAGAGCCAGGTCTTGAGGGACTTCCTGAAGGTGTTCAGGGAGAGGGCGCGTCTGATGTCTGCCGGTAGCTCATTCTAGGTCTTGGCTGCAATGTGAGAGAAGGATCTTCCGCCTGCTCTGGCTCTGTGGATGTGCGGGGTTTCGGCCAGTGCGAGGTTGGAAGATCGGAGGTTTCTTTTGGGTACGTGGAAGTTGATTCTGTCGTTGAGGTATTTGGGTCCGTTGTTGTGTAGGCATTTGTAGGCGTGAGTGAGGATTTTGAAAGTGACTCTTTTCTCCACAGGGAGCCAGTGGATACTTCGTAGGTGTTGGCTGATGTGTTCGATGTCGGGGATGCCGAGGACGAGTCTGGCGGCGGTGTTCTGTACTGTCTGGAGTTTGCGGAGTAGGGACTTGTTGATGCCGGCGTAGAGTGCGTTTCCATAGTCCAGTCTGATGGTGATGAGTGCATGTGTGACTGTCTTCCTTGACTCAGGGGGGATCCACTTGAAGGTCTTGCGGAGGATGCGGAGGGTGTTGAAGCAGCTGGAGGTGACGGCGTTGACCTGTCGGTTCATGGAGAGTGATGAGTCGAGTACGATGCCGAGGTTCTTGGCGTGGTCTGAGGGGGTAGGTGGGCTTCCAAGGGCGGTCGGCCACCAGGTGCTGTCCCATGCAGAAGGGGTGGTACCGAGGACGAGGACTTCTGTTTTCTCGGCATCAAGTGCCTGCCCAGCATTGGGGGCTGTGCCTTTTTGGGACATTTGGAGTCTCCCTTGGAGTGCCCATACATGTAGCACTCGGTACACTGGGGAATGAACCTCCCTATCTGTTTTTTAAGGAAACCCTTCTTATTTGGTTCAGATTGGGACTGGTCATTGTTCCCTTGGAAATTATTTTTGGGGCCTGTAGAGAACTTCTTGTTTTTAAGTTTTTTTCTGCCCACTCTTTCTTCTGTTGGGACCCCAGACCACTTTTATGGTGACCCCCCAGATACCTTTTTGGGCACTCTGGTACTGAACCAGTCGTTCGCCTCTTTAGCAAGCACCTTGGGGTCAGTGAGCTTTCTATCAACTAGGAGCTAGCACAGCTCTGTAAAACAGATATTGAAAATGTGTGATTTGGAAGACGAGGCTGAGGCAATAGAAACGCTTTTATCACTATAGTGGGTTTTAAGGATGGAGAACAGTGGTGTACGAGCCTGGAAGACCAGTCACTTAATCTTCTTTTCAGGAGAAGAACTCCGTAAATTGAGCCAGGAAAAATGACTCAGCATCTGAGTCACTTTTCCTGATTCAGATATTGAACATGTGAATTCTTAGCATCAGATTAAACAACCCAGTAAAATCTTCAGCTTTGCTACCCTGCACCCACCCATTCAGTGCCTTGCCGGAATAATCAAGAAACTGGTTCTGCGTCTTTTGGATATCCACGAACCTCATGCTATAATTCTCTGGGGTGAGTCGAAATTTGGTGACAAGGATGGTTTTCATAGCAGTGTACTTCATCTGGTCCCCCATCTCCAATGTAAGCAAGGCATCCCTCCCCATTTTAGGCATGTGTTTCCAGAATGACACTCACATAACTCTTCTGGAACCCTGTGCACCTTAAGGGCCACCTCTTAGGCAGAAAATCACCTATGTCATCTTCTACCACATGGCTGGGCACCATACCTTTAGGTATGTGAACATTCTTTTACCCCTCAGATACTGCAGATAAGCTTCCACCATTTTTGCTGGACTACACTTGATTACCTCCTATGTCCAGCTCTTTGAGAATTAACTCAATGGCCATTTTCCTCTCCTCCGTGGCCAATTTTTTCTCCTCCAAGGCTCTCTCAGCCTTCTTTTGCTTGGCCTCCATCTTTAGTTTGGTCATCTACATCCTAAACTCCCCCTCTGCCTCCCTATCTGTCAGCTACTCTGGGGGCAGGCCTTGTGAAGAAACACTCCTCTTCACTCTGACAGGGAGTTCCAATTCAGGAGACAAGTAAGCCCACTCCCCTCAGTGCTGCATCTCAGGGCTTGCATCCAAGCTCTGCTCATCCATATCATCGTCCTAATCTCCACCCTCTGTTGTTGTCAGCAACTGGTAAACTTCCTCCCAGACCCTCAGAGCTTTCTGAAGCTCCAAAGTCTTGGTGCCTTTCTTGGCTGGCAGTCCCCTCTCCTTACAGAACTGCTTGAGCTCAACCATAGTGCAGCTATCCTGGTAGGCCAGTTCAAATTACATTACTGCAGCTATGGTCACAGACAGTTAGGTAGAATGAGAGCGGATATGGAAAAACCAAAAGAGCCGATCAAGAAGAATTAAAAACATTTCAAATTGGTATAAAATTATGTATCTGGGATTTTCAGTGTAACACACGCTCACTGTATGGCACTACACAAACAGGGCTCACCCACTAGTATATAAATGTGGCCCATAGCTCTCAAGATTACACCACCTAAACTGTCTCATTTTTTTTATCAGAGCCATTCACTGTGATTGCTCCATTGCTTATATGTTTTACTTTTTTACTGTCACAAATAAATTAAATGAATGAATAGATGTGAACTGTCTTTCTTGTTACCGAGGAGAAGAGTAGATGCACTATATTATGTATCCCAAAAACCCAGAAGAGCTGTGCTTTTCTCCTACCAGGAAGAGAATAAGACTACAAAACTAGTAGCTGTCTCTCCTGTGGCCCAAAGTATTCTTGGTCGATGTCAGGGCAACACATTTATACAGCCGCGGCCTGTCCATATAGACTATGGGGCCACGCCCCTTCACCCTTTGCCCATCAAGAAAAGTACTTGTCAGGCTAAACAAAGGTGAGTTTGACATACACTCTTTATTTTCAGGTCAGGCAGCCAGGAGCTAGACATGCGCTAAATGCGCAGGCTCCTGGCTGCCTGAGCTGAACTTTGCTGAGCTGAGTGTATCACAGCTCCTGTGTGCGTGACCACCTCAGCTCAACAAAGGTTTTTGAGGCCCCTCCCCCTCATTATGAGGGAGAGTGTCACTGATTGTCTCAAAGCTGGGTGCTTCAGATTTGAGCCCTGAAGTGCCCAGTGCCGAGTGTCAATCAGTGACACCTCATCACAGAGTGGGGTGGGGACAGCAACTCTCACTGACCCCTTCCCACTCTGTGATGAGTAAGGACTGCTGCCTCCTCTCACTAGCTGAGCTTAGGTCAGCTAATGAGAGAAGGTAGCAGTCCCAATCCTCCTGGAACCTCCAAGGCAGAGCTGCAGGTAAGTGTGATTTTTTTTTTTTTATTAATGTTTGGTGCGTGTGTATGTATGAATATTTAGTTGTGTGTTGTGAATGGATGTGTGTGTATGTGTACGCACGTGTGTGAATGCATGGGTGAGAGTGAGTGTGTATGTGTGCTTGTATGTCCCGTCCACTATTGCATTTATAGATCCTTTAACAGCTTGAAACAGCTCTTCATATCAAAACACCAACTGTGTGCCACCAGCTTTGCCATTCTAGGGTGATTCCTCTCCCTGTGCCAGTCCTTTGCCAAAGACTCTTTAGAAGGACTAGAAGTAGTTCAGAAAAATGATTGGTGCTCATCAGGGATAGTGTAGCCAAGTCTGCAGCATTATTGTATCTTTGTGAATGATCTACCAATTTAACGCTTTCATGCCACCCTTATAAGCCTTGCACCTGAGTGGTGACTAAGCCGCTTTGGTCTAGGGCTGAGCTCATAAATGTACAAAACAGTAGAAACTAGCCAGAATTTTAGAATGACCAACAAACATGTAAATAAACACACCCAGAATTCATTGGACACAGACTGGCCTCATACATAAGCATTGTTAATATTTAAAACTTGAATGAGTGTTACTGTTTGGGACCTCAACAACACCATCCCAGCTGAGATGTGTAGTAGGATTGGCCACGGCAAGAGGTAGAGTTTTTGCTGAAGATATGCTAAAGTGTGTCAAACAGCAATGAGAGGGTACAGAATACAGAATTACATCATTGTAGCACCAATGATTACTGGAACTAGAAAAGTACTGTGCAGCACTTCTATCATTTGCTAGTATTAGCTACTTGAAACCTAAAATCAGCTCGACCTTGATACACACCAACAACAAAACTACACTTCAGTAGTGCCCTTATGACTAAACTGATGAAAAGAAGATATGATTTTATTATGATTGATTCCTACAGCAGACCCCAGATTGCACTAAATGTCAATGATCTTTCATTTTCATTTGTCTAAGATTAACTATCTCTCATTGGGGCAATTTCTGTTTCTGGTTTTATTTTCTATCTGGCCTTTACTACTTTCAGGAGGCAATTTTTGCTCACTCACTCACTTTCTAAATTTAACCCTATAGTAGGATTTTCGCATTAGTGATGCTACTAGGCTTGCTCAAGCTTATACATCAATTCAGTTAATTGATCACAATTTCATAATAATTAATTAAAATGTTTTTTGGGGGCAAAATCACAGTAAAGGAAATAAGCTACCAACTTTAATGTTCCACATTTCATCCCTTTCCTTGTCGCAGGTCACCTCGCCAGGTGTGTGTACTAGGGATAATATGTATTGTTTAGGTAAACCATCTGGAAGGCTCACAGGAGAGAGGCCACAACCAGACGTGAGCTGTGGCTGTGCACCCAGTCAAAGTGATCAGTAGCGCAAAACAGTAATAAATGCATTTCTCCCTTGATGGTGTCCTTTTTCAATTTTCGGTAGCTTAGTCTTTCAGAGAGTCTGATCTCCATAACTACAACCCTGCCGACATCATTACAGTTAAGAGATAGATATCACAGAGATCTAAGCAAAGCTGTAATAGAGTAAAAATGTAATAATTGGAAAGTCAACACTGTGTGCACTTTCCTTCTTTATTTTTGTTTTTATGCAGAGCTCCTGCATTTCTTCTATTTCCAAACTTCCGCGTTTATAATGCAGGTTCTGTATAGCAGTTATGCCACATTGCCCACAGGGACACCGTCTCCAGCTCACAACCTTTTAACGTGCCTTGGCGGGAAAGAGCGTGTGGCTTTCCCCACTGGTTTGCGACTCTCAAGGCTCGTTCAGCCATGGCATAAAATGAAGTGAAAGAACCCAGTCAAAATGATTAAATAGACATTTCCTCTGTCACACACCACCAGTTTGTTTACTTGAAAGCTCGTGTTTGCTTGGTTAGGCTTCTTGGCCGTTAGAGGGTTTCCCACTTTTATCTTTTATCGTCTGTGAACTCCGTTTGGTCTAACTTTTTTTTTTGCTTCCCTATAAATAATATAGCAAATGGCCGCAGGGATGTTGTGCAAAATGCAGATAGAAGCAAAATGTTCTCCGAAGGCGGGTAAAGTAGAGAGAGCCGGTATTGACTGAGTTGATAGGATTTTGGATTAATGTGGAGAGCTTTCATCATTGAAAGGGCTGCTTCCTGCAAGTGACTTTAGAGAGATGCAAGTATCCCGTCCTTTCAGGCCGAATACAAACATGCATTCTAATCCAGAATAATAGTCTTGCACTTTCTCTGCAAACTATATCTCAGTGTCAAAAACAGGGAAATAATTCTGTTGTTTAAATAAAAAATGCCGAGAGGGAAAATGCAGGAACATAATATTTTAGGATAAACATTGTACCTAGTGACTATCCACCATTACTGTTCAATTCACCTAGCCATGCCCAGACTTGGGTGTATTTTCTCTTCTCATTTCTTTAATTTGATCTAAATGTTGATAAATTTGCTTAATTGCATAAACGAAATCAGTTATGTTGCCACATGTGATCCTAATAGTCCTGTGCAGTTGAAAGGCATATGTTGATTTGCTGTCTAGTCCAGGCATGTTTTTTCAGACTGAAGGTGCAAAAAAATGTAACGAACTCTATTTTTGCATCTTTGAAAAATGCAGATCTTTTCTTTCAGGTCTGCAAATCCATTTCTCAAGGGAAATTTCTCTGCAGCTGAATTCCGCGTGTCTCTAGAAAGTTTTGCCGAACTCTAGTTTGGAATTATGTTCTGCATGAAAATCTGATTCAATAATGACTGCATTATATTGCCTGCTGAGAACATATGTTGAGTACTGCAAAGTCAATGTAGTATTTGTGTATATACTTTTTTTGTGCACAGCACACGACTTTGCCCCACATAAGAAAATTGCGATCTAGCTACTCTGTAGGGTTGCATAACACAAACCCTTTCTATACCTGCTTGCCTTTGTTAGAGTAAGATTACTATGCAAAAAGATTCCTGCAGACATCCTTATTGGTATGGTCAATGAAACAAGAGCCTCGTGTGTGAAAGTAACAGTTTTGTGGTCAGAAAGCAAGGATTTACAAAATCGCAGGATTTGGAACCTCAAAGCAGTGTGTCACAATTTACTAAAGACAAATTGCAAGTCAAGAGTCATGGCCTCCAATTTTGATTGGCAGCCAGTCTCATCAATCATTTTATATCTCCACTTCAGACTGTTGGTCTTTGCCCATGCAGTACGTCTTTTCCCAAAGCACAGCTGCCTAAATCAAGGTTTCACAAAGGCATCTACTAGTTGATAATTTGACCGTCCTTGGTTACTTTTCTAGACCTTTTCGGTGCAGGGGAATTAGACAGTGGTATTTTGAGGCAAATTTTGTACTCCACTCTTTGCAAGATGGCTACAATTTGGGCTTGTTCACCTCTTTATTAGGGCCTTATTGGAGCCTTGTGGGGGCATTCTAACAGATGTACTATACCGCCTAAAAGTTTTTTCTTTTTTTATTTAACGAAGGTTTCCATATTCCTGAATCCTGCTTGGCATCTAATGCTAGTACACTCTGTCCTTCAAGCCATATACTTGAGTCTTTCAAAACTACTTGCTTCACGCACTTTACTTTATTAGTAGCAGCTATGTCAGCAAGGCAGCATTGGAAGTTAGACATTTTGCAGACACCATTTATCTACAAAGAAGGCACTGCATCAGAGATAATAATGTATTAGTGCTTGGATTGAAGTACCTGAGATGGGAGGGTCGATATTGGTTTATATTTCATTACTAAGATTCCCTATTTCTGGTGCTTGCAATAGTTTTTAGATCTTTGCTAGAAGCCTTGCACAAATGTCTAATGTTGCCACTGACATGTTGGACAATGGGATACAAAACTTTATAGGTCTCTTTGCTAAACTGTTTACAGATTGTGCGCTGTAAAATAAGATAGTTCAAAGCTAAACAAGCATCCTTCAGCTTGTCACTTCTAGGGGTGGGCAGAATTCACAGAGTTTTACTCCACGGAATTCCACTGAGTTACATATAAATTCTGAGATGTTGTTCTCTAGGACGCTATTTTTGTTGGGGACTGCCTTTCCCTCGCCCCGCATATCATCCTGGTGGGACTTCCTGCCCCAGGGTGCACTGAGGCTAGAACTTGCCACAGCTGCTTGGGGGGAGTCGTGGTCACATCACATATAGCGCTGCCTCTACCCTGTAGTGTGGGACGCTATTCTTGTTGGGGGCTGCCTTTCCCTGACCCTGCACATTACCCTGATGGGACATCCTGTCCCAGGGTGCACCCAGGCGTGGCAACAAAGTGCCCTTGTTATTTTTGGAATTGATCATCCTGCACCATTGATCCAAGGTGCTGTTGTATCAGACTCAAATTTTGATCCTTTTCCTAGATTTTGTTTGATGTATTGTTTTGTTCCTTCCCATTTGAGCTCCCCTTTTGTCCCAAATATTTTGGATTAGGGCCCGTCTCTTAACATTATTCTTTGCTACGCTGGAAAGATCTTTTGTGCTAAGATTTTATTGGGACTGTGTGACTCTCTCTTCATTGTTTTATTGTGTGTGCTGTAAAAGTTTCTTTCTCTGTTGTGCAAATATGGGCAAAAAGAAAGCTCAGGTTGGAGCCACTGGGAAGTCTCATAATAAAAACCAGTCTCCTGATATAACTGGTAACAATGTTATGGACAGGATTGACACTCTGTTATTTGAATGTCAAGAAATTGTAAACCGCCCACCCTCCCCCACATCTAATGTACCAATTCACCATCTCCTAATCCCCTTGAGAAACCCCCGAAAACCCCTCTAAAAAAGAAAACTACAAAGCCCATTCCACAAATGTTTAACAAATCTTGACGGAACATCCGTTCTGGCACGCGCAATATTGAAAGTAGTAGTAGCGTAGGATGCAGCGAGAAACCATCACTCAGTGTCTCCGAGCAGCCCCTGAATTTTCAGGTGGCAGGTCAGTTGGATTGCTGTAACAGATACAACATCCTAGCTATGATGGAGCGGTAATTTCACTGTAATTTCTCAATGCAAAACATCATTACCTCTTGTTTACCGCTTAAAGGGGATAGACCTTTGCCACCATGTATCACCAATTAGGAGACTTTGCATAAACATGAAAAAATCAAATGCAAATAATATTTACGGCAATAATGAGAGTTTTGAGTAGTTTTAAAGGGTTTTATTTTCTAATCAAAAGTTAAAAAATTCTCTGACTCTTTATTCATTAGTCAAATATCAATCAGGTTACAGAATTGAAAAATATATTTAAAGAAATAGAATTAATACAGAACATATTATATATTGCATACAAAGCACTCCATAAAGGAAGAAAAACCTATTTCTATGTCAGTCAGAACTCTTAAAGAGTTTTAAGAAAATATAATTTTAGAGTGAGTTTTGCAAGGCTAATCAATAATTAATAATTTGCAAAAAAATCTCCCATAAAGAGAAATAAAATGCATAGGACAAAATAAGTTTTTGCAAAGCCAGTTAGTCAAAGCATAAAACTTAGGGGCATATTAGCAAGGACACTATCACCGCTTTAGCGGCACTTTTTGCCACTAAAGCGGCGATATTCATATCGCCCTATCAGCAAACTGTCTCTAACAGCAGTTAGCAACAGTTTGCGGGCATTAGCGCCCGTTTTTACCGCTTTGCATGTCAGCGATATTTATCGCTAATGACATGCAAAGTGGGCGTTCCCGATGAACAAACCTGGGAACACCCGCTAACAGGCCTATCGCCTATTAGCAAGGTGGCCATGGCCCCAGTTAGCGACGTGAAAAGTCGCGCTAACCGGGGTCATCGCCATTTATTTAACACCTGCAATTAGCAGGTGTTAGCCATACCTAACATGGGGGGTGGATTATGCTGATACGACCACAGGGTCGTATCAGCAAGGTGTTCTCCTTCTCCATGCAACATCGCTGGTTTTTCAGCGATGTTGGCCCATTTCCCCCGCTATCGTTGGAATATTCATCGCCATAGCGCTAATCGTTGCTAATACAGCGTTAGCGTGGCGATATATTCCAGCGATAGCCGGCGATAAAAAAAATCACGCTAAGCAGGGTTAGCGATGATTATCGCCTCTTCTTGCTAATATGCCCCTTAGAGTTTTTAGCATCTAAACCTGTCCTGTTCTCTCAGCTGATTCTCTCTGGTTTCGCGCTGTTCATCTCTGCCTCTCTGTGCCTGACACAGAAGCTGCTCATGAATGAGCCCCTCCATTCTCTCTCTTCGCAGAACTTTAAAAAAAACTGTGTGTTCTGCCTCACGTCCTGCTAAACAAAATGAGCAAAAAGCCAACACCTCTCAGCTAGCAACCAATATTTCTAACAAAATTACATGTGACTTGGGCTTCGTAGCTTGTCCAATTGGAGCTTCAGAACACATCGACACCCCATGGGCTGACTGGACACGTCATCAATCAGGCGAGTTCTTGTATCACATTTGAGTCTTGTGCTAAATGATTTCATCCTAACATCCTAAAAAAAAACAATTACATTTTCTGCAACAAAAAGTATTAATTATGCGGAAACAGAGAATACATATTATAAGAAAAATGTGTGCTTTGCAGTTTTTCACTCCACGTTATGAAGTGAATAAAGCATTGTCTAAACAAACTGCAAGGAGATAAATGTATGCAACAAGCGAAGGTCTTTTCATGAAGAGACAGAAACAGGAGGCGTAAATTATGAGAAAGGTCTTTCATGAGACAGGAGGAACAAGGAGCAAAGCATTCCTTTCTTATCTCAAGGCCGAAAGCCACAGTGAGCTGAGCCTGTCAAAGCAAATTCAGCCTTTCTACACTGTAAAATGCGTGTTAATTCAGCACAAATATATGCTACTTTGAAAGTTCAAATGCAAAAACAACAATTGATGGACAGAATGCAGAACAATGTCATACATTCACCCCAGTACAGAGATCTGGGCCTAAATCCATCGTTTTTTTGCTAACCATGCCATTCCAGTTTGAACCCAGCGATATGCAAATCAGTCTTGACCCTGTGCCCAATGGGAACAGTCCAGCCCGAACTGCCAGGCCAGGTCCTCCCTGGACTGGAAACAAGCATCCTAGGACCGGTTTCAGGGTTTCACCCCTCATCAGCCAGGATCGCTTGCCTCCAGTGGCATGGAGAGAACGGGACCCACGTCTGGGCATTCCCGTCCCGCTCGGGGTGACAAATGCAAAAACAACAATTGATGGACAGAATGCAGAACAATGTCATACATTCACCCCAGTACAGAGATCTGGGCCTAAATCCATTGTTTTTTTGCTCACCATGCCATTCCAGTTTGAACCCAGCCATATGCAAATCAGTCTTGACCCTGTGCCCAATGGGAACAGTCCAGCCTGAACTGCCAGGCCAGGTCCTCCCTGGACTGGAAACAAGCATCCTAGGACCGGTTTTGGGTTTTCACCCCGTATCAGCCAGGATAGCTTGACTCCAGTGGCATGGAGAGCACGGGACCCACGTCTGGGCATACCCGTCCCACTAGGGGTGACAAATGCAAAAACAACAATTGATGGACAGAATGCAGAACAATGTCATACATTCACCCCAGTACAGAGATCTGGGCATAAATCCATCGGTTTTGTGCTCACCATGCCATTCCAGTTTGAACCCAGCCATATGCAAATCAATCTTGACCCTGTGCCCAATGGGAACAGTCCAGCCCGAACTGCCAGGCCAGGTCCTCCCTAGACTGGAAACAAGCATCCTAGGACCGGTTTCGGGGTTTCAAACCTCATCAGCCAGGATAGCTTGACTCCAGTGGCATGGAGAGCACACGACCCACGTCTGGGCATACCCGTCCCACTCGGGGTGACAAATGCAAAAAGAACAATTGATGGACAGAATGCAGAACAATGTCATACATTCACCCCAGTACAGAGATCTGGGCCTAAATCCATCGTTTTTTTGCGCACCATGCCATTCCAGTTTGAACCCAGCCATATGCAAATCAGTCTTGACCCTGTGCCCAATGGGAACAGTCCAACCCGAACTGCCAGGCCAGGTCCTCCCTGTACTGGAAACAAGCATCCTAGGACTGGTTTCGGGGTTTCACCCCTCATCAGCCAGGATAGCTTGACTCCAGTGGCATGGAGAGCACGGGACCCAATTCTGGGCATACCCGTCCCACTCGGGGTGACAAATGCAAAAACAACAATTGATGGACAGAATGCAGAACAATGTCATACATTCACCCCAGTACAGAGATCTGGACCTAAATCCATCGTTTTTTTGCTCACCATGCCATTCCAGTTTCAACCCAGCCATACGCAAATCAGTCTTGACCCTGTGCCCAATGTGAACAGTCCAGCCCGAACTGCCAGGCCAGGTCCTCCCTGGACTGGAAACAAGCATCCTAGAACCGGTTTCGGGGTTTTACCCCTCATCAGCCAGGATAGCTTGACTCTAGTGGCATGGAGAGCACGGGACCCACGTCTGGGCATACCCGTCCCACTCGGGGGGACAAATGCAAAAACAACAATTGATGGACAGAATGTAGAACAATGTCATACATTCCCCCCAGTACAGAGATCTGGGCCTAAATCCATTGTTTTATTGCTCACCATGCCATTCCAGTTTGAACCCAGCCATATGCAAATCAGTCTTGACCCTGTGCCAATCAATCAATCAGGGAATCAATCAATCAATCAGGGAATTGTAAGTGCGCTACTCACCCGTGAGGGTGTCAAGGCGCTGAGGGGGGGGGTCCGCAGATCTGTTTAGCCAAAGAGCCAGGTCTTGAGGGTCTTCCTGAAGGTGTTCAGGGAGGGGGCGCGTCTGATATCTGCCGGTAGCTCGTTCCAGTTCTTGGCTGCAATGTGAGAGAAGGATCTTCCGACTGCTCTGGCTCTGTGGATGCGCGGGGTTTCGGCCAGTGCGAGGTTGGAAGATCGGAGGTTTCTTTTGGGTACGTGGAAGTTGATTCTGTCGTTGAGGTATTTGGGTCCGTTGTTGTGTAGGCATTTGTAGGCGTGAGTGAGGATTTTGAAAGTGACTCTTTTCTCCACGGGGAGCCAGTGGAGACTTTGTAGGTGTTGGCTGATGTGTTCGTGTCGGGGATGCCGAGGACGAGTCTGGCGGCGGTGTTTTGTACTGTCTGGAGTTTGCGGAGTAGGGACTTGTTGATGCCGGCGTAGAGTGCGTTTCCATAGTCCAGTCTGCTGGTGATGAGTGCGTGGGTGACTGTCTTCCTTGACTCAGGGGGGATCCACTTGAAGGTCTTGCGGAGGATGCGGAGGGTGTTGAAGCAGCTGGAGGTGACGGCGTTGACCTGTCAGTTCATGGAGAGTGATGAGTCGAGTACGATGCAGAGGTTCTTGGCGTGGTCTGAGGGTGTAGGTGGGCTTCCGAGGGCGGTCGGCCACCAGGTGCTGTCCCATGCAGAAGGGGTGGTACCGAGGACGAGGACTTCTGTCTTCTCTGCGTTGAGCTTCAGGCAGCTGTTAGTCATCCAGACTGCAACGTCTTGCATTCCTTTCTGGAAGTTGAGTTTGGCAGTGGTGGGGTCTTTGGTGAGGGAGAGGATGAGCTGGGTGTCGTCGGCGTAGGATACGATGTTGAGGCCGTGTTGTCGGACGATGGCTGCGAGGGGACCATGTAGATGTTGAAGAGGGTGGGGCTCAGTGATGAACCCTGTGGGACTCCACAGGTGATTTTCGTGGGGTCGGAGAGGAAGGGTGGGAGTCTGATCCTTTGGCTTCTTCCGGTGAGGAATGATCGGATCCAGTGCAGGGCTGTTCCTTGTATGCCTGCGTCGTGTAGTCTGACGACTAGTGTGCGATGGGAGACGGCGTCGAAGGCCGCTGATAGGTCGAGTAGGATGAGGGCTGCGGAGTGGCCTTGGTCCAGGAGGGTGCGGATGTCATCTGTGGCGGCGAGTAGGGCGGTCTCTGTGCTGTGGTTGCTTCGGAATCCAGATTGGGACGGGTCGAGGACGGCGTTCTCTTCAATGAATCGTGTCAGTTTCCTGTTGACTGTTTTCTCTGCACCTTTGGCTGCGAAGGGGAGGAGCGAGATGGGCCGATAGTTCTTGAGGTCGGTGGGGTCAGCTGTGGGCTTCTTGAGCAGGGGTCTGACTTCTGCGCACTTCCAGTCATCTGGGAAGGTGCCTGTTTTGAAGGTGGTGTTGATGGTGCATTTTAGTTTGGGTGCGACGGCGGCCACGGCTCTGTGGTAGATGTGAGGGGCAGGGTCGGTGGGGGCCCCGAGTGGATGCTTTTCATGGTTGAGGCGGTGTCTTCGGCCGTGATCGGTGTCCAGTTGGAGATGGTGGGCTGGCTGGTGTTTCTGGGGGGCGGGGGGCCGTCTGTGGCGCCTGGTGAATGGTCGATGAAGTTGTCGTAGAGGTTTTTGATCTTGAGGTGGAAATAGTTTCCAAGCTTGTTGCAGAGGTCTTGGGATGGGGTGATGTCTGTGGCTACGCTGCGTGGGTTGGTGAATTCTTGAATGACACTGAAAAGCTCCTTGGAGTTGGTGGAGTTGGCCAGGATTTTGTTGTGGATGAAGTTCCTTTTGGTGGCTCTGATCTGGTTGTGGTAGTCCATCATGGCGTCCTTGTAGGTGGTGTGGTTTTCGGTTGTCTTGGTGTTTCTCCAGTTCTTCTCCAGGCGTCTGCAGGTGCGTCTGGCTTCTTGGAGAGCGGTTGTGAACCAGGCGGCTTTCTTGGGGCATTGTCTGTCGGGGTTGCGTTGCGGGGCGAGTTCATCTGCGCAGTTGGAGATCCAGGTGTGGAGTTCTCTGGCTGCGTCGTTTGCGCTGTTTGCATCGGGTGCCCAGGTGTGGTTGTCTCGGGTGAGGGTGGAGTTAAGTTGCTCGTCTGTAACCTTGCTCCAGTTCCTTCGTGGTGGGTGTGGGGCTGGTTTGGGTGCCTTGGGTTTGTTGATGGCGAAGTGTACGCAGTGGTGGTCGGTCCATGGCGGCTGCGTTGTGTGGCTGAAATGGATGCTGTTTCCTGCCGCGAAGATGGGGTCGAGGGTGTGTCCTGCTCTGTGGGTCGGTGTGTTGACGAGTTGTTTAAGTCCGATGCTGGTGAGGTTGTCATGAAGGATAGTGGAGTTGGGGTCGCTGGGGTTGTCGAGGTGGAAGTTCAGGTCTCCAATGAGTATGTAGTTTGTTGAGGCGAACGCGTGGGGTGCGATGAAGTTGGTGATGGTGGTGGCAAAGGGTGTTCGGGGGCCGGGTGGTCTGTAGACGAGGGTTCCTCGGAGTGTGGCTTTGGGGGTTGTCTGTATCTTGAAGTGCAGGTGTTCGGCGGAGGGGAAGGTTTCGCTTGAGGTGGTGAGGCGGAGGGTGATCTTGTGGGCAATGGCGAGGCCACCTCCTGGGTGGTTGGGGCGGTCTTTCCTCTGGATCTTGTATCCGTCTGGGATGGCGGTGCTGATGTCGGGGGCGGAGGATGCGTTGGTCCAGGTCTCTGTGAAGAAGGCGATGTCGGGCGAAAGAGAGTCGAGTAGGTTCCAGATTTCCATGGCGTGTTTGTGTACGGAGCGTACATTGTGGAGGATGCATTTTAGGGTGTCGCCGGTGCTGGCGTCGGCGGTTTTGGAGGCCGGTGTGGCGGTGAGGGTCTGGCGGCAGTGGAGGCAGGAGAACTGGCCGTGGGTCGTGTTCGGCAAGGCCTGTTGGCATTCTCTAAGTCTTCCAGGGTTGAGTGAGAGGAGGGTGGTGGTGTCGTAGCGATGGGTAGTGGGAGGTCCAGGGTTCCTGGCGCTGGCCGCGGTCGGGTCGCGGACGGGCACAGACGGGCTTGCCTTTGGTGCGCCTTTGGCGTGCCAGCGGCGCGACCGCGCAGCGGCCGCCATTAAGTAGGGGAGGTGGGAGGGAGGAGAGGCTGGGAGGCGGGAGCAGGGGAATTCCGGGGGGAAATTGCAGTGGGAAAATTCCGGGGGGGAATTCCGGGGGGGAGGGGCCGCAGGGGCAGCAGCGGCGAAAGGCAAAAGGGACAAGCAGGCACAAGAAAATAAAAACAGTGGTGGAATTAGAGCAAGACACAGATGGGCACAATAACAGTGGCACAACAGGGAACAAATTAAGAAAAAAAACAGCTGAGAAAGGTTACGGTGGTTGGAGGCAGTCCTAGGATGCTTGTTTCCAGTCCAGGGAGGACCTGGCGGCCTGGCAGTTCGGGCTGGACTGTTCCCATTGGGCGCAGGGTCAAGACTAATTTGCATATGGCTGGGTCCAAACTGGAATGGCATGGTGAGCAAAAAAACGATGGATTTAGGCCCAGATCTCTGTACTGGGGTGAATGTATGACATTGTTCTGCATTCTGTCTATCAATTGTTGTTTTTGCATTTGTCACCCCAAGTGGGACGGGTATGCCCAGACGTGGGTCCCGTGTTCTCCATGCCGTTGGAGTTAAGCTATCCTGGCTGATTAGGGCTGAAAGCCCGAAACCGGTCCTAGGATGCTTGTTTCCAGTCCAGGGAGGACCTGGCCTGGCAGTTCGGGCTGGACTGTTCCCATTGGGCGCAGGGTCAAAACTGATTTGTATATGGCTGGGTCCAAACTGGAATGGCATGGTGAGCAAAACAACGATGGATTTAGGCCCAGATCTCTGTACTGGGGTGAATGTATGACATTGTTCTGCATTCTGTCCATCAATTGTTCTTTTTCCATTTGTCACCCCGAGTGGGACGGGTATGCCCAGACGTGGGTCCCCTGCTCTCCATGCCGCTAGAGTCAAGCTATCCTGGCTGATGAGGGCTGAAAGCCCGAAACCGGTCCTAGGATGCTTGTTTCCAGTCCAGGGAGGACCTGGCCTGGCAGTTCGAGCTGGACTGTTCCCATTGGGCGCAGGGTCAAGACTGATTTGCATATGGCTGGGTCCAAACTGGAATGGCATGGTGAGCAAAAAAACGATGGATTTAGGCCCAGATCTCTGTACTGGGGTGAATCTATGACATTGTTCTGCATTCTGTCCATCAATTGTTCTTTTTGCATTTGTCACCCCGAGTGGGACGGGTGTGCCCAGATGTGGGTCCCTTGCTCTCCATGCTGCTGGAGTCAAGCTATCCTGGTTGATGAGGGCTGCAAGCCCGAAACCGGTCCTAGGATGCTTGTTTCCAGTCCAGGGAGGACCTGGCCTGGCAGTTCGGGCTGGACTGTTCCCATTGGGCGCAGGGTCAAGACTGATTTGCATATGGCTGGGTCCAAACTGGAATGGCATGGTGAGCAAAAAAACGATGGATTTAGGCCCAGATCTCTGTACTGGGGTGAATGTATGACATTGTTCTGCATTCTGTCCATCAATTGTTCTTCTTGCATTTGTCACCCTGAGTGGGACGGGTATACCCAGACGTGGGTCCCATGCTCTCCATGCCGCTGGAGTCAAGCTATCCTGGCTGATGAGGGCTGAAAGCCCGAAACCGGTCCTAGGATGCTTGTTTCCAGTCCAGGGAGGACCTGGCCTGGCAGTTCGGGCTGGACTGTTCCCATTGGGCGCAGGGTCAAGACTGATTTGTATATGGCTGGGTCCAAACTGGAATGGCATGGTGAGCAAAAAAATAATGGATTTAGGCCCAGATCTCTGTACTGGGGTGAATGTATGAAATTTTTCTGCATTCTGTCCATCAATTGTTCTTTTTGCATTTGTCACCCCGAGCGGGACGGGATGCCCAGACGTGGGTCCCGTGCTCTCCATGCCGCTGGAGTCAAGCTATCCTGGCTGATGAGGGTTGAAAGCCCGAAACCGGTCCTAGGATGCTTGTTTCCAGTCCAGGGAGGACCTGGCCTGGCAGTTCGGGCTGGACTGTTCCCATTGGGCGCAGGGTCAATACTGATTTGCATATGGCTGGGTCCAAACTGGAATGGCATGGTGAGCAAAAAAACAATGGATTTAGGCCCAGATCTCTGTACTGGGGTGAATGTATGACATTGTTCTGCATTCTGTCCATCAATTTTTCTTTTTGCATTTGTCACCCCGAGTGGGACGGGTATGCCCAGACGTGGGTCCTGTGCTCTCCATGCCGCTGGAGTCAAGCTATCCTGGCTGATGAGGGCTGAAAGCCCGAAACCGGTCCTAGGATGCTTGTTTTCAGTCCAGGGAGGACCTGGCCTGGCAGTTCGGGCTGGACTGTTCCCAATGGGCGCCTGGTGAAGACTGATTTGCATATGGCTGGGTCCAAACTGGAATGGCATGGTGAGCAAAAAAACGATGGATTTAGGCCCAGATCTCTGTACTGGGGTGAATGTATGACATTGTTCTGCATTCTGTCCATCAATTGTTCTTTTTGACTTTGAAAGTTCAAAACACATTTTATAAATTAAATGCACATTCTATAGTGAGGTCAAATCTAAACTAAACACACTTATACCATGAATTAAATAATTGAGCATCGTTTTACATGATTCATTAGCAGGCCTCATTCATGTTTTCACTTGCACCAAAACTCTGCGTGCCATTTTAAAAAAAAATGCAGTTTGTCTGAAACTTAAAGCAGCTTTTAGTCATATAGTAATACATAAGTCTTATAGGTGAAATCTGGGCTCCATCAATAGCTATAAAAGAAAATCTAGCAGAAGGGGAATGTGCAACAATATTGGATGTCGCTAATGGAGAAGTTCAATCTGTGCTCCAAAGCCTAAGATGCACAAGTGAGGGTCTCAAGTGAGGGGGGGGGGGCGACTCTGAGAAAGGTAGTGGAGGATTTGGAGAAAAGGGTGTCAGAAGTAGATGTGGTACCAAGTATAGCAGGTCAAGAAAAGGTGACGGAGGACAGATGTGAGTGCGCTTCTCATACAAATGGCTGTCGGGCAGTTCCTTTATTCTGCCCAGTGATCCCTGCCTGGTAACAACCTATTCAGAACACCCATCTCCCACATTCATTAAGTGGCCCTGGTTGGGCAAATGATGCGCCCTTTGCTTCTCGAAGTGCTCTACTGGGCAGAGGCCTAGGTAGAGAGATCAAAAGAGGAGAAGTAGTATTAGATGAGGGTGGTTTACAAGTTAATAGAAGTGTCCAACCCCACTTTAGGGGGTGGTTGCAAATGGCTGCTACAGCAAAAATTGTGCAGCAAGAAAAGAAGTTGCATTTTTTCTTATGCAGGTCCCAAAATTAACTCCAGTAGCAAGGGAGGATCATGACTGGTTTAGGAAAACCTGCCTATGTTACTGTATTATAATGGATGACATTATTCAAGCAGAAAGAATATCTATAGCCGGGAAGACTCACGATATGGTGAAAGTATGTTTTGCCCATAGAGACCTAGAGATGACCCGATGGCCATAGACTCCTGCACTATCCCTGTTGGCAATACAAACATTGGGATGAAATATCGCATAACCCTGGAGGAGACTACCCCAAATGGAAGGAATACCAGTAAGAGGGGGAATAACAAGGCCAGTAGAGCCATTGAATCTCAGTATTGACTACAGGAAGATGGAGTAGGTAGAGCTGATGGCGACGTATTAATAGCTGAGACCGCTTTGTGTAATCCCCCATTTTTTAGACCCCCTGCCCTGCCTCATGTCCAAGGGGTGGTAGGGGAGATTGTAAGGGATGAATTGTTTGTATACCCAGGCACCTAAAGAATTGATGTTGGTGATTTAAGGGGGGGTATGTGGTAGTCATAGAATGACTCAGGAGATACGGGTAAGTCTGATCCTGCACTGCCTCCCTAAACACAATACTCCTTCAGCAAATCAGTCCCAGAAAAAAGATCTTGGTTTGGCATGTAACTGGGATCTTGAGGATGTTATTAGAGGAAGAATGGGGCAAATATATTGACTCACATGAGGTGTGTCTTTTAAAAAAACATGGAGTTGCTCACATGTGTGTAGGAGTGGGTTTACTTCCTATTGCCAAAATGCTACTAAGAAAAGGAAAGGGAAACCCTCTGGGGGCCTAGTGATTTGGGCAAAAATGTCTTTACACTGTAAAATTAAAGTTGTCCCTGTAGTCTCCCCATATATTTTGGCAGTCAAGCTCGCCTTTCAATCCGGGATGAAAACTAGAGTGTACAGTGTATAGAATCGAGTAGGCTCAGGCAAGGAGAATATTAGTAATATTGCTGCCCTTGATTATGCTCTTATTGAGAACAAGGGCAGTAATCCACTATTGTTGGCAGAGGATTTCAAATGTACATTCAAACCCTTTGCATCTACTTCTTTAGATTTGATCTTAGAATGGGACAGAAAATGGAATATTCCCCAGCTAGAGCTACCTGTTGCTAGGTGGACAGAAAAAGCTGTCCAGGTGTTGGCTTTAACTCTGCAATATGACCTGAGGTCTGCAAATGGCAGGACCAACTGTGACCGAAAAGGCAAATCGACCTATAACAGACCAGGTCATGCAAGTCTTATTGACTACTGCTTAGTTGATTGCAAACTCTGGCCAGCTGTCCATGATATGGAGGTGGTCGAAAGAATTGATAGCGACCACACCGCTTTAAGTTTAACTCTAGGCAACTCCAAAGCCCCGGAAATAGCTCATGTGGGTTTTAGGGACTTGAGAGTATTGTACCAAATCAACAACCTAAGAACTATAAGATGGGACTGGGCGGAAACAAATCCTGTGGCTCTTGAAATTGTAAAGCGTAGACTAAGACAGGAGGTGACGTTTCTATTCTCCCTTCCACAAGAAGCCAGAATAGGTGAGATTAGTTTTATACACAATGCATTGTATTTGTTGATCAGGGAAAACTTGGGACAAGGAAAACGGGTCAAGAGAAACACAACAAAAGCAGCAGCTTGGTATAATCAAGATTGCAGGAAGGCGAAGGGGATGCTTTTATCAGCAGCCAAGTCCAATTCACGCCAGAATTTATCGAAGTGTAAAGCTATGTATAGATTGTCATTGGATAGTCCCAAAAGGCAATGGGAATGTTCGTTATGGTCCACTCTTCACAAAGCCTTGATCAAAAAAGATAATAAGTGCTTCTAGAAGAAAGCAGCAATATGCCTAAATAGCCCAAAGCCAGCCTGCGAATTTACTGTCCAGTCAAATGAGTGGGTGCATTATTTTAGTGTACTGTACTCATGTGAACAAGGTGAGGAAGATTCTAACTGTAGCCCTTTGGAAAAGGATCCATCTACTAGGTCAGATTCCCTAATACTTTCCACCAAAGAAACCCTTTCAGCAATTATTATGTCTATTCCACTTAGAGCCCTGGTCCGGACAGGATTCTGAACGATCTATACACGGAAGACCCAGAAGTGTGGGGTGTCTATATTAACCTCTTGTCTAATGCCATTCTCATAGATATGGATATTCCCGCTTCATGGAAGCTGGCGGAGATCATATAAAATTTTAAAAAGGGGGACAAAACAAATCCTGGTAGTTATAGACCCATTAGCTTAATTGATTCTCTGCAGAAAATATTTTGCAAACAGATATTGGGAGGTCTTCAGGAGTGGATTTTAGAAGGGAACATATTCTCTGATTTGCAGGCAGGGTTTCATACTCACGTTGGCACCCTGGATCAGGTTTTTCATTGTATATGTATTTTTTGGAGGGAAGTAATAATAAAAGAGGACAAACTGTTTGTAGCATTCATGGACCTGCGAACTGCTTTGACCTAGTACCAAGGGGCAAACTCTGGAAGGTGCTGGCCGAGCTGGGGATCCCAGATAATCTACTAGATATTTTGAGGAGATTACATGTAGATAACAAGTACGGTGGGGGGAGGAGGGGCAGCTAATAGAGCCTTTTAAAATCAGGTGTGGAGTCAGGCAGGGGTGCCTTTAGGCACCCACCCTGGTTTCACTATATATTAATGGAGTGGTGGGCCAGCTTGATAGAGATGGGTGTGGCGCCTAAAAATCGGCGGGAGCAGGGCTCCGGCCCTTCTCTTTGCTGATGATACTTTATTAAATTCAAATTCTTCCCAAGGGCTCCAACAACTATTAAATGATTTTAACTCTTTGTGGAAAAAGCGAGGGCTGGAATTAGACAACACAAAGACAAAGTTTACGGTCTTTTCTCATGGTGTTTCTAAACCTTTTAAAAAGAGTATGTTAGTTGGGAGCAATCCGATCAAGCTGGTTTCCACCTTTGATTACATAGACATTTGACTTTCTCCATCTCTGCGATGGGCCGCCCAACAGGAGAAAGCACACCTTGCATTAATCCAGCAAACCTCACGTATAACTAGGATTCATAGAAGAACTGTGTCTACAAAGGTGGCCCCAGCACTTGAAATTTATAACACCAAGGCCCTAGGTTCAGTCTTGTATGGAGCAGAACTGTGGGGAAGTGGGAATATTGACAGTCTATCAGTGACAGAGAATCTTTTTATAAGATCTCTATTTAATCTTCCAGTAAGCACTCCCTAACCCCATTTTTTATAGATTTGGCTCAAAGGAAGATTGCTCATAAAATAGAGTGCAGACTTAATTTTTGGCATCCGTTATGGTCCACAGAAGCTCTTGCTCCTTATCATGTAGGCCTCGTGGATCTTATTCAGTGCTCATTTGTAAGTAAAATACCCTGGTTGCGATCCCTTAGGGCACTTTTAAGGAAATTGGGGGTAGAAATATAGTGGATGGACCCAGAAAAGATGGCTTTGATTTTGAGAGCCAGGATTAAAGAAATCTACTGGGAATTCATTCAGGTGGAATGTGTGACCAAAGCTGAGGGATCACTTACTCTAGTATTTATAGATTTTAAACCTTATTCCCATTATGAATCTACTATTGATGAGATAGTCCCAGCCATGGTGCGGAAATTGTTTCTCCAATTCCAATATAAGAATAAGACCCTTCCGATTAGGGCATTTTACAGTAGATGGCAATCCCAAGCATTACTCAGTGATCAGTGTCCAGCATACAAAGTAGGATCTGAATCCCTGCCTCATTTATTATTTTTCTGTCCTTTTTACAAAAATCTAAGGTCTAAGTGGAATGTCCCCTTATGTAGGTGCATTGGTTGCAGACACTATCCTGAGGTGCTTCTTATCATTAGTACTGATACTAGGAGAATTTGTCCCTATGGATTAGGCACATTAAGTGTATTGAGTGATCTTTTTAATGGACTTGGAATTGCATCTTGGCTTTTCGCACCAGTTTACACTCCTAGATGTATGTATTGATCAACCCCTTTCTCTTGTCCAATATTGTATGATGGTTTTTAGATCATTTTATTCCTTGAAATGTATGGATATAGGTGCTGGGTTTTTAGTTTTAAATATTTATGTAAGGATTAACTAGAATTGCTAATATCTTTTCAAATTAAGTCCTTGTTAAATAGGCCTCTTGTAATAGTTTTTTCTTTTTAAGCAACTATTGTTGTGTTTTATTCTAATTTATTCTTAACTCTTTTTTAAACTATAACTGTTAAATTTATAATAAAATTGTGATGTGTCCTTTATAAAATCTAAGTGATTGAAATAAAGATGATGACGATGATGATAAACTCTGTGAGATTCCATGGAGTTCCACCAATGGGAGGAAAATATGCATGTCATGCTGCTCGTCATGCAATTTAGTGTCAGTAGTGCGAGCAGCGATGAAAAATCAGCGTGAGTGGCACTATTTGGTGAACAAGAGCATGCAGTCATTCAAGTTGATGTTGCTGCCGCTCAAGTAAAACATTTAATCGAGTGGCAGAAAATCTGCTCACGAAGCAGCTTCTGATTGTGACCGCTCATGACTGCCCATGACAATCATACTGGGGGATGCCAAATCTTGCATTTCTGGAAATTTTTAAGGACAAAATTCCACCACGTGGCAATTTGCAGGATTTAGCCGGAACTCCGTGTTACAAGAGTAACTCAGAGTAGCCAAATTCCATGGGTGGAATAAAACATTCTGCCCACACCTAGCTGCTTCATATAGTTTGTTTCCTAACTATATCTTCCATGGGACTCGTCATGGGAACATAAATTAAATTGACAACCAATTGCAGCGTTGCTAATGTAAGAAAGAGGGTAAATAATTGGATTGGGTGAGAGACCACCACAATGAGTAAGACCACAAACTTGTCGGGGTAAAACACAGTTTCAATAATGTAAACCCGCGCTTAACCTGCTGGCTGCTGTGGCATAGAGCAAATAGGCTTAACTTAGCAGGAAGTGTGTGAATTATTTAGCAGTGCAAACACAAGGAGATGATGGACGGAGCGCTGAAACTTTTCAGACACTCACCCCAGTCACAGATCTGGGTTGAATCCATCATTGTTCTTTAGCTCACTTCACCACCTCAGTAAAGACCCAGCTATATGCAAATCAGTCTTGACCCTGTGCCTCATGGGAACATTCCAGTCCGAACTGCCAAGCCAGGTATTCCCTGAACCGGAAACAAGCATCCTGGGACAGTTTCGGGGTAACACCCCTCATCAGCCAGGCTAGCTTGAATCCAGTGGCAAAGTGAGCAAGGGACCCACGTCTGGGTGAGTGTCTGAAAAGTTTCAGCGCTCCGTCCATCATCTCCTTGTGTTTACTTTGTTCGCCCTAAGTTGGCAGGGTATGCCCAGATGTTTCAGTGCTCCGTCCATCATCTCCTTATGTTTGAATTATTTAGCAGTAACATAACAGTTAAAAAGTCAAAACACAACACACCAAAAATCCCACTATTAATTTAGAAAAAAGAGAGAAAAATGTAATGAGTAAAATGACACCAAAATGATAAAAACTCAAAAAGGAGAACCAGACAAATTAATTTTTTAAAGATTTAAGGCAAAAGGCACTAGAATAAAGTACAGCACTAACCAGTAGTCACTGTTTGTTGTTGGCTGGGACCTAGGTGTAAAATCAGCTGACCATGATGAAGCGTGGGTCAGATACACCAAGTGGGTTCATCCCAGTCAAATATTGTACATTGTGAGTCTGTGAAATTGAAGTCAAAATCCTCCAGTGGAGCCAGGATGCACGCTGAATCAGTTGAAGTCCTCTCGAAGCCAGAAAGCTGCTAGTTAAGGTCCAGTTGAACCTGTTGGGTTTGGCAGGAAAAGCACAGAGCAGGAGAAATTCTAATTTCATGGCTGCCGAATTCCTTGTGTTGGGAGGATACTTTGCATGCCTTCGCCTGGTCAAGATTTCTACCTTCAGATTTAGCCTTTTTTATGGAGCTCAAAATCCTCCAGTTGGGCATACCTGAAGCTATTTCCGAAAAAGTTGATTTCAAATTAGACACCTGTGCTATGAGGTCCCACTGACATTGTGGTAGTTTTGGAAAGCCAGGCTTTTCATAGTGTCTAGAGTAGCTCCTCCTGTCCACTTCTAATGCTCCTAGGCTCTAGGGGACAGCGGGCATGACAAATGCTGTTTGCAGGAGGAAGGAAGATGGCGGACTAGTGCCGCCTCGTCTCGGACGCACCAAGAGAGGCTCCCGGCCAGCCTGCCTACCGCTGTATATGGTGTGCATATTGTAAAAAGGAAGCGCTAGACAACCAAAAAGGGGAAAGATACCTGCATTCAGGACGAAGACTCATTGAAAACGGCGAGAGCGGCCATGGCCGTGGTTATACTCGGCGGTTCTGGCGGCTCAGGCTGATTCCCGACGCCAACGCGGACGCGGATGCTGGGATTAACGAGGAACCTCTGACGGCTGTGGCTGTCTTTGCTGCTGGTGTACTGGTCAGCGGGCTCCTGCGGCTCAGGGATCTATTGGTCGAGCCTTGCTAACCCTGTTAGTTTTGCATTGGGAAATGCACGAGTGAGAAGAATGGCGCCACCAAAGACTACTGTGAAGTTAACCCCGGCTACTATGGCTGCAGGCACCCAAGGAACTTCACTGGGCGAAGAGACTGCGGCAGCAGCGATTACAAAAACCTGCGCAAAAGGAGGTACGTCTCGGGTTGGCAAACCGGCACTTCATTTGCTACAAGAAGGGAAAGCTGCTGAACTTTTTTCCTTGGGGGAGGTCGTGGTTCAAACAGCTGATGCTATAGTAATAGAGACAATTTTGGGCAGTGTCGGCAAGAATTGTAAAAATGTTGCGCAGGAGGGATCCCCTAATAATAGCTCTTCTCCGGAGGCACTGTTAGTGCAAACTAGAGATACTTTGTTCTCTTTTGCAGCGCCAGTAGATACGGTGGCTGATACTGCTGGCCAGGGGAATGTGTCTGCCCTGGATCATATGGATCATATGGAGGCTCAGGTGTTGGGGGAGACTCCAGCTATTTTGGATGAGCCAATATTGGAAAAGGCTGATGAATCTACAGCAAGTTAAAATGTACCTGTTGATGATGGCGAGAGCCCCATTTTTATTGCCCAGGACTCTAATATTCTTAGTCCAGAAGTGGAGGGTGATATATCCGATGATCCTAGGACCCAGGAGTCTCCTCCTATATATATGGATCAGGGTGCTAAACAAAAAACAGGGAACCCATTAATGCCGGATACTATGATTAATAGGCGGGGAAAAACAGAAGGGGGCCGCAACACACTTTTAACCCCTCTACTGAGAACAAGAATGAACATCCCAAGGTGGATAAACCTCGCAAGAAGGGGACAGACTCGCAGCAAAGCTGGTACAACAGCTCTGCTGCGCGCCGGAGAACCTGCCCAGAGAGTAGTCCTCTGCATAAGTGGGTTCAAGCAAAGGGAGAGGTTAAGTCGTTGATCTCTCGACTGTCTGGCTCCGGCACTAGCTCCGGTTCGGGTCTAAAAAATGGGCAGCTTAGGGTGAGCTCTAGCGACCAGGAGATCCATTTAACAGCTGGCAGGTCTGAGGTATCAACTATGATGGATCATTCAGTTCAGAACTGTCCAGGGACTAAGACTTTGCCAAATGGTGAACAGTCCCAAGACCAGACTTTGGTTAAGGAGCCGGCACTCACTGTAATATTACAGGCATTGCAAGAGCAAAGACGAGAAGCACAAGATTACCATGCCCAGATCAGTGCTGATTACCTCAGTATTCAACAATCACTGAAGGAGGTGACGGGTATGGTGGCAGGCATAACAAGGGATGTAGCCGAGTTACAAACGAGTGTAGCAGAGACAGAGGAAACTATCACGACTACGGCTCAAGATTTGGAAAACCGGCAACGTCGGAACAATCTAAGATTATTTGGGGTTCCGGAAGGCAAGGAGGGATCAGATCCTCGTGCTTATGTGGTTCATCTTCTTCAAAAGGCCTTTCCGGACCTGTCAGACTGGGATTGGGATTGTCAAGTCCAGAGGGCGCATAGGTTGCCCTTAACTTTGCAGAGACCCAGCTCCCGGTATCCCCGACCCATTCTGATTTTTTGGGGGAACTTTTTGTTAAGGCAGGCGATATCCTTGAAGGCTCGGCCTGGTTCTCCAATAGCTGTTGACTCTTTTTCCTTATTTGTTAGATCCGATTTAAGTCGTGTGACAATGGAGAAAAGGTGGAAATGAGGCAACTTATCGATCCTATTAAAGCAGAAGGGAAACAAGTTTTTTTGCAGGAACGGGCTCGGCTGAAAGTTGTCAAGGATGGGCACTCACACTTTTTTTTGACGAATGTAGAATCCAAACAAGCGCTGAACAAGTGGCAGATGGCCAGGGCACCTGGCAGGGCTGATAGGACTGATGGTGTTTAGCGTTTTTTTTAGCATTTCTTAGCATTTCTTTAAAAAGCAAAATGGGCAGAGATATGTGTTGCAAAATGGAGCAGAGATAGAGTCGGGGAGGCTGTTAAGGTGCCCTTTCTTCTGGAATTATACTGTTTCGGTTTCTCCTTTTTTCGGAAGGCTTATGCTTTAGTTTTTTTTGCTATGTACCATTTGGAATATCCGATTGAGGTCGGTGGGGGCTGGCTGGGGCCGTCTCCGGGGTGTGGTGCGATATCAGCTGCCATTTCCAGCGGCAGCTTTTTGGGGAGGGTGATTCCTTCTTTAGGATACTGGGTGGGGGGTGGAGGGTTGTTCATGTGGGGTTTTGGGGTGGGTGCACCTAAGGGTGTGGGGGTTGGAAAAAGAGAAAAAAAAAGTCAAAAAGAATGTTTATGGTTTTTTGAGTAGGTGGGGAAAGGCAGATATTTATTATTCTGAGTTGAGGTATGCTGTATATATGAAGGGATATGGCAATGATTAGGTGCTTGTCTTGGAATGTGTCAGGATTTAACAGAGGATCTAAAAGACAGTTAGTACGGGAGGAGCTTAGGGCATATAAACCTCACATAGTACTCCTTTCGGAGACACATTTAGCATATAAGGACCGAGGTCTTCTTAATCAATTGGGCTTTCAGAATGTAATATGCACTTCACAGAATGTGTCGATAAGGGGTACTGCTATTATGGTCTCTAAGACATTGGACTGTCAAATCCATAAGGTATTACCGGATCAAAGGGGGAGGTGGGCTCTGGCTCAAATCGAGATTAATAGTGTGAAATATGTGTTCTGTGTACTGTATGGTCCTAATGTGGATGATCCGGCCCTTTTTGATTTTATTTGTTTAGAACTATTGGGGTGGCAGGGGGAGTTAGTTGTTATGGGCGATTTCAACTGTGTCATTGATTATGCTATAGATTCAACTAGTTGGGCGCTAACTGCTAGGATGGGGAAGGTGAGAGCTTCCATTTTAGAATTTGGGCGTCTGCACTCACTGCAGGATGCGTGGCGTTTTCTATTTCCAACAACACCGGGTTATACATATTACTCCATACCACATAGACAGTATTCCAGGATCGATATGGCATGGATCTCAGATAGTATTTTATTAGGCTCGGACATCCGACCATAACCCTATAATACTATCTTTTCGGGTTAAACCCGGGCCTAAAACGTCTTGACTCTTTTCCGCGTTATCTTTTTACGGATTCTGAATATTTGGTTTTTATTGCTAAAAAATTATCAGAATATCTGGAAGATAACCTGGGGTCTGTCTCCCCTTTTGTGGTATGGGATGCA
The DNA here is from genome assembly GCA_963921515.1 of Calotriton arnoldi. Taxonomy (NCBI): domain Eukaryota; kingdom Metazoa; phylum Chordata; class Amphibia; order Caudata; family Salamandridae; genus Calotriton; species Calotriton arnoldi. Next base: position 1,591,110 of record CAWUFW010002670.1, on the reverse strand, counting down.
ATGAAGGCATATATTCGAGGAGCTACCCAGCAATTTGTCTATTATCAGAATAGAGAACGAGAGAAGTTAGCCAAGGAAGCCTATCAAAAGCTTATAACCAGCGAACTCCAGCATGCTGAGGCAGTCCAGCAGGGGGTAGCAGACCAGGATTATTTGTATGCCTCTCTAGTGGAGGACAGGGTGGCGATGACTAGAGTTTTAAAAGAGAAGGTAGCGGCGAGCTTCATTAAGCATAAAACACTACAATACGAGTACGGAGATCAAATTGGGAAAGTACTTGCTCATCAGCTTAAGGATAATTGCCTTAAGGCGATGATTAAAACTATCAAGGGTGAGGGGGGTACACTATATAGACGCCCACAGGATATTGCTGATCAATTTTCTATTTTTTATCAGCAATTATACTCTCTAGATGCTGCTCAAGATCTGAAAAATATGCATGGCTATCTGGAAGAGAATAACCTCCTGGTGCTGACGGATGAAGACTCGCTCTTATTAGAGCAGGAAATTACATTGGAAGAAATTGAGGAAGCAATAGGGTGGCTCTCGCTGGGGAAGGCGACTGGGGAGGATACTATCCCTGTTGAATTTTATAAGAGCTGTAAAAATATGGTGGTCCCGGTGCTAAGAGAAGTAATTAAACAAATTGGGGCAACAGGCCGAGTTCCAAACTCATGGAATATTGCTAATATAATTTTTTTTTTTAAAAAGGATAAGGCACCGGAGGAACGGGCTTCTTATCGCCCAATCTCTTTAATGAATGCAGATGCTAAGATCTTTGCCAAGATACTAGCCACCTGGTTAGCCCCTATGTTGGCCGGCAGGTTTCTCACCAGCAACATGGATTTATACAAGGGAGAGACACCACTGCCCATGTCAACACAGCAGTGGCGGCTTTTGATGCTGCAGGGAAGTTAAAAACTAACCGCGGCATGGTATTATTAGATGCAGAAAAAGCATTTGAGCTTGGGAATATCTCTGGGCAACACTTACTGCATTTGGGGTAAGGGAGAAATTTCGTAAATGGGTTCAAGCTATGTATCACAGTCCTATGGCCAGATTGCTTTATTGTAATGTTCAAACAGCTCCTTTTTTCATTCGCTGTGGTACTAGACAGGGCTGTCCCCTCTACCCTCTCCTATTTGCTCTCTATATCAAGCCATTTATTAGGGCACTCCTGGCTAATGTCAGGATATGTCCTCTGAATATTGGGCAACGCCTGTTGAAACTTACCGCGTATGTGATGATGTTATAGCTATTTTTTCGGCTGATCCAAGTTCAGCAATCGAGTGTATCAATACGGAAGCTAAGAAGTTCGGCCTCTTTTCGGGCTATAAATTAAATATTAATAAAACGCAAGTCCTTCTTAACTTTCAACCGGAATCTCTGATGCAAGGCGTTTGCCCGACCGCTAGGTATCTAGGGGTTTGTATATCGCCCAGGGTCGAACTTATTAATCGATTAAATTATGATCCTCTCTTAGCTACTATTACTAAGCAATTGAAATTATGGCACAAGCTTCCTATCAGTATTTTGGGTAGGTGTAACATCATTAAGATGAAGATACTACCTAATTTTTTTAATTTATTTTGGTTGATTCCGTTGCGCATTCCTAATCTTTTTTTTAGTAAACCGGATGGGGTTTTAAGCAGCTTTATTTGGGGGTATAAGAAGTCGAGACGTGCTATGGAATTAATGAATCTTCCATATAATCAGGGGGGTCTAGAACTCCCCGACTTTAAGTTGTATTTTTGGGCTGCATTTATTGGTCGTCTGCGTATTCTCTTGAACCCAGAGAAAGCGGATTTTTGGCATTGGCTTGTTCTTGGTCCAGAGAGCCGGATGTTTCTATATCGAATTAACGACCCTAACTATTTCAAACGGGTACGATTCAAGACTATTAGAGATTGTACTCATATTTGGCAGGGCATCATGGCTAGATCTTCATTATCTTTAATACATGATAAGCTCCCTCTCTGGGGTAACCCGATGTTGCCTGGGATATTTCAGGATTCTGCGGGTCAGCAATGGGCGAAGCAGGGAGTCCATTACCTGGGGCAGCTGTATAATTGTAATGGTTTTAAATCATTTGAGAATCTACAACTTACTTTTGCCGTCCCCCAACGGATGTTTTTTAAATATCTTCAGGTCAGGGACTATCTCACGAGACACCGTGCTATCCGGAATGTTTCAAGCTCAGGGGTTTGGGAGTGCTTGTGTGCTCAGAACAGGTAGGCAGCCATTAGTTGGATGTATCGATCTCTTTGCCAACTCAGACCTGATGGCTGTGAAAAATTAGCGTCAAGATGGAGTGAGACCTTGGGGATAAATATTAACATATGGGAGGTAAAAACTGCTTTTGATATCATAGCACGTTCGGTATACTCGGTCAATCTACGACTGCAACAATTTCGGACGATCTGTGCACTTTACTATACACAGGAGAAGATCGCTAGATGGTCTCAAGGGAGGGTCCCGGGGGGGTACGGTGCAATTGCCCCAAGTGTGGGCTATTTGCAGCTGACATGATTCATATGTTTGTTACATGCCCAGATTTAGGTCTTTACTGGCAGAAGATACGATTAGTTATTAAACTCCGACTTGGGGTGGAATATACATTTACGATAGCTGAGAAAATGCTTGGTTACAAAGAGGATGGTGGCGAGCATAAATTTATAATTGCAATCATGTTATTTGCCGCCCGGCTGGCGATAGCCAGAGCCTGGATTTCACCTAAGCCTCCTTCAGTAATAGAGTGGTGGTTAATTGTAAGGGAAATTGGCGAAAGAGTGAAGGCTCTGGCTAATGTAAGGGATATCCGCGCCCTACAAAAATTTGATTCTACATGGGGCTGCTTAGATGATGTATAAGCCGATGGTTTTAGGAGATTAGGATGCATTTCTTTTGTTTATTATTTATTTTCCCTGACGTTCAGTAAATTTTTGTATCTGTGTTAAGCATTCATTTTTAGATGTTAATTTGTATACCGAATTTCGATACCTTAACTTAGACTCATACTACATTATTTCTTTATCTTTTTTTATTACTTTGGTAATTGTCTAATTTTTTCCGTTTTTTCTTGTATTTTGCATTATTGTGGATCAGAATATGTGAATGTATTTCTTTTTGACAATAAAAAAAGTAAAAAAATAAAATAAAAAAAAGGATCTAAGGGACAGCACTTATGAGTCAGGACTGACTCTAGCAGAGGCCAAAAGCAGGGTTCATTACTGTTTATTTGCTACTGGTCAGCTGGGCACTTCAGGAAAAGTCCTCTTGCAGCTTGATGTGTCCCACCAGCCACACAGGAGATCAGCCATCTGACCTCTGAGGTTCACTTCTGAGCTCTGGATACTCGTGGGAGCAGGTCCAGCCCTTCAGGTCTCCACACAGGTCTCACACAGCAGGTCCAGTCCTCTTCTGTTCTTCCACAGATCCAGAGAGTGTTTTGATGAGATGTGGGTGAGGTGCCAGTTTTTTTGGTTTTATTAGCCAATGTGTGGGGGTAAACCCTGGACTCACCCTAACCAGCAATAAAAAAAAATCCCCAGAGGCAACCCTTCCCCCTGTTCCAGCACATCCTGTTGGTCTTACTGCAAACTATTCCAAAGTGCACTCTTCTCAGGGGAAATTCAACATGGCTGAAGTTTTCTGCTCCTAAAGGGAGTTTGTGTACTAGCCAAGAGCATGCTTAGGGAAATAAATAGTCCCTTCCTCCTCAGCTCCACTAAACTTGTTCTGGAACCAGCTCCCTTCCCACTGGACATGTTCAGGAATCCCTTTGCACTTAAATATGAATGGGCAGGTCTCACCCAGGTCCCTTTCAAGTTAATGAAGCTCCAGGTCCCACCCCAGCTGAACTTCTTGAGCTGATATGTGTCACACATCGCACACTCAGGTCTTCATGTGAAAAGGCATCAGCGATTTTTTATGCTCTAGGAGCAGTTTTTAAATTTCATTAAGTGGAATCACTCACAGGGCCATCTGTGGGCAGGTTAATGCTAATTAGCCGGCTGGAGGCTCAGGGAGGTAAAGTGCAACCATTTTAAAGTCACTTTTCATAAATATTAACTAAAAATCTGACCGCTAATTAATTGGATTTTTCATAAACATTAACAATAGTGGTTTAATCAACTATGTAGTTTATCCCAATCTAAAGTTAGCATATATATGATTTTATTCTGAACTTCAGTTTTTCTCATAGGACAGCTACAGTCCTTCAAACCTAGCTCTGGGGCTAGTCAATGTAGGCAGATGCCAACATTATATTATTGCATGCACCAATTAAATACTAGGCACCCTACCTTGTGGGCTACAGATCACAAGGGTGTCTTATTTAATATTAAAATAGGGTTATTTAATTTCAGTTTGACAGGTTTTCCTGCAGGTTTAAAAGCTTCAGGAGTCAGGCTTCACAGGTAGGCTTGAAACCCTGTTTTCTTTGTAACTCTAGCGGATGGCACAATAAATGCCTCAATTTGCAGGTGACGTGCAACTTAGTTTCCATGCCATTGGTGTATTTTCCTGCACCATACATTATGGCCTTACTGAAAAGTTAAATGTGTGAATTGGGGATTAGTCAATTTACCATGCTTTAAGGGTCAGAGCACATACACTGGGGCCTGGACATCCCTGTCCAAGTGCTCAGAGTTTAAAAACAGCAATGCTAGTCAGCAACAATATAATGGTGACCACACAAAAAGAGGCACTGTATCACAGCTGCACAAGGCCTAACACTATCAATAAAATATTACTCAAGAATAAGAAAAGTGGCGTAACACAAAATGACGTAAACCCCCAAGCTGATCCAAATGGAAAAATCACTACAACCTGCATGTAACTGCCCTCCTGACACCAGCACTGTCTGACATCAACTCACAGATTTGAAAAACCAAATGCTCGCCTTAATTGTTGGGGTCCTGTTACATGCAGGGAATGTAGCAGCCATGTTTTGCTATTGACAATAACATGCAAAGGAACAAAGCAATACCAATAATGCAAAGACAATCTATGCAACTAGCCGTATATATATTATATATATTTTCAGGTGGTTAGTGGTAGAACTTTACCCCAATATTTTTTTATTAAAGTTGCAGAAATGTGAGGTCGGCATGCATATTATTTTAGATTCCTGCGCATATGAGTACAATTCAATGCAACCTGGTTAAATCCAAACACTCTGGACTTTTTTTAGCGTAAAATACTTTAGATTTTTCTTTCCTGAAACCTTTCAGAGGAAAATGCTTCCATTGTTTACTGCAGTACAGAGAACAGAAAGGGAGAGCGTGTGTCTTTGTCTGTGTCCTTGATACAAGATATATTGTGAAAACCCCATTACTATTTGTTTACCATACTTTACTACATGTGACACAAATGACAGCAGCTACTTAGAATAATTCTAGAAAACAATATTCTGCGCCGCGCGTTAAACATGTGCAAATGTCCTCCCCTGCTCATTCCATGTGACAGTACGATAGGCAGCTTTACTGATAAAGCATAAAATATATGAAATTGAAAACTTGGAGGTGCCAGAAATATTTGATGAACTGCAATATCTACCCCCAAAGTAGTAGTTGTTATTTTCTTTTGAGTCAGAGAGAGAAAGTTTAATCGCAGCACTCAGAATTGCAGCTAATACCAGGGCTGTCCCTGTGGGCGTAAGGAAAAATGCAATGGTTTGAAAATAGAAGATGCTATCTTGACAATCACTGGAGCAGCATCATGGCGCAAGGTGACCCCTTTTCAATCTTCCTATCTGAGCACTGTTCTTTCAACGGAGAGGGAATTTCAATTATTTCTGTCTCGACTGTAAATATGTGTAATGTTATATAACATATATATGAATATATGTCATTGTATGAAAAAATCCTGGTAACCTTACAGAAGTGTCCCAATAACATATTTCTGGCCCCTGCTGCTATATACCCTCTTGCTATCACATTGTGGGGCATATTCTCAAGGGGCCAGCGCCGATTTATCAGCACTTTAGCGCCGACAATCAACGCTAATGATATGCAGAGTAGGCGTTCCCGTGCAAAAACACACGAAAACACCACTTCGCGATATTCTCAACAACCAGCCAGATCTGCGATGCGATCCGAAAACAGGCGATAAGGCGCGTTAGCAGCAGGGATTCAACACCTGCCTTTTACTGGTGTTAAGCAGGACAACAACCTGCAGTATGAAAGGGAGCCCAGCCTAGAGCCACATCTGAAGACCAACAGATGCCATGGAGACAATGATCATGCAGCCTGGAGACCCAAGAGGGCCACAACACCCTCCGCAACCGCCCCCGGACCCTCCCCCCCAGGTCACGAAGTCCAGTAGTCAATGGTAGTGGAAAAACAGAACTTTATTACAAATACATAAACAACAAGACGAAAAGCTCAGCCAACGCTGCTCCATTCCCAAAGGGAACTTCACCAGGGCAACGTGTGGATCCAATAAACTGCAAATGCTGCGGGAACTCCCCAATACCATTCCATATCCCGAAATCAGTAGTCAGGAACCTGTTGGAGAAATGGTGACAATGGTCAAGCGTCCTCATAGTCACAAACGTAATCTGGTACAGTGTATTGCACTTGGACAAACCGGAATGCATACAGGTATGATGAATCCAGCCCAAATATACTGTAACAGTAGTCCGTGTGCTCGTAACCTCCGCAGGAAAGAAAAGGAAGGTTATGACCACTAAAACATCTGTTATGGCCTCATCATGCAGGATTCCTCATACCTGTAAACATCACGGTTTGTATCATCTTGATACCCCTGCACCTCCACGTCCCCCACGCTGTGCATGAACAGCTGGAGACCATGCAAGGAAATTACGCCATAACTGCCTTACCGCACGTGTCGGGGTCAATTGACTGTACACATGTACCACGTGTGCCAAGTGCCGACCCTGCACACAATTACCGCTACAGAAAGCACACGCATTCCATCAATGTGCAGGCAATAGTGGACCACCGGGGACAGTTCACCAATGTCGTCGCCAACTTCACAGGCAGTGTGCATGATACATACATCTTCCGACAGTCCATCATCAACCAGCGCTTCCAGGATGGCACCCATGGCACTGCACTGCTCATTGTTAAGAACTAACTGAACACACCACACACCTCAACTCCACAATCACAGAACTCACAACTGTGGGAGAGCACACATAACAAAATCACATACAACATGCCAACCAACATGCCCAACTACCGGACACAACAACACAAGTAACCGTGGTAACAGGGGCCAGACATGTAGACAAACCATCCACAAAGGCAGAGCCCCTCTGCCACACAATTGCAGAATGTGGGGAGAGGTGGGAACCAAGAATGTGCGAAGGAGGCAAGTGACCCAGCAATAAGAAAGGACACAATGCCAAGTGTGGCAGAGATGTGCTGGACAGACTGCAGTATGCAGAGCACAGACATGTCCATGTGGACACCTACTGCTGGTGTTTGCAGTGTACTGGACAGTGGACGCAAACAGGCTACCCCAGGCAGTGTGGAAGACCTTGGACATGTAGCCATGTGGTCCCCCCTGTAAGCCTGAGTGGAGCGGCTTTGGCCGGCGTATGTCGTGAATGAATAGCCCTGGGCCCTGGGCTTGGTCCAGTTCCGGGATGGCCACCACAGTAACTACTGCGTGTGTCTCTGTGTCCGCCATATCGTGACCATAGGCCTACACACACATGCCCGACCATATTCAACGGCCGTATTCGCACTGGAGACGAGGTGACTACGTCCCAAGCCAACCCGTGCACATCTCTTCAGCGCATGCAGGGTCGTGTCTGCCTGGGCGGCACCCCCCACCCAGCCATGAGGCCGCCGCCGTGACCGGTGGGGCCTGCGCGATCCTGTGCACCTGCTGCACCCCAGCCCTGCTCCCCAGACCGGTCCGCCGCCCAGCGATGACTGCCCGCCCCTGCGCACACAGGCCTCAATGCTCACCTGCCGCCACCGGCGTGTCTCCAAAAGGGCCCTCCATGTGCCGGTGCAACCTCCTCAGCCGATCGCTGGATTCCGCGCCACAGGCCCCCAGCGCACCCTGCGGCACTGCACCGCGGAGTCATGTGTGTGCTGACTGCTGCCTGCGCGCACACTGCGGTCCAGCAGGGCTCACAATTCAAATCGAGTCCTGATTTGCTGGACGCCGTATCGAGGCCAACGCATCATCACATGCTGCACACCTGCTCAGCTCTTCAGGTGGGCCTAACTCTGTGCACCGCAAGTCATCGCCACGTGGCGGTAGGCCCGTGCCGGACGCAGGCCATCAGGTGCCACTAACTCAGTGCAACGCAAGTCATAGCCACGTGGCGGTAGGCCCGTGCTGGACACAGGCCATCTGGTGCCACTAACTCTGTGCAACGCAAGTCACGGACCCTTTATGATTGAGTTCCGTGGATGCGGACGCCATCATGTCACCTCCGGCAGTGGGGGATGTGCTGTGGTGGGCCCCTTTTATTGGCAGGGTCACATGTCCTGTGACGCCTGTGCTGGATGGGTGTGGCGTGGGTGTAAACCAGCCCTCAGGGGGTGGCTGTGGCATGCTGACAACTAGACCAGTGACCAACAGATCACTACAGGGAAGACCTGGAACATATAGCTGTGTCGTCACCCCCTGTGAGCATAAGCGGCATGGGCTAGACTGGCGTACGCCAGTCCAGCGTAGGGGTGCGAACAATGAGCCCGGGGCTCTGGGCGTGATTCAGTTCTGGCCTGGACAAGGAAGTAACCAATGCGTGTGTCTCCATTGTAGTGTCTGCGCCACCCGGACCGCAATCGGCAATGTTGCACCCTGTGTCCCAAGCCCCACAACATGTGCAAAATGGACGTGAGGGGGAATCAGTGACCCTACATTCATCCATACTGTCATACTTGAAGGATCATAGACATGACACATCTGTGTGAATTTGAATGTTTTATTCACGTTCAGTGGAGTTTTGCAGCTGGAGCAATACAGGGCCATGTACACCCCACTTGACATTTCTGCCCCGTGGAGGGCCAGCCAGAGTCCATTAGGGAAGGACAAATTCATCGGAAGAGGAAGAGTTCAGTCCGCAGTCTGTTTGCTGTGTCATTGGTAACCAAACAGAATATGGCAGTCCATGTTGAGGTCCAAGGTGAGTGCCGCAGAGTGTATCGGGGGACAGTGGAAGGTGATGATGCAAAGGGCCGAACCAAGCTGAAACAGGCCATATGGCGGAGATGAATGCTACCGCTTCCTCATTACCACAACGGCAGTCTCATCCACATCATCGTCCTCTGATGTGTGATGTGCCTCACCTGTTGCTGGTGGTGTTTCGGCTGCAGCACTGTGTGGCACTGACATATCAGGGGCCGGAGGTGGATTGTCGGCTGCACTGTGTGGCAGTGACACATCAGGTGCTGGAGGTGTAATGCCTGCCGCACTGTGGGGCACTGACACATCAGGGGGCGTAGATGTGGATGGTGTAGGAGCAGCAGCATTCATCTGTGCCAGGCCTTGTGGCAGCAATGCCTTGATGAGGATCTGCAGGGCATGGAAGATCCCAGCTACATCTCGCTGATGTGCAGCCGTGGCAGCCATCCTTTCCACCTCCATCCGCACCGTGTCCTCCATGAGCCTCCGCATGTGTCCCAACTCCCGGCTGAGATCGCTGGAGCCACTCTGACTAGACAGGTGTTCTTGTCTCCGAGTCATGACTTCAGCGATGTCAACCATGGCTCGTTGGAGACCATGGAGCGGACTGTGGGTGTCCGTTAGGGAGTGTAAGTGATCCCTGATGGGACGTAGACACCCATGGATGGCATCTAGTTTGGCTGCCATGAGTTCAAACCCTACCCGCACCTGCTCAGCCATCTCCTTCTGGCCCTCCAACACACGGCGTTGAAATGCCATGTGTTGGTCGTGGGGATCCTGGGAGACAGCCGGGGTGGTGGGTGCTTCCTGCTGTGTGGTCTGTGCAGGGGGTGGGGTTTCCTCGATGCAGCTGGGCTGCCCTGCTCCTGGGGGTGGGGTGCTGAGGGTGTCCATGAGCTCTTGGAGGGTGTCGGTGTCAAAGGTGGGGAGGTCCTCCTCGTCATCAGTGAGGAGGTGTTCGGTCTGCTCTGCAGAATGTGATGATTCTCCCTCTGCAATGTAAAGGGGAGATGCAGTTTAACAGTGTGTTCCATGTATGTTCACGCATTGGCCAAGTTTCCAAACAGACTGCATGACAATGTACATTGTGACTGTTTAGGAGGAGCTGCCTATTTGAAGCAGGACAGGGGACATTTGTGCACCATCAGGGATGTGGGGTTTGTACTTGTCCATTATCATGTCACAGTTTCCTGCTAAGCCAAATGTGATTGGCCAGTTTCTACACACAAGCGGCAGCAGTTATGTTATGTTATGTTAAGAAGTTTTGTAGAGCGCTCAGCTGCCCCAGCAAAGGGGCGTCCCGGGGCTAAGAGCAGTGGTAGCAACTAGCTGCAAGAGTCCGGCCTAGCAAAAGAGAGAAAGCCAAGAGGTGTAAAAAATGACAGACGAGGGAGCAGGTAGTCTAGTGAGGGAACAGGTGGGTTTTTAGTGCTTTTCGAAAAGCAAAATAGTTGTCCATGCTCCGGATGTGACTTGGAAGGCCAATCCACAGCTTAGCTGCCAATACGCGGAAAGAGCGCCCACCGGCGTGGGCCCTCCTCACACGTGGGGTAGATGCCAGCTGTTGATCCTCAGAACGTAGCTGACGCGTGGGTATATAGGCAGAGAGTAGGCCAGATAATATCCCAGGGATAGGATATTTCAAAATCTTAAACGCGAAGCAGAGAGACTTGAACTCCACCTGCCTCTCCACTGGCAGCCAGTGTAACCGACGAATAGTGCTGAAGGTGGAGCAGCATCTGGGCATGGCAAGAAGAGTTCTGGCGGCGACATTTTGGACCCTCTGCAGTCTTGCAATCTCGGCCCTGTTGGCCCCCAGATAGAGCACGCTGGCATAGTCTAATCTTGACAGCACAGATGCCTGCACGATCGTCTGCCGGATAGAGGAGTCAAAAAAGCCCAAAATGGGCCTGAGGCTGCGCAGAATACCAAAACAGGTCGCCGCTACCCTTTAGTTTGATCAAGGAAACTAAACGCCGAATCGACCCAGACGCCAAGATTTTTCACCACCTGTTTGGGAGTGGGAGCTAGTCCCAGGGTGGTAGGCCACCAATCTCCGCTCCATAGCTCAGGATCTTTTCCTACCAGCAGGACCTCAGTCTTGCTGGCGTTGAGCTGGAGACAGTTGTCCGTCATCCACCCTGCAACATCCGCCAGCCCACTTCGAAACTTAGCAGCATCGTTTAGACAGTCGTTGGAGAGGGCGACGACTAATTGAGTGTCGTCAGCATATGACACTATGGTCAGCCCGCTCCTCTTAGCTATTGCGGCTAAGGGCTGGACGTACAGGTTAAAGAGCGTTGGACTTAGCGCAGAGCCCTGCGGAACGCCCTGTTTGATGGAATACACCTTAGAAGAAAAAGGGGGGCCGACACCTGAAAGGACCTGTCCGAAAGGAAGGAGGTGAGCCACGCCAGGGCGGGGCCCACAATACCAGCCTCCTTCAGTCTCTGGATCAGGATCTGGTGGGAGACCGTATCAAATGTGGCACTGAGGTCCAGTAGGATCAGTGCCGAAGTACGTCCCTCATCCAGAGCCGCTCTCAGATGTTCGGTCACAGCTAGCAATGCGGACTCTGTGCTAAGACCCGGGCGAAAGCCACACTGGGAGGAGTCCAGTATGCAATTCTCCTCCAAATAGCCTGACACGATGGTATTAACATAGGCTTCGGATATTTTGGAGGTCCAGAGAAGCAAGGAGATGGGACGATAGTTCTCAGGTTTTGTCGGATCTAGAGTGGGCTTCTTTAATAGCGGCCTTACCGCGGCTTGCTTCCATGTCCTCGGGACTGTGGCCATGGCCAGGGACAGGTTAATAACCTGGCCCAGAGGTGTAAGAAGCACAGGTAAAAGTCTTATTAGATGTTCCGGCTTCATAGGGTCAGTTGGAGAACCAGATTTAACCTTCCTACAGAGTATGCTAAGTGCTTCTTCAGTAATTGGTGGAAAAGTAGCCAATGTATGGGCGGGGGGAGAAGGGTCCTCAGAGTCGGGGCCCTTAGCTGTCTGGGGGAAGGTTTTGTAGATATTGTCCACCTTCGTTATAAAGAAGGTGGCAAGGTCCTCACATTGTTCATTAGACTTAACGGCGGATGCCACAGGCGCCCCCGCGTTTTGAGATTTTTAATAATGGCGAAGATCTTCTTGGAGGGATTCTGGCTGTTTCTGATCTCCTCTGAGAAATAGGTGGCCCGTGCCTTCTGAACAGCCCTGTGATAATTCTTGATGGCTGACTGATAGTGACCTTTCCGGATAGAATCAAAGTCTCTCCTCCACTCCCGTTCCAGTCGTTGTGTCCTCTGTTCTGTTGTGGAAGTGTTGCAGTTTGTACCACATTGTTGTCAATGTTGATGTGCTCTGATTCCTGTGTGTGTGCTGCATTGTGGGAGAGTCAACCCTGCAGCTCAGACTTTGCTTGGCCTTCTCCCTTTCAGGCGGTGTGCCTTTGACTTCTGTGCTTATGCAGTGCTGAGATGTTGCATACTTGGGTAAATTGGGCTCTTGGTGGGAGTTGGGACTCTTGGGCATGGTTTGTCCGCAGATGTCTTGTTGCCGTCAGGGGTTGTTTGTGCACGTGGATGTGTCAGTGTGTGACCTGCTCCTTTCCGGATGTGGACCACACTCAGCCACCTCGGTGTCGTGTCGTGGCGTGCAACATGTCATGATGAGTGGCCTGCAGACATGCTCATCGTCATGCAGTGTCACTTGCACTGTCAGTGGGGCTCATGGATCCACAGCTTTGCTGGGTTTAGCACATGTGCATGGGTTTGTTGTGAGATTGGTGATGTGTGGGGAGGGCCCCCTCTGGGCATAGTTGTGGAGAAGTGTGGCTCAATGGTTAGAGCGGCAGACCCTGATGCAGAGATCTGGCCCGGGACCAGGGTTCAATTCCCGCCTCGGCGGGTCTTGGGCTCAATTTCCTCGGACCTGATAATTCTCGCCTCGGTGCCTATTCTAATCATGGGTCCCACTCTGCAACTCTGGGCAATAGCTTGCTTAATTTCCACAACGGCCCCACCAGCGCTGGGATGCCTGGCTTCACCTTGGGGGTGCCCAGGAGTGGACATTTCACAGGGAAAAGACAGGAAGGGTTCCACAGCGGTATGCGTACAGCGCCAGGACACCCTAGGGTAACAGTGCGCTTTACAAGTACAAATTTCATTTCATTCATTCATTTCATTGTGGACGGGGGACTACTTGATGTTTCTTTGTGTGCTGCAGTCTGGCAAGGAGATCAGGGACATGATCCAGAGTCATTGTGGTTGTGCAGTGTGCTATACTTCATTGTGCATGTGTGCCATTGTGCCCATCTCCCCCCGTCCCCCCAGTCCCTGGTGGTTACTCACCCTGTTGCTGTTGTGTCAGGTCATGTTGAGCAGTGTCCGGTCCCCGACTCCTGCCACCGTCTCCATACTGATGACTGTGGACACCATTTCCTCCATCTCATCCAGCTCCTGTGGCGCAGGACTCCCACCCCCAGTCTGCATTGCTGCTTTGCGGTTGTTTGCGAGTTTCAGCTTGGTTATGGGCTTCACATCATTCCAGCACCTCTTGACCTCGTCCATTGTCCTCCTCAGCACTCCGACTGCATTCACCTTGTCCACGATGGACTGCCATGTTCCATTTTTTGTTGCCAATGACACAGTGGAGGTGACGAACAGTTGTTGATGGTGTTCTATCACCTCCGTAATCAGGATCCTGTTTTCCTGCGGACTGAACCGCGTCTTCCTCTTCTTCTTCTCCTTGCCCTTCCCTGACCCCGAGGTCCCGGGCTGGTCCTCCGTTGGGCTTGTGGGGTTCGGGTTGTCTTCTGTACTTGCTCCGGTTGCCTCCATTGTGCTTCGCAGTTATGGCGCTGCTTGTCGCCGATTTTTCTATCGCAGTTGGGCCCATCGCGACTTCGGGTTTCCTTTTTTATCGCCGTCGCGGTAGTTGTATCGCGGACATTTGAGGCGTTCTCGGGAAACTATCGCATGTTACCGCCGTGTTGAGAATACGACGTTGACACAGAGTTATTTTCCCGCGATAGACGGCGATATGAAAAATTGCGTTAGCCTATTTTGGCAATGTTTATCGCACTTTCTTGAGAATATTCCCCTCTGTTTTTTGTCATCTGTCATCAGCCAGACACACATAGACAATATCGTTTTATGTAAAGCGACTTATAATTCAGATGCTGCGTTTTTTAAATTAAAAAAAATGAATAAAAGAAATACTTTCGCTAGGTGTTAATCGAGGGTACAAAATAGAAAAATTGAGAATTTTGATGTTTCCAGCTGCATAATGGGTAAATATCGTGAATCAACGATAAGAAGTAATCAATTTCATCAGCATAGATATACTAACATGAAATTTAAGAGCTCAATTCACAAAATAAAGTGCAAAAGTACATTCAAAGATGTTATTTTCTTCTTGGATGTAAATTTAGGCTTTTTGAGAATTTTCAAAACCTTTCCAGGGTGTGCCTGGAAGGCTACTCTAGGCTTCAAAGAATGCGTCTGGAAATTTCATATGACTTTTTCAGTCGCAGTCATTTTTCCTTTGCAGAATTATACATGCTGGGGCAGATTTACAAGCCCCTTGCGCTACTTTTGCGTCACTTTTCCCATGTTAAAAGTGACGCAAAAGTGGCGCAAGGGGCTTGTAAATAAGCCCCGCTGTGTATTTATGCGCCGGAAATGGGAGGCACCAAAGTGCACTTACACATCCTTAATGCTTTTTTACACGGCAAAATGTTTTTGCTTGAGAGACCCCACCACCAAGTTTAGGAGGGCTCCGGTCCCGTTAACCACCCTAGAAAAGGCTTTGGAGTAAACGTCCAGCTATTTCCAGTGTGGGAAAAGGGTCAGAGAAGAGTTTGTGAATATTCATAAATTGACAAGTTTGGGAGACCTCACAAAGAAAAAGAATAACCACACCTTGCGGAATTTACTCCCACATTAACGTGCACAAAGTTGTAGCATATAATATGTGGAAGTGGATGCATTTACGCATGTTAGGAATTCTCTGTAGATATTTAGCAGGCATAAATGTAGCCTCTCTAAGCCGTAAACACATGTTTATATTTAAACATGGCGTGAGAATCAGGCCAATATGACAAATAATGTTTTTGGATATGTGGATAAAACAAGAGTTTTCACTGATATTTATAAGCGTATTCCATACTGAATGCTTGGTTTCAAGATAAAAACAAGCATTGGCAAAGCCAATAGGTCTCCGTCAATCCGAGAGCTATAGGTGTTGACAATTTAAATGCATTTTTGTATGGCTCTAGGGCTGTTTTTATTGATATACACAAATGTGTTAACATTGCCACCGCCTATAGCTCTCAGATTGCCGAGGCCTATTGGCTTTGTCAATGCTTGTTAGATAGTGTGATGTCACCACATGTACTATTTGAGAAGCCTGCGACAAAGTGATGTCAATCCATTTATAGGTGTACTACTGTACACAGCTCCCCACACACTTTGCATTTAAGTATTTGGAACATGCTCATGTAATGTGTAGACTATAATAATGCAAAGCAACTATATGCATGACAAAATGAAACTTCACCCAACCCGCCACCAAGAAACGAAGCAAAAGAGACCGTCCTAAATAAATCATATGAACTTGTCGTTCCAAAAACCACTGACTTGTCAGAAATTTTAAATTCCATCATGATCAAGCCTAATTTCCTAGCTTCATAAAGTGGATGAAACTCGAATCTAGTTATTCTTAGCTTGTGCCCGAGCCGGTGCGAGTCTCCTCACATGCAGCCTGCAGAGCAGGAATGCATAATGGCGTGCAAGCCCCAGCACTGCTAGTGTGTTTCAGAGGGGGCTGGGCGAGTGCTCAATGATCCCTTGCTTTACCTAATCATGGTGCACACACTGGGCTTACTCTATTCATTGCAGGCAATTCCCTCCCCCGGAGACATGAAATTCGTCTTTATCTATCAGGTTGCAATCAAAACACTGCCGGAGATCAAGGAAAATGATAGACAACGAAAACACATTGCACTGCAGTAACTCAGACAAAGTAAACTGTGACACTTTATGGGTTCTCAAGAGGGAAGGGGAGGGAGGAGAGGAGAGAGTAGGGGGGAAAGAGAGGAAGAGTGAAGTGGGTGGGCGGTGAGACAGTGAAGGGGCAAGTAGATGGGAAAAAGAGATAAGAAAGAGTGAAATACAAGTCATTTGCATCTAGGCAGCTACTAAAATTCAGCAAATTACTACTCAAATGGTTATCGAAGTATTTAATAAATACGCTGGGGCTAGCGATCCTTTTTGTCAACTTGTAACTCTTATAGCTAAACACTAGCTGGCAGCATAGGTTTTCTTAATTAGTTTACTAAATCAGGATATACTTTAAAAACAGCAAGAAAGTGAGTCCATTATTTTAAAGTAAAGTTTCCAAGCATGATTTGGTTTAAGCTAATTACACAATGAAGGAAAGCGCAACGCCTTACTCAACCTACGCGATAAGGTAATTAACTAATATTTAGGTAGCACACAGTGAGTGTGGGGAAGGAAGGCAATGGCCAGGGATAAATAATTCAGGATTGCCGCTGTTTTTAGTGCCTCTGTAGGTAGGATGTACAACGCCCAAAAACAGAGTAGTCCCGCAACAAAGCCCTACAATGGCCGCTGTGTATGGTTAAAAGAAGTTGGGCAATGCTCTCGAGGAGGGCTAAACACTGGAAGCAGCATGACGTATGCAAGCCCTTGACAAATGGGGAGCAGGCAAAATGGAGCGACAATAGTGCTAGCAAACGGAAAGCCTATGGGCGGGCTGAAGCCCACAACAGTAGATACAGCATGTCTCGGTTCGAGACAGCGCATGCGAGCCGTCTAGGACAGAGACCTAAAAACTAATATTAACCAATAAATCGTAAATAACGAACTTAACACTACATAGCATTGTTTCTGAAAACACCAATGTCTTACATGAATTGAGCTTTGCTTTAAACTTATACACAGTCAGTATTTCAGACCAAAAATGTTAAAACAATATAATTTCATTAAACAAATTTACTTTAAAAAAGCGAGGAAAAAATAAAATGGCAACATATGCTGCAACAGAGCCTGCTGGAAAAATGTCTAATGTAGAATTTAGTTAAAATAAGAAAATATCTGCTGTGATTTCTCAATCCAAAGCAACTAAATTGAAGATAACATGCCTTTCATGTCTTTAACCCAAATATCATAGTTTGCTCAGCTGTAAATGATGAACTCTAACCTCTGTTTAATAATACTAAATAGCAATATTATTATTATTATTCTTGTTTTTCTTCTTCTTATTATTATTAATAATAATAATAATAATAATAACAATAATAATGATAATAATTATTATTATTGTTAATATTATTATTATTTTTATCATTTCTCCCACAAAGTGGGCACCCTTACAAACTTAATAAACGCCTCCTGGTTAGGTCCCAACATAAGTCTCAGAAAAACTATGCTCAACCTCTGATAGCTATGGCACAAACAACTAGCAATTTCTTTGCCAAATTAATCTGAAGTTCATGCAGTTTCAACTATTTTAACTTAAAGAAAACACCAAAACAACATTCCCAAAACAAGCTAGAAAAATGTTATGAGTATAAAGATAACAAAATTATTAACATATAATAAAGAAAACTGAAGATATGACATTTTAAACTTTAAGTTAAAAGTGCCTGGAAAAGAGGCAGGCATGAATTCAAGCTGACTGTGCCCAAGTGGAGGATGGATACACCAAGTGGGTCATAACAGTCACATTTATTTATAAGGACTAAGTCTCTGAAATTAAAGTCAAAATCCTACTGTTGGGCATGGTGCAAGGCTGAACACTTGAGGCTGGATGCATAGTCATCAAGACACTGCTGAAGCTGTTGGTTTTAGCCCCTAAAGGTTAGACCTGGACAAAGTTGGATGTCGTACCCAACAAAGTGGTTTCCTTACTTAGATGGATTTTGCCTCCTGCCCAGGTCCAAGGCTTTAGCTTTAAACATTTTTGATTCTCAAAATAGTCCAACATTGCAAGACAGGAAGTTTTCTTCATCTCTTGTGGAAATTGATTCTGGTTGTTCCTGGAGCCCCCAAGTCCTAATGCCAGGCATCAAGGCAACATATCTATCTCCAGCCTGGGCTCCTGCAATGTCCAGTCCTCTGTGTTGAGCTGAGTTGCGTTGGAGTGAGGAGCCTGAATTACCCTGGAGCAGGCACACATGAGGTTAGCTGTTAGAATGCACTAATCTTGTGCTCAGATTCCAACAGAAGTGATGCCATTTTTCGTCACTCTCTCTTCATCACCTCCAATAACCACATTCACAGGAATATGAGGACAAGTGGTAGAAAAGGGGAAAGAGGAATGGGATAAAAGAGAAAACAGAAATGTTAGACTCTGCTACCCTGACTAGTTACTTCTGCTGCACACTGATGTCTGCAGGACTTATTGTGCATTTAAAGACAAAGAAATATTGTTAGTAACTTACATTACAGTTCGAAACCTAACTGTGACCCTGAGTGGACATCTCTTAGTAATTTCTCTGTGTATCCTATTTTCTGTACTTTGATGAGAAACATATAGTTCCTTTAACTACACATAGAAGCGGTCAGCAATTTGTTTATATGTCCACAAACACTTTTCTCTTAGGGTGGAATAATTACCTAAGGTTTCATCAGTATATTATCTCTGTAGAAGATAAGTTTATTATTTCTTCTTAACTCTTGTATCAATGCAAGGTAATTTCCACATACTAATATTCTGCAATTTATTCTAAACAACTTGTGTGAACATATTAGAATTCAAATACCTCACACTTTGACATATAAACATAGCATGATAACAGAAGTCCTTAATTAAGAATACCTTTTTTCTCAGTCACAAGATAACCCTCAATCGCAATGTGACAAACTTACATTCATTAGTGGAATTTATATTAGGGTTCAAATAGTTAAAAGTGTGTTTTTATCAAACATCTCAACATTCAGAAATACACATCTGTCACATTTCTGACAAGACCATTGCAGAATTGTTTTTTGCAGAGGAAATCTTAGATCTGTGTAGCAAGGTCCTGGTTGTGTTAAAATTGTATCACAATTGCCTAGAAAAGATGCAGGAGCCCACAAGTAAACTTATGTCCAGATATCCAGGATGTGTGTCATATCTCCAAACTATGTGAGAGTTCACTGTCTGCTAGTTAAAGTAGTTCATTGTAGGGGTGCTCCATAGTGCATTTTCTATACAATAAAACCCACAGTCCATACAGTGTCAACAATCTGTAGGAGCATCTACACTTTCCTTCTCTAAAATGAAATTAGTGTGAGTGGGTTTGTAATATTGCTCCCCTGTGCTTGCCAGGTCTTAAGCAGTAAACAATACTCTTACTTCCCTGCTTCCTTACTAACCACCAGGCCATTGTAGAGCAGTGCTAGTTGTGGGAGACAGGCAGAAGTGAAGCGTTAGGAGTCTTCTTTCTTCAGCAAGGCCTTCTTCAGATGTAGCCTTTCTAGATCCAGACATGTGCTGAGGAGGTGGTGGTGAGTTGACAGTCTTACACTGTGTACTAGGCTACTAGCCAGTGATTTAGGAATCCGTAGATTTTAATCAGTCCTGTCTATTTCACATCCTATACCTACCTTTTTTTGCAGCATCATCTGTTCGCTTTACTATACAAATTCAAAGAAACCTTAAATTCAGATAAGATTCATCACTTCCAGCTGTGTCCATACTGGTTCTCCCTCCTTTTGAGCTTGGTTCTAGTGGTCTAGGAGGCCTGTGGAAATAAATTGGGCATTAAGGATCAGCTTGTCAAAATAAGAAGTGTTGAGGTTGTCCTGTGCCAGCTATTGTGTACCCCTCCCAGCTTGCTTACGTTCACTAAGTGTCCAGTTGTTGACAACACGCCTCCCTTCCTGAGCCCAGAGGCTTGTAACCTCTGGAGGGTGAGGTTGTTATCTTCATCTAGGAATCTGTGTTCAGCTTCTAGGGTTGAGATGAGTGACTAAAGTGGTTGTAAGCCACTTTTGGCTCAGGGATCACAAAGTACAATCTTGCAATATTACTTTTGCAGTAAAGTTATTAAAAATCTGATTTCACCATTACACAATTTACCATCACATTCAATTTTTAAACTAAATGGAAAATAACTTTGAGCTATTTCTCTTGCAATGTTTCAAGTGGAAAGGTCAAACAAATATTGTAATTACACTCAGGCCTGTCTTATAGAAAAGGTATCTGAACCTACATAGTTGAAATATCTTTTTCGCCTCAGTCACTGTGAGGACACAGTTTAAGTATCTAGGGGGCCGATTCACAGAACTAATCTGAGATAAAATCCTAAACTTATTACTTTTGGCATTCACAGAAGGCATTTAGTAGTAGTAAGTTAGGACTCCTAACTTTACTACTACTAAACTGAGATAAAATCCTAAACTTACTACTTTTGGTATTCACAGAAGGCATTTAGTAGTAGTAAAGTTAGGACTCCTAACTTTACTACTACTAAATGCCTTTGTGAATACCGAAAGTCGTAAAGTTAGGATTTTGTCTCAGTTTAGTAGTAGTAAAGTTAGGAGTCCTAACTTTACAACTACTAAATGCCTTCTGTGAATACCAAAAGTAGTAAGTTTAGGATTTTATCTCAGATTAGTTCTGTGAATCGGCCCCATTGTTACTACTTTTTGTTATATATATTAGGCACCCTGCCAAGTGGGCTGACAAAGTACACATTTGGGATGACTTAATCTATAAAACTGGTTTTCTCAAAAGTACTTTTCTCCTCCAAGTGTCACCGCAGTGCATTCAAACTGTAGTGATACCAGAGCGCAGTGGAAAATGAAAAAGGCCAGTTGTGTGGAAAAAGTTTATCGATACCATTTCAGGACCAGAGCACATGCACTCTGGCACGGAATACTAGTGTCACGGAGCAGAGAGGCTTAATACTAGCCAAAACAGTGTCCAGAAAAAGGTGGAAAAACATG
Organism: Calotriton arnoldi; assembly: GCA_963921515.1. Lineage (NCBI taxonomy): Eukaryota > Metazoa > Chordata > Amphibia > Caudata > Salamandridae > Calotriton > Calotriton arnoldi. The sequence goes on along the minus strand of CAWUFW010002670.1, from coordinate 1,570,043 downwards.
AGTGACCAAGCAGAAAAGGCGGATTGCCTCCATGTTGCTACATAATTATTACAATATTATTATTATTATTTTTCATTCATAACAATAATAATAATTACTGTTATCAAGTTTGGCGGTGTTGATGGTATTTTCTTTACCGACCTAAGAGGATTGAAAACTGAGCAGGCCTCATTGGCTTTAAAAGTCATGGCCTGCACATTATTGCAGATGTCAGCAATGGGCATTTCACTCACTAAGGTATCTCACCAACATTCATTTAACTTATTTACCTTACAGAAAAGCCTTCTATTATATAAGGATGCTTTTTAACTAACCTCTTTTTCATATGTGTGTCCATAAAGCATGAATGTCATAAATTATTGTGCACATGTCACATTACTAAGTGCAAAAGATGTGATTTGTTACCATAAACCTCAGACCATGATTCACATAATAAAGATATGCAAATGGGAAGGGACGTGGCAGAACTGCCCATAAGATGGCCATTGTTGATTAAGTCTCTCCGAGCCTTGGAGACACATGGCAGACTCCTGCCAAAGTTATCCCTTCATTTGTAGCAGCGGTGAGTCGTAGGGCATAGGAACATGCAGGGAGAGAGTATGTCCATTTAAAGTCTTCGTTACAGTCTATTTATTGAGTTTTTTTGCCCTGCTCCCTCACATTGGACCTCGACGGCCACCATTTTAGGAGTTACTCTGTTTGCCCAGCATCTACAAAGATCGCTCTTGTCTGCAGTTTACTAAGGACATTTTTGTCCACATCACACCACTTCTCCAACTGACAAATTTAATTTGGGTCCCTGCTCAGGTGGTATAAGGTTTCCCTCAGATTTGTCATCTGCACCGGGTATATTGGAAGAGAGGAAATGACAGGCATTCTCATAATCAATTGTTTGTTCTATTGAATATTTGCCTGCTTAGAATTCCTTTGCCTGTTTGAGCATCATACTAGAGGCTATTAATTTCCTATGGGTCACTGACACTCCATACTCATGTCTTTGGGTTCAGACACTGCTGCTTCTTCTACGTCAAGACCTGCATCATCACTTATGACCATGCCTCTTCAGCGCAAAGACTCTAATAACAACAGTATCAAGAGGCAAAAAGGATCCTACATCTCTGATGAAGACATACTTATCTTTAACACTAGATGACTTAATGGAGGAAATAAGGCATTTAAAACATTTGTGATGGAAACAAACTATATGCTTCAGAGAATTGAAGAGAAATGGTCAAGCCTGGAGTCCAGGTTGAGCGAGTTAGAACAACAAAGTAGTGACATCCAAGATATGACAACTAAGATCGAAACTCGAAAGGATGTCCAAGGAAATTTCTCTTCTCAAGCAACATACTAAAGACTTGGATAGCAGTAATAGATGCAAAAATCTACGCATCTATGGAATACTTGAGGGCACAGAGGGTTCTGAAATTATATCTTTTCTCAAGTTACATATTTCAAAAATTGTTGGCCTTAAGGATGCAGCCAATCTAAATCTTCAAAGAGCACATCGTGTTGGCCCTAAACCTTCAACAACATCTTCATCGGATTGACCAAGAGCTCTCTTTCTCCAGTACTCTGATTTGATGAGGGTTCTCTAGGCAGCTAAATAAAGAAAACTAATGCTGTGGTCTGGCCAGAAGGTCTTTTTTTCACAGCTACTCAATACAAAGAATTTCTTTCACTCCATCCTGCCCTTTGGTCCATGAATGCTCGATATGGCCTGGAGAATCCTTGCCTTTTTAGGGTAACTTACAAATAGAAAACCCTGTCTTTTGAATCCCCGGAGGACTAAAAAATTGCATTTATCTTAATAAAAAGAGAGGAAATGGACTTTTGGAAAACCTGATTCAATGTTTCCGGTGTTTTGTTCTATCTGTTTAAGGCAATAGCTTTTTTATGATGTTTCTTTATCTAAATTTCTCCACATTTCCTTGTTTTTACAGGCGTCTTCTGTCTCATAACTGAATCCCCATCCTAAATGTTTCTTATATTCCATGTACCCTACCCCTAACTTAGTGTCTGCACTTTGTTCCCTTCATGTTGTTAAGTGCTCCTAATTTCCTAAGAGCTAGATGTACAAAGCATTTTTGCAGTTGCAAATAGCCCGATTTGCGAACGAAAAAAAACTTTTTCCAATATATGAAACCCAACTTGCGATTTGGTACCACATTACCAAATCGCAATATGTATTTGCTCCCTAATAACTATTCGGTACTTGGAAGGGTTGTGTTTAGGGCACTCCTTTCAAGTTCCAAATCATACGTACGGACTAATGTTTTGCACCAGAAATGCTTTACCTGCAACTCAAAGTTGGTGGTAACCCATTCGCAAAAGGGGAGGGGTCCCTTTGAGACCCCTTCCTCTTTAATGATTTAAAAATATATATTTTTTAAGAGCAAACAGTGGTGCCACAGGACACTGCCAACTTTTAAAAATACCAATAAAACAATTCATTTTTTATTTTTAAACGCATCCAGAAAATTGGCTGCATTTAAAAACAATGAGTGCTTTTTTAAAACAGTCACAGGAATGGTGATCTGCTGACCCCGACAGGCCACCATCCCTGTGATGGCAGCAAATCCTAGTGGATCACAAATTACAACCTATCTCGTTAACATTCATGAGGTATGTCTATTGGCAATCCACTAGGATTCATTAATTTGGAAATCGGGGCCAGATTTCACTTTAGTACATTAGCAATAGCGATTACCAAATATCGATTTGCAAAAAAACTCTACTTGGTAATTGCAATTACTAATGTTCATACATCTAGCCCTTAGTTATTTAAAAGTGTGCATTAATAAAACAGAGTGGTTTTAGCCAAGCATGCACACACGGGTAAAATAAATAGGCATTTTTGTTTTCATCCTACTTCTAAACTTGTCTGCCACCACATTCCACACTTAAAATGCCTAAATAAGCACTTTTGTAACATTTGTAAAAGTTAGAAATATCAGTGCCTTTCACACACCTCATTATTTCATCTTCCATAGGATCTGATCAAAAAAGTGATGTTTGACCCAGAGGTTTCTGGCTGGCTGGGACGCATCAAAGCCAGTCAGAATCCCCCATCCTAGCTAGGATGAGTACGATACATGTGTCCGATAACTTGTGCTCACCCTTGGGTAGCTTGACACAAAGGAGTCACGTGTATCCTCAGGGTCAATGTGTAAAGTATTGGCACAACACCACCCTCGCAACACACTGCGTATGCTCCAAAAAGACTCCACTCCGTATGTATTACACACACACATCGAAATCAACACAATATAAACATTGAAATCAAAAACAATCTGCACATTGAAGATATACCTTGCAAAGGTCAAGAAATCACAGATCTTTGTCTAAGCCTTATGACCCAGCTCCTCCAGTCACTCAACTACCCCAGTCATTGATAGACGTTGCCCCTGCTGGTGGCACGTTGATTACAATGTTGGAACCACTTAAAGTGGAAAGAAACAGTTACTTAGTTTTGTCCATCCTTGTTTAGACCTCATTGAGCCTGACGGCACCTGCATGAGTTCGGGATCACTATCCCCCTGTAGTCAAAAGGTTGTGACCCAGAAAGCTGGCGTGCTTCCAAGTCTGGAGAAATGTTTCCCCTCAGGTGGTGGTGCGAGCTGCCATAGCTCCCGACAGCCAGCTGCAGGTGCCCAGTAGGCACAACGAAACCCCTCGGGCCCCGTCATGATGTTCTCCTCAACAAAGTACCTTCAGGGAGAGGAAGCCAGCGACCTCAGATGGAGGCCACGATGTCAGGCACTGTCGTCCTCCCAATCTGGATGTCAAAGACATTCTCAGCTCAGGTCCCCCCACACCCCTCCTACACCCAACGGAGTGCATGCCAGCATAGGGTCCCTGGTTGCAAGCGTGGGTCCCTTGGACTCTGCAAGCTTCCTCTGCACTCCTTGAACTCCTCACGTCCTGGCACTTCAGGTGGGCTGCTGATCTTTATGAGCACACTCCTCTGCACAGTGTGATGATGGTGTACATCAGGACGGTCCTTGTCCCAACCGACGATCACTTCCACCCATTTACACCACACCCTGCGCAGTCCTTACAATCTCATGGAAACTGAGAGATCCTTTGTGTCCCTGGGATCTCGTAGACAGGAGGCCAGCCAAACGGTCCTTGGAGAGTACTTAGGGACCAATGCCACGACAGTTGGCACGAGCTGCAGGCCAGCAACATTCAGGAAAAATCCACCAGGTGATAGTCCCTTTCCTGGAGCATGACAAGCTCCAGGCCACCATAAGTCTGTGGATAATCCAGTTGCACCCCCTCCTGCCCTAATGATTCCTCTTGTCAATGTCCCAGCATTGAGCCAGCATAGTATGGTTAGAAATCCGAAAGCATCGATAACTTCTGAGGCTAGAGCCCCAGTAGTGATACCCACAATGCTCTTTGAGGATGCAATCAGTTCAAGAGGCCACCTTTTAAATACACAGGCCCTCTCTAAAATCTGTCCTGTCTGCCATCCTACCCCAGGAGGTTAGATCACTATCTTTAGCTGGGCCAAGACCCTGCCCCTTGGATCTCAGGTGCCAATTCCAGCCCCACATAACCACCCTAGAAAGGATCCTCAGAGTCAGAGGTCTGCAGTTTCCCTTGAGCCACTAGTTTATGGCCTTCAATCAGGAATGCACAGATGTAGCTGTCCTCCCAGCACCAGATGTGAAATTGAGACAGACCACCAGGCACACATAGCCACGAGCATCAAAATGCCCACTTTCCCAAAGTGACATTTCCACATATGTAATGTGGAATCCACTGGCACTACCGGAGAGGAGTCACCATTACTAACTCATTGATACCAGACACTATTCTGTTACTACTATGCATGTAGAGAATCCTGCTCAATAGCTTTTCCCTACATTTTCCCATGCTAATCCACTGCGAGAAGCAGGCCCTGTCGTACAGAACACACCATCCGGTGCTGTTCATGACTCTTGATTGTAACGCACACGAGCACATGCCCAACCTCTTCCCAACACTGCATCCTGTCACCAGGGAGAACTCCGATATAGCAAGAGAAATGGAAAACCTTGGCACATAGCTTTTTAAATGCCAAACCAACCGGTGCCGCAGGCCTACAGAGGTGCATTTGAGTTACATGCCCTGGGTATATGTCTTACCCACAGAGAAAGGACTTACAGATAACTTGAATCAGCCAATCATGAATTCACCCCCCACCAGTATGTATATGACAAGCACAGCACTTTAGCACTGAATGGCAGTGTCAAATGCCCTCAAAGTTCTAAGGCTAGCACCTAGATTAGCGGAAAAGGGTGAAAGCGAATAGTTGAGGGAAAGCACTCTAGAAAGGGCCATTTCCAACAAATGACAAAAGTGTGTTAGCAAATTCCATCTCTTTGAAGTCGTATAATTTAAACTTAGAGCAAATGTACAATGTTTTGTTAAAAAACGTTCTTGGGTGTCCCTTAATTAGCATTGATCTTTCACTGCATTTCAACAAACAAGTTTTGCAGTGTGAAAAGACAACTGATTGAAAGGCCTTTTTCAGTGATCTTTCTGAGCTATTGCTATGTCTGGGGTTGCTGTAGGAATTGCTGCTCCCCTACTTCTCTGCTGTAGTGTTGTCGGATTTGAATATTTTATGTGAGGTACACCAAAAATGTATTAACTATGTGAATATTCATAAACACCAATTACATTCTATTACCCTCTGTACATTTCAAACGGAGGCCTACTTCAGATAAATAGTGGAAATATTGTGGACAATAGTGTCAAACACCCCCATTGTTCCAGGATATGAAGAAGGTAGTTTCGTTACATGAGTAAACGTGAACAAAAACAGAAACAAAAACTAAGGGCCCGATTCACAAAAGTAATCTGAGACAAAATCCTAACCTTACGACTTTCGGGTATTCACAAAGGCATTTAGGAGTAGTAAAGTTAGGATTTTGTCTTAAGATTGTCTTAAGTTTTGGTCTTAAGACAAAATCCTAACTTAAGTTAAACTTAAGTTAGGATTTTGTCTTAAGTTTAACTTAAGTTAAGTTAGGATTTTGTCTTAAGACCAAAACTTAAGACAAACTTAAGACAAAATCCTAACTTTACTACTCCTAAATGCCTTTTGTGAATACCGAAAGTCATAAAGTTAGGATTTTGCCTCAGATTACTTTTGTGAATCGGGCCCTAAATGAGCAATCGCAGATTTACTATAAACCTAATACTGCGAGTAAACATTTCTGTGCTGTGGACGAGCAAAAGTCATAAGGTTTGGGCTGGCAGTCTTTTGTCAGTGAAACTATGAAAACATAGTGTCATCTGGAGAATGCTTGCTATTTAGTAACGCTATATAAATAATACTTATGCATACTCACTTTTGTTCATCATACCAAACATTATAACATAGCAATACTGTGGTTTATTTCAGTCATCTCTTATCAATATACCTTTCGACTACCGCACACTCATCAACATGTTGATCTACAAAAAATGTGTAATCATACATCTCACTGTTGTTGCAACAAGTATTCAAGATCACTGACCGAAATCTTACAAAGACACCAGAACTCTGCCTCTTGGGGTGGATGACACGTACAAAGGGTGACAAGTACTTGTGTAAATTCATTGATCTACCACTAATATTGTTAAAGCAGCAGGAGCGGCTCCTCCGCTATGGCGGAGGAGCGTGACCCCACTGCTATTAAGCAGTGCGAGGAAGAAGAAACATAAAATGATAATAACTTAGAGTTATTATCATTTTAGGTTTCCTGCCTCTTTGCGGGCAGGTGGGTGGGCGGGGCTGCTCTGCTCACAGAGCAGGGCAGGGGAGGAGTGGTTTGCCCACTCAAAAGTCACAATGACCGTTTCGTTGGCCCTCTTGGGCCACCCAAACCAGTCATGCACACTTTCCCCGTTCTCCATGCAGGCTGCATTACGGCCTGCGTAGAGAACAACCCCAGACCCCCATTCCCTGGTTGAGCGTCAAACCAGGACGTCCTAAACCAATCACAACACTGCATGGCAGCATTGTGCTTGGTCAGGGGCGCCTGGGTGCTCACCAATCACAGCATTGCAATACAGCGTTGTGATTGGTCAGGGGAGCCTGGCTGTACTTTCTGTCCCTGTCAGACGAGGAGAGAAGACGCGGGACCCGGCGCAGCAAGGTAAGTGGCTTTTTAATTATATACATATTTTTAATTAATTGCCCACCATCCCTCCTCCTCCGCGCGCCTGCACCCGCCCTGCCACCCGCGAACCATGCTGGCCTGTCAAGCAGGATAAAATCACACAGAAGGGGGCCCCTGAGCAAATACATAGGCAGGGGGAGCAGGGGAAAAGACAAGTAAAACCCCACTGCCTGAAAAGTATTGAGTAAAAGCTAATCGTCACTGATACACTAAGCACAAGGAAGTCACATACCCCCAAAGAAGCAATGCAAAATTGTAGTGTGTATGTTGCGCCTGGGTTTTTCGTAATGTTTTGTATATTTTTGAATATTTATCAATTGTATATATTATGATTCTCTGTGATTTGACATAATAAATTTGATGTAATTTTTCTTATAAACATTTTTTGTTTCAAAATGTTGTTAGTTTTTTGACACTGCATTGCTTCTTTGGGGGTATGTGACTTCCTTGTGCTTAGTGTATCAGTGACGATTAGTTTTTTCTCAATACTTTTCAGGCAGTGGGGTTTCTTTGTTAGTTTTCTTTGTTAGTTTTACCTGTCAAGCAGGATAGTCATATCTTGGAATGGCCCCGAATGTTAAAGACCTGCTTAACGCACTTGCAAAGTTGGATGCTAGCAGAAGAGGAGGTCAGCACAATCATTAGGAAAACAAGAGTGATGAAATAGGATGGGTACCTGGTATGAGTGGAAGCCGAAAATGATGAACGACTGCCATGAAAGATACAATGGAACATATTGCATGTGTCGTGAATGGATTGGAGTAAGGTGCTACGTATAACCACGTACTACAGGAGGGGGGCTCCAGTAGCCGTTCATTTACTGCAACCCTCATGCCACTCATATGTGGTACAAAAGCTGCATGTGTTCCCTTACAGTGTTCCTGTACATATTGACTTGATCTTAGAGACAATGTAGCATGCTGTTCTTCTTCTAAACTTTCACAGTATTTCTTTTAACAATTAAGCATCACCCAATCCCTTATTTGCTGGTAATTGTTTTCTGTTTATTGTTCTATTTCGCTTTGTTTTTTGTATTTTTTAGTGCCTTTGGATCCAATGAACGTGTCACATGGGTAGTGAGACATATTCTTGTACAATCTTACCACATTAATGCCTCATTATTGTGATACTAAATGAAAACCTTTTCCAAATCGCCATGACTGTAATGTTGACACAGAATATAGTTTTGAAAATCAATAAACATCTATTTAAAAAGTCATAGATTTCATTGTAGGTTTTGAGATTTTACTAAACAAACAGGGTCCGATTCACACAACTTTTTCTGCCCAAGGTGAGCATATGGTTAGGAAGTAATAGAAAATCAAATAGTATCTTACTTGGTTACTATTGAAAATTGTTTTCCATGAAAGGCTTTACTTCCCTCATAATCACAGTGAAAATGTGTTCACGTTCTGAACCACTTATACTTGGGTTGTCCAGAGTAGTAAGAATAAAAGTTCAAATGGGTTGCGTGAGACAGATGAGTGTGACAGGTGTAAAGAGCGAACAGCAGATTTCCTGCATGTGGCCTGGCCGTGTCCGGCGGTGGCCAAATTTTGGAAACAAGTATTCCGGGAAGTGAGTGCTATCACGGAAACCTCTCTGTCCCCAGATCCTTTGATCGCACTATTGGGTTATACTAAGCGACTAAAGAAAGCTATTCGGAGACTGGTTGATATGGGTTTATTGATTGCAAAACGAAGGGTAGCGATGCGTTGGGCATGCGGCCCCTCTCCCACACTACAGGAGTGGTCCCGCGACATGCTGTATTGCAATACGCAGACCGAATTTTATAGTGAGCTGCTTCCTCCCCAGAGTCGACCTAAAATTTTTGGGGGATTGTATCAAACATATGTTGCGGGGAAAATTGTGTCTACTACTGATCAACCTGCCGGCTCAGCTGGTGACCCATCTTGTTAGTTAAAATTATCTGACGGGACAATGCTCAAAACTGTGAATTATTAAGTAAGCAATTTGAGGTAATGACTAATGTATTCGTGGGCTGTGGCTGTGTCTATCGACTCATTTTTTTCTTCTTCTGCGCACACTGCTGTGGCTCATTTCTGGTTTTATTTATATTTTTATTTTATTTTATTTTTTTTCTTTGGGGGTTTTTTTGTTGAATGTTATGATGTACACTGCGATATATATATATATATATATTTTTTTTCCAGACTATAGATTCGTATCATTATGTGCAGTATGTTTTCTCTGTGTTTAATATCAATAAAATAAAAAAAAAATTAAAAAAAGAATAAATGTTCAAGGAATGAACTACAGAATGCTGTTACTTATTTTAACTGTTATGTTAGTATTGTCACATTAATTTATTGTATTTATTTACCTATGATTTTTCTGTAGCAAAGCCTAGGCACAAGGGGGTTTCAGAGACAGAGTCGCAGTCACCACTGTTTAGTTTTCAAAGGAAGAGAGTTTTTTGTTTCGCTAATAACTCTGGTGCTGTTTGATGAATCTTCACAAAACCCTTCAAAAAATAGTTAATCTACCTAATCTCCTTCTGTCAAGTGGGTGAAGAGAAAAGGGGGTCCCAAAATACAATTTCCCCCATGCAATTTCTATGGGGAATTTTAACAGTGCTACAGCAAAAACAGCTGAATGGAATTCAATCAATCAATTAGGATTTGTATATCGCAGCTGCTTCACCCATGAGGGTCTCGAGACGCTGTGGGGTCCTGCTGCGGAATGACGCTGCCTGTTCCTATTGGTTGAACATCCAGGTCTTGAGGTCCTTCCTGAACTGTTGGGGTGACGGTGCTGCTCTGAGGTGCAGGGGAGAGTGTTCCACATCTTAGCCACCAAGTGATAGGAGGAGAGGCCTCCACTAGTTGCCCGACAGATGTGCTGGGTATCTGCTTGGGAGATAGATCTGGAGGAGAATTCCCTGGTAGGTTGGTAGAAATTCACTTATCTGTTGAGGGACGCCGGTCCTTCATTGTGTAGTGCCTTCTAAGCATGGGTGAGCAGTTTGAACTACCATCTCTTTGTGACTGGTAGCCAATGGAGTTTCCTGGGGTGAGGGGTGATGTGCATCTGTCTTGGGAGGTCAAGGATGAGTCTGGCTGCTGTGTTCTGGATGGTCTGGAGATTCCTCAAGAGTTGGGCGATGATTCCTACATAGATGGAGTTGCGTTAGAAGAGTCTGCTAGTGACGAGAGCTTGCATGACAGTTCGTCTGGTGTTGGGCGGGAGTCACCTGAAGATATTCCTTAGCATTTGGAGGGTGAGGAAGTAAAGGGGGGAGTCGATGCTGACCTGCTTCTTCATGAATTGCTAGCTATCGAGGATGATGCCGAGGTTGAGGGCATGTTCGGTGGGTTTGGGGGTAGGGCCCAGCTCAGGTGGCCACCATTCTTTGTTCCATAGGGTGTCCTTGCCTTTTCCGAAGATGAGAACTTCTGTCTTGTCTTGAATCGCACCAAATTTGGCAGAAAGCTCGGTCCATAACCAGAAAGCATGCTTTTTGGTAGTTGGTGTAAATCTGTTTAGTAGTTTTTGAGAAATTATGGTTAAAAATACGAAATATATTGAAGGCTGTCCTTGTATTAGAAAATTTAAGGGTTCGGATTCGCCGACGGGGCTTTTTGGATCAATCGCTCTGATTGACCGGTCGCAACATTGACAGGCATGTCACCATTAAAAGACTCAGAAACTTGGTCCCCTGTCCTGACAATGTTTTTTAAAAAGGATGTAAGGGAGCAAGGTAGAGATACCCTGGCCCCCTAGTCCTTGTAGGGGCAAGGAGGGGTCCCAGAGGGACATACGTCCAGAAAGCCTATAGGACACTTGTACAATGATTGTATGATGTCATCAGGTATTTCATCACTTATGTCATTTGAGATTTTGAGATTTGAGATGTCATTTAACAGTATCATAAGGGATGCATAACGGGGGACTCGAGTTATAGTTAGTTCATGAAACTATAACTGGATAATTTCAATGTTTTTCAGTTTTTAGTTCTTATCTGTTGCAAATGATCATATTTTGTATGGTATTCCCCCAGATATTTTCATTTCTTAAGTAGAACTCATTTTTCTTGGCCATAGGACTCTGACTCCCTTTTAAATATGGTAACATTGGCATACACCTAATTGGCACATGTAATTTACTTATAAGTCCCTACTATGTGGGACTACATGTAACTAGGACCTGTAAATTAAATGCTACAAGTAGGCTGCAGCACTCTTTGTGCCACCCACTAAAGTAGCACTGGAAAGAAATGTCTGCAGGCCTGCCCTTGGAACCTGTGTGAGCAATTTTAAACTGCTATTTCAACCTTACAAAATATACCTTTTGCCAGGCGTAAGCCTTCCTTTATAATACTTATAAGTCACCCCTAAGGTCGGCCCTAAATGCCCATATGGCAGGGTTCATGATAGTTAAAAAGTAGGACATGTATAATTCAAGTTTTACATGTCTTAGCAGTGAAAAACCTCAAAAGTAGTTTTTCATTGTAGCATGGCTGGCTCTCCCTTAGAAAAACACTGGGTTACATTTTAACAATTTATAATGCTTAACTTCAGTATGCGAGTAGCTAGAAACATGATTCAAATAATCATTGGGATAGTAATTTAAAATCTAACTCATTGATAAAGTCAGTTTTTATGTTATTATTTTGGAAATTACACTACTAAAAGTTGTCATTTTCCTACCTAAGCCAAAAGTGCGTTTCTGTCAGTGGTCCAGTGTCACCTGGCCCCTGATAGCTCCACAAGAGTGTTATGTTTATTGCTCCCAGACAGTGTGTAATAAATCTTTATTCAATTATGCATATTAATCATAAAAGATAAAGAATAAAAACCACACAAATACATTAAAAACATTAAAACATACAGGCCACCGTATTAACCTCAGCTCACACATTCTGAAAGCAGTTAGCAAACAGTTTAAAGGAAAAACAGGACAACTTATATATCAAGTCATTGCAAATTAAAAACTCAACATTTTATTCCAATATAGAGCACCTTTCAAATAAGAAGAGACTGCCAGCATCACAGCATGATCAATTGATAGCTGTGGATGTAAAAAGGCAGGCCTGAACTAGCAAAACCTCCTGGATTTTAAAAGTGGTGTTAACTATGTTTAGCATTAAAATTAGTAAAATCTGCAAAATAAAACCAAATGTATCAAAATTTGAAGGGAACAACCATCACGGGGACAAACTAAAAGTGAATGGGGATCAAACTGACATGGAGGAAAACAGATCAGTGTAAGGATAGAGCCCAGGCAAAATTTTGAAAGCAGTGATCTGTCCCAAGGATGTCTAGCAACTGTGAGATAGGGTTCAATGCCTGGTACAGTTTTCAGAAGCAAAAGAGATCTATTGGTGTGTTTTTCAAGCGCCTTGGCTTCCTTCTCATCCTTTAGTTGATTTTAAAATTGCTCCCTAAAAGCCTCTGATCTTCTTTTTTAAGAAACTGCGCCCTATAAAAAAGGTCCATGCATCCTAGGGAGCGAGCAACAGTTTTAATATAATTTAACCACGGTATCTTGTGGCCGTACATACACCTGAGGCAGCCCTTAATCACATCCCTGTTAAAGTTCAATTTCTCATCACACCACACTGAAATACATAATAGCAATGGGGCCAATTTAACATGTCCTCCACAAAATCCAATCCCAGTCCTTCTTGGATAAAAAAGATGCATGGGTTTACTACCTATCTAAAAAGAGATTCTAAACAGTGCACTATAAGCTCAACTAAATCTAGAACATCGGTTTGATATACAAGTAAGCCAATTGTTCTGATAATCAAAAGACACTCCCAGATATGGGAAGGCAGGCACCCTAGTGATTGTTTGCCCCTTTATGGCTATAGGTCTAGTTTTTGAAAACTTCCTCCCACAAACCATGTATTGAGTCTTGGAAATGTTTGTATCCAGATCCATGTCATCCATAAAAAGAACAACTAATTGCTTAAGACCATTTGCCATTCTGGCCATCAACACTGCGTCATCAGCGTAGAGCAGGGAGGGCACACTGACTGACTTTACCTTAGGCAGGTCTTTCCCATTGGCAACAGGTGTTCAGGCTATTTATATATATAAAAATAGAATTGGTGCCAACACATAGAACTGCCTTACCCGTTGTGGAAGGCTAAAGTTTGAGTACACTCCCCATCCAAACCATATCTGACACAGGTATTCACATCCATGTGTAAGACTCTGAGAAAGAATACCAGGTGGGAAGGTAGCCCTAATACAGCCAAAATATCCCAAAGCTTTGACCTGTTTACCCAGTCAAAAGAGCTCCTGAGGTCCATAAGTGCAAGAAAAATGGACCCTTGTTTTGCCACTATATTTACTTATCAAAAGGTTAAGGTTCAGACATTGGTCCATCGTGCCCTTCTCTTCCCAGACAGTGTACAAAGGGCATTGGCAGTGGGGAAGGATGTTCTGGTGAGCAGGATGGCCTGGGGCCTGTACCCAGTCCCTGCCTGCGCTTCAAAGGGTAGCCTGAGGGAGGTACCCATCAGTTTCCTGACTTGAAAGGAGGCCTACCCATCTAAAACATGGTATATGTAAAATTGATGCTATTAAAATAAAAAAAAGCGCTATAAGTCAGCTAAATAGTCAGTATACTGTTAGACCAACTGAGCACATCAAAAGCCATGGTGCTCAGTGAGAGCAAAAAATAAAGATAAAACAAAGCAATGTTTCGCATTCCAATTTGGCTTATTTTGGAAAAAGGGCCGAATTGTTATCATCACATGAAGAGCCAAATGTTTATGTGTCCTGTGTGGGAGACGCAACATCACTGTTGCTCGCATTCGCAGACGACGGTCCCTGTAACATCTCTTGTGTAAGGTAAATGGAGCAAAGGTGATCATCTTCAGTTCCCACAGCAGATGCCAAGGGAACACTCAATACCTGTGAACCTTTTGTAGAGCTGTTGTCCATTTCGACAATCCCAAAGCATCCCATGGAGGTTCTAGGAATGCCGTCATCAACATGGGAATACGCGGAGGAAACTGTACTACGTGGGCCTTTAAGGGGCCCAGTAGTACGTCTATGTCCGGTGGCGCAACCGATGGAAGAGTCAGACATATGTCCAACACGCATTCATATCCGCAGAATAGGCAGTGGAGCACAGGCAAGATGCAGTCAACCCAGACTGGTCTGAATGATAGAAACCAATGCTCGCTTAGCTCCCGAAGCCAAGCTGTGCCAAGATGGAGTACCATGCGTTCACGGCAACGTCGCACCAGTAGTACTTTTTCCATCTCTCGAGCCCTCCAAAAATGCTTCCCATTGCGGAGTGTATAAATGCTGGAATAACTCTGAAGATTGTCTGAAAGGTGCTCAATAGTCCAGTACAAATGCTTTTAAATAGGTGCACGATCCCCCTCGTATTAGACATGTTAAAGATACGATGAACAAGCTCCCCAAAATGGAGCGGGAAGTTCGTACGGACTAGTGCTTGTATCTCAGATGAAGACCTTGCAATCTGGAGATCAAAAGTCTCCCGGGCTGAGGCTAAGGCCACATTTTTCTGCAAAAGCATGGCTTTCAGTCTGCTCAGAGAATCAAAAAGTACAAAGGAAACATTCAATGAAGGCCATAGCGTTCCCTCCCTAACTGTGAGGGTCGGTGGAAACAATACTTGCATACAACAAGTAACCCTGGAACTCACTGTGACCAGATATGCGATGTCTGGTACCATCCCACAACAGCCTTGATCATTCAGCATCAAATAGCTCCCATTCAAGAGCAGTTCGAACACCGGATGAATCACACCAGCTGGGGAACCCTTCAAGTGACATGACAAGTTAGCAACCAGAGCATTACAGGCTCCGTGAAGGGAAATGACTTTGCAAACCAGAAATCCCCTTAAAGCACTTTCACAGTTTGAACCGCTGAGAAAACCGTAAGTGTCCCCATTCCTGCATCTAAATCTGTACGGTAATTCCCAGTACTCATGTATGTATCCGTCTTCCAGCGCTTCATACCTGCCTACCTGGTGCTGCTGTAGACAGTATTGAAATTGGAACGTTGTGACTGGCATTGTAATATAGCCATGGATTAACCATTCTGTGGATGGTGACTCAGCCACGGTGAAAGGTAATTGCTCCAATTTTTCAATGTGCAACATTGTATATTTTGCATCTCTGCGTGCCATAACCATCTGTTTTTTCGTAAGATTGTATGCAGAAAACAGAGTCGTACTGTTGATGTAATGCCAGGGCACGTGGCCAGAATACAATGATTGTAGCATACAGCTTAATAATAGAATCGATCGCAATTGCGATTCTCCGTGTTGTAGGATAGACACGTCTTGTTCCATATATATCTATTGCAGAAGACACAATGTTGCCCAGTGAATAAAACCTGGATGATAGTTGGGTCATGCCACTGTCGACCACTGCCAAAGCCTTTTCTAGGTTAATCCAATCAGATTCCTGTTGAGAGATTTTCTATACCTCGTTGTAAATAGCATACAAAAAGCGCTTCTGACGTGGCTTCTGGGGACCTAACAAAAAATCCCTAAGATCCATGTAATCTGAGAGAAAAGATAAGTGTTGTTTCACCTGGGACAGTGTTGAGGTCTTTAGCCACCCTAGGCATAACTTCCCAACATTGTATGATGTCACCACCCCCAAGTGTTCTGACTGTACATAGCTCTGGTCAGGCCTATGGATACTAAACCCTTTGGTGGTACCCCTGAATCATGACTGACACCTATTTGTGTCAATAGGCCAAACCAACCATTCCTTCCAATTGGGGTCTGTTGAATTGTACGAACCATTATGTGGACTGGCATCTAATGAATCCTCAATTTGTTGTGTGTAATTTTGCCAACCCTCAAACTGTGTAAGTGAAGGAATCCGAAGTGTGTCCAAGTCCTTGATCTTGGCTAGTCCAAGACAGGAAGTCTGTTGCACTGTTTCGTTCAGGAAAATCATCTGATGTGGTATGAGGCATGCTCTAAATAAGGCCTCAGTTCCCCGAACTTGCCAATCTTTAGTCCCCCAGACAGATTTTGTGTCGATAGTGTCTTTCCAAAAGTCAAAACCATGTACAGACAGCTGAGCAATAAAGGAAGCAGAGTATATCTGTTTTGTGTTAGTGAGCATATTTTTCTTTACAGGTGTAGGTGCAAGCTTCTAATAATAAGAGGTCAGGTCTGAAGTGTTAAACCTAGAAAAATAAGCAATCTTTTGTGCAAATGTGGCTGAACTACCTTTTGGCGGTGTTGGGTAATGTTCCCATTGATGGTAAGCGAAAACATTACATGGGATACTTGCTTTGTGCAAAAAATGGTGACATGGTGTTGGTAACAAAACATGGTGTCAAAATTAGATGTACCATTATACAATTCATCATTTGAAAATGCTGCAGATTGTTCTAAATCAGATAGCATAGTATGCACAGTTTCAATGTCCCAATCATCAGAGAGAGTACTAGAGGTGATGATATCACTAAGAGAAATTTTAAATATGTGTGGTATTTGTAATAATTTAGTAGGACCATATACATCATAGGAAACTCTGTCCCAAACTATTCCTTCGGGAACAGGAACTGCTGTAATGTTCACTATGGACAGGTCTCTCTTTTCACTGTGTGATGATGCATGCGGTTTCAGGACCAAGTTCGCATGTTGTACTGCAGAGCGTTCTGGGTTGTAATGTTCATTCAGGAGCAGGAAGAAGACAGTCACTAAACCAATCTAAAGGACTAGGAACAGTAGACCAACTGCAATCCAGAGCTGTAGCCAGGGAAAAACAAAGTAAGTCTTTTTCAGCCAAAGGTCGAAATCACGAATTTGTTGTTTGTGAGAAACAGGTTGTGGCGGTAATTCGAATTCACTTGGATCCAATGAGAAAGTATCAAAGTTGATGAAGTAGCCAGACGCAGTTCGATCTATCTTTGGTAGCTCAGCAGGTTTTGTGGAACTGGTAGATGCCTCCATTTGAGACATATTCACATAGATGTTGATGTTAGGCCGAATTGATATCTGTGTTTCATTTGAGGTTAGATGTTTTTCAATTTCAACAGGTAAAATTTGAATTCCGTTGTTCGTAAGTCCTTCACTTCATGGAGTAGAATCTTCAAACGTAATTAATCTTTCCATCTGAACTTCCTGTATGGTAGCAAGATGAGATCTGGTGCTAACCAGGAGCCCACGCGGCTGACTATTGAGCATCGGCCACATAGTGTGGGTTGATCATATCAATTGAGACAAATCTCTTTTCTTTCTTGTCGGCAATGGGCAGAAGAAGTACTGTTCTTGTTCCTTTGACAGCCAGGACATGTACAGGCGCTCTGTAAGATGGCCCAAATTCTTTTTTGTCCACAATCTTTTCTCTGACCAGGTCCCCAATCTTTGGGACCCAGGCAGGTCTTGCTGGAACAGATTTCACTTCTCCAGTGGTGGTGCGTGTTACTTGGATATTGCTTTGTAATGCCCAGAATTCATTGAGTTCCTGTAAAACAGCCAAATGATCATTGATGGCAAATGGTTTTTCTTCCGCCACTGTGCTGCCACAGTCGAGGTCAGGTACCCACATTATATCCCAAACAGGACTTCGTATGGAGTATGGCGCCCAGGGAACTTCTAGGCATGTTGTTTAGTGCCCTTTGGGTCCCATATAGGTGATTGACCCAACTGCCACCCGAACCTAATACCCTAGCTGTTAAGGATTGCTTTAAGTCCCGGTTCTTCCTCTCCACAATCGAGTTTCCCTCGGGATGATACGGAGAGGAGTACCGCAATGCTACACCCAAACTTCCCATGGCTTCTTTGTAAGCCCGTGAGCTAAACGCAGGGTCACAGTCAGAATGTAATGTGCCAATTGCGCATGTCCCTATGAAGACTCGCAAATCCTTTATAACAGTTTGGGCGTCAGCAGAGTGCTGAGGTCAAACCCACAGGAATCTAGAGCATGAATCCTTTGCCACCAAGATGTACCGGTAAGCCCCGTCAGATTGTAAAGGGCCGCAGTGTCCGAAATAGACACATGCGAGAGGTCTGTCTGATATTATTAATGGTGTTTGTGGTGGACGTGCTACGGTGGAACCTTTAATCTGCTGACAGATGTTGCACTTGAGGACATAACCCTTGGTCTGTTTAGTGAGACCTGGCCACCAATAACACTGCCTAAGTAGTGAAACAGTTGCAGCGATACCTGCGTGTGCTGAACCCAGACCCTTGTGTGCAGCTAGAATTAATCCTAATCTGCGATCCATGTTTGGGATTACTTTATCCCCCACTCCTGTAATTTGAGCATACAGAATATTTTGTGCATCTAATTTGTAGGAGTACTTGAGTGAAAAACCTTTTGGCAAGACTGATCTGTTGTTGCGCATAGCATTCACAGCTATCATTATCTGTCCATCTATTCTCGTACTAGAACGAGTGATTGCAGCAACGGCAGTTCGCACTGTCGCCTTGGCGGCTTCATCAGCCAGTGAATTGCCTTCAACGTGCATGCCAACACGCTGATGACTCAATGTGTGAATTACATGTGCCTGTGGCAGGCATTTTTTCAGCTCTGCCACTTGTTCCCAAAGCAATTTGTTCTTTATTGTGCAACCTTTGGA
This sequence comes from Calotriton arnoldi, assembly GCA_963921515.1. NCBI lineage: Eukaryota > Metazoa > Chordata > Amphibia > Caudata > Salamandridae > Calotriton > Calotriton arnoldi. The sequence continues at coordinate 1,551,325 of CAWUFW010002670.1, read as the reverse complement.
ATCTCTAAACCCATTCTGGCCCCAATAGAGGAGATGTTCATTGAATGACTGGACACAGTAAAACGAATTGCACACAATGAGTGTGGGGAATTCCCAATCCGTAATTTTATAGTGCTAGTATCAGGGCTTTTAGTTCTGCCAGCTGTGCAATAACCTAGAGATTGCGTCTGTGTATTGCTAGGACAGAACTTGCCATCCCGCATAAATCCCTTCACAATCGCACATGCTGCGCTGTATTGCTGTTTACTTCCTACGGCAGGCTGGGCAGATCCGTCAGTGTAAATGATGTATTCATATTGATCTAGAGGCATTATTTAATTCGGGAGAGAATATTCTTGTTTGTACTGCAGAAATGCTTGCGTTTTTAATGTAGAGTCAAATTTGCGGTCTATATCTGTTGCAGTGAGAGAATTAGCCCATTCTATCCATTGTTGATGCAGTGCTTTTGCGTTTGGAACGCTTGCTTTGGTAACAGCCTCGAAGGTTAGTACCGGAGTCATGACAATTATGCGTTTCCCCTGTGGTAGTGCTCTTTCTCTCACTACAGCAGTTTGTACTGCTGTAAGTATCTTTTCTCTGGAAGCAAAACACATTTCTACGTTTGTGTACAAATGTGATTTGTATGTTATGGGTACCGTTTCCCCTTCATTGAAGGTGAGGTAGGTGTACCCTGATTGACCCGCGACTACATGGATCACCAAATTAGTAGTATTGTAAGTGTTTGGAAGCTATCATGTCAGCTTATACGGAACGGAGAATTTCTGTGTTTTCCTGTGTCCAAAGGATGTTGGAGCATCGCACACTTTTCAAAAAAATTAGCTGCCAGGCTTTTTTATTTCACTTGATAGCTCGTATCCCAAAAATAGGACATTGAGGCGGGTAATTTTTGGTTTTAATAAAGTTAGATTTGTAGCCCATAGTGGCGAACCCCAAAATAATGTTGTTCACCCTGTTCAAGTGTTCCAATAACTCATCGTCCATCAGATAAATATCATCCACGTAGGACAATGCCTCCTCATCACTATTTTGAAGTAACTCTGTTACTCTTGCCGAGAACAACCCAGGGCTATTCTTATACCATTGGGGCAGTCTACAGAATTGGCGTTCAGAGCCTAGGGCCGAGAATGCTGTCAAATATCTGCTTCGAGGTGCTATATTCTGGCAGAAAAATCCATTTGAGATATCTAGTGTTGTTTTGTATTTCTTCTGCACAATGTTATTCATTAGTGCTGCACTGTGTGCATTTTGTACTGCAAATTGCAAATGTTGGTGTGCATGTGTTCAAATGCCTGTAGTCTAAAACTAGACGGTATAAATTGCCGGATTTCATTATGGGAAACAAAGGATTATTCATGGAAGGGGTGCAATTCTCAATCACACCTTGGTACTCAAGTTGATCTAAGATCTCCCTGCCCTGTTTCTTTGTGTCATGTTTTATTGGGTACTGACTCTGTGTACCAGGAGTAGTTTTTATTGGGATTTCATGGTGAGGTGACTCAGCATCCCACCCTACATGTTTGCGGTAAAGTGCAGGAGCTAGCGCTAACACCCACTCCTGCGAGTATGAATGTTTTAGTGACTCTGGAACGAGGTCGGAGAAAGCCAGTAAAGTTATATGTTCCCCTTAGGGCACTCCATAACGTACTCAGGTGGCCAATCTTTTTCAGCCAAAAGGATATCATATCCATATGTCAGGTTCTCCCAAAAGAGACCTTTCACTTTCCTGGGTATGTCCCCTTCCATTTGGAGCATAATTTCACATGAATGATGTGGGACACTTACCCTTGTATCCGGTGTCTCCCCCTTGATATGTTCATTCAACGCTGCTGTCACCAGAAATTCCATCAGGATCTGGCGAGCTATTTTTACTTCTGCTGCGCTGTCTAGCATCGTCAGAGCCCATTCTCCGTTCAGTAGTAGAGTCCTCAGTAGCCTGGGTATTTCTTATTTTATGGCCAGCTACCTTCTTCTTTTTAAATTGAGGTTTACTTTTGGGTTTATCTTCTTGTTTGATAATGTAGTTTGAAGTGCAATGTGTGTCTCTTGGCTTTGCTTGCTCTTTTGATCTGTGTTCTGACCATCCTTCCATCTCCAAGTTTTTTGATGAACCCTGAAAGGAACTAGAGGAACGTGTATCAGTATCCTGATACCTGTCAGGTTTTTTAATATTATCACGGTTTCTAAGGGTGTATTTTCTATCAGAGGGCTCCTGTTGAGGAGAACCACCCTGTGATCGTGATGCATTCTGCTTATTATTTTTTGATTGTTTTTTATCCCATTTCTTTTTAGAAGAATTGGGTGCTTGCTTTGAGTTATCCCTTTCCGGATTGCTCGTTATTTGTGGTTTCCCCGGTCTAGCTCCTAAGTTATCTCTACCCAGCGAGCATAGATTTCTTCAATAATCTTAGGTAGTTCTTTCTCCTGTTGTGCAAGAGTGACATCCCTCAGGCGTTGGCATATAGCCACCGCTGCTGCCTCCCCTTTTATGTTATAATTGTTGATACCTGGGCAAAATTGCCTATCAATTTCATTCCTAAGTCTAGGCCAGGTTCTGCCCTGTACTCATTCTGTATTTGTTTCAATACTTCTGGTATGACTGCTAATGAGGAGGTACCATGAGTTCTGGAATAAACAGCAGCGAAAACTGTACCCCAAGTGGTACAATCCTCTATCGGGGAGCTATCCCCATTGGCAAGCAAATTGTTAGTATTTTGTGTTTTTTCTAGCAGACCCATATGGGGAAACACTGCTTCAAGCAGTGCTATTTTCTGTGCTATCCAGAACGGCATTTGCTCACGTTTAGTGGGCATTCTTCCCATAATCGGGTTCAGTGTTTGTGGGCTGATTTTTGTCGTAGTCATTTGTGGTTGACCAACTTGAGTGACCCTTGTAGGTTGAATTGAAAGTGCTCGCATTATGAACTGTGTAAGGTTTCTGTACAGTTTTACTATGTCTCTGTATAGTGTACGTAATTCTGCTGCTTGTAATGTATCAATCTCTGGATGCGGTCTGTAAGCAGCTAGGACCAGCCAGGTCCCTCCTTCTCTGCTTGGCGGACAGAGACTCACATTTTCTGTGCTGTGGGGGAGGGCGCCTTTAAACCAATTAATATGTTCTTGGTAAGTTAACAGGACTTCTACGTCCACGTATGGAGAGTATTCTTCAGGTATCTCATCTTCAATGTAAGTGTGAAATAACTTTGTGTGTGTATCTGAAGGCGGGAATCTAACCCAAGAATAGAATACCTCTGTTCTGAATGCCTTGTGTGCCTAAATCACGACGGTTACACTACCACCTATTGCTAGGAGGCCGTAGGCTACCAATTTCAAAGTAACTGCATGTCTGCAATTTTCTATAATATTAAGAGCTCCTTCAAGCTCTTTTTCCCCTGTATTCGCAGCGCCAAAAGAGTTAAGGTTTTGCACAATGTGCGGAACTATAATCCTTCAAGCTTGAACAAACCTACAGCCAATACATATGATATACCTACTCAGCTGTGGCAGATTTTTCCCTTCCCACTCCAGACGTCTCTGGTTCAATGTGAATAGGGGTCTCTGAGAAGGCACTACTGAACTACTCAAATTTGAACATTAAATAAGAACCGAACCAACATTGGCGGCGCCATGTCGTGTAGTTCCTAAAAATACATAGGATCTGCATGTTTAGACAACATAAACTAAGGGATTGGTGTCTAGACTGATTCCGGACACCCCCAAAGGATATGTTAGCCTTTAGACAAGCTAGCTCACAAGGCCACCATAAGCCCCCTAACCTTACCAAGGAGCGAATAGCTTCTGGCAACTATTGAACATGACAACTCTTGATCCTTCAGGGATAGTGGAAACAGTTCAGTACCTTTCGCTCAGTCTGTCGTGCTCACTTAGTCTCAGAGAGATACACAGAATAAACGATGGGAACGTTTTTAATAAGTATTTATTGAACCAGTGTCATTCTAGTATAAAACACGTTTGCAGCGACAATCATTAGACAGAAGCACATGTATAAGATTACAAGCACCAACAGAGTAAATAGAAGGTAGAATTCCACCATGGTGCTAAAACAATGAATATATGCAGGCATATAAACATGCCAGTAATCAAGCAAACTCCTACGATGCTGACCCTACCTAAGTGTACCTAGCATGTATGTGGGTGTAAATCCAAGAATCCCCAAGGAAAGAGCCAAACCCATTACCTGATGGGAGAGAACGAAGGACCCTGTCTTGGTCTTGAGTTGGACACCCAGCAAGGGATGTCAGACACTCATGCTGGAGCTTCTGCAGGCCGGGACCTCATCATCTTGTGTCAGCGTGGAAGCTTCTCCTCTGTCTATCTAGTGGAGGTATGTGTTAGAACTGGGGGTCTCTAGTTGGCTGAGGTAGGTACCTTAGTCCAAATAGGGACCCTTGCTTCTAAGTCAGGGAAAGGAAGGACACCTTCTCAGATAGCCCCTGCTCACCCCCTCGGTAGCTTGGCATGAGCAGCCAGGCTTATCTCCAAGGCAAATGTGTAAAGTATTCGCAACCACGCTCTCAGTGACACAGTGATAACACCACAAATGGACTCCACACGAGTTTCATAAAAAACAATTATATGTTTATAAAAAAAGATATAGATGAGACCACACGATAAAAATCCAACATATGCGTATTTGTAATATTTCACCTTTCCGGTTATTAGGCCAGCGCGCACTGGTAGGTTCTTGCAGTATTAATGAGCAATTCTCGATGATCCAATGCAGTCCTAATGCAATGCTATGCAGTTCGTAATGCAAGAATCAGGCACTTCGTAATGTAAAAATAATGCAATTCGTAATGCAAAAATCAGGCAGTTCGTAATGCAAAAATAATGCAAGTCGTAATGCAACAATGAGGCAGTTCGTAATGCAAAATAATGCAATTTGTAATGCAACAATCAGGCAGTTCGTAATGCAAAAATAATGTACTTCGGCACCGATCGTGGTGCTCTGGACGGTCTCTATGCCACTCTTACTGACTCGCGGTCAGCTACTGCAAAAATATGCCCCCAACACTGTTATGATGGAAAACAAAGTGCAGCTCCACACTCCGGCCCCGGTACTGCCACTCCTCGGCAAGTACGGGCAGCGATACAGACTTGAGCGGGGGCTCACGCTGCAAAGATCGGAAAGGCTGAGAGCCTTACTCTCGTAGCCCGCACCCCGCCCCAGGCGGCGACACACGTACGCTCGCCGAGCGTTACCTGGAGGTGCGATCTCACTCTCCTCTCCTCTCCTCACGGCTTGGGCCTCCGGTGCGACTTCGTTGATCTTGGGCAGTGGAACTCGGACCCCCCGATGGTGATGGTTCGAGGTCTCTCCTTGGCAAAGGCAGGCTCGGGCCGGCGGCGGTGAATTCTCACAGCTCCTCTGAGGATGCCGGTCCGGGCCGATGGCAATGACGATCGCAGCAGTTCTGGCCACGCTGTCGATCGAAGCAGAGAACGAGACTACTCCGGGACACACAGTGTTAGACCTGGCATCCTTGGCGTGGGTCTCCCTTCCATTTTTTCATAATGCCTCCACGGTTGCCGATATGTTTTTGCTGGACTAGATGCTCATGGGCACTTTGCCGCTGCTAATCAGTGCCAAAGTGCAAGTGCTCCCTATCGTTAATTGATACATGTATTAGTGACTCCATGATTGGATGATTGGTTTACTTGTCAGTCCCTAGTACAGTGCACTCAGTGTGCCCAGGGCTTGTAAATCCAATGCCGCTGGTGGGCTCGCAGCACTGGTTGTGCCACCCACAGAAGCGGCCTGTAAAATATGTCTCGGGCCTGCCATCGCAGAGCCTGTGTGCAGCCTCGGGCTGCCATGTCGACTTGGTGAGTACACCCACTTACCAGTCCCTAAACCTTCCCTTTACTGCATGTTGGTCACCCCTAAAGTAGGCCCTAGGGCAGGGTGCATTGTAAGTATAAGGTAGGACATGCCCTGGTGTGTGTGGCATGTCCTAATAGTGAATTACAGCCATTTTCGTTTTTCACTATTGCAAGGCTACCTGCTCCCCATAGGCCAGAATGGGCAGACTGACTATTACACCTTATAGTCAGAACTGACCCAGGGAACATGGTAGAAAAACGAATTTAGTATGCCTGAACTCAGGATGATAAAATACATCTTTTAGTGAAGTTGGTTTTAACATTCTGTGTTCGAAAATACCACTTTTAGAAAGTGGGTATTTTCTTGCCTAACTATCCAAGCCTGCCTCTGCTAGGTTGTGTATTCCTTGTCTGGAGATTGAGTGACAGGGGCTGGGGGTGGCTACCGGAGACAGGGTGAGTCAGCGCAGGGCTGAATAGAAAGATCTGCATCCAGAGTGGAGGGAGGAGTTGCACCTGGGTCTGAATAGGGCTGTGCCTGCCTTCCACAATGCTGGCTCCACCTCCTGCCGGGCGGCTGAGCACTCTGCCCCACATTCTGAAAGGAAAGAAGGAGTCAGAAAAACAAAGTGCTCCAGGACTGACCAGAACTGGTTTTGGACTAGGCAGAGGCCTCTCTGCCTCCAGAGAACAAAGAGAATCAGGGTATAAGAGGGGCACCCAGACCCCAGGAAAATTAGATCACTTTTGGGAACAAGAAGAAACCTTTACTGAGGAGCGGAACCAAGAAGAAACTGAGGAGAAACTATCCCTAAGCCTGAAGTGCTGCTTGGGGGATTGGCCTGCAGTGGTTTGCCTGACTGCCAAAGAGAGGAGAAAGGAACTTTTGCTTTGCTGTGACTTTCATCAACTTGTGAAGGATCTCCAAGGGCTTGGAAGAGAGCTTGCCCCCTGACCGAAGTCCCAGGACCATTGGACTTCACCCCTTTGTGAATTGCTGCTGGAAACTCTGTTTCAGTGGCTACAGAGGTAGGGAGCTGTGACCGACTCTCACGACCGACTCGGTGTCCTGCAAGCACCGCATCGAAGCACCGTCTCGCCCTGCAACGCACGGCCCTGGTCTCACCGACTCCGTCAACGAGCCGCTGCCTGCACCGCATCGAGGGACAACGCGTCCTGCAACGCTTCGCTACGCCGAATCGAACTGGTCCGACCGACACGGTCACTGCTGCTGAGTTCGAGTCCTGTGACCGCACCGGAGTTGGGCTCCGCTCGCACGCTTTGCGACGCACCGCCCGACTCGCACCGCTGTCCGGACTGATCGACGCCAGCTCCTGAATCCGGCTCCGTCGCCGCACCGCAACCTGCCAGCACCGCATCGAAGCACCGTCTCGCCCTGCAACGCACGGCCCTGGTCTCACCGACTCCGTCTCGACGACGTCAACGAGCCGCTGCCTGCACCGCATCGAGGGACAACGCGTCCTGCAACGCTTCCATTTTTGCATCGCGACCGCGACGAACAGCCATCCGGCTCGCACGCCCGTGCCTGCCGCTTCAAGTAAAGGTACTGTGACCGAGTCTGTCTCACGCTGTGTTGGCCCGTCTCGACGCGGTCAGCTGGATTTGTTAGACTCTGTTTGTTCTCGACTCCGCCGTAGCCGGAGGAGGCTACCGACTCGCACAGAACCTTGAATTAAGCCTTTTTGATCAGAACTAAGTATTCTTAACAGTATTGTGGATTATTTTTGTCGTTTATGGTCTTGTGATAAATCTATATAAAGTATACCTATTTTTATAACTATATAACCTGTGTGGTGTCCATTTGTAGTGTTGTCACTTGATTACTGTATGTGTTCACAAATGCTTTACACACTGCCTCTGAACTAAGCCTGTCTGCTCGTGCCAAGCTACCAAGAGGGTGAGCAGGGGTTATTTCGGGAGTGTACCTACTTTCCTGACTAGACGCAAGGGTCCCTATTTGGACAAAGGTACATACCTCTGCCAACTAGAGACCCCCAAATCTAACATTGGTGGTCAGCGGTGGGATTCTGGACTTGCATTTGTGACTCATGTACAGTGATTGGTGAACACTACTTAGTGAGTGCAGACCAAAACGCAACCACATACTTTAATAGCAGTTTTTCTGGGATTTCCTATTTTTGCAAATGCCAAGTTCAGTCACTATGGAGAAACCAGCATCAGTAGCCTCTGTTGAATGTGATTGGGAAGAAGAGAGGCTAGAATGCTACACCCTTAAGCAGCTCAAGCAATTCTGCAAAAAGTTTAAAGTGTCCATGACCGGGATCTCCAGGAAGGAGGACCTCCAAAAGGCGCTGAGGGCCTGGGTCGAATCAAGGAGTGCCCCTGTGGAGGGGGCTGAGAATGCAGAAGGGCAGCTGGAGGGGCTATTGGGTCTAGGGGCTAGAAGACCACCTTCCCCAGTAGGTAGCAGTGTTTCTGCCAGAGGACTGTCTCCAGAGGAGTTGGAGGACAGGAAAGAGAGTAGGGTGCACGAAATGGAGCTGACCAAACTCAAGCTGAATAAGCAGTTAGAATTCGAAATGCAAACAAGGAAATTAGCCCTAGAAGAAAAGAAAATGCAGTTTGAACATGAGAAAGTTTTGAGGGAGTTGGAATTGAAGGCCAAGAGCTTAGAGATTACTCCCTCTGGTGGCAGTGTACCGCCTGTGCCTGTTGAAGCTAGGGTGTATATTCCCAAAGATGTGGTGAAGGAGTTTTTAAAAATGACGACATAGGGCAGTGGTTCAAAGCCTATGAGGTAGCCATGTCTTCCCACCGGGTCCCTGAGAAGGATTGGGGAGCGGGGTTGTGGGGACGGTTCCTCAGTGAAGGGCGGGATACCTTGTTGGATTTGCCCTCTGAAGTCTATAATTCGTACAGCCACATGAAGGATGCCTTAATGACTAGATATGGTTTGACCCCTGAGCTTTATAGGCAAAGGTTCAGGAACTGTAGTAAGATTGAAAGCAGTACCTGGGTTGAATATGTGACCTTCTTTTGCAGAGCCTTGGATGGTTGGGTAAAGGGTAGCAAAGCGACTGATTTTCAGGCGCTCTTTGATTTGATTGCCTGGGAGCACTTGTCCGGTAATTGTTTTCCTGAGCTACGCCAGCACCTGATTGATAGTAAGCTGACTAACCCTAGGCAGCTTGTTGAGGAGGCGGACCGCTGGGTGAGTACCCGGGTCCACAAGGGTCACGTGGGAGACTCCGCCAAGGGTGGGCAGGGTCCCCAGCAGAAGAGTGGGGGGACAAGGGTAAACAGAAGGAGTTCCATAAAGGGCCCCAAAGTAGACCCCAAGGGAACCAAGGGAAAGGTTCCCAGCCTCCCCTGAGAAGAAGCCAGTGGCCCTGACAGGCCCCCTGTTCACCAGGGACCACTGGTATGTTACAAGTGTGGCGCCCCTGGCCACAAGGCAAACGATCCTCGTTGCCCTTTGCATGGAAAACCAGCACCCACGAGTGCAGTCCCCCGGCAGTTGGCTAGTGTAGCCCTGGGGGAGGAGTTGGGTGCCCAAGGTGGGGGATCCCACAGTGTTTTCCCTTGTCTCATTAGGAGACTCTGAGATGGTCCCTAGGACCCCGCTGCCTGAGAACACTAAGAAATACAGGCAGTGGGTGACCATCAATGGCCATAGGGTGGAGGCTCTGAGAGACACAGGAGCCAGTGTGACAGCTGTCAAGTGTCACCTGGTGTCTAAGGAGCAGGTTATCCCTGATGCATTCTATCCGGTTGTTGCCGCTGACAACACAGAGAGTCACTGCAAGGTGGCTCAGGTTCCCTTTGAGTGGGGGGTCTCGGGTACTCTTCAAGTAGCTGTGAGGCCAGCCATGCCTGTTGACTGTTTGTTAGGGAACGATTTGGAGAGCTCACCTTGGGCTAAGGTGGAGCGGAGTGCGCATTTAGAAATGTTGGGCTTGCCTGATTGGGCATGTGTGACCACCCGGTCAATGGCAGCTAAAGGTGTTCAAGAGGACCTGGAGCCTGAGAGGGAGGCCCAGGTGCCTGCCGGAGAGAGAGGAGGCAGGGGGCGCGGAAACCGGCCCCCGAGGTTCCCACGGTCCAGGAGGAGGCAGACCCTGAGGGGGATGCCCTGGAGCCTACAGGGGAACAGGTAGCTGAACTGGGGGACCTACCTGAGCTGACCCATTGGCAGCAAGAAGGAGGACCCTCCAGGGAAGAGTTCTGCAAGGAGCAGAACACATGCCCTTCTCTCGTGGGTCTGAGGCAACAGGCCACAGACCAGGCAGCAGGTGATCAGTCTGGATCACATTGGGTTTACTGGGAGAATGGTCTCCTGTATTCAGAGCCTAAGGTTGCTGAGCCTGGGTCAGCCCGTGTGCTGGTGGTACCCCAGCGCTTCAGAGCCTTCCTACTGGGGTTGGCTCATGATGTACCGTTAGCGGGACATCTGGGGCAGGACAAGACCTTTGACAGGCTTGTTACCCATTTCTATTGGCCCCAGATGCGCAGGAGTGCCGCCACTCACTGCAGAACATGCCAGACTTGCCAGGCAAGTGGAAAGAGTGGGAGGAAGCACAAGGCTCCTCTCCAGCCATTCCCTGTGGTCAGCACCCCCTTTGAACGGGTGGGTATTGACATTGTGGGGCCACTGGACCCCAAGACAGCCATGGGCAACAGGTTTATCCTGGTCTTGGTGGACCATGCCACCCGGTACCCTGAAGCCATCCCTCTGAGGACAGTGACGGCCCCCGTGGTGGGACGGGCACTGATGGGAATTTTCTCACGTGTGGGATTCCCTCAAGAGGTGGTGTCTGACAGAGGTACCAACTTCGTGTCCAAGTACATGAAGTCCCTGTGGCAGGAGTGCGGTGTAACTTACAAGTTCACCACTCCTTACCACCCTCAAGGAAATGGTCTGGTTGAGAGATTCAACCGGACCCTCAAGGGCATGATTATGGGTCTGGAAGAACCCATGAGGCGTAAATGGGACGTCCTCTTACCATGCCTGTTGTTTGCATACCGGGAGGTGCCACAGAAGTCTCTAGGGTTCAGTCCCTTTGAGCTCCTCTATGGACACCCGGTGCGAGGACCTCTGAGTTTGGTCAAGGAAGGCTGGGAGCAATCTCCCAGGAAACCTCCCCAGGATGTATACAGTTACATGCTGGCCTTCAGGAACCAGACTAGGCGTTTCAGAGAGCTTGCTGAGGCAAATCTGGAAGCCAGCCAGGAGGAGATGAAGCGGTGGTACGACCAGAATGCCACTCTGGTAGAGCTTCAGCCTGGTCAGAAAGTGTGGGTCATGGCCCCTGTGGAGCCCTGTGCGCTCCAGGACAGGTGGACCGGCCCTTTTACGGTGGTGGAGCGCAAGAGTCCAGTTACCTATTTGGTGGACTTGCAGTCTCCCAGGAACTCCCTTGCGGGTCCTGCATGTGAACCGCCTGAAGCCCCACTTGGAGAGGTCCCAAGTGGGCATGCTCTTAGCTACAGATGATGGAATGGAGGAGGAGACCGAGCCTCTTCCTGACCTCCTGTCAGCCCGAGAGCAAGATGGATCAGTGGAGGGAGTAAACCTCTCTACCTCCCTGACACCTGAGCAGCAGGGTGACTGTCGCCAACTGTTGGGACAGTTCCCTGACCTGTTCTCCCTGGTCCCCAGTGTCACTCATTGGTGCGTCCATGATGTGGACACTGGGGACAGTCTTCCTGTGAAGCACAAGGCTTACAGGGTGACTGACAGGGTCAGAGCCTGCATCAAGGAGGAGGTCTCCAAGATGTTTGCGCTAGGGGTGATTGAGTCCTCTAACAGCCCTTGGGCCAGCCCCGTGGTCTTGGTTCCAAAAGCTGCCGCGCCTGGTGCCACACCAGAACTCCGGTTCTGTGTGGACTACAGGGGACTCAATTCCGTCACCAGGACTGACGCCCACCCCATCCCCAGAGCTGATGAGCTCATAGATCGGTTAGGGGCTGCGCGGTACCTCAGCACGTTTGACTTAACGTCTGGATACTGGCAGATCGCCTTGACTGATGGGGCAAAGAGAGGTCAGCATTCTCCACACCAGATGGGCACTACCAGTTCCGGGTGATGCCCTTTGGGATGAAGAATGCCCCTGCCACCTTTCAGAGGTTGGTCAACCAGGTGTTGGTTGGACTGGAGGATTTCAGTGCCGCCTACCTGGATGACATCGCAGTGTTCAGTGCCCATTGGGAAGAGCATCTGCGCCACCTCTGGGAAGTGTTGATGGCGCTGCGGAGGGCAGGCCTCACAATCAAGGCGAGTAAGTGCCAGATTGGGCAGGGTTCTGTGGTGTACTTGGGACACCAGGTTGGGAGCGGCCAGGTGGCGCCCCTCCAACCGAAAATTGATACCATTCTGGCTTGGGAGCCCCCAAGACCCAGACAGAGGTGAGAGCCTTCCTAGGACTCACCGGGTATTACCGGAGATTCGTCAAGGGGTATGGCAGCATTGTTGCCCCCTTGACCGAGCTGACTTCCAAGAAGCAGCCCAGGAAAGTGATTTGGACTGACGCCTGTCAAAAAGCTTTTGACACCTTGAAGACTGCCATGTGCACGGCGCCTGTGCTCCAGGCACCCAACTTCTCCAATGAGTTCATTGTTCAAACCGACGCTTCAGAGCATGGTGTAGGGGCTGTTCTATCACAGATCAATGAGGAGGGCCTAGACCAACCTGTAGCCTTCCTCAGTAGGAGGTTACTTCCCGGGAACAGAGATGGAGTGCTATTGAGCGTGAGGCATTTGCTGTGGTCTGGGCACTGAAGAAGCTGAGACCATACCTGTTTGGGACTCACTTCCGGGTTCAGACAGACCACAGGCCCCTCAGATGGTTGATGCAGATGAGGGGTGAGAATCCAAAGCTGTTGAGGTGGTCCATTTCCCTACAGGGGATGGACTTTACGGTGGAACACCGCCCTGGTACAGAACACGCCAATGCTGATGGACTGTCCAGATTTTTCCGCTTTAGCGATGAGAACTCCCTAGGGGTAGGATAGTTCTCCCCACATTTCAGCTGGAGGGGACACGTGTTAGACCTGGCATCCTTGGCGTGGGTCTCCCTTCCATTTTTTCATAATGCCTCCACGGTTGCCGATATGTTTTTGCTGGACTAGATGCTCATGGGCACTTTGCCGCTGCTAATCAGTGCCAAAGTGCAAGTGCTCCCTATCGTTAATTGATACATGTATTAGTGACTCCATGATTGGATGATTGGTTTACTTGTCAGTCCCTAGTACAGTGCACTCAGTGTGCCCAGGGCTTGTAAATCCAATGCCGCTGGTGGGCTCGCAGCACTGGTTGTGCCACCCACAGAAGCGGCCTGTAAAATATGTCTCGGGCCTGCCATCGCAGAGCCTGTGTGCAGCCTCGGGCTGCCATGTCGACTTGGTGAGTACACCCACTTACCAGTCCCTAAACCTTCCCTTTACTGCATGTTGGTCACCCCTAAAGTAGGCCCTAGGGCAGGGTGCATTGTAAGTATAAGGTAGGACATGCCCTGGTGTGTGTGGCATGTCCTAATAGTGAATTACAGCCATTTTCGTTTTTCACTATTGCAAGGCTACCTGCTCCCCATAGGCCAGAATGGGCAGACTGACTATTACACCTTATAGTCAGAACTGACCCAGGGAACATGGTAGAAAAACGAATTTAGTATGCCTGAACTCAGGATGATAAAATACATCTTTTAGTGAAGTTGGTTTTAACATTCTGTGTTCGAAAATACCACTTTTAGAAAGTGGGTATTTTCTTGCCTAACTATCCAAGCCTGCCTCTGCTAGGTTGTGTATTCCTTGTCTGGAGATTGAGTGACAGGGGCTGGGGGTGGCTACCGGAGACAGGGTGAGTCAGCGCAGGGCTGAATAGAAAGATCTGCATCCAGAGTGGAGGGAGGAGTTGCACCTGGGTCTGAATAGGGCTGTGCCTGCCTTCCACAATGCTGGCTCCACCTCCTGCCGGGCGGCTGAGCACTCTGCCCCACATTCTGAAAGGAAAGAAGGAGTCAGAAAAACAAAGTGCTCCAGGACTGACCAGAACTGGTTTTGGACTAGGCAGAGGCCTCTCTGCCTCCAGAGAACAAAGAGAATCAGGGTATAAGAGGGGCACCCAGACCCCAGGAAAATTAGATCACTTTTGGGAACAAGAAGAAACCTTTACTGAGGAGCGGAACCAAGAAGAAACTGAGGAGAAACTATCCCTAAGCCTGAAGTGCTGCTTGGGGGATTGGCCTGCAGTGGTTTGCCTGACTGCCAAAGAGAGGAGAAAGGAACTTTTGCTTTGCTGTGACTTTCATCAACTTGTGAAGGATCTCCAAGGGCTTGGAAGAGAGCTTGCCCCCTGACCGAAGTCCCAGGACCATTGGACTTCACCCCCTTTGTGAATTGCTGCTGGAAACTCTGTTTCAGTGGCTACAGAGGTAGGGAGCTGTGACCGACTCTCACGACCGACTCGGTGTCCTGCAAGCACCGCATCGAAGCACCGTCTCGCCCTGCAACGCACGGCCCTGGTCTCACCGACTCCGTCAACGAGCCGCTGCCTGCACCGCATCGAGGGACAACGCGTCCTGCAACGCTCGCTACGCCGAATCGAACTGGTCCGACCGACACGGTCACTGCTGCTGAGTTCGAGTCCTGTGACCGCACCGGAGTTGGGCTCCGCTCGCACGCTTTGCGACGCACCGCCCGACTCGCACCGCTGTCCGGACTGATCGACGCCAGCTCCTGAATCCGGCTCCGTCGCCGCACCGCAACCTGCCAGCACCGCATCGAAGCACCGTCTCGCCCTGCAACGCACGGCCCTGGTCTCACCGACTCCGTCTCGACGACGTCAACGAGCCGCTGCCTGCACCGCATCGAGGGACAACGCGTCCTGCAACGCTTCCATTTTTGCATCGCGACCGCGACGAACAGCCATCCGGCTCGCACGCCCGTGCCTGCCGCTTCAAGTAAAAGGTACTGTGACCGAGTCTGTCTACGCTGTGTTGGCCCGTCTCGACGCGGTCAGCTGGATTTGTTAGACTCTGTTTGTTCTCGACTCCGCCGTAGCCGGAGGAGGCTACCGACTCGCACAGAACCTTGAATTAAGCCTTTTTGATCAGAACTAAGTATTCTTAACAGTATTGTGGATTATTTTTGTCGTTTATGGTCTTGTGATAAATCTATATAAAGTATACCTATTTTTATAACTATATAACCTGTGTGGTGTCCATTTGTAGTGTTGTCACTTGATTACTGTATGTGTTCACAAATGCTTTACACACTGCCTCTGAACTAAGCCTGTCTGCTCGTGCCAAGCTACCAAGAGGGTGAGCAGGGGTTATTTCGGGAGTGTACCTACTTTCCCTGACTAGACGCAAGGGTCCCTATTTGGACAAAGGTACATACCTCTGCCAACTAGAGACCCCCAAATCTAACACACAGTCATGGGGCAATTTCTCACAAAGGTCTCAGGCTGCTACAGGGCACACGCACACAGCATCGCTGAGACTCACTTGAGCTCCGGGTGCACACAATCACAGGGCAATCCTTCCGAAGGTCTCAGGCTGCACGAAGCACACGCACACAGCGTCGCTGAGACTCACTTGGACTCCGGGTGCACACGATCACAGGGCCATTCTCACGAAGGTCTCAGGCTGCACGAAGCACACGCACACAGCGTCGCTGAGACTCACTTGGACTCCGGGTGCACACGATCACAGGGCAATCCTCACGAAGGTTTCAGGCTGCACGAAGCACACGCACACAGCGTCGCTGAGACTCACTTGGACTTCTGGTGCACGCAATCACGGGCAGTTCTTACAAAGGTCTCAGGCTGCAACAGGCACACGCACACAGAGTCGCTGAGACACACTTGGAAACTTTTATGTTCCTGAGTTTCCACAACAGGGAGCAAGCTCTCCTCGGGCCCTTGGAGACACGCTACTTCAGGACACAGCACACAGCAAAGTCCTGACAAGCAGGGGGACACAGCACACAGCAAAGTCCCTTGTCCTCTCCTTAGTCAAACCAGCAAACTGCAGGCCAGCCCCAGAACACACAGCAAGGGCAGTCCTTCTCTTCAGTCTCTTCAGATGTTCTTCTTTGGCAGAGGTTCCTCTTGATCACCAAGTAGGTTCAATCCTTTTTCAGTATGGATTTCAGTCTAAAGTCCAGGGGTTTCAGCTCTCATAGTTATACCCCTAAATGTCTTTGAAGTCTTTGTGTTCAGGGGGCACTGACCCCTGTCCAAACCAGTTCTGGGTGTCTCCCTGCCAGTGACACCTTCTTCCTTTGATAGTGGGGGTCTGGATCTTCAATCACTCAGCAGGAGATGGAGCCTTTGTTTTATGGCAGCAGCCCAGGCCTCTTCACCTCCAGGGGCTACTCCTGCCCCCTACACTCCAGATGCAGGTCAACTGTGGCTGTCTCACCTACTCCTCCCCAGGGTCAAGACATTTCCCAGATCATATCACATTCAAATCCAGACAGTCAATCCACAACCAGGCAGAGACACACAGAATTGTTAGAACAAAAAACCCAGCCACTTCTAAAAGCGTGAGTTTCTAAACACACAATTCAAAAACCACCTTCACAAAAAGATGTGTTATTAAATTGTGAGCTCAGGCACACTAAACTTCACCTCTCCATCTTAAAACTATGGGAAGATAGGCTGGAAACATATTACACAGCCTTCCCCATTCTGTCCTCTGGGCAAGATGGTCTTGCAACAGTGAAAAACGAAATGGAGAGTATTTCACTGTTAGGACATGGTACACACCTCAGTACATGTCCTACCTTTCACAGACACTACACCCTGCCCAGGGGGGTACCTTGGGCCTACTATAGGTGTGTCTGATGTGCATGGAAAGGGAAGGGTAAGGCCTGGCAAGTGGGTTCACTTGTCAGGACAACATGGCAGTTAGCAAACTGCGCGCAGGCACTGCAGTGGCAGGCCTGAGTTCTCTCTTTGGGGGCTACTTATGTGGGTGGCACAATTAGTGCTGCAGGCCCACGAGTAGTATTTGTATTACTAGCCCTGGCACACATAGTGCACTTTACTAGGGACTTTACTAGTAAGACAAACATGCCAATTATGGACAACCAATTACCATTACACTTTACACAGGGAGCACTTGCACTTTGACACTGATCAGCAGTGGCAAAGTGCCCAAAGCATCTAAGTTGGCAACACCATGTCAGAAAAAGGTCTAGGGGAAGGCAAAAGTTTAGGGAACTTTAGCCAAAAGGGCCAAGTCCAACAGTATGGTTCTTTTATACCATAAAGATAACCTCAGGGATCCTAACACAATCGATATGTTGTGAGTACGATTATGTAAATGAGTCTAAATCAATACCTGCAATTATGCAAAGTAGTTCTTTCGCCCTAGGATGAAGATGACCATGACTTTTATACAGAGTATGTTAATCCTGTTATGTGTGTCATCTGCAGGGGACTTTTCTAAGAATCCTCATGCATAATAAATGAGTTAGTTTCAAGGAAACCGATCAACATTTATGCAGCACATAACTGGGTAAAAGGTTAGTGTTATAACAGTTATGCAGAGCAAGGAAGGACAAATGTAGGTGAAAGGTTGTGTAGCTACTTAGGACTAGATTGGGGTACATAACACTGCCTAGTAAAAGGAATAAGAAGGGGCACATAAAACCAAAGAGGAGCCTTGCCAGGCAAAGTCCTTTGACTGTGCTCCCAATCTTCCGATCATTCCAACTATAGCGCTAAGTGCCTCAATTCCAACTTCTTTCTGTCCCGAGCGCATCATTGGTGACTGCTGTGCTAAATTCAGATCACACCTGCAAACTGAACTTTCACCTGTAATTGAACGTTTAAAAAATATGGAGTCAAAGATTGCCATTATTTTGCAGCAGTCAAGGCAGTTGCTTCATTCTAATTCGTCTTCATTTTCCACTACTGTTGTCAATTCTTATGCACACAAAGCTTTACATAGCCCCTGTAACCAGATTTTGCCTCTAAATTCCAGGAACCCCTCTTCAAACTTGGACCATGTTTGCCTCACTCCTTTGGCTCCTAGACCACACAGACGTATAGAATTGTATAGACAACCTTTGCATGCCAGCAGCCAAGAGGAGAAAATCATTCAGACTCCATCAAAACCTCTCAGGGCAGACCACAACACGGGCCGGGCTGCCCCGAGTCCCAGCTGTGTCATTATTGATCTTCTTCCTGCAGTCGACCTCTTGGTTGTGGTCCTTATTGGTGTACCCTCACTTAGTCACAATCAGGGAGAGTCAGACGGGGAGCTTTGTAACAAAGTACTACACTGGTTGGTGAGTAATAGAGCCTTCTCTTTTTTTGATGCTGGAGTCATCTTGTTCTGCGGCAACAAATGATGGACAGAATGCTGACTGAATCAAACATTCACCCTCAGTCAAGAGATCTGGGTTAAATGCACTGTTCTTTTGCCCCCTACGCCAGCCCAGTTTGAACCCAGCCATATGCAAATCAGTCTTGACCCTGCTCCTCATGGGAACTGTCCAGCCTGAACTGCCAAGCTGGGTCCTCCCTGGACCAGAAACCAGCATGCTGGGACTGGTTTCGGGGTAACACCCCTCATCAGCATTGCTAGCTTGATTCCCTTGGCACAGTGAGCAAGGGACCAATATCTGGGCATACCCATCCCACATAGGGCGAAAAGTGCTGCAGCAACAAACGATGAATGGAATGCTAAATGAATCAAACATTCACCACAAGTCAAGAGATCTGGGTTAAATCCATCGTTCTTTTGCTCACCATGCCACCTCAGTTTGAACCCAGCCATACGCAAGCCTGTCTTAGCTTTGCTCCTCATGGGAACAGTCCAGCCTGAACTACCAAGCTTGGTCCTCCCTAGACCAGAAACAAGCATCCTGGGGCCGGTTTTGGGATAACACCCCTCATCAGCCCGGCTAGCTTAATTCCAGTGGCACAGTGAGCAAGGGGCCCACTTTTGGGCATACCCATCCCACTGAGGGTAAAAAGTGCTGTGCCAACAAATGATGGATGGAATGCTGAATGAATCAAACATTCACCCCCAGTCAAGAGATCTGGGTTAAATTCATTGTTCTTTTGCTCCCTACACCACCCCTGTTTGAACCCAGCCATATGCAAATCAGTCTTGACCCTGCTCCTCATGGGACTAGTCCAGCCCGAACTACCAAGCCTGGTCCTTCCTGGACCATAAACAAGCATCCTCGGACCGGTTTCTGGATAACACCCCCCATCAGCCAGGCTAGCTTGATTCCAGTGCCACAGTGAGCAAGGGGCCCATGTCTGGGAATACCCATCCCACTCAGGGCAAAATGTGCTGTGGCAACAAATGATGGACGGAATGCTAAATGAATCAAACATTCACCCCCAGTCAAGAGATCTGGGTTAAATCAATTGTTCTTTTGCTCACTACGCCACCCCAGTTTGAACCCAGCCATATGCGAATAGGTCTTGACCCTGCTCCTCATGGGAACAGTCAACCTGAACTGCCAAGCCAGGTCCTCCCTGGAGCAGAAACAAGCATCCTGGGACCGGTTTCGAGGTAACACCCCATATCATCCAGGCTAGCTTGAATACAGTGGCACAATGAGCAAGGGACCCATGTCTGGGCATACCCATCCCACTTAGGGTGAAAAGTGCTGCAGCAACAAATGATGGACAGAATGCTGAATGAATCACACATTCACAGCCAGTCAAGAGATCTAGGTTATATCCATTGTTCTGTTGCTCACTACGCCACCCCAGTTTGAACCTAGCCATATGCAAACCAGTCATTACCTTTCTCCTCATGGGAACAGTCCAGCATGAATTGACAAGCCGGCTCCTCCCTGGACCAGAAATAAGCATCCTGGGACCAGTTTCGGGATAACACCCCTCCTCAGCCAGGCTAGCTTGAAACCAGTGGCACAGTGAGCAAGGGACCGACGTCTGGGAATACCCACCCCACTTAGGGCAAAAAGTGCTGCAGCAACAAATGATGGACGGAATGCTGAATGAATTAAACATTCACCTCCAGTCAAGAGATCTCGGTTAAATCCATTGTTCTTTTGCTCACTATGCCAACCCAGTTTGAACACATCCATATGCAAATCAGTCTTGACCCTGCTCCTTATGGGAACAGTCCAGCCTGAACTGCCAAGCTGGGTCCTCCATGGACCAGAAACAAGCATGCTGGGACCAGTTTCGGGATAACACCCCTCATCAGCCAGGCTAGCTTGAATCCAGTGGCACAGTGAGTAAGGGACCCATGTCTGGGCATACCCATCCCACTTGGGGCGAAAAGTGCTGCAGCAACAAATGATGGATGGAATGCTGAACAAATCAAACTTTCACCACCAGCCCAGAGGAGTCTGGGCAGGGCCACCCCCTTGGTTTGTAATTAAAAATCAGAAGGTGTAGTTTTCATGATTTTACGCTTCTTCAATTATGATTTCGCTCACGTGGTTTTTGAGCACTATCGTCTCCCTGGATGCGAATTGATTTTTTGAGATGTGGAAAAATAAACTCACGGGGCATTTGTCATCTCCACCCCCAGTCAAAAGTATCTCCATTGACAAAATGCTTGAAAGAGTAGTGGAGGTTATCAGCACAGGAAGTGCTCTGACCGAAACACTTTCTATGAGCTTAGGCAGCCCCTCAGTTCATTTAAGTAGCAACATCTCCCCAGGCTTAACACAAACCCCTTTGCCTTCTATTGTAGCTGCTATGCCCACCCAGCCTAGTTTGGAAGGACCGACTTCAAGCCTACTCTCACCACCTAATAAAAGGAATAAAAGGGGGGCCATAACAAACCAGAGAGGTGCCTTGCCAGGCAATGCCCTTTGACTGTGCTCGCAATCTTCAGATCATTCTAACTCTAGCCTTAAGTGCCTCAGTTCCAACTTCTTTCTGTCCAGAGCGCTTCATTGATGACTGCTGTGCTAAATTCAATTCACTCCTGCAAAGTGAACTTTCCCCTGTAATTGAACTTTTAAAAACTATAGTGTCAAAGATTGCCATTATTTTGCAGCAGTCAAGGCAGTTGCTTCATTTTCAACCACGGCAGTCAATTCTTATGCACACAAAGCTTTGCATATCCTGCGTGACCGGACTTTGCCTCGAAATTCCAGGAACCCCTCAGCAAACCCGGACCATGTTTGCCTCACTCCTTTGGCCCCTGGGCCACACAGACTTATAGAATCATACAGACAACCATTGCATACCAGCAGCCTGGAGGAGAAAATCATTAAGACGCCTGTAATGTTCAAAGGGGCCGGGTAGCCGTCTAGTGCTCCCGCGCCCGTAGTTCACGCTATGGCGTTGGCGTACGTACGCCAACGCGACTATAAAATAAAGGAGGCGTGGCCCGCGGCGGCGGTCGGGACCACGCTGGTTATAACGCACACTGTGTGGTGTCCCCTTATTTGCGCCTCGGCCACGCAAGCGACACGCGCTGGTTCGAGGCCTCTACAACGCCCTCATAACCTGTCAGGGTAGACCACAACATGAGCCGGGCTGCCACGAGACCCGGCTGTGTCATTATTAATCTTCTTCCGGCAGATAACCGCTATGTTGTGGTCCTTATTGGTGTACCCTCACTTAGTCACAATCAGGGAGAGTCAGACGGGGAGCTTCGTAACAAAGTACTACACTGGTTGGTGCGCAATAGAGGCTTCTCTTTTTTTGATGCTGGAGTCATTTTGTTGACCTGAAGGGTTGGTTGAATATTAATGACATTCATTGTTAACCTAGATGTCCTACTTAATCGCTTCACAGCAGCCGTGTAATCACTGTGCCTGAACCACATTGTTCTAACTGCGCAATGAGGAAAACCTCAATGTCTCAAGTGTCTTCAGCACCGTCTTTGACCGAACGGACTTCAGACATACCCCCACCTAATTCTGTGGGGACGTTTTATTTATCAGTTGGCAATCATTTGGAAGCCCCAACTGATTGCTCTCAAGTAGATTGACTTTTGAACTCTCCTAAAGTGTCATCTTCCATTGAGACGCCCAACCAGGAAAAAGTAGTCCTTTAGATGTAACTACCAATCATGTCTTTTCCCTTTTGAGCTGGAATATTGCGGGTCTTAAGGCAAAGATAAGCAATCCTGCCTGGAATGCTCTTATTGATAAATATGATTTAATAGCGCTACAAGAAATTCCGGCCACCACGTCCCGTTCTCAGGTTGGTTTCACTTGTTATTCCTGCCCCGTAATTCCCTTCCATCAAAGCAGGGCCAAGGGAACCTCTCCATTTGGGTTTGCTTGGATGTCAGTGTTGACGTATTGACCCTTGATACCAACAGCCCTGCTTTTCAAGCCCTTTTTATCAAAGAAAATCAGAGTTCCTTTTGTTTTTATTTGATACATTTTTATAATAATGATTTTTTAAATCCTGCGTGCACTAATTTGACTAAGTTGTTTGCTTTTTTAACTCATCTGGAACCTCCAGGTGCAGAGACCCATTCCCAGTCAAAATATGTACCTTGTGAGGATTTTACTGCTAAACGTGTGATGTGTACTGGTGAGCAGGGAGTGCTGCAATATGCAGATAGCATGGGATTTTTGGATAATAGAGAAAAGGAGCTAGGGCAGCATATTGCAGCAGCCAACCTAGTCGACTTGGTTCAGCTATTGGCAGTGGGTGGCTGCACCTTGCCATCTTTTAAAAGGAATAGTTGGGCTTCAATTATAAATACATATTTGTCACAAGAAATCTCATATATTTATTTCTATGGGTACCATCCTTCAAACTGAGCAGAAGGATCATCAGGCTTTAGCCATAGTAGGGCATTTTCCTATGCGTAAGGTCAAAAAGACACAGAAGCCTCTTCCATCTTTTCAGCCCTCTAATGATGGTCTTAGGCTTTCATGCCATATGAAGAAACCCGGGGTTACCCTCCGCTCCGTCTTGCAGTAACACTCAGTCTTATTTCTGAACTGTTTGGACGATGAGCGTGGCAATGTTATCTTAGCTCATTATGAAGCATTATGTTCTTGCATTAAATATAGTCTGCTCAAACCCATGGAAAACGGACAGGACGGCCCTGGGTGATTTGATAAGCAATGTTTCCTAGGTAATCGCCTATTAGGGAAGGACTTATCAGCTAAACCGAGAGATTCATCCAAGACTCGCATAGCAGGTAAGCAATACAAATACACCTTACAATCCAGGAGGGAGGAATTGAACAAAAAAGATTGGGAACTCCTAGAGACTACCGCACTTTCTAAGAACAGTAAATCGTTCTGGGATTTGGTCAATAAAATCAGACAAAGGAAAGCTCCGCAAAATCGTATTCTGAATTTCTGAGTAGTAAGTTTCACATCCCAGTATGGGTTAGACACTTTAAAGTTGTTTACCAATCAGTAGAAGGAAAAAATTTATGAGAGTTACTCTCGCTTAAATTACATAATTCTACACATTTTCAATCAGTCTAATGGAAGTGGAGGTGGCAATAAGACACACCCCGGCTGGTAAAGCCACAGAGCCACATGGGGTCTGTATAGATCTCATTAAGTGCAATTTTGCTATATGGGGCCCTTTGCTCACAAATTTATTTAACAGCTCTATGCAACAGGATTCCTAGCTTGTGGGCCCTTTCAACAATAGTTTCCATCTTCAAAAAAGGGGATCAGATGTCCCCTAAATGTTATCGGCCAATCTCGCTTGTTAATTTTGGAAAATACAATGTCAATGTACGCCATAATATATGTATGCATAACAATGAACTCACATCACTGTTGTCAAATCCACCCAATATGACCTCCCCATCACCCAAGGCCCAAATACGTGGTCAGGCAGACCCTGCGACCTAGGCCTGAAGCAACTGATTTACAGATCGCAAGTGGGGTGACGTGTAGCCTGCAGACAAATGCGCGCACAGGAAAACTTCAGATGGATCCCACAGATAGGCAGCGACACCACAATGGTCCAATGAGATAGGCCCGAATAAAAACACATCTGACAGGAGGGGTGCACGTTCCTTAAACACCATAAAGTTGATGTCACATAAAGTTAGGAACACACAGCCAATCAGGACACAGCATGCACACTACACATAGTGATCAAGCGCTCCCCATACTGGACATCTGGACACGTACCCACTTGCCAGCATTGTGTCCATGCAAGGTTGAGACCCATCTGCACTCCATACCAGGTGGTCAGATTTATGACTCTGTGACTGGGCCTGGATTTCTTTCTCTAAAAGAAAGTACAAATTGTTTTATGACAATACGTATAATGTATATTATAATGGCCAAAACCAATGTACTTTGAGACAGTCTTCAGACCATAAATCTGTCACTGTTCTCCTGGTCGCAGCGTTTAACTAAACAACTCTTCCTGTTTTGCCAAATGCCTGTTGACTTTTATTTCTTCAAGGAAAATTCACATTCGAGCAACACACTTATCAATAGCACAGTGAAGATCGTTGGAAGGATCATTATTAATCATTTGATGCTCTGGGTAGACTAAAACTATATATTGTGTCCTTATCAAGATGGTTTTAGAGCTGGGCTGGGTACAGTGGAGCAATTTTTAAACTTACATCTGATCATTAGAAAGTATACTATCACCAAAAAGTGCCCTCTGTACCTGGGCTGTATGGATCTTTCAACCGCTTTTGACTGTTTAAATCATACTAAGCTCTGGCTGATGTTGTTAGATATGGGAGTGGACAAGGCTTTAGTGAACTTTTTGTTCACCCTGCATGAAAATCTCGCAGCCAAGGTCTGATTTAGCCCAATGGGTGAGTTGGCTGACTCCTTCACTCTAGACAGAGGAGTGCTCCAGGGTTATGTCCTCCTGGCCCATCTGCTGTTTATTATATATAATAATAACTTGAGCTTTTTCTTTGCCACTGCCTTGCATGATGTTCTGAAGATAGGGAATACGTTTGTACCTGTACTACTTTATGCAGATGATGCGGTCCTTATGGCAAGGACCCAAAGAACACTTCGCTTTTTGGTGGCGTCCTTTGTAAATTTCATGATTAAGCTAGATTTTGTTACTAACTGTGGGAAGTCACATATTATGCCATGTGGTCATGGAAGGAGAAGCGTTTTCAGCTTATCAATCAATAATCACTTGTTGGGACCTTTGAACAGCTTTTGCTATTTGGGAGTTGTCTTTGACGTCTACGGGTTCATGACAGCTGCAGATTAGAAACTCGTGTTCTAAGACTTAGCATGTTGGCAGGAGCTCATTTAAATCTTTCACAAACTGTGTGAAAGGGAACTATAACCCCACAAATGAACATATATAAATCTCACTGTCTGCTATGGAGCTGGATTTTCGGGGTACTCTGATGCCCTTGCCTAGAGACTGAGAAAAACCAGATATGCAGACTGCTTCTCTGTCTTCCCCTACTACTTCCCATTATGTAATCTATTCAGAGCTCATTTTACAATACTTTCCAGAGCTGGTGAAGTTGGTGACCCTTTTGTTATGATCTGGGTTAATAAAGAGTGCAGTTTTAATGTGGATATTATACGGGATTGCCTTAATCTTTAGAATGGATTTTCTATCCTTTGGTTGAATTTTGTCCAAAGCACTTTAAATACTCTAGACCTATCCAACATGTTTGATTTACCCTACACTTTGGTTAAAAGCGACGAACCGGTGGTCAAGTGTTAGTTCCAGGAGTTTATTAAATTACAGGTGTTAGATGTGGAATATAGCAAAAGCTCAATTCGGGATTATATCATGTTCTTAGCCCTGGGAGAGTCAGCTAGGTATTTAACCTTGAATTTGTCCCAGTTAGAAACATCTCTTCTTTTTCTTTTTAGAGCTGGCGCAGTCTGGGACATCTGTGTTTCTGGAAGGATAAGACCGCCTTTGGTAATAGCACCTCGGTTTGCCCCTGCAATGGGCGGTCTACGTAATCTTTGACTCATTTTATGTTCTATTGTAAATTTTATAAATCCTTTCACTGCTCTTTCCAAAGCCTATTTTGAAGTTATGACTGTTTCAGAAGTATAGTGATGTGCTTCATTATTTACAGCTTTTTGTTGATCCTGATGTTTGCTTACAACTAGGGGGCATATGTACAAGCCCCTATCGCCACCAAAACGTCACTTTTATCAACGTTGTGGTGGCGATAGGGGCTTAGCCTTAAATACAAGGCAGCGTTAAGCCACTTAACGTGGCTTAACGCTGCCTTGTAAATAAGGCCCCATTTCACGCAATGGTTAGCGTGAAAGGGGTGGGCAGTGGGTGTTGCAGTGGGCGTTCCACCACAGAACCCATTGATTTTGATGCTGCCTCCTATGTGCAAGGGCATTGTACATAGGAGGCAGAGCCAAAATTAAGACCAGGGAAAACATGGTATTAAGTTGGTGAAACAAGGAGAAATTTTTTATTTCTCCTTGTTTTTGCTTATTCCATGTGTTCTGCCTTGTGCAGGAATGCTGGTTGGTAGGAAATTTGTGGAGGCCCAGGGATCACACAACTTTCCCACACAGAAATGTGAGGAAAATGTAATTTTGCTTAGAAAAATTTGAGGTTTGCAGGGGATTCAGGGTAACAAAACCTTGGGGGATCCATGCAAGCCACACCTCCCTGGACTTCCCTGGGTGTCTAGTTTTCAGAACTGTCTGGGTTTGATAGATTTTCCTAGATGGCCACCGAGACCGGGAGAAGAAATGCCGATGACCCCTTGCAATACTAGGTCGTTTTGTGATTAATCTTTTTTGATGCCTCTACAATACGCTTTGGGCCCTTCCCTGTGGCGGGACCTTGGCCCACCCACACAAGTGAGTAAGCATTTTTATTGGGAGACCTGGAGGAACGCTGGTTGGTAGGAAATTTGTGTGAGCTCAGTGATTCCACAACTTTCCCACACAGAAATGTGAGAAAACATGTTTTTTTACCTAAATTTGAGGTTTGCAAGGGATTCTGGGTAAAAATACTTAGCGGGGTTCCCACAAACCACCCCTCCTTGGACTCCCTGGGTTGTCTAGTTTTCAGAAATGTCTGGGTTTGGTAGGTTTCCCTAGATGGCCGCAAGCCCGGGACAAAAAATGCAGGCGTCCCCCTTGCAAAAACAGGTTGTTTTGTGATAGATAGGGGGCACCTGCGTTTTTGGTCCTGGGCTTGGCGGCCATCTCGGGAAACCTACCCAACCCAGACATTTCTGAAAACTAGACACCTGGCGGAGTCCAGGGATATGTGGCTTGCGTTGATCCCCCAACGTTTTCTTACACAGAATCCCTGGCAAACCTCAAATTTTGCTAAATTAAAAAGTTACATTTTCCTCACATTTCTATGTGGGAAGGTTGAGAGATCACTGCACCGGCACAAATTTCCCACCACCTAGCATTCCCCTCTCCCGATAAAAATGATACCTCACTTGTGTGGGTGCGCAAAGCAGAGTCAGCCTAAAAATTTATTTAAAAAACCTTCCCTTTTGGATCCACTTTGGTTCCCCTCAGTTTTTTATTTTATTTGGTTTTAGGTTCTCGGCTTTAGGCACCCACACAAGTGAGGCATCATTTTTTTTATCAGAAGACCAAGGGGAACACTGGGTGGTGGAAAATGTGTGCCTGTGTGGTGATTACACAACTTTACCACACAGAAAGATGAGGAAAGTGTGACTTTTTAGCTAAATTGGAGGTTTGCAGGGGATTCTGGGTAATAAAACACTGGCAGATCCACCCAAGCCGCACTGCCAACCAAGCACCATCTACGTACACTGCCAGCCAAGTACCATCCACGCACACCACCAGCCAAGCGACAGTCCATGCATACTGCCAGACAAGCGCCATCCATGAACACTACCAGCCAAGCGCCATCCACGCACACTGCCAGCCAAGTGCCATCCATGTACACCGCCATCCATGTGCCATCCTTGCAGACCGCTAGTTAAGAGACAGTCCACGCACATTCCAGCCAAGCTCTAGTCCACACACACTGCCAGCTAAGTTCAAGTCAACACATACCACCAGCAAAATGCAAGTTCACACGTGGCCAGCCAAACACTATTACACACAGACAGTCAGCGAACTCCGGTTCACACACACACAGAAACTTTTGATAGTGCCCAGTGGTTTTCTGCCCACCTGGTGGCAGATGGGCCTTAAAATATTCCTGGTCTGCCCTGAAGGGGGGGCAGAAATAACCAAAATGTGTGCACAAAAAAAGGGGAGCGACCCTTGCCTAAGGGGCCGCTCCCTGACATTCCCATCAACATATCTCTGGTGCATAGTGGGCATTCTGCCTCCTGGTGGGTAGATTGGGGGCTTTTGCCTCCACCTGCCCCCCCCAGGGGGCAGAAAGACTATGGCTATTTTGGGGGGCATTAGCATGCCCATTCTGCAGCCCCCATGCCTAACATACAAACAAAAAAGTCCCTGCTGCCTACTGGGGTTTCTGCCCTCTCTGGGATGCAGATGGAACTATTGCCCCCATCTGCCCCCCGGGGGGGGGCAGAAAGACTGTGCCTATCTCTTGGTGGGGTATTGCAATGCCCATTCAGGGCAGCCTCGTCCCCTAAATGTACATACAAATGTAATCCCTGGATCCTAGTGGGCTTTCTGCCCTCCGGGGGGGGCAGAAAGACTGTGGCTATTTTTGGGGGGGTTGGGGGCATGGTCTTGCCCATTATGGGAAGCCCCCACCCCTCTTTTATTAAAAAAATGCTAGTGTCTAGTGGGCTTTCTGCCCCCCCCAGTGGTAGATCGGGGTAATAACCCCCATCTGTCACCAGGGTGGGCAGAAAGACTGTTGCTTTCTTGTTTGTGTGATGGGGACATTGACACGCCCTTTTGGGCAGCCCCCATCCCCTACATAATAAAAAACAAAATTCCCTGGTGCTCCCATCTGCCCACCAGGACAGAAAGACTTTTGTTTTGTTCCTGGGTGAGGGGGCATGGTCTTGCCCATTGTGGAGAGCCACCATCCTTCTTTTATAAAAAAAAAATAGAAAAATCCCTGGTGTCTGGTGGGCTTTCTGCCCCCCTGGAGGGCAGATCGTGGGGGTGGAAAGATGTCCCTTTTGTTTTGGGGGTGGAGACATTGGCATGCCCATTTTGGGCAGCCCCCACCCCTATGCTTTGAAAATAAAATAATCCTTGGTGCCTAGTGTGCTTTCTGCCCCCCGATGGGGCAGATCAGGGCTGTTGCCACCATATGCTCCCAGGTGAGGCACGAAGACTAATTTTGCCCAAAATAATATAGGGGGAGCAAAGGCCCTTGCCCAAGGGGCCACTGCCCCCTCCCTGGTGTCTATTGATGGATCCCTGCTTGAGGATCGTCTTCCCGCGGTAATCCCCAAGCAGGGATCCACTAGGGAAGGGTACCATTGGAAAGGGGAGATTCTCCCCTTTCCAACTATACCTCTCCTGTGTGTTTTGGTGCTCGGGGGGCTGAGATAGCCCCACAAGCACCGAAGCAGTGAAACTGAAACGAGCTGCTTGGCTCATTTCAGTTTCACTTTCAATGTAACAACGTCAGCGCCATGCACGCAATGGCCATTGCATTGAAAACAAAATGCCTCAGGGGGTTGGGGAAGTTGGGGATTTTGCAGTGTTGTGCCGAGGATGTAAAGGTAACGTCCTTGGCACACCAGCGCCACAGCCGAGGATGTAACCATTATGTCCTTGGCCCTGACCGGCCTTTCACATCAGTTGCCAGTGCTTAATTTGTAAAATATTAAGTGCAGGTGCCCTCATTTTTTTAGGAGGCCACACCCACTTTCCCCACCTAGCCCACTTCATCCCTTGGCTCCACCCACTTCCTTTATTGGCCCCACCCACATCCACAAGCCTCAACACATCAGAGCCACCTCTTCACTCCTTGAGTTCCGCAAGAAGCTGAAGAACTGGCTCTTCACATAAGCACCAATGGGATCTCACACCTACACACCTGTCCAAGTGCCTAGATACCGTCTCGGGTCATTAGTGTGCTATACAAATCAATATAACATAATATAATATAACATATGGAAAGCCTATGACAATAACTTAAAAGGGAACTCAAATTAGAGAATGTGTGTAATGTAAATCTCAAAATGCAGATTTAGGAAAGTCATTTGAGGACTTGAGGCAGCTTTGCAAACTAAATAGAGTGTGCTTTTACTGTGCTGTTTAAAAGGAAGGAAGGGATGAAGGAAGGAATATAATAACGAAGGCAGCAACAAATGTAGGCAGGAAGGGGAGCACTGGAGTGAGGAAATAAATAAGTAATGGATGAAAGAAGAAGGAAATAAGAAAAGAATGTGAAAGGAAGAAATGAAGGGATAGAGGGAGAAAGGAAGTGAACAATGTGTGATGGATGAATAGAAAGAAGAAAAGAAAGGAGGAAGAAAAGCAGAAGAAAGGGTTGAGGATAAGAAAGGAGGAAATAAAAGAAGGGATGAAGGAAGCAGCAGGAAAAAGAAAGTAAGGAACGAAGGGAGAAAGAAGGAAGAAATGCACCAAGGGAGGAAGGATGGGGAATGAATGAGGGTGTAAGGAAGCAAGAAAGGAAAGATGAAAGGAGGCATATCTGGAGGTGTGGAGGAAAAGAAAAAGGAAAGGAAAAAGATGGGACAAAGGAAAGAAAGGAAGTCAGGGAAATGGACACTAGTATGAAAGGCACTGGGTCAAGGAGGGACAGAGTGAATAATGACGATGTAAAATTACAAAGACATTAAAAAACGAAAGATTAAAATACATTTCTGAGTCCTTATCACACCATATATGTTTGTAAAGCACATCCTCACCAGAGGGGGCCTTGATATCAAATTAAAAATGTTGTTATCTAGCTCAATGGCACTCATTTTATCGACCTCAGAAAGATGAAAGACCGAGTAGCCACACCAAGATTTCAATTTATGACCCTGAGATCAAACACAGATTCCTGGAGTGGATATAATAGCCCACTGATGAACCAGACCCAGCAAAGCATTTCTTGAAATAAAAGGTAAACAAAGTGAACAGGAAGTATCTAGATTCGTTTTATAACTAAATCTGTGGAATATGGCTAAAAGCTTTGGACATGTGCACGGAGGATTGAGCATCGTATGTAATCTGGAGGAAGCACCTTATATCAAGGGAGATGTCGTCCGACACACATGCAGACACGTGTCACAAAATAGCTGAGGAGTTAAACAACAGACTCTATGGAGACCTCTTTTCCTCGAGAAATACAGATGAAATAAACAAAAGCCAGCCAGCTGTGTAGTGACAACCCCACTATGGCAGCAAACAAGTGGAGAACCTATCAGTTGCATTACAATGCTGCAAAGGTCACCGGTGCAAGTATGACAAATGGGCCTCTATCAGTTGTCCTTTGGCCCAGGTACCACAGCAGCCATTGCATATTTCTGTCACTGGCACTCTCTCAGAGTTAGTAATCAACAGGAGCATATCAAAACTCTATATGATTCATGAACTCAATGCATACACCACAGATGCGTACCTTTTAAATGTGTGCCCGTTGCAGGTATTGGGGCATTCTAAACCTCTCAAGTGAATGTGACATGCACACCTTGTGAAGGGAAGAGGCAACCTTGAGCAATGTTTAAAGGGTTGTTTTACATGTTTACTGCAAGCTCCTCTGCTGCCTACTTTGTATTTTACATGCTGAAGAAAATGAGCATGTGTCAGTGGAATCTATACATGAGACAGCCAAGATAAGGATACTAGAATTTCTGTACATATAGTCATCATTTTCACAGCAAAACGCACACCTCTTCAATTTAATTGATTTTAAGAAAAAGCACAAAATGGAATATTCTGAAGGCAGCAACATGTGTTTGCAAGCTAAAGGTGCGAATCTGTTAAATATAACAGTTCCAAAGGAATTTCACACTATTTAGAGATCATCGGTTTAGGGGTGTTGGCGTGCTGTGAAGGAAGTAAAGTTCAGTGTTTGGCTACTATGAGACATTCTCCATGCTATGGTGAGTGCCCCTCACAATAGAAAAGTCTGTGAGTCTGTACCTGAGCCCCTCACACGAGGGTGGTCATGGAACTGATGCGCAGCAGAATGGGTGGCGATCACAGCTCCCTATCAGAGTCATCGTAGAGTTTGAGGTTATCATCACTCACAGTCTATATGAAAGGCCTGCAGACCAGGAGGGTATGAAAGTCAGTTTCATATTTCACAGACATGAAAGTATAATAGTCAGTCTGCACATTAGAGACTACGGAAGAGTCCCACTCAGTAAGAGCCCTGCGGACTAGTTGCAGGGTACCATTGTCCATATCAGGAGCACTGCACTCCACCATCCATATCAAGAGCATCACACTCCAGGAGGTATCACAGTCTGTATGCACATGGTTGAACAGGAGCAGAGTCACGCCCTCAGCAGCAGTTACTGGGCTGCCCCATGTTTGCATATTGAACTAGTGAGAGTCACCAGAACAGACTACACATTTCAAGTCCTAGCAGGAGCTTAGTGAAGACCTTGCCGATGAGGTTTCTGATGAAAATGTGGAGTGGAGCATTGATACCCCTCACAATCAGCACTCATCTACCTTTCCAGTGGCCCTTAAGTCCCCCTCATGTCTGTTTCTCATATAATAATTAACCTGATACCCCAGCATGATTGTCTGAAAATCTGAAGCTCGTGCCCTCCCCCTTAATGACCAAGGCACTTCCCTGTGTGCAAGGCCACAAAGGTTTTTCCTCCATAACTATGTTAAATTGTTTTTAAAACCTTGAACATTTTAGATACTGGTCTAAAGACTGAAAAGTTTTTTTAAAAGCAACTAGTGATGAAAACTTCTGCTAATTATAGGTCTACAAAATCCCACTTCTAACTTGAAAAATCTCTCCAAAATCTTTTTCCTACATGGAAAACTTCCTAAAACGAAGTAAGGCACAGTTGGGAAAGTCATCAAACTAGCAGGCACATGCATCAAAAGAAAAACCGGTCGCAAACGGGCAGATTCTCAGAATCTGCCCCTTTGCGACCGGTATTTTTGAATTTGGGATATATCATCCCAAAAGCAAAAATCGCAATTTAAGTAATCTCTAAATTGCGATTACTTAAATTGCGATTGCATTTAAGGAATTGCAAATTGAGATTCCTTAAATGCAATGCATTAAAGTAAAAAAATTAGCGATTTCGCTAACAGGAGTCGCAAATTACCATCAATTTGTACTTGATGGTAATTTGCAAAAACTTTGAAAAATGCACTAAAGTGCATTTTTCAAAGTTCGATTTTACACACACATGCCCTTAGGGCATGTGTGTGTGCAAAATGTACTCATATGCAGATTTCAGGGGAGCAACAGGGTGTC
This sequence comes from Calotriton arnoldi, assembly GCA_963921515.1. NCBI lineage: Eukaryota > Metazoa > Chordata > Amphibia > Caudata > Salamandridae > Calotriton > Calotriton arnoldi. Next base: position 1,518,299 of record CAWUFW010002670.1, on the reverse strand, counting down.
CTTTTGACACCCTTGCACCCTTGAAATTGCATGCGCAATTTGCGAGTACCTATTGGGTACTCACAAATTGCGAATGCAATTCCCATTCATTCCTATGGGCCTCTAGGCCCATAGGAATGAATGGGAAGACATTCCTTAATTGCGACTCGCAATTTGCGAGTCGCAATTAAGGAATGTTTAGAAATCGCTATTTTTTTAGCGATTTCTACATGCATAGGCTTTTGCGATTCCTTAATTGCGATTCCTTAATAATCGCAATTAAGGAATCACAAAAGTCTACCTTGATGCATGTGGCAGTTTGTGAACTATGCTAAGTGCAACGTGCTAAACTTTGAGTGTGAAGTCTGCATACCTTGCCCACCCATAACTCGATCACGAAGAGCATTAGACTCTATGGAGGAGCCAGTGAGATGCACAATCTATGCTGACAGCATAAACATCCTTTAGTAAACCAACGAGTTGTTTTGTTTCTTACATTGACTTGTTCATCAGGTAGAGTAACTTACTAGAGGTAATACTTGCTGTTTAATTTTATAACTGGTTTGTAAATACTAACACTTCGTTTAGTGTATGCATGCAGGCAAAGGGGGCAGGATCAGACTGTGACTGGAAATAACTGTACCACCAGACCATAAAACCGGCCCACAAACAGTCAAATAATCGACCCATACACTGATTTATCACACTAGCCCATCGGGCACGACCTGATTGACCAATAGGGTAGTCCAATCCTTAAAAGAGAGTTTGCCATGGGAAGGTACGGTGAAAAGAGGAGGAAAAATCACTGCACTTAAGATGTTAAAGTGAAGAACGGGCTTAGATGTTATGGATCATTGCTTCCTATGTAGACGGGAGTGCCATTTTTATAATCAAGAAAGCCGCTTTATTCTCTCCAATTGAGTGTAAGTTATTCGGCAAAAATAGGATTGTCTCACTTTCTTTTCGAAATGTTTCTTCATTTCTGTCACCAAATGTTGGCACATGATGTCGAGCTCACATTTGTTTTCCTTTAAATCTGGGCCCTTCCTCTCTCTGCCTTTCAAAGGCAAGCATTCCCTGCTCTCTCTTTTAGTAGTCATTTCAGGAACCCTGACAGCAGGTCGCAGTAGGTATGGAGTGTGGGCCACAGATCTTGACGAATGTGTGACTACAGGTCCGGCCCCCCCACGGGATTCATGTTGCTCACTCTGAAAAATATCAGTGAATTGAGCAACTTGAGGAACACCTCCTCTTTCAATTAACTCACCTTAGCGCGTGCGACACATACTCGTCTAACAAACCACACTTGACCTTCACTAATTCTCTACGCACATAGGTCCTGACAAAAGCCAGAATACTTAGAAACCTGGCTGAAACATGTAGACCTCACAGGATATTAGAGACATAACCCAATCTCCACACATATCCGCCCTCTCGTTTTAATACTGCCAGGGGCCCACCATTACATTTTTCTAACTTTTCGGGACCCATTGGACAGTTTTTAACCTACACTCATTCACTTCACTGTACTTTCACTTTACAAAACCCGCTCCGCTGTAGTCAGGCATCGAAGCACACCCGAGGTGCACTTGGCACCTTGGGTGGGACCCGATGATGAAGCAAGCCACAAACTAGGTCGGTGGGTGAGGGTCTTCATAAAAAACAAGGAGGCATATTCACAAGGAGCTATCGTGGAATTAACGGCACTTTATCGCAGCCAAAGTCGTGATAAATTTACCTCCCCATTCACAAGCTGGTGTTAACAGCCCACAGCACCAGTTTACCCGCGATAGCAGCCGCAAAAAACATCGCCACAGAGGACCCGCGCAACTATCGCTAATGAGATGCAGAGTGGGCATTCCCATGCAAAAAGGCGCGACATCACACCTCAACATTCACAACGACCAGCCACATCGGCGATAAAAACACAATACCGGCTATATGCCGCGTTAGGACCAGGAAATCTACACCTGCCCTGACCTGGTGTAAAGTCCGACCACAGCCTGCACCACAAAAGGGAGCACAGCCCAGAGCCACACATGAAGGACAACAGATGCCCACGAGCAACTGAACATGCAGCACGGACACCCAAGAGGGCCACAACATCCACCGACACCACACCCAGGCCCGCAACACCCCCCCCGGGACCACCCCCAACCCCGGACTAAGAAACTGCACACCAACACCACGAATCCCAAAACAAACATTTTGCCTGATGTCGCACAAGCAGGAAAATAAACATACATGCGTGGCCAGAAAATGGAGAATCAGTCATACAGCAATGCAATCACCAACACAAAACACCATACAAACAAAAGCAGAAACAACCCTTAGGATGAGTCCTAGCGGCTCCTCACTGGACAATCTGTGGCACACAGCCTGGAAGACCAAATCCAAGAGAAGAAGGTGTGCCATGCGCCCAACAAAGGAAAGAGAGGCAGAGAGCAAGGGAGAGAGACGGAGTGAGATAGCACAAGCAGCGCAAGGCCGCTCGGGCACCTGGCTCCACATGCCAACATGTGTGTGTGCATCGCCATCCGTACACCATGAGCCCAAGGCCGTGTCTCAATCTCCGCACCAAAGCCACATCACATTCCGGAAACGCAAGTAGTAGTCAGACAAACATCAGGGATGAAAGCACCATTGTCCCAATGCAGAAGGCGGGAGGACACCTGCACCTCTGACCTTGGTCCAGAACGCGCCTGGAACACCCTGATAGAGATGCAATGGCAGATGGGGACGACTCCCACACCACGCATTCCGCAAATGAACCATCCGACTTATCCACAGCCCACACACAGAAGCCCCTGCCTGTGGTACCCCCGCATGGGATGCCCTTGACACTCACGGAAACAGCAACCCATCACCCACAACGTTGCACACACATTCGAATCATTGCTCAGAGCCGTGGCATATCCTCCACACAACTGCCTCAGTTCAGAAGAGTGCCGGTTCACGAGACGCACCAACGCAATGGCAGGCCATACCGGGCACATGCACAACCCCCGTCACGTGGAACAGTACCGTGCACGTATGCTGCATTTACTGGGCGCACTGCCACTGGCAGTGCTGCGGATCAGTTACAGGCTCAGCTTCCGCATTGCCCACGTCACCTGCGTCCAGCCCTGGTTCCACTGCCGAACATGCACATTCGAGTGTCCCATGGATGTCTGCCTATCCAACACAACTGTTGATGAATTGGACTATGACTTGTGTCTGCGCCCCTGTTGGATCACGAACAGGAGTGTAACCGAGACAGCCGTGCATGGGATGCCTTGACATACTGCGTATGTATTGGTAGTTGTGCATGGGAGATTGCACAATTTCTCGTGTGCAGTGACCACATCGAGGCGCTCCCCTATTGGGCTGTGTTGCAGATCGGTGAGACAGCGTGGGCTGAGCACACCTGCCTGGACCACCTAATGAATTGGCTCACCCTGGTGTTCCTTGAACACGACAATGACGTACTATTGGAACACATTGCACATGAAGCTGCACAGGCATTCATGGACGAGTAACTACGTTCCTGCAGCCACATCCGATTGCCACCCACAGCACATGGCCCAACAACTTGTTGCATCGTGGGGATTGCTCACATATCCCACCACAACAGAGGACACGTCTGCCTTCGTCCGGGCTCTGGATGCATGTGCGTGGAACAACGCGTGTGTACACACACCTGTGCAAGGTGACGCAGGTCCATGGTCGGAGCAACACAGCGTCGTTTGGCAACGCTGCCAATTCGGACACACTGCTGGGGGAGAGCACACACATGGCAATGTAGCACGACATGTGAACCTGTCGGACCCTCACACCTGATCACTGTCAGCAGAGCAGACAATCGGCGCACTCCGGAGGCAGAGCACTATGCAGATCCCATGTGCAGTGAGTCATGCCCCCTCACACGGGGCAATGGGCAGACGCCAAACAACACATGACTCATCAAGTAAGGCAAGGTGGGCTGTGAGCGATGCCATCCGTGATGAATGTTGTCCATTTTAGCCCCGACATTTTTTGAACCTCGACATGTACCCATGCTGCGTGGAAGTGTCTTAAGCATGTCCCTGCCTGCTGTGGCCGTTGCCTGGTCTGTACTGACACGCACATGCCAATAAAGTCTATGCCACTCCACTGGTGTCTAACTGTGAGGTGTGTTCTTTAGATTGTCCACTCGTGTGCCACAATGAGCATCGTCCCTATACAGGGAGGAACTGACTGACGCATGTGCAATGTGGGTGTGTCCCTTTGGCAAGCTCCACCTCTGTGAGCCAGACATTGTTTTTGGATATGTGCTGAACGACATGTGCTCTTATATGACTTCAGCAATGTGTGTATGGTGTCCAACCTCTGACCATGTGGAGCATTGTCATATATCACAACAGAATGTGTCCACACAGATGTGTGTAAGTAGGTATGCGACGTGAAGTTCTGTTGTCACACGTGGTGTAGGACACCACTCCTGGCCTGCTACCGTTTTGGTCACTCCTACACACAGCCCTATTCAACACATGGACGTGTGCCTACGTTGGGGGGTTGTGAGATTGTTGTTGATGTGCAATGGGGACACAGCTAGTACTCACCTTCACAGTCATCCAATTGGCCATGTGTCTCAGGGATAGACATGCGCATAGATGTCAGTTACCAGGGTGTACCTTCATGTGCAATCATTGTCCCTACATCCAGCCATACCTCCATATGTGAGTGAACATAGTGATGACACATCTGTGTGATTTAGAATGTTTTATTCACATTCAGGTGATTGACGGAGCTGGAGCTGTACATGGCCATCCAAGCCCACATCACATGGAAGCCCAGTGGTGGGCCAACCAGAGTCCTTTGGGGATTGCACAGTGATTAGGAAGAGGGAGAGTGCAGTCCGCAGCTGTATTGTTGTGTAATTGGCCAGCGGTGAAGAAATGGCAGTCCGTGTCGGGGTCCGGCTGAATGTCGCAGAGTGTTCCGGGGGTCAGTAGGAGGTATTTCCCAGGGCATGATGCATAGGTCATAACCAGGCAGGGACAGGCCATGTGGCGGTGATGGATGCTACTGGCTCCTTCCTCACACAGTAGTTCCCATCCCCTTCTCACTCCCCTGATACTGGTTCTGTGTCCGGTGTGTCCGGTGTGTGTGGCGGGGTGATGGCTGTATCGCTGTGTGCCACTGACACATCAGACTGCGTAGGTGATGGGGCAGCATCACAGTGTGCCACGGACACATCAGGGGTCGGAGCTGTGTGTGCCGATGTTCCCGCTGCAGTCATCTGGGACCGGCTCAGTGGCAGCAATGGCAAGATGAAGTACTGCAGGGCATTGAAGTTCCCAGGTACTACTCGCTGGTGTCTAGCCGTGGCAGACATACTTCCAGCCTGCATCTGCTCCATGGTCTCCATTGACCTCCGCATCTGTGCCAACTCTGTGCTGTCATGGCTGGTGCCTGTCTGACCAGACAGTTCTTGTATTAGATTCATGGCACTAGCGAGGTCAGCCAAGGTCTGTGACGGAGCATGGTGCGTACAGGGGGTGTCCGATAGGGACTGTACGTGGTCCCTGATGGGACTCAGACACCCACGTATGGCATCGAGTTTGGCTGCCACGAGCTCGAAACCCACCCGCAGCTGATCAGCCAACTCCACCTGGCAACCCAACACACGCCGTTGGAATTCCATGTATTGGTCGGGGGGGGTCCTGGGAGACAGCTGTGGTGGTGTGTGTTTCCTGCTGTGTGGTCTGTGCAGGTGGTGGGGTCACCTCGAGGCAGCTGGCCTGCCCTGCTCCTGGGGGTGGGGTGCAGAGGCTGTCCATTATCCGTTGGAGGGTGACTTGACATATGTGCAGGTTGTCCTCTTCATCATCAATGATGGGAAGTGTGGTGTGCTCTGCAGGAGGTGTTGTTTGTCCCTCTGCAATGTAGAGGGGAGATGCAGGTTAACAGAGTTTCACATGTATGTTGATGATTTGCAGATGTTTACATTCAGACTGCATGCCAATGTACATTGTGACTGTTTTGGAGGAGCTGGCTATTTGATGGCAGTCAGTGTGTTTTTCGACTACATGATGGATGTGTGGTAGTACCCATACATTATCATCACACAGTATCAGGCAATGCCAGATGTGAGTGGACAGTTACTACGCACGAGTGGAACCTGTTGTGAGCTCCGTCCTGTGGTGCTGGTGTTGCACTTTGTACTACATTGCCGTCATTGCTGATGTTCTGTGATTGCTATGTGTGTGTGCTGCATTGTGGGGGAGTTGCCCCTGCAGCTCTGATTTAGTGTAGCCTTCTCCCTTTGAGGCAGGGTGCCTTTGAATTGTGTGATTTTCGGGGCCTGATTTGCTTTTGACTTGGGTCATATGTGCTCTCGGACAGATTTTGTGGCCTGGTGCATTGTTCGTCTGCTGCGTGTATTGTACGGCATGGGTTGTGGGTGCACGTGGACATGTCGGAGTGTGACCTGCTCCTTTACGGATGTGATCTGCACTGGGCTACCTCCATGTCGATTCGTGGGCCATGTCATTTTTTTGGGCTGCTGCCATGCTATCGGACATGCAGTGTTACTTGCATAGTCAGTGTGGGTCACAGAGCCGCTGCTTTGCTGGATTCAGCACATGTGCATGGGTCGGTTGTGATATTGGTGATAGGGGGAGGCCCCTCTGTGCACATTGTGGATGGGGGCCTACTTGGCATTTCTATGTGTGCTGCAGTGTGCCAAGGCAATCAGGGACATGTTCCACGGTCATTGTGGGTGTGCTGTGTGCCACACGTAATTGTGCATGTGTGCCATTGTGCCCATCTCCCCCGTCCCCCGTCCCTAGTCGTTACTCACCCTGTTGCTGTTCGGTCAGGTCGTATCGTGCTGTGTCCAGGCCCCCAATCCTGCCACCGTCTCCTCCCTGCTGACTGTGGCCACCATTTGCTCCAGCTCATCCAGCTCCTCCTGTGTCGCAGGACTCCCACCTCCAGTCGCCGTTGCTGCCTCCCTTTTGGCGGCGAGCTTATGTTTGGTCTGGCTTTTCAGATCATGCCAGCGCCTCTTGACTTCCTCCAGTGACCTCCTCGACACTGCGACTGCATTGACGTTGGTAAAGATGGCCTGCCATATTTCGGTTTGGGTTGCCAGTGCCGCAGTGGAGGTGCCGAACAGTTGTTGATGGTGTTCGGTCACCTCCGTGAGGATGATCCGGTCTTCCTGCGGACTGAACCCCATCTTCCTCTTCCTCTTGTCCTTGCCCTTCCCCAAACGCAGGGTTCCTGGCTGGTCCTCCGTGGGGCTTGTGGTGTTCGGCTTGTCCTCTGCACTCGGTCCGGGTGCATCCATGTTGCTACGCAGTTTGAATTGTTTTGGGGCTTTTTTTTTCCTTTTTTTTATGGTGCTTTTTCCCGCCGGACGCGTGGGATTTGCAGGCCTGTGGCTGGTGTTCGCTGATTTCTGTACCGCGATTGGCCTCATCGCATGTTTTTTTGCGTTCGCGTTTTGCATTTTTTCGGCGTGGCGTTGATTTTCACGATGACATTTAACGCGTTATCTGGTGACTATCGCATGCTACCGCCTTGTTGTGAATTCCACGTTGACACTGGGTTATTTTCCCGAGCTAGGCTGCGATATTGAAAGTTGCGTTACGCTACTCTTGCGGTAGTTATCACACGTTCTTGTGAATATACCCCAAAGTGTTTTTCTCCCAGACATGGATATCTAGCTTCTATCCAATAGCTAGTTCTCATTGAAAATTACCTATCTTCAGGAAGCTCCCCATAATTTCGAGCTACCTCCTTCTGTGGTCTCATCTTCACTCTTCTAACAGGAAAAATAGCTTTCATAGACTACAATGGGATCTCCCGCCCAGAAAAATATCCTCACCCTACAAAAATGTTTAAAATCAGTTGAATTCAACCGGGGCGCAGGTAGTCTGCCAATGGCTGAAATGCAAGCATAGAAAATGGGTCCCACTCCCTCTGGTTAGGTAGGAAAGAAACAGTTTTGGGTGAATTTAGCCCCCCCCACCACTGCATGTGTCTAGCTGAGGACTTGGACTTAATGGGCTCAGCCTCCAAAAGCACCGAGACCCCTCAGACGCCCAGACGGTTGAGAAGTTTGCACTGCTGAATACGTAGCTCAGCCATCAAGTTTTCAATTTGCATATGAGTGACAATTCCAGATTTTTACCATGTTTATGTGAGCCACGTCTATGCATTAAGAGGGATATTCTGTGTCAAGTGACACTTCTTTGCGGGCTGAATACAAAAGCAATGTGACAAAGTGCCCCTTTTTGTACAGTAAATATCTACAAATGGCCTTACAACTATTGCAACAATCCTCAAATATTGATGCAAGACTACTAACTTATTTCCCTGAATCTAAAGTGGTCTTGGCTAACAATTAAAGACTGGCAGCGGGGGCAGTTGCACAAGACACTAGCAGTTGGCAGCCCACCACTTCCAAAACCACTCCCCACACTCAGTTAAGCACACCGATCAATGGCAGCCTGCACTGCAGGAAGGTGAAACTCCAGTGATGACTTCCTGTGCAGTCTAAGTAGCAGCATTATGGTACGGCTAGGTTGGTGAGCTGTCCTACATAGCGGCCAATTGGCCCCATAATGTGTGCTAACTTTAGCCAGTACAAGGCTTTCAAGAACTAGCATAGCACATTGTGTTTTGGGGCTTCTAGTTTCACTTTATAACATTGCAAGAATGTGTGCTGCTGGCAGAAAAACAAGACTAACTGAACATGCCACTCGAGGAAAAATACATATTTTTTTTAAGTTAAAAGCCAGAAGCAGTGGAGGAAGAACTGCAGCTGTGGGCCCCACACTATAAAACGTTATTTAGCATAATGAGCCATTTCAATGCTTTGTAGACAAATATAACACTGAACACTGATACACAGCTGATGGCAGAAAAACAAGACTACCTGAATGTGGCAAAAGCCTCGAGTGGCACGTTCAGGTAGTCATATTTTTCTGCCATCAGCTATGTACCAGTGTTCAGTGTTATATTTGTCTACAAAGCATTGAAATGGCTCATTATGCTAAATAACGTTTTATAGTGTGGGGCCCACAGCTGCAGTTCTTCTTCCACTGCTTCTGGCTTTTAACTTAAAAAAAAGATTTATTTTGCGGCAAAAGTTTAAAGCCAGCAGCAGTGGAGGAAGAGATGCATCCCTGGGCCCCACACTATAAAACGTAATTTAGCATATTGAACCATTTCAATGCTTTGCACACAAATATAGCACTGGTACACACCGTCACTACTATTAGCATCATGTTACAAAGTCAAAGTCATTACTTACCGGGACAGCCATTTTAGTTTTAATTAATCTGTGAGGGAGGCCTGCTGCGCGACACACTGATTGCTTCTGTCATCGTTGATGATTAGCGCTGCAGCTGCGCAGTATGCTGGGCGGGTCATGGACGAAAACACTGCTTATTTGTCTATCTTGGAGCACACACTTGACTCCCCAAGGAGGGACGGGGCCAGGCTATTAATATATTTTGCAATTGTTCATTGGTAGCGCACTAGTCTGGTGCACTACCAATGAACCATTGCAAAATGGGGTGTGACGTGTTTCCTCTATTTTGACGGGTATAAACAGCTGCGGAAAGATCCTTGATATGGGTATGCTCTTCTGAAGAAGAATAAACTGAGAATCTGAACCCTCAAGTTTGTTTTGATCCTGTTGATGCATTTTCCTCATGCATCATTTAGAGGCAATTTTGAGCTAGACTAAAGCAACTGTAATGTGCTGACTAACATATTGAGCAAACAAGAAAATACCACCATGAAATATGTATCTAAATGCAATGAGATTAACGATCGGACTGCACTTGAACCTTCTAATTCCTTGCTGGAAACTACTTTTGATGCAGACAACTTTGAATGTCATGCTTGATACTCTGGTATGTTCTTCCAAAGAACAATCTATTAAAAATATACTCTAACAACATATTGAAACAGAAGCTTTGTGTGTGACTAAATTGTTGAAAAACATAACTAAAACAAGGATGGAGTCCACCTTAATCTCAGGACTTACTAAGCGCATATCTCATCTGTCACATAGAAATTTTATCTTAAGGCACTCATGTAGACAGGAGAAGCATAATGCTATTAGAAGCAGATTAGCATCCAGTAAACAGCCCTTAACAACAACCACTGAGGTGGCAAAGCCTAGTGGCAACAAGCATTGGCATAGCCAATAGGTCTCGCCTTTGGGACCTTATGTGTTTAGCCAGAACGTTTGGCTATGTTGTAGAGCATTGTGGCTGCTGTGCATCATGTTGTAAAGTTATAATAAAAAGTGTTAAGCATTTTTGTTACCTTTATACAAACCAAGACGACATTATATAGAACTGAACAACCTGATTAAAAAAGATTTTAACATAAAAAATGTCTTCTAGTTTTTTTGTACTTGCACTGCTGGCAACTTCTTCCTGCCTGTTCTCATGCTTGTTTGTTATAATTTTTTTTGTTATGGGGGAGCGGGACATAAATAACGGGTGAGTGGAGGTTGCAAAACAGTAATTTAATTAGAACACGAGCAGCGGACGTGTACTAGGGGAGAATCAACAGATGCCAGATTCCGAGGGCAAAGTGAAGTGATGATTAGGTGATGTTTAGGTGATGCTTAGGTGATGCGGAGGTGGTGCGCTGATGCAAAATGGTGGTGGTGAATGATGTTTGGTGCTCAGGTGGTGCCACTATATTGTGTGGATTGGAGATACGTTGTGGATTGTGGAGTTGAAGTATGTTGTTTGGTGTGTAATTATGTGGTGTGTATTGGAAATGTGTGGAGTTGAATTGTGTGGCCTGGATACTGTGGTGTTGAGTGAAATTATGCTTAGTGAAATTGTGTCATGGTGTGGAGTGCTTTTATGTTGATTGGTGGTATGTGGCATAGACTGCATTTATGTGGAGTGTATTTATGTTGCATTGAGTAGAGTGCAATTATGTGGCGTGTAATTATGTGGCACTGAGTGGTATTATGTGGAGTGTATTTATGTTGCATTGAGTAGAGTGTAATTATGTGGCGTGTAACTATGTCACACTGAGTAGTATTATTTGGAGTGTATTTATGTTGCATTGAGTAGAATGTAATTATGTGGCGTGTAATTATGTGGCATAGTGTTATGTGGAGTGTATTTATGTTGCATTGAATAGTGTAATTATGTGAAGTGTAATTATGTGGTACTGAGTGGTATTATGTGGAGTGTATTTATGTTGCATTGACTAGAGTGTAATTATGTGGAGTGTAATTATGTGGCACTGAGTGGTATTATGTGGAATGTATTTATGTTGCATTGAATAGAGTGTAATTGTGACGTGTGATTATGTGGTACTGAGTGGTATTATGTTGAGTGTATTTATGTTGCATTGAGTAGAGTGTAAATATGTGGTGTGTAATTATGTGGCACTGAGTGGTATTATGTGGAGTGTATTTATGTTGCATTGAATAGAGTGTAATTGTGATGTGTGATTATGTGGTACTGAGTGGTATTATGTTGAGTGTATTTATGTTGCATTGAGTAGAGTGTAAATATGTGGTGTGTAATTATGTGGCACTGAGTGGTATTATATGGAGTGTATTTATGTTGCATTGAGTATAATGTAATTATGTGGCTTGTAATTATGTGGCACTGAGTGGTATTATGTGGAGTGTATGATGCATTCAGTAGATTGTAATTTTGTGGCGTGTAATTATGTGGCACTGAGTGGTATTATTTGGTGTGTATGTTGCATTGACTGCAGTGTAATTATGTAGCATATAATTATGTGGCACTGAGTGGTATTATGTGGAGTGTATTTATGTTGCAATGAGTAGAGTGTAATTATGTGGCGTGTAACTATCCCGCACTGAGTGGTATTTTGTGGAGTGTATTTATGTTGCATTGAGTAGAGTGTAATTATGTGATGTGTAATTATGTGGTACTGAGTGGTATTATGTTGAGTGTATTTATGTTGCATTGAGTAGAGTGTAAATATGGGATGTGTAATTATGTGGCACTGACTGGTATTATATGGAGTGTATTTATGTTGCATTGAGTAGAGTGTACTTATGTGACGTGTAATTATGTGGCACTGAGTGGTATTATGTGGAGTTTATTTATGTTGCATTGAGTAGGCATGCCTTTTTCAGGTAAATAAATATGCCCTTATGTTTTGTGCACAATTAAACATATGGTCTATTCTATTCCTGTTGGTATTGCTCCAATAGTGTTTGAAGCCAGCCTTCCATTTGACATCTTCCTATCATGGAGTTACCTTGTCTCTTTAATATTTCACTGCACATTGTAATTCTTTTTCAGTTGGAGAGACATTTATTATTTACGTTCGCACAGAGCTCCTCAGCAGTATAACGCCGCTTTTACTGCTTTTCTTTGGCCTCAGCTCGCCAGCCGCTTATTTTCTTCCCCTCACTGGCACGACAGGTTTATAACTTGGAAATGAGAAGTGCCGTTCTACGCCAAGCGAATGCAAAAACAACAATTGATGGACAGAATGCAGAACAATGTCATACATTCACCCCAGTACAGAGATCTGGGCCTAAATCCATCGTTTTTTTGCTCACCATGCCGTTCCAGTTTGAACCCAGCCATATGCAAATCAGTCTTGACCCTGTGCCCAATGGGAACAGTCCAGCCCGAACTGCCAGGCCAGGTCTTCCCTGGACTGGAAACAAGCATCCTAGGACCGGTTTCGGGGTTTCACCCCTCTTCAGCCAGGATAGCTTGATTCCAGTGGCATGGAGAGCACGGGACCCACGTCTGGGCATAACCGTCCCACTCGGGGTGACAAATGCAAAAACAACAATTGATGGACAGAATGCAGAACAATGTCATACATTCACCCCAGTACAGAGATCTGGGCCTAAATCCATCGTTTTTTGCTCACCATGCCGTTCCAGTTTGAACCCAGCCATATGCAAATCAGTCTTGACCCTGTGCCCAATGGGAACAGTCCAGCCCGAACTGCCAGGCCAGGTCTTCCCTGGACTGGAAACAAGCATCCTAGGACCGGTTTCGGGGTTTCAACCCTCTTCAGCCAGGATAGCTTGATTCCAGTGGCATGGAGAGCACGGGACCCACGTCTGGGCATAACCGTCCCACTCGGGGTGACAAAGGCAAAAACAACAATTGATGGACAGAATGCAGAACAATGTCATACATTCACCCCACTACAGAGATCTGGGCCTAAATCCATCGTTTTTTTGCTCACCATGCCGTTCCAGTTTGAACCCAGCCATATGCAAATCAGTCTTGACCCTGTGCCCAATGGGAACAGTCCAGCCCGAACTGCCAGGCCAGGTCTTCCCTGGACTGGAAACAAGCATCCTAGGACCGGTTTCGGGGTTTCACCCCTCTTCAGCCAGGATAGCTTGATTCCAGTGGCATGGAGAGCACGGGACCCACGTCTGGGCATAACCGTCCCACTCGGGGTGACAAATGCAAAAACAACAATTGATGGACAGAATGCAGAACAATGTCATACATTCACCCCAGTACAGAGTGTTTGATTTGCTCTAACGCTCCGTCCATCATCCCCTTTGGTATCGCTTTGTTCGTCCTAAGTTGGCAGGGTATGCCCAGACGTGGGTCCCTTGCTCACTTTGCCACTGGATTCAAGATAGCCTGGCTGATGAGGGTTTTGAACCCGAAACCGGTCCCAGAATGCTTGTTTCCGGTCCAGGGAAGACATGGCTTGGCAGTTCGGGCTGGACTGTTCCCATGAGGCACAGGGTCAGACTGATTTGCATATGGCCATGTCTGAACTGGGGTGGTGGAGTGAGCTAAAGAATGATGATGGATTAAACCCAGATCAGTTGACTGGGGGTGAGTGTTTGATTTGCTCTAACGCTCCGTCCATCATCCCCTTTGGTATCGCTTTGTTCGCCCTAAGTTGGCAGGGTATGCCCAGACGTGGGTCCCTTGCTTACTTTGCCACTGGATTCAAGATAGCCTGGCTGATGAGGGTTTTGAACCCGAAACCGGTCCCAGGATGCTTGTTTCCGGTCCAGGGAAGACATGGCTTGGCAGTTCGGGCTGGACTGTTCCCATGAGTCACAGGGTCAGACTGATTTGCATATGGCCATGTCTGAACTGGGGTGGTGGAGTGAGCTAAAGAATGATGATGGATTAAACCCAGATCAGTTGACTGGGGGTAAGTGTTTGATTTGCTCTAACGTTCCGTCCATCATCCCCTTTGGTATCGCTTTGTTCGCCCTAAGTTGGCAGGGTATGCCCAGATGTGGGTCCCTTGCTCACTTTGCCACTGGATTCAAGATAGCCTGGCTGATGAGGGTTTTGAACCCGAAACCGGTCCCAGGATGCTTGTTTCCGGTCCAGGGAAGACATGGCTTGGCAGTTCGGGCTGGACTGTTCCCATGAGGCACAGGGTCAGACTGATTTGCATATGGCCATGTCTGAACTGGGGGGTGGAGTGAGCTAAAGAATGATGATGGATTAAACCCAGATCAGTTGACTGGGGGTGAGTGTTTGATTTGCTCTAACGCTCCGTCCATCATCCCCTTTGGTATCGCTTTGTTCGCCCTAAGTTGGCAGGGTATGCCCAGACGTGGGTCCCTTGCTCACTTTGCCACTGGATTCAAGATAGCCTGGCTGATGAGGGTTTTGAACCCGAAACCGGTCCCAGGATGCTTGTTTCCGGTCCAGGGAAGACATGGCTTGGCAGTTCGGGCTGGACTGTTCCCATGAGGCACAGGGTCAGACTGATTTGCATATGGCCATGTCTGAACTGGGGTGGCGGAGTGAGCTAAAGAATGATGATGGATTAAACCCAGATCAGTTGACTGGGGGTGAATGTTTGATTTGCTTTAACGCTCCGTCCATCATCCCCTTTGGTATCGCTTTGTTCGCCCTAAGTTGGCAGGGTATGCCCAGACGTGGGTCCCTTGCTCACTTTGCCACTGGATTCAAGATAGCCTGGCTGATGAGGGTTTTGAACCCGAAACCCGTCCCCAGGATGCTTGTTTCCTGTCCAGGGAAGACATGGCTTGGCAGTTCGGGCTGGACTGTTCCCATGAGGCACAGGGTCAGACTGATTTGCATATGGCCATGTCTGAACTGGGGTGGTGGAGTGAGCTAAAGAATGATGATGGATTAAACCCAGATCAGTTGACTGGGGGTGAGTGTTTGATTTGCTCTAACGCTCCGTCCATCATCCCCTTTGAGTATCGCTTTGTTCGCCCTAAGTTGGCAGGGTATGCCCAGACGTGGGTCCCTTGCTCACTTTGCCACTGGATTCAAGATAGCCTGGCTGATGAGGGTTTTGAAGCCGAAACCGGTCCCAGGATGCTTGTTTCCGGTCCAGGGAAGACATGGCTTGGCAGTTTGGGCTGGACTGTTCCCATGAGGCAGAGGGTCAGACTGATTTGCATATGGCCATGTCTGAACTGGGGTGGTGGAGTGAGCTAAAGAATGATGATGGATTAAACCCAGATCAGTTGACTGGGGGTGAGTGTTTGATTTGCTCTAACGCTCCGTCCATCATCCCCTTTGGTATCGCTTTGTTCGCCCTAAGTTGGCAGGGTATGCCCAGACGTGGGTCCCTTCCTCACTTTGCCACTGGATTCAAGATAGCCTGGCTGATGAGGGTTTTGAACCCGAAACCGGTCCCAGGATGCTTGTTTCCGGTCCAGGGAAGACATGGCTTGGCAGTTCGGGCTGGACTGTTCCCATGAGGCACAGGGTCAGACTGATTTGCATATGGCCATGTCTGAACTGGGGTGGTGGAGTGAGCTAAAGAATGATGATGGATTAAACCCAGATCAGTTGACTGGGGGTGAGTGTTTGATTTGCTCTAACGCTCCGTCCATCATCCCCTTTGGTATCGCTTTGTTCGCCCTAAGTTGGCAGGGTATGCCCAGACGTGGGTCCCTTGCTCACTTTGCCACTGGATTCAAGATAGCCTGGCTGATGAGGGTTTTGAACCCGAAACCGGTCCCAGGATGCTTGTTTCCGGTCCAGGGAAGACATGGCTTGGCAGTTCGGGCTGGACTGTTCCCATGAGGCACAGGGTCAGACTGATTTGCATATGGCCATGTCTGAACTGGGGTGGTGGAGTGAGCTAAAGAATGATGATGGATTAAACCCAGATCAGTTGACTGGGGGTGAGTGTTTGATTTGCTCTAACGCTCCGTCCATCATCCCCTTTGGTATCGTTCTACGCCAAGCGAAGCAGGTGCCACGTTCAAGTGTGTGTTTTCAGCAGCAAGGCGCGCGCCACACCTCCCGGCACGCGCCGCACCGCCTGACGCGCGCGCTGTAGGTTTGGACGGAATTGTCTTCTAAATGAGGGAGAAGCAATACGGGTAGTGGCTCTTCTGCACGCTTGTTCATTCATTTGAGACCCAACTCGTCCTTGCTTCGGTAGCCGGGCTTTTTATTTTGTCAGGTCTCCAAGTCTCGTAGGTCATTAGGAGTCTCCTTGAGTTGACCGTTCCAATGCATGTCTTCGATCCCAAGCCTCGATTAAACATGCGCTAATGAAGATGCGTACTATGTGGGGACATTCAGGATCCAGCTGACACAAAGCAAAGGAGACAGGCCGCCATTTTGACGAGAACCATTGGCGGCTCCCGCAGGAGGGGTGTGATGAGCTTCCTGGATTCTAATGACCTGTGGAGCTTGATTTGTGCATCGCAGAGCGGGCCTAGGAGGGCTCGGCGACTGTCATAGAGCGTGCATTTAGCTACCTTTTACCAGTGATTCCTTGAAGGAAAAATACTTGTTTCTAGATTGCCTAGCGCAGCTCTCCTAATCGAACATAAACAGTCCCAAGGAGACACACGAGCATTTGTTATACCCGCATCCTGTCGTGAAAACTCTCACCAAACAATAAGGATTCCCGGCGGGTGACCCCGTAATGGGCCATGACGAGCAGCAAAGAGCCATGTGACCAGAAAGGAAGTGCTGAGAGACGAATTTTGTTCTCCCATCTTCTCTAATGAAGAGTAATTCAATGCTCGAAGCTCTGAGACCTCGCAACTCGTTACAGCGACGAGAGTGATGATGCGAACTCCCAGGTATCGGCACTGATGGTTATGAAAGTTATAGTTCTGCAGGTCAAGATTTATGTGAGACGCCACACCACTGCACGGCCCTCAGGAAACATTTAGATAACTCCAGGCCGAAAAAGAAATATGAGTCTGTCAGACGGCGAGAATGAAAACAAGCGCGCGCGCTTTGCAAGTTTGAAGAGGAGAGGAGGAGGCAGTAGGGGGAGGGGAGAGAGGAGGGGGCCTGCGCCTGTTTCCCTTGCGGGTGCGAGCTTTGAAACCATCTGTTAATTACAAACAGATGGTTTTAAAGCTCGCTCCCGCAAGGGAATCGCCAAACATGCACGCGTTGCCATTCAAAGCAATGCAACGAGTGCACGTTTTTGCCTGCAAAACCGGATCGATTTCAAAAGGTCTTTTTCCTAAGTAACGCATGCGCGCTGCGTAGGCGAGACCTAAAAAGGAAGAAAATGAAAAAAACACAGCGCATGTGCGCTGCGTAGGCGAGACCTAAAAAGGAAGAAAATGAAAAAAAACAAATTACTGCTTCCAATTCTAAAAAAAAACAAAAAATTCGGTCAAACCCAAATTTAATTCCCGACGCTCCTTCCTTTGACTAAAACTGATGAAATAGCCCAAAAATGTTAGGCCTACAATGCTCTTAAGCCTACCGGAAAGCAAAGAAAAAAAGCACAAAAACATCCCCAGGATAAATGCCAAGCAAATCAACCTGAAGAAACGGGTGTGTTGCTTTGTCATTAAAGAGAGCCAGACAGAAGTGTAGCTAGCTTAGTAAATGTATAGATTTTTTATTTTTCATGGGTAATAATCCAGATTTTCCCTCAGCTAGTGTCTGTGACAATCATCTTCCTCTATAAATTTGGGTATGATGACCCAGACAGAGATCACCAGCTGATTTGCAACCGCTTAACCACTGTGTACTCTCATTGCTTTTTACTTCAATCCCCACATTGCTGAAATTGGTCTCTTGAAATACGAAAATCATTCGATTTGTTGTTGAAAATGTCGGGAGTGAATATAAACAAATTAATTTCGATGCTCCTGCCATCAGGGACACAGTATTAGCAGCAGAAGAAAAGTTAAGTTCTGAGAGAGCGTTGATGTCAAACAAATTAAATATTAGTAATAATAATAGTTATTTTGCACAGGAGTAGTGAACTGGCTTGATGCCAGTGAAAATAGAACATGCATTCCACTCTTTGGAAGCAGAGGCAAGTACTCATGCCACAGTCCATCACGATGTTCCTAAATAAAATATTAAAATACTGCTCAAAAGTTCCCTTCCTTCTTTATTAAAGCTGTTAGGAAGGAACATTGGAAATTGCAAACTTGAAACAATTTCGCTTATATACAAGAAACTAATCAATAACTCGCCTGACATCCTGGCCACCCTTAAGACTAAATCGGAAGAGGATATTGGGGAATGTGAGGATGGGGAATGGGAGGAGACCACAGGCGTTTTTCGAGAGGTGGCAATTAATGCGGGTATTTGCTTTATTTAATTGCGTATTCCACACCGTTTTATTACTCCAGCTCTGCTATTCTGGCCATGGACCGCTGCCCTACAGATCTCTGCCTTCAAGATTGCGGGTAGAGGGGTACATTCTTTCACATCGTGGGGTCCTGCCCGCTGAGACGGTCATACTGGTTAGTGTTAAGGAAAATCACCGGGGAGGTCGTAGGGGTGGAGATACCGGACTCAGCTAAACTATGCCTTCTGCACATATGGGGGGATGACCCACAGCTGAATTATGACAAACTATGGCTATTCTTGGGTCTCGCAGTGGCAAAATGCAATATAGCACACTTGTGGGGTACAAGAGAGGCTCCAATTGTGGCAGGATGGGAACGAGACATAGACTAGTGTATGTTGAATGAAAAAACGATTTATTTGGGCAGGGGGGCCCACGAAAATGGGAGAAAATCTGGTTGAGTATCGCTCCTACAGAGGGATAAAAGAGAAGTTCATTTAGGGCCCAGGTGGTCATAACGTGGGTTCTCCCCAACAATCAGGAAATTTGTTCTCTCGTATTTGTCACTGTATCATATTTTGATTCGGAACTGCTGTATAGGTGTTAAGTTGTTGGATCTACCCCCAGGGGAGACACATAATAATGATATACAATCTGCAAGATGCTGTGGGGCATATTAGCAATGCCTGGCGATAATTATCGCAAAGCGCAATTAGCGCTTGGATAATTATCGCCAGGCATCGCCGGTTTCTAACGCGGAGTTAGCGTGCAATCAGCAATGCTAATCTCCAAAGCGATAGAAACCTTGGAGGACTAGTGTGAATATCGCCTGAAAACAGGCGATATTCACACTGTTCCCAGTTCTGCTTGCTGATAGTGCGAGGGGGACTTAGCCATGTAATCCACCTCTCATTGGATTACATGGCTAAGTCAGGGTGGGACCAGGTGTTAGCAAACCAGCGCTAAACGTGTTTAGCGCTGGTTCGCTAATCACCGCCCCTGCCTCGCTGATAGGCGTTAGCGACCTCAGCGACTGTTTCCAGTCGCTGTTAGGTGGGAAACGCCTACTTTGCATGCCATTAGCGATAAATATCGCTGGCATGCAAAGCGCACTCAACCCGGTCGCTATCGCCTAAAAGCTGTCGCTAACAGCAGTTAGCGACAGCTTGTTGATAAGGCGATAATATTATCGCCGCTTTAGCGGGAAAAAGTCCCGCTAAAGTGGCGATAATCGCCTTGCTAATATGCCCCTGTATCTTTAAAAAACGCAATAGAAAGATTTAGATTAAAAAAAGAGGGGCATATTAGCAAGACCGGCGATAAAATTATCGCCGTTTTAGCGACAGGAAACTGCCGCTAAAACGGCGATAATGGGCTTACTAATATGCGTTATAGAATTCCAATAGAAGCCTGGGTTAGATGTCCTGCACATCTAACCTGGGCTTCTATTGGAATTCTATAGCGCATATTAGCAAGCCCATTATCGCCGTTTTAGCGGCAGTTTCCTGCCGCTAAAACGGCGATAATTTTATCGCCGGTCTTGCTAATATGCCCCAGAATCTTTAAAATAGGTGAAAGCAGCAATAAATAACATTAAAAATGTGCAACTTTAAAGAGCTTTAATTTTGGGCAATTACATTAAAGCAAGAATGCCCAATTGGCATGGGAATGACACCAACATAGAAGTAGAGGATACATTTAAGTGTGATTTATTCTGCATCAGTAAACCTCCTTATGATATAGAAGCTCCTTGTAAGAGAGATACAGTAATATTGAGGGACTGGCTTGTTTCGCACACAAAGTTGTAGATCAGGAAAGCTCACATTTCTTACAGGTAGTTCATCATGCCCAATTGATAATTTCATTATTGGTATTAGGGCTTTTTAACAATTGCAAGCACTTAAGGTATTACTGTGGGATGGCAATGATCACCGTCTTGTAAAACTTGCTGACCAATCAGCCAACACCTGAATCCAATTCGGGGTTGGTGCTATGCTTTATAAATCAGCTTTTATTAATTCAACAAGCAAGCAGGAGACCGTTGTGTATGTGACAATACCCTATTATTTACCGGTAACATTCATTACTCCTGGTCCCGTTGCCCTCGTCCCTTTCATAACAAGTGGAGATAGCCATCTCCCAGACAGAAAAAAGAACAGAGGAATGCTGGACCCTAACCCTACCCCCTCCCACTGGGTGCACATAAACCGTACTTACCCAGCATTCCACCTGAACGTACAAAGCAACCAACAGGAAGGCCGGCCGTCCAGGAGGGAGGGAGGGAGGGGCGTAATGAATGGGACGAGGACAACGGGGCCAGGAGAAATGAAGATTACCAGTAAGTAATAGGGCATTACCCTCAGTTCCCTCCTGTCCTCATCCCATTCATAACAAGTGGAGAATACCAAGGCAAGAAACCCGGCCTTCCGAACCCCCAAGAACACACAGGATACCACGACAAGCAGCAGCCCAAGTGAAGCAAAAAGGGGAGAACCAGAGGAAAACACAACCAGGAGCACACAGCCCACAACACCCCCAACCAAACAAAAGGGCAGTACCCCCCGGAACAAGCAGGAGATGACCAAGGGGACCAAAAAAGCTAACCAACGGCGCAGACAAACAGAGGGCAGCCAACCACACCTGGAACATCCCTAAACCAACAACTGAGGAGGAGCCCCCACTAAAGATGCCTCGAGACAGTCCACAACAGAAGGACAGCGAGGATGCCCCACAAGGAAAAACAAACCAAGGCAACCAGACACTCCAGGAAGACAGGGCCACACCAATAGGGACACAACCAAGGAACACAGGGACCAGCACCCCGGAACGAGAAACCACAAGCGGTCCCCAGGAGGAAGCACTCCACAGAAAAAACCAAGAGAGCAGGGCACCCAGGCCCCACCAACCCCAACCCCAAAAAATGCCAAGCGGAAGGGAGACAACCAAGCAGGCGACAAAGCAAAGACCAACCAAGACAATCTGGAGAGGAGGCAAACCACAGAGAACCCAAGCCCACGAGGAAGGCCAAGGAGAACCAGAACCCCCTTCGCACCCCACAGGCCACAAAAATCCTGGAAGAACCTCCACCAGAGCAGCAGGCAGCCAGTCCCACCACCCCAAAACAGCAGCCCAAACTAGCATCAGCACAGTCCAAAGTGCGACCAATGAGGGGAAGCAAGGAAAGGCCCAACAAGCCTGCCGCAGCCAGGAAACAAAGAACGGCAGGACCAACAACAGGGCTAACCCCAACACCACCTAGGAGCCCAACAGAAGACCCGACCTGAAAAAGGAGGAGAGGGCCAGCCAACAGGACCAAGGCACACACCCAGAGGAGCAAACCAGGCCAGGGCCACACCAACCAAACTAGGAAGGGAGGAACCACCAACCAGGACCCAGGCCCAACCAAAAGAACACGACCACGAGAGAGTCCAGAGAAACCACAGAAAGACCAGGCCCCGGGCAGGAATAGCCAGCCCCAACCACCAGCGGCATCACAGAACAACCGACCGGGAGAAAGAGCCGGGGCACAGGGACAGGTCAACAGGCTAGGACCGAGGCACCCACCAGAACATAGGGGACACCAGGACACAACCCAAAATCCTGACCAACAAAGACCCAGGCAGAGGGAAGCAGGACCGACGAGTACCCGAACCCCTGCTGCCTGGAGACCAACCAGAAGGACCAGGCAACCAGAAACCCAGACACCACCTGGACATGCAATGGCAGGGGAGTACCAGAGGCAGGAACCCAGGAAGCACAACCCCCAACCAAGAACAAGATCAACAACCAGACCCCGGCCAAGGAAACCAAGGGGCAGACACCAGCAGACCCACAGCCACACCAGGGCACAGCAACCAAGAGAGGGGAAAGGCCAAAACCCCTAAGGCCACAGGGACCCAAGATGGCCACCACACATGAGGCACCACACACAGGGACCGTGCGACGGAGGCCAGGGATCACAGGACAAACCAAACACAAAAGAACCAGGGCCAAGCACCGCACAGAAGAAGAAGGGGGAAGAAAACCACCACCCCCACACCACCCGAGGCCGACAGACCCCAGACAGCCCAGCCGCCAAAGAATGGCACCAAAATGGCACTAAAAACAAGCCCACGTGAGCCACACGCCAGAGCACTTGGCCAACTCCAAAAATGGGCCCAAGGGGAATCAAACAAACCAGGGTCACCCTGAGCACAGCTCCGAACCACCCACCACTCAAAGGCAGCAGCAAAGCAAGGCCAGAGCAGAGGCAAAAGACCAGAGAGAAACTCAGAAAGCACACAGAGGCAGACAAACCCGCCGCAGGGATGCCACAGACCCCATAATAAACGGTTGAGGCACCCAAACAGGAATGAAAGAGGGAAGACAAAACCGCAACGCAGCAACACCCTAGGGAAGATAGACGCAGCCCCACACCGCCTGCCCCCACCACCCCGCCCAGGTATGCCCAAAAAGCCAAGCGCAGGGCAAAAGGCAAACCACCAGACAGGCCACCAGGCAGTCCCGGGGGCACCACCAGCACAACCCCCAGGCCACCACACACCCAAGGACTGCTGTGACCAGAGAGGGTGCCCACAGGCACAGGGCAAAACAGGGAGCCAATGGCCGCTGGATCATGGCAGGCCTGAGAGAAAGAAAAACCCCAAGCCCCGACAGGGGGAAAGCCCTGCAAGCAGCAGGGAGACCAGGACACAAATGGCCTGAGCCTGCAGGCAAATGTGTACTTCACCTAGTAATCCCAGGCAGTCACCCATTCAGGTACCAACCAGGTCCAACCCTGCTCATTGTCGGAGAGGACGAGACCAGGTGCATTAAGGGTGAAATAGCAGTAGCGCCAGATGCCACGTGGCACACACCCCAGTGCAGGCAGAGCACACACACCACCGGCAACCCCAATCAGCCAGCCCTGCGCCCTCAACACTCCAGCGCGGGGCAAAAAGCCATAATCATGAAAAAGAAACGCCAAGAGCACCTGGAATTCCCAGGGGGACTCCCATCCACGTACTAACCAAGCATGACGCAGCTCAACTGCTGAGACGAGACAAGATCAGGCGCTTGCAGCGCGGAAAGGTCATAGGTTCCAGACACTGGAGGCAGGCCGCAATCCAGGGGCACCACCAAGTCAGCCCCGAGCCACCAACCATCTTCCAGCATGTCCTCCCGCCTGGCCCGGCCCACAGGAGGACGCTCCCTTGCAAACCGGAACCACTTAGCGGAACCGGCAAACCAGTCGCAAAGGGCCGGGCGGCAACCACTGCGCCTCCCAGCAAGCCCGGCAGGCCAGGAGGCACCCAAAGAGACCCGTCAGAGACAGCCCGGCTGTCAGACGGGGAATCCAGGAGACCACCATCCCCATCCAGCAGGTGCAGCATCCAGTACAAACCTTGTCACATTCTGTGGGCAGACAGAAAAGAGAAAAGGCGGAATGCTGGGTAAGTACGGTTTATGTACTCCTAGTGGGAGGCAGTTTGGGGTTAGGGTCACAGCATTCCTCTGTTATTTTTTCTGTCTGGGAGATGGTTATCTCCACTTGTTATGAATGGGACGAGAACAGGAAGGACCTGGGGGTAATGAATTACACATCTATAAGGGAAAAATACAATTTGTGGGCTAGCCAATGTAGAACTGAAATATAGCCATGGAAGAGCTCTCCGAGCATGTCAGTCTGAATATGATAGCTGAATTATATATATTTTTATGGGGAAAAAATCAAATCATTAGTAGGAGCAATGTTGTACCTTTCAGCTCGAGATCCCTAACAAAAATGAATTCTTTATTTGAATCTAAGCCTAGAGAGAATCTCACTGTACTTAAAAACTACAGATTGCATGAGCACTTAATTGATAGGGATGAAACGGAATTATTGGAATTTAAGAGTTAGGCTTCGAAATATTGAGCTATTATAAGTAAAAATTTAAAAAAGGCTAAAGTGAACACTTGACGTTTGATGGAGGAAATTGTTAAGTCCAAAGATATGAAAGCTTTTTGGAACAGGCTAAACAGAATATGTGTAAAACTTAAATTGTGTGGAGAAGGTTTACCGAATATTGACTCCCTGTTGGGTCTGGAGTCGCAACTGAAACTGTTAACAATGTCTATATCAATTATGTATATTTTCTTAATAAGTGGAATCTTGATAATTTGGAAGTGAAATTCAACTATATCAGTTGTAGTTGAGTGCCGGGGCCTGATGTTTTACCGAATAATCATTACATCAGATTCATAAATATAGGTGCAAACATACTTTTATTTAGAGATATAATGGACACAGGCATTACCTCACATTTTCTCTTTGAGCAATGTAGTGAGAAAATTCATTGTAGATGGCAATTGATATGCATTTTTTGTGGAGGTCCATGTTGCTTTTGATACAGTTGATCACCCTTATTTAAGATGGCTTCGATAACTCCAAGGGGCATATTAACAAGGCGGCGATAAACAATTATCGCCGCTTTTGCGGCCGTTTTCGGCCGAAAAGCGGCGATAATTATATCGCCTTATCAGCAAAGACACGCTATCGCGTGTTTTGCTGATTTTGCTCCCGTTTCCAGCACGCCTGACTTCGCATCGATAATGAGATGCAAAGTAGGCGTGTCTGTGGAAACAACATGGGTAAATATCGCGAAGGCAGCTTCGCGATATTTACAATGCGAGGAAGCGATTGTTTTAATCGCGTTAAGTATGCTTTAACGCAGGAATTTAACGTCTGTTAAATTCCTGACTAAGGCATACTTAACATGGGGGTGGATTCTGTGGCTAAGACCACAGGCCCTATCATCTAGGATATCGCCGTTTTCCCATGGAAAACGGCGATATCCACGCTATCTCTGACATTTTTATCGCCACGGCGATGCGCGTTGTTAATAACGCGCTAACCGGGCGATAAATTCCAGAGATAGCCGGCGATAAATATGCAAGCGCTAAGCGCGCTTTGCGATATTTATCGCCGGCCCTTGATAATATGCCCCCAAATGTCTTACGGCCCTTGTGCAAGTTTTGTGTACAGACACATGGACAAAGAGCAAATTGTGTGAAAGAGGTCACCTTACAGACAAAATGAATGGGGCATATTATCAAGAACGGCGTTAAAATTATCGCCGCTTTGGCGGCAGAAAACTGCAGCTAAAGCGGCGATAATGGGCTTGATAATATGCCCTTGAGAATTCCAATAAAAGCCCATGTTTACACCAGAACATGGGCTTCTATTGGAATTCTCAAGGGCATATTATCAAGCCCATTATCGTCGCTTTAGCAGCAGTTTTCTGCCGCTAAAGCGGCGATAATTTTAAAGCCGTTCTTGATAATATGCCCCATTATCTTTAATAGGCTGAAACAGAGCTATTTCCTAACCCCGCTTTTACTTGCCTTGTATTGCTCAGACCTTCTTTAGACCCTTGCTGCATCATTATGTTTTCCTCTGAAAGTAAGAAAACAGCACACCAATGTTTTTCTACGTGCCGGTGATTTAGTTATGATAGGTCCTGCACCAGTGCAGCGCTAGATTAATACCCTGAAACCACATTGAGATTTGAAAAAATTCTCTACAGATACAACTCAAATAAAGTTTTTGGGAACCTGGTGCACTGAGTGACCTGTGTTGTGGACCGCAAGGGAGCCTCAAGGCCCCCGTGGTCCCTGCCACCTCCCCGCCTCCAGCGGGAGCTGGCAATGCTTTGACAGATAGGGGACTGTTGAAAGGCAGCACCCTGTCTGTGAAAGCAATGTTTTCGTCTGTTTCTCTGCATGCATATTTATGCGCAGAGATATAGATGAAAACTATGCTTTCTGCAAACCAGAGCTGTTTGATGGCTCTGGATTGCAGAAAGTGGAGTTATATTTTCTTTTGCTCTGTGGGATATGGCAGCTCCCACCAAGTAAAAGCAAACAGCTATGTCCCAGGGGTGAGCACCCCAGAACATAGCAGAAGCCGGCCCTGGGGGGTGGCAGTCTCCGGGCCATCTTTGGCTCCACGAGGGGGCGTGGAGCCCCCTTCCAACGTACAGGTTAGCCTGGGGAGGTGGTGGTCCCTGGAGCTGAGGGTCCGTGACAGATCCCCTACATTAATGTATTTCAGCCCCGGATGGCCGGACCCCGGGGGATGGGGCCCTGGGCCAAAATCGGCCCAGGGTGGATGGGCCACATGGCCCCCTCTCCTATTACAGGTAGGCCGGATCCTGGGGATGGGGTCCCCGTAGCTGAAATCGGCCCAGAGAAGGGGGCTGCGCAGCCCCCCTCCCCAATTCCAAAAAGGCCTGGTCCCAGGGCCCCCATCCCCTAATAAAACAAAATACATTTTTTTAAAAAGCCAGCCGGGCAAGTCGAGGAGGCCCCCCCCCAGTTTCACCTTCACTCTTCAAACGCACCTCATGGTGCACTACTAGTTGGGGGATAAAGCTGTAAGGTAGGGGCGACGCATGACCAGCCACTTCAATGCATATTGCTTAATATGCGCTCACTGGGAAAACACAAATACCAGATAGAATGCCTATTGCAGGTTTCTACCCCGGACCTAATATTTCTAACTGAGACATGGACTAACCAATCATCGGACCCTGATTGGAATACTGCTCTCCCGTCTGGTTACTCAGTGGCCAGCCAGGATAGGGTAGGGAATGTTGGAGGGGGAATAGCGATAATTCATCGCAACCAGTTAAAGGTGCATGTAGAGGCTATCTCACAGTTACCTTCAGAAGCGATGCGCTTCGTGTTAAAAGTTAATAACAACTTTATTCTTCATGGCATACTCTTGTATCGGCCGCCCGGTCCCAGAGCAGCTTTTACTCAAGCCCTACAGATTCTTTTGGAATCTTGTTTAGATTCTAAATCGCTTATTATTTTGGGTGATTTTAATTACCAGTTGGAAATCAATAATTATTCAGACACTAGTAGGCTATTGGATAAATTAGCAGGGTATGGCCTGGCCCAGTTAGTGTCTGGACCTACTCATTCTGCTGGACACACACTTGACGGTATATTCACAAATAATTCTGACGTCACAGTGGTTAAAACTTCCCCTCTTCCCTGGACCGACCATTGGGCGATATACTTCAACATTAGGTTCACCCAACCTGACATTCCTATTGCAAATAAATCTGCTAGTTTAAAAATCAGATCATGGAATAAAGTCCAAGGGGTGGAACTTGAGCAGGCTTTAAACATCTGCCCCCCCCTACGGGTCATGGATAACAATGAGGCTGCAATCCAGTTTGATAAATGGATTGCTACAGCGGTTAACCAGGTGGCACCCGAAAAAATTATTAAAATAAGAAGATCTCGGGTGACGTCGCCATGGTATGGACCCGAGCTTAAAAGCTTAAAAGCCACTTGTAGGAGAGCAGAGCACACCTGGAGGACGGATTACAGTAGGGAGCACAAGTCAGCATACAACATAGCACTCCAACTTTATAAAGAGGCTATTATAAAATCAAAAATTACATACTATACTGCAAAAATTGAGGCGGCTAAAAACTCCTCTAAGGAGCTTTTTAAAACCATCCAAGTGCTATCTAAACCACAACAGGTCAGTTCATTTAAGCCAGACCAAGCTTTTTGTAATAAAATGGCAAATTTTTTCCAGACCAAGGTGCAGCTAATCTATGACGATCTCCATAACAACTTGAAGTCTGCGGAAAGTGGCCTGGACTTAGCACTGGAGGATATAACGCCCCAGCGCCAATTAACTAGCTTTAGTTCTTTCACTCCAACAGAGGTGAATAAAATCTTATTGACAACTAAATCTGGATCCCCGAAGGACCCATGTCCACCAATGGTCATGCACCTGGCCTCAGGGATGATTAGTTCATATCTAACCCCGATCTTAAATCAAGTACTTGAGTCGGGGACGTATCCGTTGGTCTGGAAAACAGCCTGCATAAGACCAATTTTGAAAAAACCGGTCTTAGATCCCATGGAGGTGAAGAATTATCGACCCATCTGGTGTCTGCCTATTACAGCTAAAATCCTCGAAAGGGCGGTGAATCAGGAGCTTATGCAATATCTAGATGTTAACAATCTGCTGGACTCTAGTCAGCATGGCTTCCGGTCATGTCACTCGACCGAGACCGCCCTGATCATGGCAACTGAGGAAATTCGCAGACAGGTGGATGGAGGGGGTAGAGCCATCCTCATTCTCCTAGACCTCTCAGCAGCTTTTGACACCGTGAATCACATGGTGTTAGTGCGACGGCTGAGGGCGGTGGGGATTGGCGAAGTGGCCCTGTCCCTTCTTTCTTCATTTCTGGCCTCCAGGGAGCAGAGTATATATTGGGAAAATGTGCAATCCGATTCTTTCCGCCTACCGTGTGGAGTGCCACAGGGATCTGCACTGTCACCTACACTGTTCAATATATACGTCACTCGACTCGCCACACTCATTAGAGAGTATGGCTTTTCGTTGGTTTCCTATGCAGACGACTCACAGATTGTCATCTCTGTATCCAAACAGTCCGAAGTCACGGCAGTCAACTTCCATTCCTGTCTCACCCACATCATGAGATGGATGAGTCGTAACTATCTTAAGATCAATACGGACAAGACGGAGGTGATGGAGTTTGGCAACGCCCCATCCCTGTGGAACCCAACCTGGTGGCCGACTGAGGCGGGGCAATGTCCCGTGCTGTCCAACAAAGTTAAGAATCTGGGGGTCATTTTTGATGACCAGCTTAATTTTGTGGCCCAGATCAACAGTGTAACCTTGTCCTGCTTCTTCTTATTGAAGCTTCTTAGGAAGATTTTTCCTTTCATCCCCCAAGAATTGAGGAAATCAGTAGTAGTGGCCCTCATCCTCTCGCGATTAGACTATTGCAATGCGCTGTTTATAGGCATTAATATAGCGCAGAGGATAAAACTGCAGTCAATACAAAATGCTGCTGCCCGGCTATTGTTAAATATTCCTAGGGGTCACCCCACTTCTGCTGCCATTAGGTCACTAAATTGGCTCCCGATTCAGCAAAGGACGGAGTTTAAAGCCTTATGCTTGGTCCATAAGACATTATATGGCGGAGGGGCAGCAGATTTCCGGAAACTCTTTTCCTGGTACACCCCCACCAGAAACCTCAGATCCACAGACGCGGGTTTCATCTGTATCTCCAAAATTCGTAAAGCCAGATGGGGAGGGAGGATCTTATCACATTCTGCAACCAAATTGTGGAACCAGCTGCCCATCTCTATGAGATTATTGTCAAATAGGCTTCTTTCTAGGGAAGGCGCTAAAAACTTGGTTGTTTCCAGTACTCTAAGGTTAGGCATAGCTGTTGCGATCCCTCTATCTCACCTTTTAGCGCCAAGACGCTTCGGCAATCGAGCGCTCTATAAAACTATATCCTATCCTATCCTAGCCTATCCTTGGCTCCTGGGGTCCTTGGGGGACAATTACCCCTCCTGCCTTCAGTAAGTCACGCACACAGCAGATTGCTAAAAGGCATCTGAGGACCCGCCCCCTTTCTCCACCACTCTCCAAACGCGCCTCCTGGTGCACTGCCCATTGGGGGATGTTGTCCCCTTTGATGCTAAGGGTCCTTGGGGGCCAAGAACCCCTCCTGTTGCCTCTGGTAAGTCCCACACTACGGGATTGCTGAGAGCTGGTCGGAGGCCCCCTTTCTCGACGACTCTGCAAAAGCACCTCCTGGTGCACAACTGGTTGGGGGTTGAAGTCCCCTTGGCTGCTGAGGGTCCTTGGAGGCCAACTACCCCTCCTGTTACCTCCAGTAAGTCCCACACAGTGGGATTGCTGTGAGCTGGTAGGAGGCTTGCCCCCTTTCTCCACCACTTTGCACATGCGCTTCCTGGAGCACTACTGGTTGGGGGATGAAGTCTCCTTGGATGTTGAGGGTCTTTGGGGCCAAGAACCACTCCTGTTACCTCCAGTAAGTCCCACACAGCGCTGGTTGGAGACCCCACCTTCTTTGTCCACCACTCTGCAAATACGACTGCCAGTTAAAAAAACATAGATATTCACTGAAAAAACCAAAGGTTACAGGGACATTATAGTCAGGAAATAAAATTAAAAAAACCTTAGTATTTCACTGAAAAAAACAAAGGTTAAAGGGGCTTTATAGTTAGGCTCAGATTTCACTCATACAAAACCACAGAAATTCAGCAGATACAGCTACAACAAGTTTCCCAAACAAGGGGAATTGAATAATATCAAAGC
Source organism: Calotriton arnoldi (assembly GCA_963921515.1). Classification (NCBI taxonomy): domain Eukaryota; kingdom Metazoa; phylum Chordata; class Amphibia; order Caudata; family Salamandridae; genus Calotriton; species Calotriton arnoldi. The sequence continues at coordinate 1,487,671 of CAWUFW010002670.1, read as the reverse complement.
TGATTTTTATGGCTTTTGGCGAATCCCACATGTCATTGGAGCAATTGATTGTACACATATTGCTTTCATTACACTACAGGCCAATGAGCAAGTATATCAGAACAGGAAGCACTTACACTCAATCAATGTACAAGTGGTGTGTTTGGCAGATATGTGTATTTCCCACACCTGTATCAGATTTCCCAGATCAGCCCATGACTTGCACATTCTAAGGACCAGTGTCATACCCCGTTTGATGACTCAACTACTGCCAGAGTGGGCCTGGCTTGTTGGTAAGTAAGCTTTTTAATGCTGTTTGTTGTGGATGGCTTTGTGTGTCTTATCAGTGAAGGCTTCCTTGAACATTGTACTCATGTGTATCTTCCATTTACGAGACACAGGATACCCTAACCAGCTATGGTTACTGACACCATTGTGGAATCCAGTCACTCCAGGAGAACTCCGCTTCAATGAGGCCCATGGGAGGACAAGGCGGATAGTGGAGCGGACTTTTGGCCTCCTGAAGGCAAGATTCTGTGTCTTGACAAAACTGGAGGAGCCCTACAATATTCTCCTGGAAAGGTGTGCCAGATCACCGTCGCCTGCTGCACGTTCCACAACCTGGCAATTAGGAAGGAAATCCCCCTGATTAAAGATGAAGGAGAGCAGCAAGTGCCACTGGCTGAGGACCCAGGACTGGGTAATGAAGACAGTGGTGAGGAGGTTGGAGTTGACTTGCAACAACACTTTATCAGCAACTTCTTTACATGACTGTAAGTATGCACTGAGATGTCTTTCCTATTCCACTGTGTTTGTTGTTGTGTAGCTGTGTGGACTAAGTGTATGTACACATCACAGTGTAGAATACGTGTGCCAATGTTGATGCAGGACAGGTTTGGAATATGGTCCTAGTTAGATGCACACTGTCTCATTTAGGCCTAACTATTGTTAACAGTGACATTGTTCTGGTTGACGTTTAAGTTTGCTCTTACTTGTGAGACATGATTTACCCTTGCTTATCTTATTTCATTTTGTTGTTTCAGTTCACTGTGCCATGTCATCAACTGAGGGGAGTTTCTGAGTTTTGCCACCACCAGGCATATGATGCTGTGTCTGAGTGCAAGCTGGACATATAATGATCATGTGAATGTCTCACACAGACTTTGAGGCTACATAACTGTTATGATACCTGCTTGCAATTGTAGGAATTGGAGTTTCTACAGCACCAATGGACTTTCATCCCATTGTGTGTACTATGTTTTGCAATAAGTGTACCATCATGTGCTCAAAACAATCTGGTTGTGGGGATAGACAATGGTAGTTCTCATTCATATCACCTAGATGAGCAAGGCTAAACAAAATGATGCAGCTGTAGATGTGTGTCCTCATTGTATGTCACAGTACAAGTGCCACACCACTGACATATGCTTGTAACCTACCCAAAGATGCAGCCCAACTTCTTGTAATGGTACCTGTTTGCACTGGCCAGTAGTACAGTCCTGTGTGCCTTTATTTTGTCTACTGATTGTATATGTAATTTATGGTGTCTGTGTTCTGCTACCAGGTGTTCACAGCTAATAAAAGTCGTGTTTCGCATTGAAGTTTGCATTGTCTTATGTAGCTCCTCCAAATATTTTGTCTAGTTGTTTGAATATGACAAACTAGTTAGGTGGCATAGCTTGTTCAGTGGGAAGTCAACTTGTGATGATTGTTCTAACAAATGACTTTCTGTGAAAAGGTACCGTGGACTAAAGTTTGTATGATACTTGTTGACCTAGGTTGTTTACTCTTTCATCAAAGTGCTCACATGCTACTCACAACAAATTGAGATAGATGTCAAAGGCACAGCATGAGCTGGTATTGATGTGCAAAGAGTATTTTATTTACAAAACATGGTGGATAGGTGAAGACACACATTTTGGATCAGTGAAAATGAAACAAAAAGAAAATAGAGAAGTTGACAGTGTTGTTGGTTGAAATCCAAAAACTTATAGCCACAGTTATCAGAGTCCAAAGTCCTACAGTGTACTTCCATCTGATGTAGAACAGTTGGTATGAATATTCAACAAAGTGAACTGGTAGCGCACAAAGAAGGATATCAGGTGCACCTTTTTTCACTGCCTGTGGCTTATGCGTAGCCATCCGACTCTCCTGTATCTTTCCTTGGATGACCCACACCATGTTTGGGGGGGGACAACAACTGCAGGCTCCTGGGATACTGATGATTCTCCATCAGACTCAGCGTCCATCCCTGTGGTTTGTGCAGATGTCAAGGGCACAGATGGAGACGTCACACAGGGAGGGGAACTTGTGTGTGCAAAGGCCTGGTGGAGGGTGGAACTGATCCCCCTCAGCTCCCCAATGACCTTGTCCATTTGCTCATTGAACTACTCGAGTCTTCGGTCATGGGACACCTGCAGTTGTTCAATGTTCCGGAGGTGTTCTGAAACCTGGCCCATTGCTCCCTGGTACCACTCATGGGCATCGAGTACCCGGGAGAGGTTGGCTTGGGCATCAGTGGTACCAGCTGTTTGGCGACGGGTGTCTGGTCAATGCCTGCTGCACATCCCGAAGTACATTGCTGAACATGGGATGGGATATTCCGCCAGCGGTTGCCACTGTGTACTGGAATGACCCAGTGGCCAAGAAATGCAGCACTGCCATCACCTTGACTTTGGGTGTCAGTGATGAAGGATAGTAGCAATCTGGATACAATGAAGGTGCCAACCGCTGGCACAAATCATTTATTGTGGCCTTAGTGAGATGGAATTTTCCGATCAGGTCTCTCTCTTCCATGGTTTGTAGGTCAGGAAAGCGCCTGTAGATGGGAGGCTATCTTATGGCTCCACCGTGATTTCTATGTGTGGAGTGTAAAAACAGTAGGTGTTAGATCACATTGTGCCCAGTAACATGCATTTAGACAAACAAAAAAGACCAAGTGAACACACATGACAGTCCATGGCAGTGCAAACCAGATTTCACAAAACAAAACATATACTAACCATACCATACCATACATGACGTTTCTGATTATGTCTCAAATGTATAGTTACACAGGAAGGAAAGTACACTTGACTCATATCACTAGTGGCAGTTGTTTTGTGATGGAAAATCAAGCAGTACATAGTCCAAATCTCACAAGCCAATTACACATGACTTAGGTATATCTAATGACTTAGCGAATTTTGTCGTAAACACAGTAGGATCAAGTTATGTATGGCATCATGTGCACCACATGCATCTTGAAATTCACTCAGCACTTCATGCAGACAAATGTTACATGGTGTACACTGTCATGCTGTCTTGTCTGCATTGCACATACAATGACATACACAACCCATTGACAATGTACATCTTGCTCAATATGCAGATGTCACTTAACACATGAACACATTGACCACTTACAATGTCCCATTTACTCTCAATGACTCTGTAGGCTGATTGAATTTGGAGTGTATAGCCAGGGGTCTCTAACCTTTTCTGAATAAGAGCTACTTATGTTCAATGAAAATCATACTGAGCTACTAATATTATTAGAATGGGAACAGTGATCACATCAGAAAAGATTACATTAGTGGCCACCCCATGCAAGATTACCAGCAGTGATTACCTCAGTTCACCAGGCAAGTTTGCAAACAGTAATATGAAAATGGTATCATCAATTTGCAATGCACCTACCGGGTTAATACATGACAGTCATAGCTGCAATGCCCTTGGAGAAAAGGTAATAATTGTAGTAATATCTCCCACATGCCTCATGATTTATTACTCAAATATCAGCTTTAAATATATTTTAGAAAAACAGCCATTTGTCCTTAGCTAAGTGTATGAATTCTGAATGTACACACATTTCAGTCTCAAATTTGCGCTTTTCAATTTTGGGATACATATATTAATTCAACCATGCAAAAGATTCTACTTTAGTAGGTGGGGCTGCACACAGGAGAGCTACTTACAAGTGGCTGGAGAGCTACCAGTAGCTCACGAGATACTCGTTGGAGAAGGTAGCATACTGTACATCAGACACACACCCCCTTTCCACCTGGACAACACACACATCACACACTGGGTGACAGTGGCTTCCCAAACTGTTATGTGGTGTATTCACACCTGACAATGGACATGGGCCGCAAACTGACTGAGAGAAATTTGAAATTCAGAATCTGTACTGTGTACTTTCATGTTGGTTTAGCCTGCCAACAAGTGTTTCAGGGTCCTCTCAAGGTGACTTATATATGTGAATGTGTGCATTTTCACTGTATGCTCCTTAAACACACAATATAGTGCATCCAGGCATGTTTTAGTACAAAACTTTAACATTTTCAAGTTTTTTCCACCAACCAAATCTACATTCAAAAGTCGTGGTAGGTGGTTCAGAACCGAGGCGGACACAGCAATAGGCTGTAACTTGTTATGGTGACAGTTGCGGCTCGCTGATTGTGTCCGCCTGCAGTGAAGATCGACGAGGTAAACTTCTATTGCCAATGTAGCGATCTTACTCGCGGACTGCCGGGTATTTTGAACTGTGCGATAGGTGGAATGTCAGGCAGCATTTGAATGCATTGGCCGACTTCGGAAAATGCGACTGATGCAGACCTATCCCTTTGACCGCCCGCACAGAAGATCTCCTATGTGGTCTAGATATAAGCCTTGCGTTCTGCTAGACTGATCACTTGCCTTCAGATCCTTCACTTCTACAGGCCTCCCCATCTCTCTGCTGCTGTTCACATCCTCTGGGAGCTACAATGTCTCACTGTTCAGGGATCAGGGCCCCTGCCTTCACAGCTGAGGAGCTGAAGATGCTGGTGGACATGGTCCTTCCCCTGTACAGGCAGCTGTATGGCACACCAGAGGAGCAGGAGAGAACAATTCAGACAGGAAACATATTTTAAATGTCAGCTAACCATGCACATAGGGCACACATCTTGAAATGAGACACAAGTTAATCTGTAGCGAATTGTTTAAAAGTGTGTTTGTAAATGTGATGGACACATTCACTGCTGTATGTGTTTCAGTACTCGTGTGGAGTTTAAATCACTGTTCTCATGTGAATATCTCATCATCAAACACAAACTTTGTATGGTGTATTAGTTAGGCATGTAAACATCAGTTTGACGTGATGAAGCCTTGTTTTCTGTCATATTTCAAAGTACATTTGCTAGTCGAGTCATAGCTAAACTGACTCTAATGCTGAATGCAAAATGTCACTTGCATATGTGGCTAAGTAGTTATTGTATACAGTCACTACAACAACTCCACAAACATGATACAATATCAGCATTACATCAGTCATGTCACAAGCCATCACATGGCAAATCACAGTTCTCCACAATGTTCATGTCAGCTGTAGGAAGGTGACCAGGTGTATGAGTCATAATGTTGATTCAGGTCATGTGTAGATCATGTTAGACAATGTGTAATTGACAGTGTAATCATTGTCAATTTGGCATGCCAGTTAGCTGTATGTCCAGGGCCAAAACGCTACAGTTCCCTTCTGCAGACGACATAGGTGTGCTGAGGTCAGTCATTGTGAGTTTTCATGCCACATGTGTTATTCTCCTACCCACAGTGCAGTGAGAGGTGTTGCATGATCACTTAGGGCAAGGTCAGGTTGGAATGTGGTGTCAACAGGAAATGAAAAATTGTCATATATGTTAAGATCACACGTTTGACAGCAGGTGCAGTGTTGAGAATTCTAGTCTGCTAACTTGGTTATTGTTTACGCAAACTATTCCTGATCTACTTTACAAAGTACATGGATATGTACATCTTGCATGTGTACTAAGTGTCCGATACCATGTCATCCTTACAGGTCAATACTCATCAGGAGGTATTCCTGGGGAGGACCATCGCCCGAAAGGTGTGTTCCCTAGGGGTCACACGTCGGCGCAGTGCCCACTGCCACAAATGGTGGCAGGACCTGAGGGGCTGGGCAAAGATTGCCAAAGTACAGTTGGGACTGGCACCTCCAGACAGGAGGGACGCATGCCGCACCCTGACCCCCTTTGTGTGTTGCAACCTGGCAGTGGTCTATCCCAACCTCGATGGGCAGTTGAGAGCCAGACAGCAGCAAGGAGGGGGTGAGTATGTGCCTTGATGAGCTTTGTACAATACTATGCATGTACATGTTTTGCAGGCAGTGTCATGACTTTAGGGTTTTGCGACAATCGAGACCCATGTAATGTGTAACATGTAGCATATGCAACAAGAGTTGTTATTGCATGGTTAGGTCCCTTGAATCAAGGCCATGTAAGACTAAAGGAGGCTGGGTATTACCAATTATGCAATTCCATTGTGTAATAGGCACATGACAACACAATGTGCAAGAAAGAGACCCTTTACCTATGTCTGTACTGCTCAACATAGTTCATCACAAATACCATAGTTTCCCATGCTCTGTGTATTGAGACAACAAAACTTTTGTGTTAGTTGATGCATGTGAACTTGACTGTGACATGCCATGCAATACAACCAGATAGTAGGCACAGTGTAATTGCAGGCCTTGGTAAGTGGAGATTGATCTGTGTTAAACAATTTATAAACAGCACTAGTGCTCTGTTGTCCAATGAAGCAGATGTCAATAGTCAGACCTATGTATACTGATGTCACATGTCAGACTGAACCTTACCATAAGTGAGTGACAGAATACATCCTATATAAATTTGAGCTGATTCCGTGTTTTGGACTATTTGTGGGTGACAACAGATGTCTGTGAGTGCCTAACAAAGTAGGTGTTAGGTTGAGAGGGGGGTAAGTCCATGGAAATGTAAGTTACACATTACCTATGGTATTGATCATTGTTAGTAGGGCCATGAATCTTTGTGTGCAAATGAAACTATGTTTTAGCACTGTTACGCAGATATCTGGAAATGTGGCTTCACCGACATCTTTGAAGGGCAGATATATTCAGGTGAAGAACCCAACTGCATATATAAGCTTGACAATATGTGACTGATGGTATTTTTCAGGGAGGCATAACTGACTTGTCCTTTTGAGATGTGGACATCAGCAGAATGCACACTTGTTAAAAGGTATCAATTAAAATGTTGTGCACTATTATTAAGGCCACACAATGATTCTACCTGGCCTGGTGGTATAGTAAGCTACATGTCCCTGAAGTAATATTAAGTCATTCTCACTGGCAGTGTGATAAGCTGTGTCTACATAGAAAACTGTTGTGTGTGTTGCAATCTGCATATATTACGTTTGATTATTGCACTGCGCAGACATGACACAATATTTGTAGAAATACATTTTTGACTTCCTAGGAATATATTGAGTGTGTGACTTCTATATGTGTTACACATGTGACACTTGGAACTGCTTCATCTGCTAATGGACAGATGTGCAACAGTAATGTGATCCATGTGAAATAGCCTATTCCATGGCTCTAACATCTTGATGTTGACTCATCAAACTATGTTTACTGAAGCAGGGCACCTGCTGTTCCACAAGCTCTGGATTGGGAGAGTTCACTGTATGCTGTATGTTAAGGCTAAAGTGTTCTTCCATTTCTTAGTAGAAGGTCTATTCTCCCTTGGATCACATGAGGTAAAGGTGGTATACTATTAGGCCTCAGGAATGAGAGACAATACGTCAGCTGGTACATAGATGTGGTTAAGATGTTGAGAAGGATAAACAAGACGTTGCATCAAACTATGTTCCTGACACCATCATGTGAGAGTGTGCACAGGTCTTGTAGCTTTCACTAATGTGCTATTGACTCTGTATGACCTAATGTTGTCATCAAAGTAGAAATTATGATGTTAGCCAATGTGGGTAGACTTGTTATTACACCTATGTACCATGTACATCTCAACTAATTTCTTTTCTAATCTTTTTTTCAGCATCAGACCAAGGCAGCGAGGAAGACAGTGCCACAACTGTTAGGGAAGCAGCTAGCCCCAGTGGTTTTCATGCTGCCAGTAAGCAAGAGGGAACCAGTGGCACTGAGGATGATGGGAGCTGACAAGCGTCACAGAAATGTAGTCAACATCTGACTCCAATTCCAGTGAGCCCTCCCAGGAGGTGGTAGATCCCCCTGGACCTGCGTCCATTTCATCTGAGTCCACCAGCCCCCTACAATCTCTACCCTCACAACTGCTCCCCAGCCCACTGTCTGTGGCTGCTCCCCTAAGAGGGGAGGAGTCTCCTTCACTCCAGGCACCTCATACCCTGCCTCTATCTACCCTGCTGCCCTGAGTGTGGAGGCCATTGACCTCCTGAGGCAGATTTCTGTGGGTCAGACAGCAGTGCTAAATGTCCTCCAGGTCCATACCAATTAGCAGACCCAGGTGGTATCTTTCCTGGAGTGCATTCACTCTGACATGTCTTCCCTACAGAGATCCATTCAGGCTCTAGCCTCCACACTTACGGCAGTAATATCCCAAATGCAGCTTTCCCTCCCTCCTGCCTCTACCCCATCCACAGTCCCTATTCCCATACCTGACCAAAGCACACACAAACCTGACCAAACATCTACCTCAACATCCACACGCAGCACACAAACACACAGACATAAGGCTAAAGACAGACACACACGCTCAGCAGACACAAGACACCTTGCCTTCCAAATCCACTGACTTGCAGATACAACACTATCACACACAGCCATGACAGACACCACACCAGCACCCACAGACATGCTGCATACATCACTACCCTCTGCCTCCACAACCCCTACCCTTGCCTCTCCTCATACCCAATTGGCCCAAAGACTCCAACTCATTTCCCTCAACATCTTCCCTTCTCAAACTCACCAACCACCTCCCAAACGTAAAGTGAAGACCCTTGTGCCCCTGCCATACCCTTTCACATCCACCCCCAAAACACCTAGCCATCTCCCTACTGAGACCCACAAGCAACAGCAGGGAAGCAGGAAGAGGAAAGCTCCCCCTACTGCCACCGACTCACCCCATCCTACCCCAGTACCCTCCAAGGGGAAGAAGTTAAAAGTCAAAAATCCCCCCTCCCTATTCTCTTCATCACCATTCAGGGCTATAAAATCCCCAAAATGGTAAAACCCAGCCCTTCCCCCCTACAACCTGCCCTCCCACTGACCCAGCTGACCCTCCCAAACCTGAGCCCAGCCCTCCCAAGGACCAGCCCAGTCCTCCCAAAGATCAGCCCAGCCCTCCCAAGGACCAACCCAGCCCCCCCTTAGTTTTTTTTCAGTGCCTGGCATGCCCCCTAGATGCCTCTTCCAGGGGAGATATCCTGCAGCAGCATTCCTGAAGACAAGTGTGGGTTGGCCACACTTTGCTGGTCCACAACATTGACATTTGGACTGTCCATTGACCTTTGTTTTAATACTTGAACTCTGGAAGCTGAATAAAGCTATTTTTATTTTGTTTTTGGTATTCCTGTGTCCAAACCTATCTCTTGCTGTTAACTGTCATTCATGGCTAATTTAATATGTGTGAGTACAGTACTGTTAGTCTGACAATGATAGCATATGGTTCCTAGAGTAGGTAAGTCTATTAGGATGTTGTGTGGGTTTGTGTACCTACATTGGCTGGGTGTCAATGTCTGAATGAGGTTTGTGTTGGAGTATGGGATGAAGGGCCAAAACTTGCATTGGACATTGTATGCAATCATAGTTTAACTAGATTCCTAAGTCCATTGTGCAAGTGTGTCAATGGACAAAACTCAATGAGATGTATGCTGCATATGTATTTGATGTGTACAAAGTGAATCTTCTTGTCAATACACTTGCAGGCGTTGTGAGACTACAGACATAATAGTTCGATTAGCCACACATGTACACAAAGCAGTGTGTAAACTGCTAAATGTAACTTAATAGATATAGGCCAATTGATTTTCCTTCAGTAGATCTTGTTAAGTACTTTCAATGATAAATGTTCCACACGTAGATGCCACTTTGTGCCAATAGCCACTAGTCCAGGTGAGACTAATTCTCAATGTCCTGTCCACATGGAGAGTGTGAGTTAGGTACAAATCAGACTATGTCCTGGCCATGTTGTCTTCCAGGCCTCCTCTTAAATTTGAGATTCATTGTATGCAGGGTGTCTATGCACTGTAGCCTCCTGTATAGTGGAATTTGGATGGTTGTAATGCCATTCACATTATTTGCCCCTTTCATGTGGATGGTGTGTGTGGGTCCATGACAATACTTAGTAAGTTAGACTGTGTTTCTGCACTCACTTATTCACAGAATATGTTAGTTACAGGAGGAGATGGCTTATGGGTGTCACAGGAGTTGATAGCTAGTTATATGTCATGATTGCTGAGTTGGGCACTACGTTGCGGAGTCATGTACATCAGCTTCAGGGCTTAACACACAGTTAGGGTATGTGAGTCTGCGCATGTTCATTATTAGTAAACTGAACACAGGCCACATCATGCTGACGTGATGTGCCTTTATATTCTGTCTTGATACACACATGGGCCCACATTTGAACTACCACCCAGAGATATAAGGTACCATACTTCACCATGGTTACCTGCCTGATAGGTGATATATGTGCTATCAGAGGGACATGTTGGTTGTTAGGTGTGGGTGAGGGTTGTCAAGGAGTTTGTGTGTGTCAACTGATGTTGAGTGTGTGTATATGTCCAGGTATGATGTGTCACGTGCAAACATTGGCACAGCCACAAGCATTAGGAATTCTGGCTTGTGGTAGAGTATATCAGTGCATTGGGACTGCTTTATCTGGTTTGTCATGATTTGGAGTAGCTTCATTTAAGAAGTAAATTGGGGTGGGGGACTCATATGGATGTGTATTGTGTCTATGTGGCCAGCTTGTACAGCCAAATGAAACACATGATTGTGGTTTTCACATGTTGTTGCACATGTGATCTGTCAATACTTCAGTCATATGACAGGATCTAGATAAGTGAATGGACACCTTGAGTGTTTGACATTGGCAAAGGCTGTTGTTGTCAATTCATCTTGTTGACACAAGGTGACTTCAATGCTTTGGCATTTGTAGTCGGGTCAGTGTGAACAGTAGGAGAATGTGGTTGTAATGTTACAGATCTCAGCTATTAATTGTGGGGAACTGGTAGGTGATGCAGCTGCAAAGTATGATTTCTGTTTTTTCAACCTGTTGCTGCACTCACTGGGGTTTGAATGGTAGCTTACTGTGCATACAATTGCCGTCATGGTAATGCTAGGCACGATCAAGTCACATTACTCTTCATAGGGTGATACAGATTTGTCAGTGCTTGCTCCTCCAATGCACCTTCAAGCCCCCTCATGTGGTACCTCTCAAGATTTACATTTTCAGCGTGACACTTTACTGTGACACTCTCATTCACAATGCACTTTAGGAGTTCAGGTGGACCCTCAGTCTTTGTTCCCAGCAGTGGTGATGAGAGTATTGGCTCAAGGAGGATGTAGTGTGCCACATGATGGGTTTCTGTGGGATATACTTTTAGGTGTGCATTAGTGTTATGTTGCCATGACATGTGGCACTTAAAGCAGTGGTGAGCTCACCATTCATATTTCTGTTAATATATCTATGTGCCTATGCCCATTTGTATTCCTTCCTATATGTTGGGTCTGTCCCTGTATTTCCAGTTCACACTGGGGATACCGGTTGCTGACATTCCCTCATTCCCTCTGCACAACATGGTACAGGACACTTTCACATTACTGCAGCTTTGCTTTGTGGTCACTTCCATGCGTAGGACAGAGGTCGTCAAAATGGGAGGTGAGGTGCCCCACGGAGGGGGCTTAAATGATATCAGGAGGTGCATCAGTCTCTAGCCAAGAGAGGCATAATGTTTTGAATTTAGTGTTATGAGCATGAGCAGCAGTAAGCCAGCCTTGTAATGGACTGTCATTGACAACTTTGGTCATGTATTTCCTGACTGGGAGTATGTGTGAAAAGGGGTAACAGAGCTTAAATAATACCTATTCTCATTTATTGAATTGAATAATATTCTCTTTGGTGTGCTAGGATAACATTAACAGCATATTTGAGGCACTATAAAATGGTGTCATAATTTTACACATGCAACGTTGGACTTCCTTCATGGGCCTTTTCATCATTTTGTCTTCAGCATCACCACTGAGTTAAGGGCATTTTGTTTGTCCCTTTGAGAGACAATGGAATGACAGTCATCAGCAACACCAGATGCCTGGTCTAGCCCTGTTTATACATTGCCAATTTCAGTGGACAATTGTGCAAAAATTGAAGGGGGGCAAGCATTTATTGATGTTTACAGGGGGGGGTGCAGCAATGATAATTTAGAAGCTCACTGGTGTAGGGGTAGGTGGGTTACTTACCGTCAGCGATGTCCATTACGGTCCTTGTTTTGCTGGTCATCGAGTAGGTACAGAAGCGGTATAATGTGCGCATTGGGCTCCATGACTGCACAGGAACTGTGGAAGTGTGTTGTGGTGAGTTTCGGACTTATGAGCCTCCCCTTCTGCGAGCTCTGATGAGGTGGTTGGACCAACAACGACGGCGCGTTGGAAATACGTATCGTAATAGGGCGGATGGTTCCAGTGCTGGACCACGTTCAGAACTGCTCCATTCGTCCTTTCCGAAACTGTCGCGGTCGAATTTCCAGCCGAAATCTGAGGAATTGCGTCAGTCAGTCATGCATTGTAGTGCATCATAATACTGCGGTCGGAATGACCATTTCCGAAACAAGATAGGTCGGTCAGACCGACTCTGACAAGCCCGCGGAGGCTTACAGACCGACATCACAATGAAAACACGTTTTAAAAATGAAATGAAAATAAGTTTTATAAAGAGCTTGAATGCCCTAGGGAATCTTGGCACTGGTAGCACAATAGAAGGGTGATTATGACACCTAGTTTTGGGGCTGTGAGTTAAAAAGTCAGGTCTTAAGATTCTAAAAATTGAGAGGTAAGAACTGGTATTTAAGTGAAGGGGTAAGGCATTCTACCGCTTGGTTGTACCATATATGAAGCTTTACCCTCCCAACATGTTCTTTTTAACTTGGGCACTTTAAGGTTGTCTGCTGAGGAAGATCGAGGTGGCCTAGCAGTAATGTATCTGATCAGTTTATTTTTAAAGTAACCTGGGCCCTCGCCATGTAAGACCTTAAAGGCAATGCAAAGTGCCTTGAAATCTATCCTCTTCTCAACTGGCAGCCAGTGAAGCTCCACTAAAGCCTTAGCCACTGAACTTTGTCTAGGTATTCCAAGCAATAGGTGAGGTGCCGAGTTCTGCAGGATTTGTAATTTGCTGAGGAGCCGCTTCTGTAAATTAATATCCAAACCAATAGAGTAGTCTATTTTGGATAGGGTGAGGGCAGTTACCACTAGTTTCTTTATCTCCATAGGAATAAAAGGTAAGATCTTTTCCCAGAATTTTTAACGTAAAAAAGGCGCTTGAGGTAATGGCATACACCTGTTTATCAAACGACAGATGGTTATTAAAGATCACCCCCAGATTTTTCACCTTAGTAACTGGGGTTGTAATGGAGCTGAGCTCCTCCGGCCACTAGTCCGGTGACCAGAACAAGGTATTATTTCCCAGTAGTAACATTTCAGTTTTATTTGAGTTCAACTTCAGACAATTGCACGCTATCCAGTTGTTAACTTGTTGCATGCAATTGCTGAAGGCAGCCGCTGACTCTTTGTGGTTGCCAGCAACTGAGACAACAATTTGTGTCATTAGCATAGCAGATAACAGACAAACCTAGATTTCTTATCAGTGTGGCTAGCGGAGTGCCGTAAAGATTAAACAGGTTCAGGCTCAGAGATGATCCCTGTGGAACCCCACAAGGGAGAGAAAAAGAATGTGAGCAGTAGCCATCCAAAGAAACTGATTGCACTCTATCTTTGAGAAAGAAGGCTAATAATGATAGGGCTAAGCCACTAATGCCCAAAGATTCAACACAGTCAATCAAAATCTCATGATTGACCATGTCGAATGCCGCTGAAGAATCAAGAAGGATGAGCGCTGCAGAGTTCCCCCTATCGAGCAATGCCCTTAGTTCCTCTGCAGCAGTAATTAAGGCTAGTTCAGTACTGTGTTGGCAGCGGAACCCAAACTGTGAATGATCCAGTAGATCGTTTGATTCCTGAAATAGGGTAAGTTCTTGCTTGATTGCCTTTTCTGCACTTTTGGCAGTAAAGGGAAGCCTCGAGATAGGGCGATAGTTATTTGCAATGGAAGGATCCAACTGAGGTTTCTTTAACAGTGGGAGAACCGAAGCAACTTTCATGTCTGATGGAAAAGAGCCCCGCCTAAACAGTTTATTAATATTTGACGTTAAAACACCTGCTATGGTTCCGGAAACCGAATTCAGGGTATCAGGAGGGCAGGGATCAGACGGAGACCCTGAGCGGCTGTTAAAAATTAATTGCTGCACTTGTTCCATCGATAATAACGAGAAAACCGAGAACAATAGAGAGTAGACATTAGCAGTACCTTGCAATGGAATATGCAGGGACTCCAACCCTAAATCTCACATTTTAATAGCCTGAGCAGCTGTGGAAACTCTGTTTGGGGAGCTGGTGAAGGAGTTAAAGATATCGAAAACTTTTTTGGGAAAGCTAATGAATCTCGTCCCAAAGCAACTGACTAGTTTCCACTTTCTTTTGGTCGCAGTAGTTTGCCAGTTTTTTGATTGCAGAGTACAGTTCTTTGCTACAGTTTTTTGCTGCCACAATTCTCTGAGAAATGAGCCCCTAAATGTGTATTGTGTTCTACTAATACTTATTAATGTTGAAATAACAATAAAGTGCACATGCTATGCTTTTTTACCATACCAATGCAAAATGTACTTTAACAGATTATTTATTACTACAAACATAAAACATTCTAGTCCCACTTCACTACAAACAAAGTAAACACATATCTATAGCACTAATAATTCTATATTCCCACTACAATACAACTTACCTCAAAGAAGGATTTGGACACTAAAAGGGTGAAATAATCTCTTCCCACTCCAAGAGAAAATATTTCTTGGAAGGTGTTGGTCACTAAAGGGGAAACATTTACTATTCCCACTCCAATCTAACATATCTGGGAGGGTGCTAAACACTAAAGAAGCAACATTGTCCATTTACAATGCCTTAAAACGTATCTCAGGGAAGATTTTGGACACTAAACAGGTTAAAATACTATTCCCACTCCAAGATAAAATAATTCAGGTAAGGTGTTGGATACTAAAGGGGCAACATTTGCTATTCCCATTCCAATCTAACTGAATACAGGGAAGGTGCTGGACACTAAAGAGACAACATTGTCCATTCCCACTACAATAAAACATCTCAGGGAAGGTTTTGGACACTAAAAGTTTAAATATACTAATCCCACTCCAAGATAAAATAATTCAGGGAAGGTGTTGGACACTCAAGGGGCAACATTTACTATTCCCACTCCAATCTAACTGAACTCAGGGATGGCGCTCGACACTAAAGAGGCAACATTGTCAATTCCCACTGCCATAAAACTTATCTCAGGGAAGGTTTAGGACACTATAAGGGTGAAATATACTATTCTCACTCCAAGATAAAATATTCAGGGAAGATGTTGGACTCTAAAGGGGCAACATTTACTATTCCTACTCTGATCTAACTTAACTCAGGGATGGTGCTGGACACTAAAGAGGCAACATTGACCTTTACACTGCAAAAAAAAAACTTATCTCAGAGAAGGTTTTCAACACTGAGATATTTAAATATACTATTCCTGCTCCACAATAAGATAATTCAGAGAAGGTGCTGAACAATAAAGGGCCAACATTTACTATTCCCACACCAATCTAACTTAACTCAGGGAATGAGATGGACAATAAATAGGGAACATTATCCATTCCCACTGCAATAAAACTTATTTCGGGGAAGGTTGTCAACACTGAAATATGTAAATATACATGTACCCATTCCAAGATAAAATCATTCAGGGATGGTGTTGGACACTTAATGGGTAACATTTACTATTCCTACTCTAATATAACTTAACTCAGGGAAGGTTCTGGACACTAAAGACGCAATATTTACCTTTTAAACTGCAATAAAACGTTTCTCAGGGGACGTTTTCAAAACTAAAATAGTTTAATATACTATTCCCACTCCAAGATAATGATTCAGGGAAGGTGTGGACACTAAAGAAGCAACATTTTCTATTCCCATTCCAATCTAACAAAACTCAGGGAAAATGTTGGACACTGAGGGGCAGATTTACAAGCCCCCTGCGCCACCAGTACGTCACTTTTCGTGACGTACTGGTGGCGCAGGGGGCTGCTCCATATTTACAAGGAGAGGAAAAGCCACCCTGCGTGACTTTTCCTCTCCTTGTAAATACGGCCCATTAACACGCAGCACTTTGCGGTGAAGGGGCGTTTCATGGGTGTTGCTGTGGGTGTTCCCACGCAACACCCATGGAACAAGACACATCTCCAGAATTACGAGAAATCGTAACTCTGGAGATGCGTCTGAAAGCTACGCCACCCTAGAGGTGGCGTAGCGAGGCGCACCGAGGAGAAATGTTTTCATTTCTCCTCGTTTTTTCCTCTTTCAATGCGTGCTGGATTCTGCAGCACGCATTGAAAGAGGAAAATGGTTGTAGTGATTGTTTTTGTGCAGGAAGGTGCCCCTTCCTGCACAACAACAATATCCCCACGACGCAGGCATCCTTGCACCATGGTGCAAGGGTGCCTGCGCCGGCGCATGGCTGCAGTTTATGCGCCAGCGCAGGGGGAAGCACAAGGATGCGACATATTCTTGTAAATATGTCGCATCCCTGTGCTTTCCAAACTAACGCAGCATGGCGCAGCAAAATGACTTGCTGCGCCGTGCTGCGTTTAAATAGGTAACATTATCCATTCCCACTGCAATAAAACTTATCTCAGGGAAGGTTTTGGACACTAAAATTGTCAAGTAACTATTCTCACTCCAAAATAAAATAATTCAGGGAAGGGGTTGGATACTGAAGTGGCAGCATATACTATCTCCACTCCAATCTAACTTAACTCAGGGAAGGTGCTGGACATGAAAGAGGCCACATTGTCCATTCCCACCGCAGTAAAACTTATTTCAGGGAAGGTTTTGGACACTAAAAGGGTGAAATATACTATTCCCGCTCCAAGATAAAATAATTCAGTGAAGGGGCTGGACACTAAAGTGGCAATATTATCTAATCTTACACTAAGCTAACTTAACTCAGGGAAGGTGCTGGACGTTAAAGAGGCAACATTAACCTTTTGCACTACAATAAAAACTTATCTCAGGGTAGGTTTTGGATACTAAAAGGGTGGAATATGCTGTTCCTGCTCCAAGATAAAATAATTCAGGGAAGGTGTTGAACACTAAAGGGGTAACATTTACTATTGCTACTTTAATCTAACTTAACGCATGGAAGGTGCAGGAAACTAAAGCGGCAACATTGACATTTTACACTGCAATAAAACATATCCAAGGGAAGGTTTTCAACACTAAAATATTAAATATACTATTCCCATTCCAAGGTAAAATAAATCAGGTAAGGTGTGGATGCTAAAGAGGCAACATTTTCCATTCCGATTCCAATCTAACAAAACTAAAGGAAAGTGCTGGACATTAAAGAGGAAGCATTGTCCATTCCCACTACAATAAAACTTACCTTACGGAAGGATTTGGACACAAAAATTGTCAAATATACTATTGCAATTCCAAAATTAAAATAATTTATGGAAGGTGTTGGACACTACAGGGGCAACATTTACTATTCCTACTTTAATCTAACCTAACTCAGAGAAGGTTCTGGACACTAAAGAGGCAACATTGTCTCTTCTCACTGCAATAACACTTATCTCAGGAAAGGTTTTGGACACTAAAAAAATGAAATATACCATTCCCACTCCAAGATAAAATAATTCAGGGAAGGTGTTGGACACTAAATGGACAACATTATCTATTCCTACTCCAACCTAACTTAACTCAAGGAAGGTGCTGGATATTGAATGGGCCACATTTACTATTCCCACTGCAATAACATGTATTTCAGGGAAGGTTTTGGACACTAAAAGGGTGGAATATACAGTTCCCCCACCAAGATAAAATTATTCAGGGAAGGTGTTGGACACTATAGGGACAACATTTACTATTCCTACTCCAACCTACCTTAACTCAGGGAAGACGGTGGACACTAAAGAGGCAACATTGACATTTTTCACTGCAATAACACATCTCAGGGAAGGTTTTCAACACTATAATAGTTAAATATACTAATCTCACTCCAAGATAAAATAATTCAGGGAGGGTGTTGGACACTAAAGAGGCAACAGTTACTATTCCAACTCCAATCTAACAAAAACTCTGTTAAAGTGCTGGACACTAAAGAGGAAGCATTGTCCATTCCCACTGCAATAAAACTTACCTTACGGAAGGATTTGGACACTAAAATTGCCAAATTTACTATTCCAATTCCAAAATTAAAATAATTTATGGAAGGTGTTGGACACTACTGGGGCAACATTTACTATTCCTACTTTAATCTAACTTAACTCAGGGAAGGTGCTGGACACTAAAGAGGCAACGTTGTCTATTCTCACTGCAATAACACTTATTTCAGGGAAGGCTTTGGACACTAAAATAGTTAAATATGCTATTCTCACTCTGAGATAAAATAATTCAGGGAAGGTGTTGAACACTCAAGGGGCAACATTATCTGTTCCTACTCCAACCTAACTTAACTCAAGGAAGGTGCTGGACACTAAATGGGCAACATTTACTATTCCCACTGCAACACAATTTATCTAAGGGAAAGTTCTGGACACTAAAGAGGTTACATGGTCTATTCCCACTGCAATAAAACGTATCTCAGGGAACGTTTTGGACACTAAGGGCATGGTTACGAGTCTGGCGGTCCAGGAATCGCCGTGCCTGGGGTCAAGGTTCAACTGCTGCGACCTCGCTGGTCCGACCGCCGTATTACGGGACATGCAGTTCTATGAAAGAAGCACTGCTGCGGTCCAGCTGACACCACCAGACAACTCTGACCGCTTTGGTCGCAGAATAGGCCAATGAGCCTGTGGGAGGTTTTGGACGGCCAGTGAAACCACCGGCCCAATTACGAGTTGCCTAACAGCCGGCATGACCGTGATGGTCCAACCACCACATCTGAGATGGCGGAAAGGGAGGGATATAAGGACGAATCTCACCTCTACTCACCTCTCCACATCTTGTGCTGCCATAGAGCCGATCATACATGTCCTGCCGCTGCTGTGTCTGCTCCATCTCTTCCAAAACCCACTCCGTCATTGAAGAAATCAGAGGTAAGTCATTCAACTACCAGTTTCCACGCACTCCTCAACAAAAAGATGCCCTGCCATGGACCAGGCAAGGGAGTTGGGGTTCCTCAGTAAAATATATTTACAGGGACCCTGTCTGGGATTGTTTCATATAAATATCAAAAAGACATCTGTAGGATGCACTCCTAGGCTAAAACACTGATACTGCACAGGCACAATGTACGCAAATGGACATGTGTTAACAAATCATAGTCAGTGATAGTGATGTGTGCATTAACTTGTGTGCCACAACAGTACATCCTCATCAATAGCACACCTATTAATGTCTGTGACACACTTGTTTTGCCCCTTCACAATTGTCTGCCATGTCACTACTGATGGTCACTTTTCATGCAGCTTACTATTTGTCATGTCTTGGTAAGTTCACATGGAAATCACTACAACTACCATGAGGCCCTGTGAATGCACCTCAAACCAAGATGCTATACTCCTTTTGTCCTTTCTCACTTGTTTGCCATATCAATACTGATGGTCACTTTTCATGCAGTTTATCATTTGTCTAGTCTTGGTAGGTCCACATAGAAATCAATACAAGTACCATGAGTCTCTGTGACTGCACCTCAAACCAAGATGCAATACTCCTTTTGTCCCTTCCCACTTGTCTGCCATGTCACTACTGATGGTCACTTTTCATGTAGCTTACCATTTGTCTAATCTTGGTAAGTCCACATAGAAATCACAGCAACTACCATGAGACCCTGTGACTGCACCTTAAGCCAAGATGCAATAGTGAATGTGAAACACTCACATTGCACACATCGCAGGTCCTGTTTTGATGTCAAAGAAACAACTGTATGGATGTGTCATTAAATTGAAACACACCTTCTCTGCTACAACTCTGTATTGGACTCTCACCTATCACCCACATGAAAAGGTAATGCCAGTCAATGGGATTACATAAAATCAGTGTGAGAAGCATTCTAATGGCACAATTGAAACACTCTCTGGAGGATAGCTATGCCTCTATCAGGGGGAACCATGAATAGTTGGGGCCCTGGGGCACAGTACATTTAGCACATGCTTGACAAACTCAATGTGGCCTGGACCTGTGCATTGAAGAATATCAGTGACAACCAATAGCATTACCAAGTGTCATGCATGTGTAGGGAATGTGTAAGTGCAACTCATGAAAGCAAACATAGCACAAACAACATGTGTCACACATCTAGATAAAGAAGGTGTAAGATACACACAGAAAAATGGACACGTCCATGCAGTACTTCACAAAGGGTTGATACGTTAACACCCTCTATGTATGGATAAACAAATACCTAACTTGAACACACTTAACTCATATCCAACATACAGCATAGGGACAACTGCAAACCTAAATGATGTGGACAGTGGACAGGACAAGCTGAAATACTTGCCATATCATACAACACCCAATGCAATGTCTGCACCAATCTGAGTTCATCCCACATATACATCCATACAACAATTCTCCTTGTCCTGTGTAGGTCCAGCACTGGGCCCAAGGGCACATCATACTAGCCACTTCAAATGGATCAGCAATCAGGGACAAAACAAGCACAACTGTATTCACACATCATTAAGAATACTAGACGTCAATACAAGGGTCCAATGATTAAGCCTTTTTTTTCCGCCACGGCTGGCACCTTTTTCTACTGAGCAGGGTGGCTCGCAGAAATTGTGTGTGAATTGGAAATAAAAGAGGAGGGCTGTCACAATCCAAGGGCGACAACAGGTGAACCCTCTTCTTGTTCCTTTCTTCAGCGAATGAGGTTTTGGACACTCCAGTTTGGATACGTAAGTGGAACGGTGTGAAAGAGGCAAATGAGGAACAAAAAAAAAAAAAGAATACAAGAACCTCAAATTGTTAGAATAGTAATGGCAGGACCAATGTCTTCAAAAATAAGAAAAGTTTTATTTCAACTCGCACAACCCATCATTGGAAACAAAGGTCAATGGCCAGTCCACTGTCATCTCATGTGCCACAGCACAATGCTATGCCATCAAGCTTGCCCTTACTGACACTGCCAGGCAACCTTCTCACAAAGGGGCATCCATTGGTCTCAGCAGGCACCTCTAGGATGGTACTTGGGAGGGAGGGGCTGAGGTTTAGGGAGGGGTGAGTTTGTCCTTGGGAGGGGTCCTCTTGGGTTTGTGGGGTTTTGGGCTGAGTTCAGGGGGGAAGGGGATGCCTCTTGCAGCATTTCTGCCGGTCCAACGATGGGCTCGCAGCAGCAGCAGCCAGGTCCCCAAGTGGCATATGCTGCTAGGCATCGCAAAAAAAGCACCGAGGACAAAAAGTTAGCCTCTGCTGTGAATGCAGACGTTCACAGTTAAATTCAAAACAATGCACATCTCTCTATTGTTTCTTTATTCAGACATAACTAAGCGAGCCAACAAACCTACCACATGCTCAGACCAAAGCGAACGATCCAGTCACTACAAACCACCTGCGTGGATGTATGTGCCTGAGACAAAGCTTATGAAAATTTACAACTGCCTCGTTTATATACTTGTTCTGTCAAAATTGTAACATTTGAATACTGTGCAAAAAAAAAACCCCCAGAGAACTTCAACACATTTCTAAAGGAGCACAGTGCAACCCAGCATAACACTAACTACCACACTTCCTCGCAAGAACCCGTTACTCTCTTCCTCGTCAGAAGTTAATATTAATTTGCAGCGAGAGACACATGTGGCATCTGCTGAATCCTCTAATCTCAAAGTGTAAAATTCCAATGAAAAATTCCAGCTTCAGTTTGCACGCTGGCTGCAGGCCAGATAAGTGTATTCTGAAAGAAAAGGTGGTGAATATCCTGAAGCCTCCTCTACCTCTAGTAGAGTACCGACCCTGTGTGTCTTGTTTATAATGATCTTCTTGTAAATAAGGGTATGTGGTCTTTTTATCATAAAACCTAATATCTTTTGCCAGTTTGTCTAATTTGCGTGCCTCTGTGTTGGTATCAAAATCACGTATTGGTTTTTTCTAAGCATTCAAGGGCCTCCCTTGCATTGGTCAATGCCGAATCCTCAGTGATCTCATGTTTTAGGTCGGCAATTTCTTTCATCAACTTGTCTGCCTGTTCTAAGGCTGTCTCAACCCCCAGAACCACACAATGACGAGAACAATTGTTTGCAACAAAACTAAAGTTCTCTTTGAATTTAGGATTGTCCACAAAAATTGCTAGTTCGTTTCTGACTTGTAATCCGACTGGAATAATATAGCCTGAAAATATTTGGTTAACAAATGTCCATGGAGTCTTGAACGTGTGAGCTTCTTTTCCAGTCTTTCCAACCTATTGACCTTGTCATTGAGGGTAAAGTCAACAGTGGAAGACGTTGGGGTCAAGAAACCTGTCCCTGCTTGCCCTTGTATTGATCTATTAATATATTCTTCTGTGTATGCTAGTGTCTGATTTTATGACATGGTTTTGTTATGTAAATAAATGACTTGAGGAAGTTAACCCCTTCGCTGCTAGGCCTTTTCCCTCCCTGTGCTAAGCCTTTTTTTGGCTATTTGGGGTAGCTCGCGCTTAGGCCCCTGTAACATTTTGACCACATAACGTATCCACGCCAAATTTGCGTCTTTTTTTTCCAACATCATGGGGATTCTAAAGGTACCCAGGTTTGTGGATTCCTTGCAGGGGACCCAGAAATTAGCCAACATACAGCTAAATTTTGTTTTCTTTTGGAAAAAAGGGCTACAGATGAAAGCGTCTGCTTTTTTCCAGTCAAACGGTATCAAAAGGGGTTGTGGTGCTGAAATCACCATCTTACCAGCTTTCAGGGACAAGCAGACTTTTGTCAGAAAACCAAAAATTTTTACACAGTTTTGGCATTTTTCTGGGACATAGCCTATTTTTGTTATTTTTTGTGCTTTCAACCTCTTTCCAGTTAATGGTAGAAATGGGTATGAAAGCAATAATGGATCCTAGAAAGCTATACATTTTAGAAAAGTAGACAAAATTCTAAATTCAGCAAGGGGTCATTTGTGTAGATACTTCAAGGTTTCTTCATAGAAACTAACAGTTAAATATAGGAAAAATTGAAAATTAGTTGAAAAAAACAGCCATTTGTATCAACGTTTTCACCTGTAACTGCTTCTAATTATGACAGCTGTATGAAAGCAATATACCGTTACATTTGCTGGACCTTTCTGGTTGTGGGGATATATAGGACTTGTAGGTTCACCAAGAACCCGACGAACCCAGAGCAAATAACTGAGCAGCGTCTTGCAATGGTTTTTTATTATGTACCGGGTATATAGCAATTATTTTGGGAAAATGTATACGTGGAAAAATTGGTATGAAAGACACCAATGTATTTCTGAAATGGGAACAAAACATAGAGTTTAGAAACAGTAGATATTTGCACATTTTCGAAATTGGAGTACCCATACTAGCATGAGAATTATAGGTCATTTTTCAAAATGACTTCTTTTTTACACATTGTCTTTCATTTGGAAGGCAGAAATGCATCAAAAGTCAATAGGTAATAACAGTTGCTCTACAAATCTGTGTTACCCTAAGTCTCCCGAGAAAAATGGTACCTCACTTGTGTAGGTAGGCCTAGTGCCCGCGACAGGAAACGGCCCAAAACGCAACGTGGACACACCACATTTTCACAGTGAAAAATTACCCTTTTTTTGCAAAGTGCCTAGCTGTAGTTTTTGAACCCTAGCTCTGCCGGCACCTAGGGAAACCTAGCAAACCTATACATTTTTGAAAACTAGACACCCAGAGGAATCCAGGATGGGGTGACTTGACTGGCTCTCATCAGGTTCTGTTACCCAGAATCCCTTGCAAACCTAAAAAATTGTAAATAAAAACCATTTTCCCCACATTTCTGTGGTGGACAGTTCTGGATTCTGCGTGGATCCACAAAATTCCACCCACCCCGCGTTCCCCAAAGTCATCCAAGAAAAATGGTACCTCACTTGTGTGGGTAGGCCTAGTGCCCGCGACAGTAAACAGCCCAAAACGCAAGGTGGACACACCACATTTTCACAGTGAAAAATGACCTTTTTTTTGCAAAGTGCCTAGCTGTAGTTTTTGACCCTAGCTCTGCTCGCACCTAGGGAAATGTTGGAAATGGGGGTCTCTAGTTGACAATGGCTGGTGCCACTGTCCAAATAGGGACCCTTCTCCCCAAGTCAGGGCAAGTGGGCTTCCCCCTTTGATAACCCTTGCTCAACCCTGTGGTAACGTAGCACGAGCAGCTAGGCCTATCTCAGAGGCAGTGTGTGAAGCATTTATGACCATGCACAATAAGGCAGTAACGACATCACAAAAAGGACACAACTCAAGTAGGTATAGAAACAATAGTATCTTTATCTAAGGTTTGGTACGAGACTCTCAAAAGCGTTTTAACCAGTAATCAGGCATGTAAATCACTAGGGACTTAAAAAGGCAATACGTGTTCACCAGAACGTGGCGCTGACTGAGTTCAAAGCCTGGGTCTACGCGACCCGTTGTGCACCAGATACCTGCCGTTGGACGGGGACCCAGCACGTAGCTTCTCGAAGAAGCGGAGACGGTGACAGGCGGTCTCCCAGCGACCACAGTTCTCGATGGCAGTGGTCCGCAAAGTGCACTCGCAACGATTCGGGCACTCCGGGACAGGCGGGCCCTCAGCGGCAGCAGCAGTCGGCTGCGGCGGCCCGGGCTGGTGGTGGCGATGACTCTCGTCGTGCAGCTCCGTGGTGGGCTCGCGGCGGCAGCAGCGCTCTCCTAGCTGCGGCGGCCCACAGGACGATTCACGATGGTGCAAGGTTGACAAAGACGTGGGCACTCAGCGGCAGCAGCTCTCTCTTAGCTGCGGCGGCCCACAGGACAAATCCCAATGATGCAAAGTTAGCAAAGGTGCGAGCACTCAGCGGCGGCAGCTCTCTCTTAGCTGCGGCGGCTCACAGGTCAAATCACGAGGATGCAAAGTTAGCCAGGGTGCGAGCACTCAGTGGTGGCAGCTCTCTCTTAGCTGCGGCGGCTCACAGGCCAAATCACGATGATGCACAGTTAGCAAGGCTGCGAGGACTCCTAATTTTACTACTCCTAAACTGAGAAAAATCCTAACTTTAAGACTTTCGGTATTCACAGAAGGCATTTAGGATTCCTAAAGTTAGGACTCCTAACTTTACTACTCCTAAACTGAGAAAAATCCTAACTTTAAGACTTTCGGTATTCACAGAAGTCATTTAGGAGTCCTAAAGTTAGGACTCCTAACTTCTGTGAATACCGAAATGAGTAAGTGCCTTCTGTGCATACCAAAATGAGTAAGTGCCTTCTGTGAATACCAAAATGAGTAAGTGCCTTCTGTGAATACCAAAATGGTAGTAAGTTTAGGATTTTGTCTTAAGTTAGTTCTGTGAATCGGGCCCCATGCGGTTGTAACAAGTGTTCCAACACGTGACCATTACAACGCAAACTTTTACCAACCATATGCCTTTACAACACATGCCTTTACAACAAACTTTGTTGTAATAGCATGATTGGTAAAGACATATGCGTGATTAAAGTTAAGTTTGAAAATATAAGTATTTTACAGGGAAGTATAAACGCTATATATATATATATATATCCACTGAAAAAACCATAGGTTTTAGGGACAGTTATAGTTAGTTGGACATTGCACTCGTACAAAACCCGTGAAATTCCCCCGTTATAGTTAGTTCAGCTAACTATAACTCACGCCCCGCAATGCACTGCTGATGACGTCACATATTACATCACTCATGACATGGTCAGTGACATCACTGATGACATCACTGATGACATCTCAAATGACATCACTGATGACATCATCCAGTGACTGTGTGTTTCTGTAAAGTTTAAATATGTTTAATATATATAGGGAAAGGCGTATTGAAGAATGAGTGGGTGTATAAGTGTCTGAATGGATGATTTAGAAGGTGCGTGACTAACTCTATAAGTGAGTGATTAAACGTATCTTACTGAATGCATGGGTTAGTGACTAAACTGGGTGAATGTCTGTATCCGTCTGTGTGTTGCTGTGTAAGTGGCTGCATGGGTTTGTGAATAGCTACATTAGTGTCTATATGAGTTATTGATTGGTTGTCTGAGTATCTGTATGGGTGCCTGAGTGTTTGTGTGGGTGGGGTGTGTGCGACTCTGTGCATAGATGTGTGAGTGGGTGATTCACTGGGTGGATGGTTTCAAGAGTGCATCTGTGATAGACTGTATGGGTGGGTAAGTGTGTGTAAGAGTGTGTTAGTGAGTGAATGTATGTCCCAGTGGTACATGTGTGAGTAACTACATATGTGAAAGGCAGTACATAAGTGTGTTGGAGTATATAAATAGCTATAAGCGAGAGTGTGTGATTGTGAGAGTGACTGTATGGATGAGTGCGTGCTTGTATCAGTGATCGTATAAGAGCATAAGAATGTGCTAGTATTTGTATGAGTAAGTGAGCTGGTGTGTGTATAACTGTATAGGTGAGTAAATGGCAGTGTGTTTAATTATTTGCATGACTGACTAGGTGTGTGAGTAACTCTATGGATGAGTGGCGGTGTTTGAGTGTCTATATAGGAGTATGAGTGCATATGATAGTCCTGTACTGAGTGACCGTAAGTATGAGTGACTGTACGGGTGAGTGAGTGGATGTGTGTGTAGACCTAAGAATCAGTGAGTGGATATGTAGTTATTGGTGTTGGAGTGTCTATGGTTTTGCGAAAGGCAGTCTGTAATTTAGAGTGGGTGTATCAAAGGTTATATTAGGGTGTGAGGAGGTGCATCAGATTATGACGTGGATGATGTCTTCAGTGATGTCATCAGTGATGTCATTTGAGATGTCATCAGTGATGTCATCAGTGATGTCACTGACCATGTCATGAGTGATGTAATATGTGACGTCATCAGCAGTGCATTGCGGGGCGCGAGTTATAGTTAGCTGAACTAACTATAACGGGGGAATTTCACGGGTTTTGTACGAGTGCAATGTCCAACTAACTATAACAGTCCCTAAAACCTATGGTTTTTTCAGTGAATTTGTAAGGTTTTTTAAATGCTAATTTCTAACTATAACGTGCCTGAAACCTATGGTTTTTTCAGTGAATTTCAAAGGTTTTTTAAATGCTAATTCCTAACTATAACATGTCTGAAACCTATGGTTTTTTTCAGTGAATTTCAAAGGTTTTGTAAATGACAATTTTTAAATGTATTAATTGTTATATTTATTTTTTTGATACTGATTTACTACATTTTTTTAAACTATTTATTTTTACATATTTTATTTTTAAAATTACATTGTAATTACATTATACATTACATTACAAAATATACTTTCTGAGAATGAATTACTTTAGTTTAAATACTTTGCAAATAGGCAATAGACTTTTAAGTACAGTAGTTACAGTTGTTGCAATGGGCAACACAATTTCAAACACAATGCAACATTGAGCTCAATGTGAATTTCTAGTTAAATGCAATTAGTTACTTTATGGATTACTTTTCTAACCACAGGACTAGATCCTAGATTCAGTCCTGGGACATCTCCTGTAAACAGTTGAGTAAAAGCGTTTTGGTTACAGTAGTGATTTTTAAGGAATATTATTGTATTTTAAAAGTTGACACTTAGAAACTTCTTCACATAGAATCACCAATGTTATCCTATGGGAGGAAATTCACTTAGCAGGTAAGTAGTGTTATCGTTACTTTTTCTTACTCAGTGGTGGATCCTGGATCCAGCACTGGTGCATCTCCTGTAAACAGTTGAAAGAATGCGTTTAAGTCATACAGGCGATTTTTAAGGAATATTTGTAGTTTGTAAAAATCGACACTGTGAAACTTTTCTGCTGAAAACCAGACAATGGATTCCTATGGAAGGAAATACAAGTTACTGGTAAGTACGGTTAGAATTACTTTTCAGGGTCAGTGCTGGGCTAAAAGATGCAGCACTGGGTTCTCTCCTGATAACAGGTGAGTAAATCGGAATTCGTAGTTCGGCTGATTTTATAGGAATATTATAAAGTTCCAAAACTCCACACTTTGAAGAATTTCCAAGTGAAACCAGTCAATGTTAGCCTATGGAAGGAAATTCAAGTTACTTGTAAGTACGGTTAAAATTACTCTAAAGGATCAGTACTGGACTCAAAGATGCAGCACTGAGGTCTCTCCTGATAACAGGTGAGTAAATCGGAATTCGTAGTTCTGCTGATTTTAGAGGAATATTTGTAAGTTTCAAAAATCGACACTTAGAAACTTTTTCAGCAAAAAGCAGGCAATGATATCCTATGGAAGGAAATTCAAGTTACTGGTAAGTACGGTTAAAATTACTTTTCAGGATCAGTACTGGGCTCAAAGATGCAGCACTGACGTCTCTCCTGATAACAGGTGAGTAAATCGGAATTCGTAGTTCGGCTGATTTTAGAGGAATATTATAAAGTTCCAAAACTCCACACTTAGAAGAATTTCCAAGTGAAACCAGTCAATGTTAGCCTATGGAAGGAAATTCAAGTTACTGGTAAGTACGGTTAGAATTACTTTTCAGGATCTGTACTGGGCTCAAAGATGCAGCACTGAGGTCTCTCCTGATAACAGGTGAGTAAATTGGAATTCGTAGTTCGGCTGATTTTAGAGGAATATTATAAAGTTCCAAAACTCCACACTTAGAAGAATTTCTAAGTGAAACCAGTCAATGATATCCTATGGAAGGAAATTCAAGTTACTGGTAAGTACGGTTAAAATTACTTTTCAGGATCAGTACTGGGCTCAAAGATGCAGCACTGAGGTCTCTCCTGATAACAGGTGAGTAAATCGGAATTCGTAGTTCGGCTGATTTTAGAGGAATTTTTGCACAATGGTGAAGGAAGGGGGTGGGGCCTGAGGTGACATGTCTGCAAACACGCCCTGTGGTGCGTTTTAAGTTGGAGAATTAATTCCTCCTCAATCCCGAGGGTCCCTGGGGTCCAACTAGCCCACCCTGTACCTCCAGTATGCGCCAGGGAGCTGCGTTGCAGAGAGGTGTTCAGAGGCCACGCCCCTTTTTACACCTCTCTGCAACGCAGCTCTGTGGTGCTTACTGGACGTACCTGATGGGCTAGTTGTCCCCCAGGGACCCTCAGGATTGAAGAGGATTTAATTCTCCATCTTAAAACACGCCACGGGGCCTGTTTGCACACATGTCACCTGAAGCCCTGCCCCCTCCCTTCAGCACTGTGCAAACGCGCCCCGTGGCGCGTTTTAAGTTGGGGGATTAAGTCCCCTTGAATCCTGAGGGTCCCTGGAGTCCAACTATCCCACCATGTACCTCCAAAAAGCGCCCCAGAGCTGCGTTGCAGAGAGGTGTAGAAAGGGGCGTGGCCTCTATACTCCTCTCTGCAACGCAGCCCCCTGGCGCATACTGGAGGTTCCTGGTGGGCTAGTTGGCCCCCAGGGACCCCCAGGATTCAAGGGGACTTAATCCCCCAACTTAAAACGCGCCAGGGGGTGCGTTTGCAGACTGCTGCAGGGAGGGGGCGGGGCCTCCAGCACGATGCCGGTCTTTTTTTTTTTTTTGTATGGGAGGGGGTCTGCGTGGCCCCCCTTCCCTCGGCCACTTTTGGCCCCGGGGACCCCATCCCCCGGGGCCTGAGGATTTTCTTTTTGTTTAAAATAAAAATAAAAAACCTGGAAGGGGGCCGCGTGGCCCCCCTTCCCTGGGCCTCTATTGGCCCCGGGGACCCCATCCCCGGGGCATGCCCTCTTTTTTTTTTTTTTTTAATCTTTGGAGGGGGGCTGCGTGGCCCCCCTCCTCAGGCCATTTAAGGCCCCGGGGACCCCATCCCCCGGGCCCGGCCTTTACGTTTTTATTTTTTTTCAATTATTTTTTTATTTCTGGGGAGGGGGGCTGCGTGGCCCCCCTCCCGGGCCACTAATGGCCCCAGGGACCCCATCCCCCGGGGCCTGGCCACTCGTTGGGGACCGTAGGGGGGTCCCCAATCCCCGCATGGTCCCGCCGGCTCCCCGCGTCCTGCGGGAGCCATCATTGCTTTTCCATAAGGGGAGCTGCTGACATGCAGCTCCCCTTATGGAAAAGCAATTCTGCTTTGCTTCAATGAAGCAAAGCAAGTTTGCAATGACAGGACGGGATTGCAAACAGCAGTGTCCCGGGGGTAGGCACCCCGGGACACTGTAGGAGCTGGCCCTGGGGGGTGGCGGTCCCCAGAGCCACCACAGGCTCCAGGAGGGGGGCCGCGCGGCCCCCTCCCCACTTCTGCAAAGCCTCAGGGAGGTGGTGGTCCCCGGGGCTTCGGGGGTCCGAAACGGACCCTCATTTTAAATTTTTTAGTGCCCCGGGGAGGTGGCAGTCCCCGGGGCATGTGGGGGGCTGGAGCCCCCCCACACACGTATTTACATTTTTTTTTTAAAAAGCCCCGGGGGGTGGCGGTCCCCGGGGCTGCGGGAGGGCACAGTGCCCTCCCGCACCATTTTTATTAGAAAGCCCCAGGGGGTGGCAGTCCCCGGGGCTTGGGGGGCCTTAGAGGCGCTCCCATTAACTATAAACCCACCCCCCGCATGCCCCCGGGACTTGGCCCACCCGGGGGCAAAATAGCATCGAAGCGCGGGAGACCGCGCTTCGATTTTTTTTTTTTACGGCGGGATTCGCGCACCCTAAGCGCATCTCGCCGATTTCTTTTTAAAATGCTTTTTTCTGCCCAGGGGTCCTTGTGGGACCCCTGAGCAGACCTAGGGGGTCAGGGTGTTTCTACCCTGCCCCCTTTGTGCGTTTGCGCACTTGTCTGTATCTTTTTTTTTATCGGCAGGATCCGCGCAACCTAAGCGCATCCCGCCAATTTATAAAAAAAATGCTTTTTCTGCCCAGGGGTCCTTGTGGGACCCCTGAGCAGACCTAGGGGTCAGGGTGTTTCTACCCTGCCCCCTTTGTGCGTTTTGCGCACTTGTTTCTCTGCCTCGGTTCTACCGAGGGACAAAATGGCTGCCAACACTTCCTGATTTGGAGTGTTGACAGCCAATTAGCATGCAGCTCGTGATCGGGAGGGTACGCGGACCCTACGCGGCCATAGATATATATGTGATTTTACTTTTGATTTTCTCAGCAACTACTGAACGGATTTACACCATTTAACAAAAAGGGTTCATTCTGAACCAAGAACTACCTCTTTGCCAAATTTGGTGTAATTCCGTTCAGCAGTTCGGGCTGTAGCTGTGGCTAAAATTTCCTATGGGAAAATGAATGGGGAAAACACGTTTTGGGACCCCCCTTTTTTCTCGGCCCCCGCTTGACGAATCACCCCGAAACTTTCAGGGTAGGAGCGGACCGGAGCGGGCCCTAAAGTTTGAAAATTTCGCGAAGATTCGTCAACCGACGCAAGCGTTATTTCAAATAGAATGTTGTGGATTTCCTATGGAAAATAGGTCCTAACTATAACTATCTACTGGCGACCGCCAGTAGATAATAGATATATATATATATATATATATATATATATATATATATATTTCACAGTAAATGCCCTTCCACCTCCTTGGAGCGAACACAAAGAGCACAAACTCCTCTTTTCCGCTTGGTTTATTTCTCACAATCCGTAGTCATTACGCGTTTCGGTCATCAAGTGACCTTGATCACACAGTGAAACGCTACGCGGTAATTACATTTAAACAAACCCTTTTGTGTCACGTGATAGCTTTAACAATGGACATAGTAAACAGACTGTACTTTTAGCTTAAATGCTTACTTGCTCAGAATTATAGCCAACATGAGCAGACAGACTTCTAATGCAATAATGATAAATATAAATTCCATTTTGTATACTTAAAACATATGTTTAAATAAATGCATAGATAGATAAATATTGCGGTGGAATTTAAAAACAATGGTTCATTTTGATTAATCAAACTTGAGACTTTACATATGATATGTGATCGACTGGGACACAATAGTATTTCATTATTTACTGCCTAAATGCAAATAATCTTATCCCATATTTGATTCAGTACATTATTCATGACATCCTCAATATTAACTTATCTAAAAACCATCATAAAGAAGTCAAAATATGAGCTTTCGCATCATCTTATGTGCAAATAGAGCCTGAATGTCCTAGTTAAAGTGCTTATGTGCTTCATAGCTACCCTATTAGTGCATAGTGCTTAAAAGTGCCTAGTGCATTATAGTGCAAACATAAACAAAGTGCAACACAATTATACATTTTTAAATACTTATGATATACACATCTATAAAATCTTTTCTTGTTTTTTCGAGTTTTTATTATTAAAAATAATTAGATAGGCGGAAGGCTCTTGGGTGCTTATTAGCATGAATATAAAATCGCATTGCAATATGAGAAAATCCTAAACTATTTGCATCTAGGCTAGTTGGATACAGGGCAAGTTTTCAGAGACTCTTGTGACTCAGTGTCTCATGTATTGTAAGCAAAGGCATATCTATTCGATATATTACTAGATATTCCTTATTAATTGTATCATACAGAATTTAACTGATGCAACGTAAAGTGGACGATGTTTAAAGAAAATTGAGAAGATCCTCATAGTTATTGAGCCCTAGTGGTTGTTTGCAGTCTAGTTCCAAGATCATGCGTGACTCTAACTGACGTAATAAGTGTTCTCTATTACCGCCTCGTCGGAGAGTCGGAATGGCATCAATAACAAAATATCTAAGGCAGTTTAGGTCATTGTTATGTTCGGTTTTAAAGTGACGTGCCACAGGATATATGGCATCGCTGTTCACTATGGCCCGTAAGTGCTGAAGAATTCTCACATGCACCTGCAGCTTGGTACTTCCAACGTATCTCAAACCGCAGGTGCACGTTAGCACATACACCGCATATTCAGTCCGGCAATTAAAGTTGCCCTTGATCGCTATTTCATTGGGACTGAAGGGTGTCGAATAATGTGTAGTATTGACCCCAAATTTACAGGCCCTACAAGATGAACATTTGAAAAACCCATTCTTAGGTTTGAGCCACGATGTGCTGTAATTGATCTCTGGGCTACTTTTAACCAGCTGAGATCTCATGGATGGTGCTCGTCTAAATGTAAAAGTTGGTGACGCCGGCAATCTGGGTGCCATTACTCCATCAGTAAGTAATATTGGCCAATTTTTCTTGATAATCGACCTTATCTGCCTTTCCTGACGGTTATATGTAGTGATGAGTCTAGGAGTATTCTCATGTAAACTTGTGGATATTTGTGATGTAATTAGTTCCTGAGCAGATTCTGTTTCTTTACTCTTCTGTTGTAGTAGGGACTCCCTCGTTCTGGCCTCCGCTTTATTCGTGGCCTCATTCAAGATCTTATCACTATACCCTCTCATCCTGAACCATTCCTTGGCTTCCTGCAAGCATTTATCTAGCTCAGTTTCTGTGCTGCAGATTCTTTTTAGCCTAAGGAATTCCCCAAAGGGGATACTTTTAACCAAGTGCTTGGGGTGGGAGCTTCTCGCATGCAGCGTGGAGTTGCCTGCAGTTGTTTTGTGGTGCAGTGTCGTCTCTAATTTCATGTCTGACACATACACTCTCACATCCAAAAAATCTACACTATGCTCACTGATATGTGATGTAAACTTAAGATTCACAATGTTATTATTGATTTCTTGGATGAACCTCACTGCACTGTCGCGATCACCCCCTCCGAATGATGAAAACGTCATCAATAAATCTAAACCAATACATAACATGTGTGGAATACATCGCTGTGTGAGTTGTTCTTAGGACATGCTCCTCCCACCAGCCAACATGTAAACAGGCATAGCTGGGGGAGAAGCAGGCTCCCATAGCAACTCCCCATTTTTGTCTAAATAATTCTTTGCCAAATAAGAAGAAATTGTTAAATAGACACCACCTGATCAGCTCTAACAACATAATGTGATTGTATTTGGTCAAGGATCTGGCGTCTAAAAAATGCTTTACTGCTGTCAGACCCACTTGATGATCTATACTCGTATATAACGATTCAATGTATAACGTGATGAGCAGTAATCCCTCTGTCCATACAATTTGATTCAATTTGGTCAAAAAGTCACCGGTGTCTTTGATGTAAGTGGGGAGTTTTTGAACATGCTCTTGAAGATAATAATCCACATATTGTGTTATGTTCTCGCTTATGCCATTATTTGCTGAGATGATTAGACTGCCAGGAATAGGTGTTATCTTCTTGTGAATGTTGGGTATGAAGTCAATCGTGGGGAGCACAGGGAATTAATTATGCATACATTTATGTTCCTCTTTAGAAATCAATCCTTGCCTCTTCCACTGTAGTAAATCGTTTTTCAGGCTTTCTTTTGCCTTGTTGTATTCTTTCATACTCGTTTTTTCATAGCATTCCTTGTTCTCTAATTGGCGATATGCTTCTTGAAGATATTTCTGTTTGGGCCAAATGACAATGTTCCCGCCCTTGTCAGACTTGTTGATGACAATTTCATGATCATTTTTAAGTTTTTTCATTAAGTTCTCATATTGGCGGTCCTGATATTTGATGTTCTGATGTTTGTGTTTCGTTTGATGGTATAGTTTTTTGAGGTCTTCCGCAACTCGTTCATGAAAAATATTTATGGCGTCCTTCAGCATCATAGGTAAGAATGTTGATTTGGGTTTAAAGGGGCTACAACCCACACTAGATTGAACAATGTCCAATGTTTGTAATCTCTCCTGTGTAGACCCTACGCTGAGATTTGTTAGATGATCTGAGTTGGTCTCATCGCTCATTTCATGCATGATAAGGAGGGTAGCGGCATCAGAAACCTGAAGGTTCTCACTGGTAACATTGGTATTACTTTGTATCTTATTCACTTGGCTTGTGCCTTCTTTGATAGTAAAAAACTTCTTCAGCTTTAATTTACTGATGAATCTGAAGATGTCTATTCTGGTACTTCCCTAATTAAAATTGCTTTCTGGGCAAAAAGACAAACCGAGAGATAGCAATTGTATCTCTGCCTTTGTCAGAGTCGTGGTTGACAGATTGACTATAGAGTTGTCGTTTTGCCTTGTCTCTTGCGCCATTGGGGTTTTTTGGTTCTTGCATTTCCAGTTCTTTCGCCTGTCTCGTCTCCATTTATTCCTGCGGTTTCTGCTGATCTCTTTTGGTTCCGTGGCCTCAAAGTTTGTCTGCGGTCTAGAGTTAAAAAATCTAGCTCTTCAGCCAGACTTAATTTGCTTTTTTCGCCAGACATGTTGGTCATATTAGAGCCCCCGTCCTCAGACTCAGTTTCACTAATCGCTGAACTTAGGTCTGAGGTAGACGACATGATGTTGCCCTCTCCCAATGGTTCAGTTGTTGATAAAGTTGTAGTTATATTTATGTTTATATTTCACTGTAAAATACATTTTTAAACTAAATCATACAAATATATACATATGTACACACACACATATATATATATATATATATATATATATATATATATATATATATATATATATATATATATATATCACACAGGTTACTTCTTCAAAAGAACCGAAGGACACAGCGGGGATTCAGAGGAAGTCTGTATTTATTGGAAAAAATCGGCATGATGCATTTCGGCACTGTTAGCCTTCTTCTGATGCCTTTACAACGGAAATGAAGTCCCACCCTCCTTTGTACCTCCGTCGGCCCTCCCATTGGTGAGAGCGCAGCTGGTCCCACTACCATGATTAGAGTCTTTGGTCGTAGTCCTCGTATAGGACTGCAACTCCCAGAAGCCCATTCTCTGGTAAGTACACCGGTGGGGCCCAAGTTATTCCCAGATGGGGCTGCTGATGCCTGGCAAAGGGGGGTGATGTATAGCAGACAAACTCCGCTGTGATAGTTCCCCAGTCTTCCTCGGGTCCCCAACACTCTGCCTCCGTTACCAGAATCAGCCGGGCGATGAAACGTCAGCACAATGTCCGCGTCTCCCCGTGCTATATATCTTAGAAACTCCTACAGAAAAGAGCAGAGGTCAGCACTCCAGGCAAGTCAAGCAATTTCTTTTATTTTCACAATGCGATGTCCATCCTGACGCATTTCGGCTGGTCCCAGCCTTTCTCAAAGTCACATTCTGTTTGAAACCATTCAAATTTAAAGGCACAGTACATCATAGACACAGAAAAGACAACCTCCGTTACTTCTCATGCCCTAACCCTTATACATACTGTGTTTTAAACTGGCTAAATACATATTCATTTTATAATCATTTTTATATTTTTATATTTATACTACTTTTTAAAAAAAATTATAAAAATTCTTTTATATAAAAAACAAGCCAGCTTAACATTTTAATTCATCCTGTATCTCCTACTTGGACCTGAGGAACGTGTTGGAAGCAAACTCTTGGGCCAGTGCCCTAACCAAGTAAAAGCATCATAGGACATAACGGGAATCCTACCAATGGAGTCCTAACTTTACTACTCCTAAACTGAGAAAAATCCTAACTTTAAGACTTCCGGTATTCACAGAAGGCATTTAGGAGTCCTAAAGTTAGGAGTCCTAACTTTACTACTCCTAAAATGAGAAAAATCCTAACTTTAAGACTTTCGGTATTCACAGAAGGCATTTAGGAGTCCTAAAGTTAGGACTACTAACTTCTGTGAATACCAAAATGAGTAAGTGCCTTCTGTGAATACCAAAATGAGTAAGTGCCTTCTGTGAATACCAAAATGGTAGTAAGTTTAGGACTTTGTCTTAAGTTAGTTCTGTGAATCGGGCCCAGAGTTCACAAAGGTTACCAGTCCGCGTTCCTCACAGTAGAACTAGAGGTTCCGGATTACTCAACGGAGGCCTCACCTGCAAGTAGAATTCATAGCGAAGGAATTCGGGCGGCTGACGGGGTGAAGTCTAATGTCGCTGAGACTTCAGCAGGAGGCGCTCTCAATTCAGGCCCTTGGGTAGTTTCTTCAGCAAGCTTGGTGAAAGTTTTACAGTCCTTTCCTCTGTCCGCTCGGACAGAGTTTCGTCTTGACATCCAGAAGGAACACACTCGAAACAGGATTCAGCGCAGCGCTTTATACCTAAAAAGTCTTTGTTCTCTGCAGTCACAAATCACTGCATCCAGTCACAACCAGTTCAGTGGGGTCGGGGAGCACTTGGTTTACGAGGCGACATCCTGCCCTTTGGGAATCTGGGGGTCTGCTATCAGACGCCCAGTGGGAGATGGAGCCATCATTCACCTTGCCAGGCACGGCCCTGCTCGGATCAAAGAGTCACCCCTCCCCATACTCTAAATGCCGATCTCTCTCTCCAGCCAGGTCTGACCCAGCTGGCCCTGCTGCTCCAAAACCAGACGGCCAATACACACGCTAGCAAAAGCCTACAGGAAAGCTTCAGACCAGAAAATACCTCGTTTCTAGTAGAGGCATTTTCAAGCACGGGCTACGCTAATAATCCTTACTAGAAGATGCATCTCCATGTTCTGAGTTTAAACATATCAAATTCGACGTTCCTATCAGGTTCCTGGGGGCAGGGAGGATTAAGGCATGCAATACTCAGCCTGCACATTCCGGCCTATGAGAACGGGTGGCCTCGCAATAGTAAACAGTGAAATGGAGGGTAACTCACTATTAGAACAGGCTACACAGACATACTTTCAAAGCTGCTTCGGTTGGTAGCGCAAATCAGCGCTGCCGGACCACCAGCAGTATTTGGTCTACCAGTCCTGGGCACACGCAGTGCACTGATACTAGGGACTGACAGGTAAACCAAATGAGTCCATTATGATTATTCCAATTCATACAGTTATCTTTACACAGGGAGCATTCGCACTGTGTCACTGATTGGCAGTGGCACAGCGCCCAGAGCATCTAAATCCAGCCAACATAAAAGGTCAGAAGAGAAAAGAGGAAGGGAGACCCGAGCCAATGATGCCAGGTCTAACACACGTCCCCTCCAGCTGAAATGTGGGGAGAACTAACCATTCCCTTGGGAGTTCTCATCACTAAGGTGGAGTAATCTGGACAGACCGTCTGCATTGGCGTGCTCTGTACCAGGGCGTTGTTCCACCGTGAAATCCATACCCTATAGGGAAATGGACCACCTCAACAACTTGGGATTCTCACCCTCATATGCATCAACCATCTAAGGGGCCTGTGGTCTGTCTGAACCCGGAAGTGAGTCCCAAACAAATATGGCCTCAGCTTCTTCAGCGCCCAGACCACAGAAAATGCCTCATGCTCAATTGCAGTCTACCTCTGTTCCCAGGGAAGTAACCTCCTGCTTAGGAAGGCTACCGGTCGGTCTAGTCCCTCCTCATTGATCTGTGACAGAACAGCCCCTATACCATGCTCTGAGGCGTCTGTCTGGACAACGAATTCCTTTGAAAAGTCGGGCGCCTGAAGCACGGGTGCAGTGCACATGGCAGTCTTCAGGGTGTCAAAAGCGTTCTGACAGGTGTCAGTCCAGTTTACCTTCTTTGGCTGCTTCTTAGAAGTCAGCTCAGTCAAGGGTGCAACAATGTTACCATATCCTTTGACAAACCTCCTGTAGTACCCCGTGAGTCCTAAGAAGGCTCTCACCTGCGTCTGAGTCTTGGGGGTTCCCACGCCAGGATAGTTTCAATCTTGGGCTGAAGGGGCGCCACCTGGCCGCTCCCTACCTGGTGCCCCAAATACACTACAGAACCCTGCCCAATCTGGCACTTACTGGCTTTGATTGTGAAGCCTGCCTTCCGCAGTGCCATCAATACCTCCCAGAGGTGGTGCAGGTGGTCCTCCCAAGAGGAGCTAAACACCGCAATGTCATCCAGGTAGGCGGCACTGAAGTCTTCCAGCCCAACCAACACCCTGTTGACTAGCCTCTGAAAGGTGGCAGGGGCATTCTTCATTCCAAAGGGCATCACCAGGAACTGGTAGTGCCCATCGGGTGTGAAGAAGGCTGACCTCTCCTTTGCCCCCTCGGTCAAGGCGATCTGCCAATACCCAGACATCAAATCAAATGTGCTGAGGTATTTGGCAGCCCCTAACCGATCTATGAGCTCATCAGCTCTGGGGATGGGGTGCGCGTCAGTCTTCGTGACTGAATTGAGGCCCCGATAGTCCACGCAGAACCGAAGTTCGGGGGTGGTACCAGGCGCTGCAGCTTTTGGTACCAGGACCACTGGGCTGGAACAAGGACTGCTAGAGGACTCAATCACCCCAAGGGCAAACATTTTGGTAACCTCATCCTTAATGTAGGCCCTTACCCGGTCAGTCACTCGGTAAGCCTTGTGCTTAATGGGACACACCAATCAGTGACACTAGGTACCAGGGAGAACAGATCACTGAATTGCCCCACCAGGTGGCGACAATTACCCTGCTGCTCAGGGGTCAGTGTGGTGGAGAGGACCACACCCTCCACTGACCCATCTCGCTTCCCTGCACACAGGAGGTCAGGAAGGGGCTCGCTCTCCTCCTCCATCCCAGCATCTGTGTCCAGAAGCATGCCCACTTCAGACCTCTCAAAGTGGGGCTTCAGGCGGTTAACATGCAGGACCCGCAAGGGGTTCCTGGGAGACTGCAAGTCCACCACGTAGGTAACAGGACTCTTGCGCTCCACCACCTCAAAGGGGCCGGTCCACTTATCCTGGAGCGCACAGGGCTCCACCGGGGCCATGACCCAAACCTTCTGTCCAGGCTGAAACTCGATCAGAGTGGCATTCTGATCATGCTAGCGTTTCATCTCTTCCTGGCTGGTTTCCAGGTTTGCCTCAGCAAGTTTGGTTCCTGAAGGCCATCATGTAACTAAACACATCCTGGGGAGGTTTCCTGGGAGATTGCTCCCAGCCTTCCTTGACCAGGCTCAGAGACCCTCTTACCGGGTGACCATAGAGCAGCTCAAAGGGACTGAACCCTAAGGACTTCTGTGGCACCTCACGGTAAGCAAACAACAGGCATGGTAAGAGGACATCCCACTTACGCCTCATGGGCTCGCCTAGACCCATAATCATGCCCTTAAGGGTCCGGTTGAATCTCTCAACCAGCCCTTTACCCTGGGGGTGGTAAGGAGTGGTGAACTTATACGTTACCCCACACTCCTCCCACAGAGACTTCATGTACTTGGAGATGAAGTTAGTTCCCCTATCGGACACCACCTCTCTGGGGAATCCCACACGGGAGAAAATCCCCATCAGTGCCCGTCCCACCACGGGGGCCGTCACTGTCCTGAGCGGGATGGCCTCAGGGTACCGGGTGGCATGGTCCACCAAGACCAGGATGAACCTGTTGCCCATGGCTGTCTTGGGATCCAGAGGCCCCACAATATCAATGCCCACTCTTTCGAATGGGGTGCTCACCACGGGAAAGGGCTGTAGTGGGGCCTTAATCTTCCCCCACTCTTCCCACTTGCCTGGCAAGTCTCACATGTTCTGCAGTGAGCATCGGAGCTCCTGCGCATCTGGGGCCAATACAAGTGGGTGACCAGCCTCTCAAAGGTCTTGGCCTGCCCCAAATGTCCGGCCAGTGGCACATCATGAGCCAACCCCAGTAGGAAGGTCCTGAAGCTCTGGGGTACCACCAGCACACAGGCTGACCCAGGCTCAGCAACCTTAGGCTCGCTGTAAAGGAGGTCGTTCTCCCAATAGATCCAATGTGACCCTGTCTGGTCACCTACTGCCTGGGCGGCGGCCTGTCGCCGCACCCCCTCAAGAGAAGGGCAGGTTCTCTGCTGCTCTCAAAATTCCTCCCTGGAGGGCCCCTCTTCTTGCTGCCAATGGGTCAGCTCCGGTAGGTCCCCTAGTTCGGCCACTTGTTCCCCTGTAGGTGCCCGGGCATCGCCCTCAAGGTCTGCTCCATCCGGGACCGTGGCAACCGTGGGGGCTGGTTTCCTGCGCCCCCTACCCCTTCTCTTTGAGGCAGGGGCCTGGGCCATACTTTAAGGCTCCAGACCCTCCTGAACATCCTTCTGAGCTGTCATGGACCGAGTGGTCACACACGCCCACTGAGGCAACCCCAACATTTCCAAATGAGACTTTCTCTCCACCGTAGCACACGGGGAGTTCTCCAGATCGTTGCCCAACAGACAGTCTACAGGCATGGCGGCCCTCACAGCTACTTGAAGAGTTCCTGTGACCCCCCCCCACTCGAAGGGAACCTGAGCCACTTCACACTGGCTCTCTGAGTTGTCTGCTGACACTACGGGGCAGAATGCATGGGGGACAACTTGCTCTTTGGACACCAACCGGGAGCT
This sequence comes from Calotriton arnoldi, assembly GCA_963921515.1. Lineage (NCBI taxonomy): Eukaryota > Metazoa > Chordata > Amphibia > Caudata > Salamandridae > Calotriton > Calotriton arnoldi. Next base: position 1,446,383 of record CAWUFW010002670.1, on the reverse strand, counting down.
GACAGCAGTCACACTAGCTCCGGTGTCCCTGAGAACCTCCACCCTATGGCCATTGATGGTCACCCACTGCCGGTACTTCTGAGTGTTGGTCTGCAGTGCGGGGTTAGGGACCTTCTCGAAGTCCCCTAGCGAGACAAGGGTTAACTCTACGGGATCCCATCCACCTTGGACCTCCATTTCCTCCCCCCCAGGGCTACACTGGCAATCTGGCGGGATGGTGCACGGGGTGGTGCATGAGGGGATGCATTGGGGTCCCTCTGGGGACACTGGGGATCATAATACCGGTGGCCCACTTGACCACACTTGAAACAAGTAAGCGGCCCCCTATGAACAGGCCTACCTGTCGGGGACACTGGCTTCTTCTCAGGGGGAGGCTGGGACACCACTGCTTGGTTCCCTTGGGAATTACTTTGGGGCCCTCTCTGGAACTCCCTCTGTTTACCCTTGTCCCCCCCACTTTTCTGCTGGGGACCCTGCCCACCTTGGGCGAAGTCTCCCACAAAACCTTTGCGGACCCGGGTGCTCACCCAGTGGTCCACCTCCTCAGCAAGCTTCCTAGGGTTAGTCAGCTTGCTATCAATCAGGTGCTGGCGTAGCTCTGGAAAACAGTTACTGGACAAATGCTCCCACGCAAACAAATCATACAATTGCTCGAAAGTTTCCACTTTGCTACCTTTTACCCAGCGATCCATTGCTCGGCAGAAAAAGACACATATTCAACCCACGTGGTACCCTCTAACTTCTTACAGGTCCTAAACCTCTGCCTGTACATTTCTGGGGTCAAACCATAACGGGTCATCAAAGCTTCTTTCATATGGGCATACACCATCCTGCTCTCCTCAGGCAGGTTCAACAGGGTATCCCTATCATCACTCACAAAGCGCCCCCACAATCCCGCTCCCCAATCCTGCTCAGGGACCCGGTGGGACACCATTGCTATCTCATATGCGGCAAACCATTGCCCAATATCCTCACTCTTGTGAAAATCCTTAATGACATCCTTAGGAATATAAACTCTACTCTCAGGAGTTACTAACGGTATGCTGCCACCAGAGGGGAGACCGGGACACTCCTCGCCCTGATCTCTATCTCCCTCAACATTCTCTCATGTTCCATTCTCACTTTCTCAAGTTCAAATGACAATCGATTTTTCTCAATGTCTAACTTCTTACTCTCAGGGTCCTTCTGACCTTCCAATTTAGCCATCTCCAAACTATGCCTCCTATCTCTCTCCCTGTCCTCCAGCTCTTCTGGGGTCAGGCTCCTTTGGGATACACTAGTACCTGGATTGGAGGGTGTTCTATCTCCCCCCCTCTACTGCATCATCCAACTGCCCTCCAGCATTCTCTTCCTCATCCACAGCGGACTCTCTCGCTTCCCACCAGGCCTTCAGCGCCTTGTGGTACTCCTCCTTCCTAGAGAGACCTATCACGGGGACTGCGAAGTGCCTACCAAATGACTTCAGCTGTTTGGCAGTATAGGTATCTAATCTTCCCTCCTCAAAGGCGAGATCCTCCGAAGCATTGGAGGTTGGCCTTCCCATATTAGCAGTACTCATGGCTGCGATCAACAATTCAATACTAAACAACCAACTAAAAAAAAATTCGGAGAGGAAAAAAAAAAAATCGGCGCGTGTCTGCGCTTTGGTCTGTACTCACTAGTGGTGTCTACCAGTTATTGTACGTGGATCATAAATGCAAGTTCTGAACCTCACCGCTGACCGCCAATGTTGGAAATGGGGGTCTCTAGTTGGCAATGGCTGGCGCCACTGTCCAAATAGGGACCCTTCTCCCCAAGTCAGGGCAAGTGGGCTTCCCGCTTTGATAACCCCTGCTCAACCCTGTGGTAACGTAGCACGAGCAGCTAGGCCTATCTCAGAGGCAGTGTGTGAAGCATTTATGACCATGCACAATAAGGCAGTAACGACACCACAAAAAGGACACAACTCAAGTAGGTATAGAACAAATAGTATCTTTATCTAAGGTTTGGTACGAGACTCTCAAAAGCGTTTTAACCAGTAATCAGGCATGTAAATCACTAGGGACTTAAAAAGGAAATACGTGTTCACCAGAACGTGGCGCTGACTGAGTTCAAGGCCTGGGTCTACGCGACCCGTTGCGTACCAGATACCTGCCGTTGGACAGGGACCCAGCACGTAGCTTCTCGAAGAAGCAGAGACGGTGACAGGCGGACTCCCAGCGACTACAGTTCTCGATGGCAGTGGTCCGCAAAGTGCACTCGCAACGATTCGGGCACTCCGGGACAGGCGGGCCCTCAGAGGCAGCAGCACGCGGCTGCGGCGGCCCTGGCTGGTGGTGGCGATGACTCTCGTCGTGCAGCTCCGTGGTGGGCTCATGGCGGCAGCAGCGCTCTCCTAGCTGCGGCGGCCCACAGGACGATTCACGATGGTGCAAGGTTGACAAAGACGTGGGCACTCAGCGGCAGCAGCTCTCTCTTAGCTGCGGCGGCCCACAGGACAAATCCCAATGATGCAAAGTTAGCAAGGGTGCGAGCACTCAGCGGTGGCCGCTCTCTCTTAGCTGCGGCGGCTCACAGGTCAAATCACGAGGATGCAAAGTTAGCCAGGGTGCGAGCACTCAGCGGCGGCAGCTCTATCTTAGCTGCGGCGGCTCACAGGCCAAATCACGATGATGCACAGTTAGCAAGGGTGCGAGCACTCCGCGGCAGCAACTCTATCTTAGCTGCGGCGGCTCACAGGACAAATCACGGTGATGCCAAGTTAGCAACGGTGTGAGCACTCAGCGGCAGCAGCCCTCTCTTGGCTGCGGCGGCCCACAAGACAAATCTCGGTGATGCAACATTAGCAACGGTGAGAGCACTCAGCGGCGGCAGCTCCCTCTTAGCTGCGGCAGCTCAAAGGACAATCCACGATGTTGCACAATTAACACGAGTGCGGGCATCCAGCGGCGGCAGCTCTCTTAGCTGTGGCGGCCCGCAAGGTTGCAGCGAAGGGTCTGAGGATTCAAAATCAGGCGGGCACTCAGCGGCGGCAGCTCTCTCTTAGCTGCGGCAGCCCACACAGATTCAGTGCAGGTTCTGCAGGTTCAAATTTAAGGCGGGCACTCAGCGGCGGCAGCTCTCTCTTAGCTGCGGCGGCCCACACAGTTTCAGCACAGGTTCAAATTTAAGGCGGGCACTCACCGGTAGCAGCTCTCTCTTAGCTGCGGCGGCCCACACAGTTTCAGTGAAGGTTCTAAAGATTCAGATTAAGGAGGGCACTCAGCGGCGGCAGCTCTCTCTTAGCTGCGGCGGCCCACACACAGAGTTCACAAAGGTTACCATTCTGTGTTCCTCACAGTAGAACTAGAGGTTCCGGATTACTCGACGGAGGCCTCACCTGCAAGTAGAATTCCTAGTGAAGGAATTCGGGCGGCTGATGGGGTGAAGTCTAATGTCCCTGAGACTTCAGCAGGAGGCACTCTCAATTCAGGCCCTTGGGTAGTTTCTTCAGCAAGCTTGGTGAAAGTTTTACAGTCCTTTCCTCTGTCCGCTCGGACAGAGTTTCGTCTTGACATCCAGAAGGAACACACTCGAAACAGGATTCAGCGCAGCGCTTTATACCTAAAAGTCTTTGTTCTCTGCAGTCACAAATCACTGCATCCAGTCACAACCAGTTCGGTGGGGTCGGGGAGCACTTGGTTTACGAGGCGACATCCTGCCCTTTGGGAATCTGGGGGTCTGCTATCAGACGCCCAGTGGGAGATGGAGCCATCATTCACCTTGCCAGGCACGGCCCTGCTCGGATCAAAGAGTCACCGCTCCCCATACTCTAAATGCCGATCTCTCTCTCCAGCCAGGTCTGACCCAGCTGGCCCTGCTGCTCCAAAACCAGACGGCCAATACACACGCTAGCAAAAGCCTACAGGAAAGCTTCAGACCAGAAAATACCTCGTTTCTAGTAGAGGCATTTTCAAACACGGGCTACGCTAATAATCCTTACTAGAAGATGCATCTCCATGTTCTGAGTTTAAACATATCAAATTCGACGTTCCTATCAGGTTCCTGGGGGCAGGGAGGATTAAGGCATGTAATACTCAGCCTGCACATTCCGGCCTATGAGAACGGGTGGCCTCGCAATAGTAAACAGTGAAATGGAGGGTAACTCACTATTAGAACAGGCTACACAGACATACTTTCAAAGCTGCTTCGGTTGGTAGCGCAAATCAGCGCTGCCGGACCACCAGCAGTATTTGGTCTACCAGCCCTGGGCACACGCAGTGCACTGATACTAGGGACTGACAGGTAAACCAAATGAGTCCATTATGATTATTCCAATTCATACAGTTATCTTTACACAGGGAGCATTCGCACTGTGTCACTGATTGGCAGTGGCACAGCGCCCAGAGCATCTAAATCCAGCCAACATAAAAGGTCAGAAGAGAAAAGAGGAAGGGAGACCCGAGCCAATGATGCCAGGTCTAACACACGTCCCCTCCAGCTGAAATGTGGGGAGAACTAACCATTCCCTTGGGAGTTCTCATCACTAAGGTGGAAAAATCTGGACAGACCGTCTGCATTGGCGTGCTCTGTACCAGGGCGTTGTTCCACCGTGAAATCCATACCCTATAGGGAAATGGACCACCTCAACAACTTGGGATTCTCACCCCTCATATGCATCAACCATCTAAGGGGCCTGTGGTCTGTCTGAACCCGGAAGTGAGTCCCAAACAAATATGGCCTCAGCTTCTTCAGCGCCCAGACCACAGAAAATGCCTCATGCTCAATTGCAGTCTACCTCTGTTCCCAGGGAAGTAACCTCCTGCTTAGGAAGGCTACCGGTCGGTCTAGTCCCTCCTCATTGATCTGTGACAGAACAGCCCCTATACCATGCTCTGAGGCGTCTGTCTGGACAACGAATTCCTTTGAAAAGTTGGGCGCCTGAAGCACGGGTGCAGTGCACATGGCAGTCTTCAGGGTGTCAAAAGCGTTCTGACAGGTGTCAGTCCAGTTTACCTTCTTTGGCTGCTTCTTAGAAGTCAGCTCAGTCAAGGGTGCAACAATGTTACCATATCCTTTGACAAACCTCCTGTAGTACCCCGTGAGTCCTAAGAAGGCTCTCACCTGCGTCTGAGTCTTGGGGGGTTCCCACGCCAGGATAGTTTCAATCTTGGGCTGAAGGGGCGCCACCTGGCCGCTCCCTACCTGGTGCCCCAAATACACTACAGAACCCTGCCCAATCTGGCACTTACTGGCTTTGATTGTGAAGCCTGCCTTCCGCAGTGCCATCAATACCTCCCAGAGGTGGTGCAGGTGGTCCTCCCAAGAGGAGCTAAACACCGCAATGTCATCCAGGTAGGCGGCACTGAAGTCTTCCAGCCCAACCAACACCCTGTTGACTAGCCTCTGAAAGGTGGCAGGGGCATTCTTCATTCCAAAGGGCATCACCCGGAACTGGTAGTGCCCATCGGGTGTGGAGAAGGCTGACCTCTCCTTTGCCCCCTCGGTCAAGGCGATCTGCCAATACCCAGACATCAAATCAAATGTGCTGAGGTATTTGGCAGCCCCTAACCGATCTATGAGCTCATCAGCTCTGGGGATGGGGTGCGCGTCAGTCTTCGTGACTGAATTGAGGCCCCGATAGTCCACGCAGAACCGAAGTTCGGGGGTGGTACCAGGCGCTGCAGCTTTTGGTACCAGGACCACTGGGCTGGAACAAGGACTGCTAGAGGACTCAATCACCCCAAGGGCAAACATTTTGGTAACCTCATCCTTAATGTAGGCCCTTACCCGGTCAGTCACTCGGTAAGCCTTGTGCTTAATGGGAGGACAGTCCCCAGTGTCCACGTCATGGACACACCAATCAGTGACACTAGGTACCAGGGAGAACAGATCACTGAATTGCCCCACCAGGTGGCGACAATCACCCTGCTGCTCAGGGGTCAGTGTGGTGGAGAGGACCACACCCTCCACTGACCCATCTCGCTTCCCTGCACACAGGAGGTCAGGAAGGGGCTCGCTCTCCTCCTCCATCCCAGCATCTGTGTCCAGAAGCATGCCCACTTCAGACCTCTCAAAGTGGGGCTTCAGGCGGTTAACATGCAGGACCCGCAAGGGGTTCCTGGGAGACTGCAAGTCCACCACGTAGGTAACAGGACTCTTGCGCTCCACCACCTCAAAGGGGCCGGTCCACTTATCCTGGAGCGCACAGGGCTCCACCGGGGCCATGACCCAAACCTTCTGTCCAGGCTGAAACTCGATCAGAGTGGCATTCTGATCATGCCAGCGTTTCATCTCTTCCTGGCTGGTTTCCAGGTTTGCCTCAGCAAGTTTGGTTCCTGAAGGCCATCATGTAACTAAACACATCCTGGGGAGGTTTCCTGGGAGATTGCTCCCAGCCTTCCTTGACCAGGCTCAGAGACCCTCTTACCGGGTGACCATAGAGCAGCTCAAAGGGACTGAACCCTAAGGACTTCTGTGGCACCTCACGGTAAGCAAACAACAGGCATGGTAAGAGGACATCCCACTTACGCCTCATGGGCTCGCCTAGACCCATAATCATGCCCTTAAGGGTCCGGTTGAATCTCTCAACCAGCCCTTTTCCCTGGGGGTGGTAAGGAGTGGTGAACTTATACGTTACCCCACACTCCTCCCACAGAGACTTCATGTACTTGGAGATGAAGTTAGTTCCCCTATCGGACACCACCTCTCTGGGGAATCCCACACGGGAGAAAATCCCCATCAGTGCCCGTCCCACCACGGGGGCCGTCACTGTCCTGAGCGGGATGGCCTCAGGGTACCGGGTGGCATGGTCCACCAAGACCAGGATGAACCTGTTGCCCATGGCTGTCTTGGGATCCAGAGGCCCCACAATATCAATGCCCACTCTTTCGAATGGGGTGCTCACCACGGGAAAGGGCTGTAGTGGGGCCTTAATCTTCCCCCACTCTTCCCACTTGCCTGGCAAGTCTCACATGTTCTGCAGTGAGCATCGGAGCTCCTGCGCATCTGGGGCCAATACAAGTGGGTGACCAGCCTCTCAAAGGTCTTGGCCTGCCCCAAATGTCCGGCCAGTGGCACATCATGAGCCAACCCCAGTAGGAAGGTCCTGAAGCTCTGGGGTACCACCAGCACACAGGCTGACCCAGGCTCAGCAACCTTAGGCTCGCTGTAAAGGAGGTCGTTCTCCCAATAGATCCAATGTGACACTGTCTGGTCACCTACTGCCTGGGCGGCGGCCTGTCGCCGCACCCCCTCAAGAGAAGGGCAGGTTCTCTGCTGCTCTCAAAATTCCTCCCTGGAGGGCCCCTCTTCTTGCTGCCAATGGGTCAGCTCCGGTAGGTCCCCTAGTTCGGCCACTTGTTACCCTGTAGGTGCCAGGGCATCGCCCTCAAGGTCTGCTCCATCCGGGACCGTGGCAACCGTGGGGGCTGGTTTCCTGTGCCCCCTACCCCTTCTCTTTGAGGCAGGGGCCTGGGCCATACTTTCAGGCTCCAGACCCTCCTGAACATCCTTCTGAGCTGTCATGGACCGAGTGGTCACACACGCCCACTGAGGCAACCCCAACATTTCCAAATGAGACTTTCTCTCCACCGTAGCCCACGGGGAGTTCTCCAGATCGTTGCCCAACAGACAGTCTACAGGCATGGCGGCCCTCACAGCTACTTGAAGAGTTCCTGTGACCCCCCCCACTCGAAGGGAACCTGAGCCACTTCACACTGGCTCTCTGAGTTGTCTGCTGACACTACGGGGCAGAATGCATGGGGGACAACTTGCTCTTTGGACACCAACCGGGAGCTGACAGCAGTCACACTAGCTCCGGTGTCCCTGAGAACCTCCACCCTAAGGCCATTGATGGTCACCCACTGCCGGTACTTCTGAGTGTTGGTCTGCAGTGCGGGGTTAGGGACCTTCTCGAAGTCCCCTAGCGAGACAAGGGTTAACTCTACGGGATCCCATCCACCTTGGACCTCCATTTCCTCCCCCCCCAGGGCTACACTGGCAATCTGGCGGGATGGTGCACGGGGTGGTGCATGAGGGGATGCATTGGGGTCCCTCTGGGGACACTGGGGATCATAATACCGGTGGCCCACTTGACCACACTTGAAACAAGTAAGCGGCCCCCTATGAACAGGCCTACCTGTCGGGGACACTGGCTTCTTCTCAGGGGAGGCTGGGACACCACTGCTTGGTTCCCTTGGGAATTACTTTGGGGCCCTCTCTGGAACTCCCTCTGTTTACCCTTGTCCCCCCACTTTTCTGCTGGGGACCCTGCCCACCTCGGGCGAAGTCTCCCACAAAACCTTTGCGGACCCGGGTGCTCACCCAGTGGTCCGCCTCCTCAGCAAGCTTCCTAGGGTTAGTCAGCTTGCTATCAATCAGGTGCTGGCGTAGCTCTGGAAAACAGTTACTGGACAAATGCTCCCACGCAAACAAATCATACAATTGCTCGAAAGTTTCCACTTTGCTACCTTTTACCCAGCGATCCATTGCTCGGCAGAAAAAAGACACATATTCAACCCACGTGGTACCCTCTAACTTCTTACAGGTCCTAAACCTCTGCCTGTACATTTCTGGGGTCAAACCATAACGGGTCATCAAAGCTTCTTTCATATGGGCATACACCATCCTGCTCTCCTCAGGCAGGTTCAACAGGGTATCCCTATCATCACTCACAAAGCGCCCCCACAATCCCGCTCCCCAATCCTGCTCAGGGACCCGGTGGGACACCATTGCTATCTCATATGCGGCAAACCATTGCCCAATATCCTCACTCTTGTGAAAATCCTTAATGACATCCTTAGGAATATAAACGCTACTCTCAGGAGTTACTAACGGTATGCTGCCACCAGAGGGGGAGACCGGGACACTCCTCGCCCTGATCTCTATCTCCCTCAACATTCTCTCATGTTCCATTCTCACTTTCTCAAGTTCAAATGACAATCGATTTTTCTCAATGTCTAACTTCTTACTCTCAGGGTCCTTCTGACCTTCCAATTTAGCCATCTCCAAACTATGCCTCCTATCTCTCTCCCTGTCCTCCAGCTCTTCTGGGGTCAGGCTCCTTTGGGATACACTAGTACCTGGATTGGAGGGTGTTCTATCTCCCCCTCTACTGCATCATCCAACTGCCCTCCAGCATTCTCTTCCTCATCCACAGCGGACTCTCTCGCTTCCCACCAGGCCTTCAGCGCCTTGTGGTACTCCTCCTTCCTAGAGAGACCTATCACGGGGACTGCGAAGTGCCTACCAAATGACTTCAGCTGTTTGGCAGTATAGGTATCTAATCTTCCCTCCTCAAAGGCGAGATCCTCCGAAGCATTGGAGGTTGTGTCATAAGGTTTCTGCACATACACAGAGCTATGCACAGGATAATAGGACCCCGGAATACAGTGGTTTGCCTACCATATCCCGTAGCACCCAAAACCCCAACCCAACTAGCTTTGCATCCCATTAGTACCAAAGCACCAATGATTGGACAACCCAGAACACGGTATCTTTATCTCAGGACTCGCAGAAGCAAGAACACTCTTTCGTCACTCACTCGTACTTGTCCACAATGCGCGTATGAAGAGACACAGGGTAGATTAAAATATTTATTTCAACTTACGTGCTCTAAGGTACAGTACACGTGTCAGCACTAATAGCATAATGCATATGAATAATATAAGCAGCATGGTTACAATTCCATAGAATACAAACGGGGAAAGCATTTCATAACTCAGTGGATAAATGTCTAAATAACATTACCACCCTCCCCGTGCAGTAAGATAGTTTATTATAAAAATAGAAGACCTCTGGGCTTTGACTAGCGAACCCTCATACCTCGGTCTCTAGATGCAGAACTACATCAGCAGACAATCACAGCTCTTCTCCCTGGAAAGGATTCCTCCAAGTGTCTTAAGCGCCAGTAAAACCGCAGTATTAAAGACACACAAAGGTTCATGTCATTTGCGCCTAATGTTATGTCTGGGTGCGCGAGACTGGCCATATCAGGAAGAACCGAAATACATTGTTATGCGACCTTGTACATGTTGTGCAGTCTGAGCCCAAATCGAACAAGAGAAAAGGTGAAAGACAGAAAGTGCAGACAGCGCAAAAGAACTTGGCAAGAGCAAAGGGCGAGGGAGCCCTGGCTCAGTGTAACGCGCGCAAAGAAAAGCAACATGGCAGCTAGGCCTAGGCCAACATAACAAGGCAGGCAACAAACCACAAGACACCCTCCCCTGGTCAGTCCGACGGCCAAGACAGAGGTCCAATAGAGAAAAACACATCCAGTTGAGCACAGGGAGCGCCCACACGGCGAAGGACAGGTCAATCCATGAAAGTGTAAGTGCAGAAAAAAGCCATACCCTCCAAGAGGACATCATTGGAATCATCAAAAAACATAGATGCCATCCAATCCATGAGATCAAAAGAGCAGGAATGCTCCTCAGCAGAGGGAGCATCCAAAAGCAATGCGGGACAACTTGCGTGATAAACGAAACAGCTTTGTTGTAGGAGATCCTGGGCAGCCGCCCAGATATCCCATTGCGCCAAAATCCCCAGTGCAGCCGCACGCGCCATATAGCCGGCAACGGAACAGTCCTGCTCATGGGCCTCTAAGGGACCCATCAACTGAACAAAATCCGGAACAGACAATGACGAATTGGAGAGGCAATAATCCAAAGTCCAGGTGAAAGGACAGCGGACACAAGTCATTACAGGTTGCACGCAAGTGAAATACGCAAAGCGAAAAGAAAGAGTATATGACACACTCAGTGTCGCCAATGGCAAGACACCAAAACCAGCCAAAAGGCGCTCACGGAGCAGCTGGAGGCGGTCCGGATCGAGCAGGTCCCATCGGGGAGCAGCCATTGCGCAGAAAACAAATTAATAGCAGGACACCAGCCGCCAAAGCGATGATCAACGGGAAACCGCCAAAGACGCTGGAAAAAATAGAATAAATAAATGCCGGGATGACACCAAAAATAGTTTGGAAGGAGGACACCAAACCAGACCCCACGACCTTAAAAAAGTGTACCAGACCCTCAGTGTTAGATGCGTTAAAAATGCGATGAATTAACTCCCCAAAATGTTGGGGGAGATTAGTGTTCAAAAGGGCCTGTATTTCACTGTGGGTGCTCGCCACCTGGAGAATGAATGTCTCCCGGGCGGACGTGAGCATAACTTCCTCGTTCAATAATAGTGCCTTTATTCTGCTCAGTCTATTGAAATCTGCCGCCATGGTAGGGATGGAAGGGCAAATAGAGATATCAACCTTGCCATGAGGGGGAGGAAAAAGCACATTTTTGCAGCAGACAACCCTGTGCGAAACTGTTACAATGTAAGGAATGCCAGCCTGCAGGCCACAACAGTTTTCGTTATTTAAAAGTAAATAACTACCATTGGAAAGGAGAGTGAAAGTAGGAGAAATAACAGGAGCAGGAATACCTTTCAGCACACAAGCAAGATTAGGAGCGGAAACGCTACATGAGCCATGCAATTTAATGTGTTTACAAATAAGCGAATGACCCATAGTCGAGTCGCAGGACTCCCCCGTGAGAAAGACTTCCTTGCCGTCCCGAAGGCATTTATACATGAAAGGCAAGGACCAGAGTTCATGCAGGAAAGCACTGCCCAAGGGCTGGTAACGACCCACAGGATAATGTTTCATGCACGAGGCAAATTCAAACAAGGAAAAAGGTAAAGCGATAACCCCATGAACTAGCCACACAGCAGAATCGAGTTCTGCAACAGAGAACGGCAAAGGATCCATCTTTTCGATATGTAATAAGGTGTAAGTTGCATCTTTCATGGACATGAATTGCTGTTTGTCAGTTAAATTAAAAGGTAGAAACAAGGCAGAGGTGTTCAAAAAATGCCAAGGAACTTTACCTAACTTGAGCGTTTGTAAAGTCCATGCAAACTGCATAACTGAACGCAATTGATTCTGACCATGATATAACACAGAAACATCATCTTGTACAATATCAACAACAGAGGACACAATATTCTCTAAAGTATAAATGCGAGAAGACAGGGTATTAATACTATTGTCAACAACGGCAAGCACCTTTTCCAAATTTGCTTGATCTATTTCCCGAAGACGGGAAGCAGCTTCAATTTGTGACAGCTTCCAGAGTTCATTATACGTTTCATAAATGAATCTCTTAGGTCGGGGACCACGAGGTCCCAAAACAAAGTCGGACAGATCAATAGTGCCTGAAAGGAGGGACAAATGTTGTTTAACAGAATCAAGGGACGAATGTTGTAGCCATTGTTTGCATAATTTACCAACAGAATATGTAGTGACAGTACGGGAAGCAGTAAATCTCGGATCAGGCCTATCCTGTGTGTAGCCAGTACCTGAGTCGTGAAAACGCATTTGGCATGCATTAGATGATATAGGCCATACCAACCAGGGTGACAGATCGATTTCGGAAACATTAAACGAATTATTCTGTAACAGAGCCTGTAGGGTCGCCAGGGACAGGTTAAGACGTGAGCTATCATTGGGAAAACTCGACAGGGATGGAATTGAGGGCGTGTTTAATTGTTTAGTGGTAGCTAAGCCCCAACACGTAGTCTGATAAATAGAATCATTTAGGAACATTATTTGGGTAGGGATAAGGCAAGCACGGTGCAATGCCTCGGTTCCTTGTACCTGCCATGGCTTGGAACCCCAAATAGATTTCAAATCTACTGTATCCTCCCAGTACTCATAACCACCCACTGCTAGGGCACTTAAAAAGGAACCCGAATAAAGCAATTTGGTGTGTGTTAACATAATTTTCTGAGTTGACGTGGTATTGAGTCTAAAATAATAGGATGCGGGGTTTGACCGATTAAAATCAGTAAAATAGGTAAACTTATTTCGAAGAGTTTGTGAGCTACCTGGCAAGGGGTTTGGACAATGTTCCCATTGGGTGTAGTTAACAGAACTACGCAGGGCACTTGGCTTATGGAGAAAATGATTACCCCAATGTTGGTAACAATACAAATCGGCATAATTCGCAGAATTCATATATAAATCTTCAGCATTAAAAGATGCATAATATTTTAAATCGGCAAACAATGCTTCAACGGCATGCACGTCCCAATCATCAGAATGAATGTTATTTTTTACTACATCACCCATTGAAACACGAAGGACATTAGGTACATTAATAATTTCCGTCGGACCATGGATTTGATAGTTCACTGCATCCCATACGATGCCATCAGCAACTGGAAAAGCTGAAATGTTCACAAATGTGTGGTCACGCTTCATGATGGGAGACGAGGAATGAGGAGCCAAAGTTCCAGAAACATAGTCTACAGCAGAGCGTTCAGGTAAATAGTGACCATTGATTAGTAGAAAAACACTGTGACAAAGCCAATGGACATGAACAAAAAAATCAAGAAAAGTACCAACCAGATGTATGTCCAGGGTGGAATCAAAAAATTGTCTCTAAACCAGGATACAAAAATACTGAACTTGGATGGGACTTTTGAAGAAGTGGAATCCGAATCAAAGGAATAACGAGTCGGGCCAAGTGGCGTTGTTGGTTGATGCGCCACCGATTCAGATGCAGGATAGGTATACTCGTCCTCGTCGATGTTGGTGGAGAGTTGGGGATCAATTATAGTTTCAGGCAAAGGAGAGGATTCAGGCAAGTCAACCATCTCAATTACAGCATCAGCGACTGTTCGTGTAGATGGGCCACGAACATATGTCCGATAAATGGCAGGACAAGAGACCGCTGGTGTGACACTATTCAGGATCGGCCAGGCGCTGTAGCTTGACATTTTCCACTGAGATGTATCTGTTCTCCTTGCGACCAGGAAGCGGTGGTAAAATGACTGTACGTGTTCCCTTCAAGCCCAGAACTGGAACCGGTGCACGAAAAGAGGGGCCGAATTCTTTTTTGTTTTCAACCTTCTCTCGAACCAGTTCTCCAACCTTTGGAAGCCAGCCGGCTACCGGAATCTGCAACGCAGGATCTGTGGCTGAAGGCAAATGTGTAGTTGCAAGTTTGTCTCGGGCTTCTTGTAAGTCCTGTAACATAGCAGAATGATTATCTACATCAAACTTGGCGGATTGCGCCGCGATGTCTGGACCCTCAAGGTCAGGCACAAACATTCTTATGCCAAAGAGCATTTCGTATGGGGTCCGCCCACCCAGAGGTCTTCTAGGGAGATTATTAAGTGCACGCTGAACGGTATACAAGTGGGCCAGCCAGTTCCTGCCAGTACCTATAACTCTAGCTGTTAAGGATTGCTTTAAGTCACGGTTCATTCGTTCAACGATAGAGTTGCCCTCAGGCCTATACGGAGACGAAAATTTCACCCGCACCCCAAGCGAAGCCATTGCATCCTTGTAAGCCCTAGAGGCAAACGCCGGACCTTGGTCCGAATGGAAGGTGCCGCATGCGAAAATTCCCACAAAGACACGCAAATCCCTGATTACATTTCGAGCGTCAGCACTACGTTGTGGCCAGACCCAGAGGAACCGTGTGCACGAGTCCACTGCTACTAAGATGTATTTATAGGCAGTGTCTGATGAGAATGGACCGCAGTGATCCAAGTAAACACACCCAAAGGGTCTGTTAGCAATGCAGAGCGGGGTCTGTGGAGGGCGTGTTACCGTGGAAGGCTTAATCTGTTGACAAACGTCGCAGGAAAGCACAAAAGCACGGGTGTCTTTATACAATCCACGCCACCAATAACGCTGCTGCAAGATGGAAACTGTAGCTGACACACCTGCATGAGCAGAAGCCATGCCTTCGTGTGCAGCTGATATCAAGGCACTCCTGCGGTCCGCGTTGGGGATCAGCCGATCTCCAACGTCAGGTATTGTTACATAAGGAACCTGTTCGGGACTTAACTTGTAAGAATACTTGGAAGGAAAACCTGTAGGGTAATTAACACCTTCCTTTGTTGCAGCAATAGCTGCTAGAATAACAGAGTCAATTTTAGACATGGACCTGGTAACCGCTGCTACTGAACACGTGACTACTGCCGAACGGGCAGCTTCATCTGCCAGATCGTTACCAATAGCGTGTGCGCCCACCCGCTGATGGCCTAAGGTGTGAACCACCTGTGTGAGGGGCAGACGTTGTTGCAATTCTGCCACTCGAACCCAAAGCATTTTATGCTTAATTGTGCTCCCTTTTGCGTCCTTGTAGTCATTTTTCGACCAGAAAAATAGATTGTCATTGTAAGATTGTACACAGTAGAAGGAATCACATACAATAAGAGTAGTCTCATCCTGAGAAGCGAACTCAAGTGCAAGTAGCAATGCATGCAGCTCGGCCAATTGTGCGGTACTATCTCCAAGTGTGCGAGTGTGCACTACAGAGGATTTGAACGTTCCATTTACAAAGGAACCCGCAACAATAGCACATGCAGCTGAATAAGCGTGCTTGGACCCAGTGGCCGGTTGCGCCGAACCATCTGTGTAGATCACACATTTGTAATCCTCAAGCGGCAATATAAACAGAGGAGGAGGATGAACGAATTCATACTGTAAGAACTCCTGAGTCTGAAGAGAAGAATCGAAAATAAAGGTGACGTCTGATGACGTCAAGGATGTAGCCCATTGTATCCAACGGGGATGCATTGCTTTTGAGTTCGGTACGCTTGCCTTTGTCACTGCCTCTAGGGCAGGACAGGGTGTTACCACCAGAATTCGCTTTCCCTGTGCCAGTGCGCGTTCTTTTAGAATCGCCATTTGCACTGCAGTTAGAACTTTTTCAACAGATGTAAAGCGCAATTCAGCGGAAGTGTACAGATGCGACTTGTATGCGATGGGCACTGTATCACCTTCATTAAAGGTTAAGTACGTGAATCCCACCGCCCCCGGAATTATTCTAATCACCAGGTTTGTGTGGTTATCACGAGTCAAAAGATATTTAGACTCCAATAGGTCTGTCTGCAAAGACTGCAGAATCAAGGTATGCTCAGGCAGCCAGCAAGACCTTGAATAAGTAGGTTGTATCAAAGCATACAAAGGCTTGATACGCTGGGCATATTCGGGAATGTAAGTACGCCCGAAATTCAGGAAACCCAGCAAAGACTGAAGTTTCTTCAGAGTATTTGGGGGGCACAAATGTGAACATTTTTCCAAGAAATGTGGGGCTAAGCCCTTACCTTCGTTGTTGAGCTCATAGCCCAAGAACAGAACGGTAAATTCAGCAATGTGTGACTTAGCAAAGTTAAATTTGTAACCCTGCTCCGCAAATTCAAGAATAATGCGGTCCACACGGGACAGATGCGGAAATAATTCGTCGTCCGTCAGATAAATGTCATCAACGTACGAACATGCATCTTGGTCTATGCTGTCTAGCAAAGAGACAACACGGGCGGCGAATACACCCGGACTATTTTTGTAGCCCATGGGTAAACGCCGGAACTGGAATAATTTACCACCGGATGTGAATGCGGTCCATTGACCACTCTCCGGGGCTAGGTTGTGCGTGTAGAAACCGTTTGAAAGGTCAAGTGTCGTTTTATATTTCTTACGAACAAGACTGTCTACAAGCGCAGAACTGTGTGTATTCTGCACCGCAAAGTTCCGACAATGAGAATTTAAATGCCGGTAATCCAAAACTAAGCGGTACGATCCATCGGGTTTAGAAACCACGAATAGGGGATTGTTCATAGGTGATACGCATGGTTCGATTACTCCCTGATATTCCAACTGTGTCAGAATTTCGGAGACGGGGCCTTTTGCCTGCCGTTTGATGGGATATTGGGGTTGTGGCTGCGGTAGTGACCGCAAAGGTATTGCATGGGGAGGTGATTCTACATCCCATCCCACATGGTTGCGGTATAACGCTGGAGCCAGGTACACAGCCCACTCAGCTGCAAGTGCTTCAGCTTTGTCTTTTGGGACATGCCTTGAAAAGCTTGGAAGGATTACCTCCTCTCCTTCATGTGCAGCGAGAACGAATGGGGGTGGCCAATCCACCTCTGCTAACAAAATGTCATATGAAGAGGTTAGATTTTCCCAAAAAATCCCTGTTATTTCACGCGGTATATCACCTTCAATTTGGATGACTATGTTGTACAGTCTGTCAGGGGGTGCCACTCTGGTGTCAGCTGTCTCTACAGTAACGAATGTTTCAGTTGCTGTCGCCTCCATATGAGGACATAGCGCCTCCCGCACTATGGTAACTTCCGCGGCGCTGTCTAGGAGGGTCACTGCCCACGTCCAATTCAGGAGTCTCGTTCTCACGGTCTGTGGCATATTTCGCTGTTACAGCGGCAACTTTTTTCTTCTGAAATTGCGGTCGAGAAAGGTGAAAGTCTTCTGTTTTCCCTCTGACTTGTTGTCGAGGTTGGTCTCGCTCCTGGGGAGCCTCTCGGCCCCTTCCTCTATCTTGCCGTCCTCCTCCACCAGCCTGTGACGATGTCTGGGCCTGTGAAGAACGAGGAGAACGCGTATCAGAGCTCTGAAACCTTTCTGGTGATTTAATTCTCGACCTATCACTTAAATCATAAGTACGTTCAGAAGAAACCGAAACTGGGGAAGCGCCTCTCGACCCCGGCTTCTTTTGTTGCTTACCCTGTTTTTTCTGTCTCCAACTCTTTTTAGTGAAGACTGGTCTATCATCTTTCTCAGATGTACTTTTTGTTTGTGTAATTTGTGGTTGCGATTGAGTTTGCATTTTTACAAAAGGCTTGTTGCCTAGGCTATTTCTTCCAATTGTTTTATAAGCCCGGGCAATAATTTTCGGTAATTCGCGGGGCCTGTCCAACTCTGGGACCAAAGCCAAAGCATTCGCTACTTGAAAGTTCATTGCATCGCCCTTGACATTTCCAAGGATCAGTTCAGCTACTACATCAAACACTCCCACTAGTCTCATCCCTAATTCCACAGCCGCTTCAGGGCCATGTTCGTCCTGTACTTTTTAATTACAGAGGGTAGAACCGTCATGGAAGGAGTACCAAAACATTTTGAATAAACTGCTGCGAATACCTTACCCCAGTTTTCACATGATGTCAAATCGGGGATTAAGTCTTTCGGCAAACTTATCGTAAGGATGCAGTGTTTATCCACTGGGGATGTATGTGGAAACACTGCTTCTATCTGATCGAACTTTTCTGCAAGCCAGTAAGGATAATCGTCCTTATTTTGTGGACGTTTGCCCATCACAGAATTTACCATGACAGGACTTATGGTCACTCCAGCTGCAACAGCTGGTTGGCCAGCGACTACAGGAGCAGCTCCATGGAGACTACCTGTAACGTATGTCACTAAGGCTCTATGCACTCGCACCAGTTCGGTATGCATAGTGCGCAGATCCGCAATCGATAATGCCAGATAATTTGGATGCGGGGTATACCCGGCCAATACAGGCCAAGTGGCCCCCTCAATGGATAAGGGGCCTAAACGAACTGCGGTAGTTGGTTGTGGGAGGGCGCCATTAAACCAAACACGGTGCTGCCAAGCCGTGAGAGGCACTTCAAGATTAGTATAGGGTCGATAGGCAGCAGGAATAGCGGTGGGTTTATATTCATGAAACAGCTTATCACCTGCATCCACCGCCTCAAAAGTGATCCAAGTGTAAAACACTTCAAAGTGATAAGCCGGATCGGCTTGAACCACAAAGACCAACTCGACCCCAGCATCGGGCACTCCGTATACACCTAGGTGTTCTCGGAGTGGTCCTCGGCTATGTGCAGCTATCGCCACACCAGCCATAACTAAACCATTGTATTCGACAACCTAACAGGGAGCACAAAATGGGTTATTTATGTAACCTTTTTAATAACTTCAAGCTTGAAAGAACCTATAAAACGTTCAATATAGGAGGTATCACCGTCACTTACGCCTCCGGAAGCGTACGTGAGGGTTTTGTGGACAAGCACAAGTACTACTCAAGCATCTCGCAGATAAGCTGCCCCACGTTGGCCGCGCCATGTCATAAGGTTTCTGCACATACACAGAGCTATGCACAGGATAATAGGACCCCGGAATACAGTGGTTTGCCTACCATATCCCGTAGCACCCAAAACCCCAACCCAACTAGCTTAGCATCCCATTAGTACCAAAGCACCAATGATTGGACAACCCAGAACACGGTATCTTTATCTCAGGACTCGCAGAAGCAAGAACACTCTTTCGTCACTCACTCGTACTTGTCCACAATGCGCGTATGAAGAGACACAGGGTAGATTAAAATATTTATTTCAACTTACGTGCTCTAAGGTACAGTACACGTGTCAGCACTAATAGCATAATGCATATGAATAATATAAGCAGCATGGTTACAATTCCATAGAATACAAACGGGGAAAGCATTTCATAACTATCTAAATAACATTACCACCCTCCCCGTGCAGTAAGATAGTTTATTATAAAAATAGAAGACCTCTGGGCTTTGACTAGCGAACCCTCATACCTCGGTCTCTAGATGCAGAACTACATCAGCAGACAATCACAGCTCTTCTCCCTGGAAAGGATTCCTCCAAGTGTCTTAAGCGCCAGTAAAACCGCAGTATTAAAGACACACAAAGGTTCATGTCATTTGCGCCTAATGTTATGTCTGGGTGCGCGAGACTGGCCATATCAGGAAGAACCGAAATACATTGTTATGCGACCTTGTACATGTTGTGCAGTCTGAGCCCAAATCGAACAAGAGAAAAGGTGAAAGACAGAAAGTGCAGACAGCGCAAAAGAACTTGGCAAGAGCAAAGGGCGAGGGAGCCCTGGCTCAGTGTAACGCGCGCAAAGAAAAGCAACATGGCAGCTAGGCCTAGGCCAACATAACAAGGCAGGCAACAAACCACAAGACAGTTGGCCTTCCCATATTAGCAGTACTCATGGCTGCGATCAACAATTCAATACTAAACAACCAACTAAAAAAATAATTCGGAGAGGAAAAAAAAAAAATCCGCGCGTGTCTGCGCTTTGGTCTGTACTCACTAGTGGTGTCTACCAGTTATTGTACGTGGATCATAAATGCAAGTTCTGAACCTCACCGCTGACCGCCAATGTTGGAAATGGGGGTCTCTAGTTGGCAATGGCTGGCGCCACTGTCCAAATAGGGACCCTTCTCCCCAAGTCAGGGCAAGTGGGCTTCCCGCTTTGAGAACCCCTGCTCAACCCTGTGGTAACGTAGCACGAGCAGCTAGGCCTATCTCAGAGGCAGTGTGTGAAGCATTTATGATCATGCACAATAAGGCAGTAACGACACCACAAAAAGGACACAACTCAAGTAGGTATAGAACAAATAGTATCTTTATCTAAGGTTTGGTACGAGACTCTCAAAAGCGTTTTAACCAGTAATCAGGCATGTAAATCACTAGGGACTTAAAAAGGCAATACGTGTTCACCAGAACGTGGCGCTGACTGAGTTCAAGGCCTGGGTCTACGCGACCCGTTGCGTACCAGATACCTGCCGTTGGACAGGGACCCAGCACGTAGCTTCTCGAAGAAGCGGAGACGGTGACAGGCGGACTCCCAGCGACCACAGTTCTCGATGGCAGTGGTCCGCAAAGTGCACTCGCAACGATTCGGGCACTCCGGGACAGGCGGGCCCTCAGAGGCAGCAGCACGCGGCTGCGGCGGCCCTGGCTGGTGGTGGCGATGACTCTCGTCGTGCAGCTCCGTGGTGGGCTCGTGGCGGCAGCAGCGCTCTCCTAGCTGCGGCGGCCCACAGGACGATTCACGATGGTGCAAGGTTGACAAAGACGTGGGCACTCAGCGGCAGCAGCTCTCTCTAGCTGCGGCGGCCCACAGGACAAATCCCAATGATGCAAAGTTAGCAAGGGTGCGAGCACTCAGCGGTGGCCGCTCTCTCTTAGCTGCGGCGGCTCACAGGTCAAATCACGAGGATGCAAAGTTAGCCAGGGTGCGAGCACTCAGCGGCGGCAGCTCTATCTTAGCTGCGGCGGCTCACAGGCCAAATCACGATGATGCACAGTTAGCAAGGGTGCGAGCACTCCGCGGCAGCAACTCTATCTTAGCTGCGGCGGCTCACAGGACAAATCACGGTGATGCCAAGTTAGCAACGGTGTGAGCACTCAGCGGCAGCAGCCCTCTCTTGGCTGCGGCGGCCCACAAGACAAATCTCGGTGATGCAACATTAGCAACGGTGCGAGCACTCAGCGGCGGCAGCTCCCTCTTAGCTGCGGCAGCTCAAAGGACAATCCACGATGTTGCACAATTAACACGAGTGCGGGCATCCAGCGGCGGCAGCTCTCTTAGCTGTGGCGGCCCGCAAGGTTGCAGTGAAGGGTCTGAGGATTCAAAATCAGGCGGGCACTCAGCGGCGGCAGCTCTCTCTTAGCTGCGGCAGCCCACACAGATTCAGTGCAGGTTCTGCAGGTTCAAATTTAAGGCGGGCACTCAGCGGCGGCAGCTCTCTCTTAGCTGCGGCGGCCCACACAGTTTCAGCGAAGGTTCTAAAGATTCAAATTAAGGAGGGCACTCAGCGGCGGCAGCTCTCTCTTAGCTGCGGCGGCCCACACAGTTTCAGCGAAGGTTTTAAAGATTCAAATTAAGGCGGGCACACAGTGGCGGCAGCTCTCTCTTAGCTGCGGCGGCCCACACACAGAGTTCACAAAGGTTACCATTCTGTGTTCCTCACAGTAGAACTAGAGGTTCCGGATTACTCGACGGAGGCCTCACCTGCAAGTAGAATTCCTAGTGAAGGAATTCGGGCGGCTGATGGGGTGAAGTCTAATGTCCCTGAGACTTCAGCAGGAGGCACTCTCAATTCAGGCCCTTGGGTAGTTTCTTCAGCAAGCTTGGTGAAAGTTTTACAGTCCTTTCCTCTGTCCGCTCGGACAGAGTTTCGTCTTGACATCCAGAAGGAACACACTCGAAACAGGATTCAGCGCAGCGCTTTATACCTAAAAAGTCTTTGTTCTCTGCAGTCACAAATCACTGCATCCAGTCACAACCAGTTCGGTGGGGTCGGGGAGCACTTGGTTTACGAGGCGACATCCTGCCCTTTGGGAATCTGCGGGTCTGCTATCAGACGCCCAGTGGGAGATGGAGCCATCATTCACCTAGCCAGGCACGGCCCTGCTCGGATCAAAGAGTTACCCCTCCCCATTCTCTAAATGCCGATCTCTCTCTCCAGCCAGGTCTGACCCAGCTGGCCCTGCTGCTCCAAAACCAGACGGCCAATACACACGCTAGCAAAAGCCTACAGGAAAGCTTCAGACCAGAAAATACCTCGTTTCTAGTAGAGGCATTTTCGAACACGGGCAGCGCTAATAATCCTTATTAGAAGATGCATCTCCATGTTCTGAGTTTAAACATATCAAATTCGACGTTCCTATCAGGTTCCTGGGGGCAGGGAGGATTAAGGCATGCAATACTCAGCCTGCACATTCCGGCCTATGAGAATGGGTGGCCTCGCAATAGTAAACAGTGAAATGGAGGGTAACTCGCTATTAGAACAGGCTACACAGACATACTTTCAAAGCTGCTTTGGTGGGTAGCGCAAATCAGCGCTGCCGGCCCACCAGCAGTATTTGGTCTACCAGCCCTGGGCACACGCAGTGCACTGATTCTAGGGACTGACAGGTAAACCAAACGAGTCCATTATGATTATTCCAATTCATACAGTTATCTTTACACAGGGAGCATTCGCGCTGTGTCACTGATTGGCAGTGGCACAGCGCCCAGAGCATCTAAATCCAGCCAACATAAAAGGTCAGAAGAGATAAGAGGAAGGGAGACCTGCGCCAATGATGCCAGGTCTAACAGGAAACCTAGCAAACCTATACATTTTTGAAAACTAGACACCCAGAGGAATACAGGATGGGGTGACTTGACTGGCTTTCACCAGGTTCTGTTACCCAGAATCCCTTGCAAACCGAAAAAACTGTTAAAAAAAACACTTTTTCCTCACATTTCTGTGGTGGAAAGTTCTGGAATCTGCGTGGATCCACAAAATTCCACACACCCCGGATTCCCCAAAGTCTTCCAAGAAAAATGGTACCTCACTTGTGTGGGTAGGCCTAGTGCCCGCGACAGGAAACGGCCCAAAACGCAAGGTGGACACACCACATTTTCACAGTGAAAAATGACCCTTTTTTTGCAAAGTGCCTAGCTGTAGTTTTTGAACCCTAGCTCTGCCGGCACCTAGGGAAACCTAGCAAACCTATACATTTTTGAAAACTAGACACACAGGGGAATCCAGGATGGGGTGACTTGACTGGCTCTCACCAGGTTCTGTTACCCAGAATCCCTTGCAAACCTGAAAAATTGTCAAAAAAACACATTTTCCTCAAATTTCTGTGGTGGATAGTTCTGGAGTCTGCGTGGATCCACAAATTTCCACCCACCCCGCGTTCCCCAAAGTCTTCCTAGAAAAATGGTACCTCACTTGTGTGGTTAGGCCTATTGCCCGCGACAGGAAACGGCCCAAAACGCAAGGTGGACACACCACATGTTCACAGTGAAAAATGACCCTTTTTTTGCAAAGTGCCTAGCTGTAGTTTTTGAACCCTAGCTATGCCGGCACCTAGGGAAACCTAGAAAACCCATATATTTTTTTAAACTAGACACCCAGGGGAATCCAGGATGTGGTGACTTGACTGGCTCTCACCAGGTTCTGTTACCCAGAATCCCTTGCAAACCTGAAAAATTGTCAAAAAAAACACATTTTCCTCACATTTCTGTGGTGGAAAGTTCTGGAATCTGCGTGGATCCACAAAAATCCACCCACCCCGCGTTCCCCAAAGTCTTCCAAGAAAAATGG
Organism: Calotriton arnoldi; assembly: GCA_963921515.1. NCBI lineage: Eukaryota > Metazoa > Chordata > Amphibia > Caudata > Salamandridae > Calotriton > Calotriton arnoldi. Next base: position 1,422,738 of record CAWUFW010002670.1, on the reverse strand, counting down.
TACCTCACTTGTGTGGGTAGGCCTAGTGCCCGCTACAGGAAACGGCCCAAAACGCAAGGTGGACACACCACATTTTCACAGCGAAAAATGACCATTTTTTTGCAAAGTGCCTATTTGTAGTTTTTGAACCCTAGCTCTGCCGGCACCTAGGGAAACCTAGCAAACCCATACATTTTTGAAAACTAGACACCCCGGGGAATCCAGGATGGGGTGACTTGACTGGCTCTCCCCAGGTTCTGTTACCCATTTTTGAAAACTAGACACACGGGGGATGCTAGGTGTCAGCCCGGTGATGCCACAACTTTCCCACACAAAAATGTGTGGAAAAAGTGATTTTTTTTCAGCTAAATTTGAGGTTTGCAGGGGATTCTGGGTAAGAAAACGTTGGGGGATCCACGCAAGCCATACCTCCCTGGAACCCCCCGGGTGTCTAGTTTTCAGAAATGTGTGGGTTTGGTAGGTTTCCCTAGGTGGCCACCGAGCACGGGGCCAAAAACCCAGGTGACCCCCCATGCAAAACCAGGTTGTTTTGCGATAGGCAATTTTGATGTCGCCTCAATACGTTTTGGGCCCTTGCCTGTCGCGGGTACTTGGGCCTCCCACAAGAGTGAGGCACCATTTTTATCGGGAGACCCGGGGGAACGCTGGGTGGCAGAAAATTTGTGTCAGCCCGGTGATGCCACAACTTTCCCTCACAAAAATGTGTGGAAAAAGTGATTTTTTCAGCTAAATGTGAGGTTTGCAGGGGATTCTGGGTAAGAAAACGTTGGGGGATCCACACAAGCCATACCTCCCTGGAACCCCACGGGTGTCTAGTTTTCAGAAATGTGTGGGTTTGGTAGGTTTCCTTAGGTGGCCGCCGAGCACGGGGCCAAAAGCCCAGGTGACCCCCCTTGCAAAACCAGGTTGTTTTGTGATAGGCAATTTTGATGTCGCCTCAATACGTTTCGGGCCCTTGCCTGTTGCGGGTACTTGGGCCTCCCACACGTGTGAGACACCATTTTTAACCGGGAGACCCGGGGGAATGCTGGGTGGTAGGAAATTTGTGTCAGCCCGGTGATCCCACAACTTTCCCACACAAAAATGTGTGGAAAAAGTGATTTTTTCAGCTAAATTTGAGGATTGCAGGGTATTCTGGGTAAGAAAACGTTGGGGGATCCACGCAAGCCATACCTCCCTGGAATACCCCAGGTGTCTAGTTTTCAGAAATGTGTGGGTTTGGTAGGTTTCCCTAGGTGGCCGCCGAGCACGGGGCCAAAAACCCAGGCGACCCCCCTTGCAAAACCAGGTTGTTTTGTGATAGGCAATTTTGATGTCGCTTCAATACATTTTGGGCCCTTGCCTGTTGTGGGTACTTGGGCCTCCCACACGAGTAAGGCACCATTTTTATTGGGAGACCCGGGGGCACGCTGGGTGGTAGAAAATTTGTGTCAGACCGGTGATGCCACAAATTTCCCACACAAAAATGTGTGGAAAAAGTGATTTTTTTCAGCTAAATTTGAGGTTTGCAGGGGTTTCTGGGGAAGAAAACGTTGTGGGATCCACACAAGCCATACCTCCCTGGAACCCCACAGGTGTCTAGTTTTTAGAAATGTGTGGGTTTGGTAGGTTTCCCTAGGTGGCCGCCGAGCACGGGGCCAAAAACCCAGGCGACCCCCCTTGCAAAACCAGGTTGTTTTGTGATAGGCAATTTTGATGTCGCCTCAATACATTTTGGGGCCCTGTCTGTCGAGGGTACTTGGGCCTCCCACACGAGTGAGGCACCATTTTTATCGGGAGACCCGGGGGAACGCTGGGTGGTAGAACATTTGTGTCAGCCCAGTGATGCCACAACTTTCCCACAGAAAAATGTGTGGAAAAAGTGATTTTTTTCAGCTAAATTTGAGGTTTGCAGGGGATTCTGGGTAAGAAAACGTTGGGAGAACCACGCAAGCCAAACCTCCCTGGAATCCCCCAGGTGTCTAGTTTTCAGAAATGTGTGGGTTTGGTAGATTTCCCGAGGTGGCCGCCGAGCACGGGGCCAAAAACCCAGGCGACCCCCCTTGCAAAACCAGGTTGTTTTGTGATAGGCAATTTTGATGTCGCCTCAATACATTTTGGGGCCCTGCCTGTCGCGGGTACTTGGGCCTCCCACACGAGTGAGGCACCATTTTTATCGGGAGACCCGGGGGAACGCTGGGTGGTAGAACATTTGTGTCAGCCCAGTGATGCCACAACTTTCCCACACAAAAATGTGTGGAAAAAGTGATTTTTTCAGCTAAATTTGAGGTTTGCAGGGGATTCTGGGTAAGAAAACGTTGGGGGATCTACACGAGCCATACCTCCCTTGAACCCCCGGGTGTCTAGTTTTAGAAATGTGTGGGTTTGGTAGGTTTCCCTAGGTGGCCGCCGAGCACGGGTCCAAAACCCAGGTGACCCCCTTGCAAAACCAGGTTGTTTTGTGATAGGCAATTTTGATGTCGCCTCAATACGTTTTGGGTCCTTGCCTGTCGCAGGTACTTGGGCCTCCCACACGAGTGATGCACCATTTTTATCGGGAGACCCGGGGGAACGTTGGGTGGTAGGAAATTTGTGTCAACCCAGTGATGCCACAACTTTCCCACAGAAAAATGTGTGGAAAAAGTGATTTTTTCAGCTAAATTTGAGGTTTGCAGGGGATTCTGGGTAAGAAAACGTTGGGGGAACCACGCAAGCCATACCTCCCTGGAATCCCCAGGTGTCTAGTTTTCAGAAATGTGTGGGTTTGGTAGATTTCCCGAGGTGGCCGCCGAGCACGGGGCCAAAACCCAGGCGACCCCCCTTGCAAAATCCAGGTTGTTTTGTGATAGGCAATTTTGATGTTACCGCAATATGTTTTGGGCCCTTGCCTGTCGCGGGTACTTGGGCCTCCCACACGAGTGAGGCACCATTTTTATCGGGAGACGCGGGGAACGCTGGGTGGTAGGAAATTTGTGTCAGCCCGGTGATCCCACAACTTTCCCACACAAAAATGTATGGAAAAAGTGATTTTTTCAGCTAAATTTGAGGTTTGCAGGGGATTCTGGGTAAGAAAACGTTGGGGGATCCACACAAGCCATACCTCCCTAAAACCCCCGGGTGTCTAGTTTTAGAAATGTGTGGGTTTGGTAGGTTTCCCTAGATGGCCGCCGAGCACGGACCAAAAACACAGGTGACCCCCTTGCAAAACCAGGTTGTTTTGTGATAGGCAATTTTGATGTCGCCTCAATACGTTTTGGGTCCTTGCCTGTCGCAGGTACTTGGGCCTCCCACACGAATGATGCACCATTTTTATCGGGAGACCCGGGGAACGCTAGGTGGTAGGAAATTTGTGTCAGCCCAGTGATGCCACAACTTTCCCACACAAAAATGTGTGGAAAAAGTGATTTTTTCAGCTAAATTTGAGGTTTGCAGGGGATTCTGGGTAAGAAAACGTTGGGGGATCCACGCAAGCCATACCTCCCTGGAATCCCCCGGGTGTCTAGTTTTCAGAAATGTGTGGGTTTGGTAGAATTCCCTAGGTTGCCGCCGAGCACGGGGCCAAAAACCCAGGCAACCCCCTTGCAAAACCAGGTTGTTTTGTGATAGGCAATTTTGATGTCTCCTCAATACATTTTGGGCCCCTGCCTGTCGCGGGTACTTGGGCCTCCCACACGAGTGAGGCACCATTTTTATCGGGAGACCCGGGGAACGCTGGGTGGTAGAAAATTTGTGTCAGCCCAGTGATGCCACAACTTTCCCACAGAAAAATGTGTGGAAAAAGTGATTTTTTCAGCTAAATTTGAGGTTTGCAGGGGATTCTGGTAAGAAAACGTTGGGGGATCCACACAAGCCATACCTCCCTGGAACCCCCGGGTGTCTAGTTTTAGAAATGTGTGGGTTTGGTAGGTTTCCCTAGGTGGCCGCCGAGCACGGGGCCAAAAACCCAGGTGACCCCCTTGCAAAACCAGGTTGTTTTGTGATAGGCAATTTTGATGTCGCCTCAATGCGTTTTGGGTCCTTGCCTGTCGCAGGTACTTGGGCCTCCCACACGAGTGATGCACCATTTTTATCGGGAGACCCGGGGAACGCTGGGTGGTAGGAAATTTGTGTCAACCCAGTGATGCCACAACTTTCCCACACAAAAATGTGTGGAAAAAGTGATTTTTTTCAGCTAAATTTGAGGTTTGCAGGGGATTCTGGGTAAGAAAACATTGGGGGAACCACGCAAGCCATACCTCCCTGGAATCTCCCGGGTGTCTAGTTTTCAGAAATGTGTGGGTTTGGTAGATTTCCCGAGGTGGCCGCTGAGCACGGGGCCAAAAACCCAGGCGACCCCCTTGCAAAATCCAGGTTGTTTTGTGATAGGCAATTTTGATGTCGCCTCAATACGTTTTGGGCCCTTGCCTGTCGCGGGTACTTGGCCCTCCCACACGAGTGAGGCACCATTTTTATCGGGAGCCCCGGGGGAACGCTGGGTGGTAGAAAATTTGTGTCAGCCAGTGATGCCACAACTTTCCCACACAAAAATGTGTGGAAAAAGTGATTTTTTTCAGCTAAATTTGAGGTTTGCAGGGGATTCTGCGTAAGAAAACGTTGGGGGATCCACACAAGCCGTACCTCCCTGGAACCCCCCGGGTGTCTAGTTTTAGAAATGTGTGGGTTTGGTAGGTTTCCCTAGGTGGCCGCCGAGCACGGGGCCAAAAACCCAGGTGACCCCCCTTACAAAATCCAGGTTGTTTTGTGATAGGCAATTTTGATGTCGCCTCAATACGTTTTGGGTCCTTGCCTGTCGCAGGTACTTGGGCCTCCCACACGAGTGATGCACCATTTTTATCGGGAGACCCGGGGGAACGCTGGGTGGTAGGAAATTTGTGTCAACCCAGTGATGCCACACCTTTCCCACACAAAAATGTGTTGAAAAAGTGATTTTTTTCAGCTAAATTTGAGGTTTGCAGGGGATTCTGGGTAAGAAAACGTTGGGGGATCCACGTAAGCCATACCTCCCTGGAATCCCCCGGGTGTCTAGGTTTCAAAAATGTGTGGGTTTGGTAGATTTCCCGAGGTGGCCGCCGAGCACGGGGCCAAAAACCCAGGCGACCCCCTTGCAAAATCCAGGTTGTTTTGTGATAGGCAATTTTGATGTTACCGCAATATGTTTTGGGCCCTTGCCTGTCGCGGGTACTTGGGCCTCCCACACGAGTGAGGCACCATTTTTATCGGGAGACCTGGGGAACGCTGGGTGGTAGGAAATTTGTGTCAGCCCAGTGATGCCACAACTTTCCCACACAAAAATGTGTGGAAAAAGTGATTTTTTTCAGCTAAATTTGAGGTTTGCAGGGGATTCTGGGTAAGAAAACGTTGGGGGATCCACGCAAGCCATACCTCCCTGGAATCCCCCGGGTGTCTAGTTTTCAGAAATGTGTGGGTTTGGTAGAATTCTCTAGGTGGCCGCCGAGCACGGGGCCAAAAACCCAGGCGACCCCCCTTGCAAAACCAGGTTGTTTTGTGATAGGCAATTTTGATGTCTCCTCAATACATTTTGGGCCCCTGCCTGTCGCGGGTACTTGGGCCTCCCACACGAGTGAGGCACCATTTTTATCGGGAGACCCGGGGAACGCTGGGTGGTAGAAAATTTGTGTCAGCCCAGTGATGCCACAACTTTCCCACAGAAAAATGTGTGGAAAAAGTGATTTTTTCAGCTAAATTTGAGGTTTGCAGGGGATTCTGGTAAGAAAACGTTGGGGGATCCACACAAGCCATACCTCCCTGGAACCCCCGGGTGTCTAGTTTTAGAAATGTGTGGGTTTGGTAGGTTTCCCTAGGTGGCCGCCGAGCACGGGGCCAAAACCCAGGTGACCCCCTTGAAAAACCAGGTTGTTTTGTGATAGGCCATTTTGATGTCGCCTCAATACGTTTTGGGGCCTTGCCTGTCGCAGGTACTTGGGCCTCCCACACGAGTGATGCACCATTTTTATCGGGAGACCCGGGGAACGCTGGGTGGTAGGAAATTTGTGTCAACCCAGTGATGCCACAACTTTCCCACACAAAAATGTGTGGAAAAAGTGATTTTTTTCAGCTAAATTTGAGGTTTGCAGGGGATTCTGGGTAAGAAAACGTTGGGGGAACCACGCAAGCCATACCTCCCTGGAATCTCCCGGGTGTCTAGTTTTCAGAAATGTGTGGGTTTGGTAGATTTCCCGAGGTGGCCGCTGAGCACGGGGCCAAAAACCCAGGCGACCCCCCTTGCAAAATCCAGGTTGTTTTGTGATAGGCAATTTTGATGTTACCGCAATATGTTTTGGGCCCTTGCCTGTCGCGGGTACTTGGGCCTCCCACACGAGTGAGGCACCATTTTTATCGGGAGACACGGGGGAACGCTGGGTGGTAGGAAATTTGTGTCAGCCCGGTGATCCCACAACTTTCCCACACAAAAATGTATGGAAAAAGTGATTTTTTCAGCTAAATTTGAGGTTTGCAGGGGATTCTGGGTAAGAAAACGTTGGGGGATCCACACAAGCCATACCTCCCTAGAACCCCCTGGGTGTCTAGTTTTAGAAATGTGTGGGTTTGGTAGGTTTCCCTAGGTGGCCGCCGAGCACGGGCCAAAAACCCAGGTGACCCCCCTTGCAAAAATAGGTTGTTTTGTGATAGGCAATTTTGATGTCGCCTCAATACGTTTTGGGTCCTTGCCTGTCGCAGGTACTTGGGCCTCCCACACGAATGATGCACCATTTTTATCGGGAGACCCGGGGGAACGCTGGGTGGTAGGAAATTTGTGTCAGCCCAGTGATGCCACAACTTTCCCACACAAAAATGTGTGGAAAAAGTGATTTTTTTCAGCTAAATTTGAGGTTTGCAGGGGATTCTGGGTAAGAAAACGTTGGGGGATCCACGCAAGCCATACCTCCCTAGACCCCCCGGGTGTCTAGTTTTAGAAATGTGTGGGTTTGGTAGGTTTCCCTAGGTGGCCGCCGAGCACGGGCCAAAAACCCAGGTGACCCCCTTGCAAAACCAGGTTGTTTTGTGATAGGCAATTTTGATGTCGCCTCAATACGTTTTGGGTCCTTGCCTGTCGCAGGTACTTAGGCCTCCCACACGAATGATGCACCATTTTTATCGGGAGACCCGGGGGAACGCTGGGTGGTAGGAAATTTGTGTCAGCCCAGTGATGCCACAACTTTCCCACACAAAAATGTGTGGAAAAAGTGATTTTTTTCAGCTAAATTTGAGGTTTGCAGGGGATTCTGGGTAAGAAAATGTTGGGGGATCCACGCAAGCCATACCTCCCTAGACCCCCCGGGTGTCTAGTTTTAGAAATGTGTGGGTTTGGTAGGTTTCCCTAGGTGGCCGCCGAGCACGGGCCAAAACCCAGGTGACCCCTTGCAAAACCAGGTTGTTTTGTGATAGGCAATTTTGATGTCGCCTCAATACGTTTTGGGTCCTTGCCTGTCGCAGGTACTTAGGCCTCCCACACGAATGATGCACCATTTTTATCGGGAGACCCGGGGGAACGCTGGGTGGTAGGAAATTTGTGTCAGCCCAGTGATGCCACAACTTTCCCACACAAAAATGTGTGGAAAAAGTGATTTTTTCAGCTAAATTTGAGGTTTGCAGGGGATTCTGGGTAAGAAAACGTTGGGGGATCTACACGAGCCATACCTCCCTTGAACCCCCGGGTGTCTAGTTTTAGAAATGTGTGGGTTTGGTAGGTTTCCCTAGGTGGCCGCCGAGCACGGGTCCAAAACCCAGGTGACCCCCCTTGCAAAACCAGGTTGTTTTGTGATAGGCAATTTTGATGTCGCCTCAATACGTTTTGGGTCCTTGCCTGTCGCAGGTACTTGGGCCTCCCACACGAGTGATGCACCATTTTTATCGGGAGACCCGGGGAACGTTGGGTGGTAGGAAATTTGTGTCAACCCAGTGATGCCACAACTTTCCCACAGAAAAATGTGTGGAAAAAGTGATTTTTTCAGCTAAATTTGAGGTTTGCAGGGGATTCTGGGTAAGAAAACGTTGGGGGAACCACGCAAGCCATACCTCCCTGGAATCCCCAGGTGTCTAGTTTTCAGAAATGTGTGGGTTTGGTAGATTTCCCGAGGTGGACGCCGAGCACGGGGCCAAAACCCAGGCGACCCCCTTGCAAAATCCAGGTTGTTTTGTGATAGGCAATTTTGATGTTACCGCAATATGTTTTGGGCCCTTGCCTGTCGCGGGTACTTGGGCCTCCCACACGAGTGAGGCACCATTTTTATCGGGAGACGCGGGGAACGCTGGGTGGTAGGAAATTTGTGTCAGCCCGGTGATCCCACAACTTTCCCACACAAAAATGTATGGAAAAAGTGATTTTTTCAGCTAAATTTGAGGTTTGCAGGGGATTCTGGGTAAGAAAACGTTGGGGGATCCACACAAGCCATACCTCCCTAAAACCCCCGGGTGTCTAGTTTTAGAAATGTGTGGGTTTGGTAGGTTTCCCTAGATGGCCGCCGAGCACGGACCAAAAACACAGGTGACCCCCTTGCAAAACCAGGTTGTTTTGTGATAGGCAATTTTGATGTCGCCTCAATACGTTTTGGGTCCTTGCCTGTCGCAGGTACTTGGGCCTCCCACACGAATGATGCACCATTTTTATCGGGAGACCCGGGGAACGCTGGGTGGTAGGAAATTTGTGTCAGCCCAGTGATGCCACAACTTTCCCACACAAAAATGTGTGGAAAAAGTGATTTTTTTCAGCTAAATTTGAGGTTTGCAGGGGATTCTGGGTAAGAAAACGTTGGGGGATCCACGCAAGCCATACCTCCCTGGAATCCCCCGGGTGTCTAGTTTTCAGAAATGTGTGGGTTTGGTAGAACTCCCTAGGTTGCCGCCGAGCACGGGGCCAAAAACCCAGGCAACCCCCCTTGCAAAACCAGGTTGTTTTGTGATAGGCAATTTTGATGTCTCCTCAATACATTTTGGGCCCCTGCCTGTCGCGGGTACTTGGGCCTCCCACACGAGTGAGGCACCATTTTTATCGGGAGACCCGGGGGAACGCTGGGTGGTAGAAAATTTGTGTCAGCCCAGTGATGCCACAACTTTCCCACAGAAAAATGTGTGGAAAAAGTGATTTTTTCAGCTAAATTTGAGGTTTGCAGGGGATTCTGGTAAGAAAACGTTGGGGGATCCACACAAGCCATACCTCCCTGGAACCCCCGGGTGTCTAGTTTTAGAAATGTGTGGGTTTGGTAGGTTTCCCTAGGTGGCCGCCGAGCACGGGGCCAAAAACCCAGGTGACCCCCTTGCAAAACCAGGTTGTTTTGTGATAGGCAATTTTGATGTCGCCTCAATGCGTTTTGGGTCCTTGCCTGTCGCAGGTACTTGGGCCTCCCACACGAGTGATGCACCATTTTTATCGGGAGACCCGGGGGAACGCTGGGTGGTAGGAAATTTGTGTCAACCCAGTGATGCCACAACTTTCCCACACAAAAATGTGTGGAAAAAGTGATTTTTTTCAGCTAAATTTGAGGTTTGCAGGGGATTCTGGGTAAGAAAACGTTGGGGGAACCACGCAAGCCATACCTCCCTGGAATCTCCCGGGTGTCTAGTTATCAGAAATGTGTGGGTTTGGTAGATTTCCCGAGGTGGCCGCTGAGCACGGGGCCAAAAACCCAGGCGACCCCCCTTGCAAAATCCAGGTTGTTTTGTGATAGGCAATTTTGATGTCGCCTCAATACGTTTTGGGCCCTTGCCTGTCGCGGGTACTTGGCCCTCCCACACGAGTGAGGCACCATTTTTATCGGGAGCCCTGGGGAACGCTGGGTGGTAGAAAATTTGTGTCAGCCAGTGATGCCACAACTTTCCCACACAAAAATGTGTGGAAAAAGTGATTTTTTTCAGCTAAATTTGAGGTTTGCAGGGGATTCTGGGTAAGAAAACGTTGGGGGATCCACACAAGCCGTACCTCCCTGGAACCCCCCGGGTGTCTAGTTTTAGAAATGTGTGGGTTTGGTAGGTTTCCCTAGGTGGCCGCCGAGCACGGGGCCAAAAACCCAGGTGACCCCCCTTGCAAAATCGAGGTTGTTTTGTGATAGGCAATTTTGATGTCGCCTCAATACGTTTTGGGTCCTTGCCTGTCACAGGTACTTGGGCCTCCCACACGAGTGATGCACCATTTTTATCGGGAGACCCGGGGGAACGCTGGGTGGTAGGAAATTTGTGTCAACCCAGTGATGCCACAACTTTCCCACACAAAAATGTGTTGAAAAAGTGATTTTTTTCAGCTAAATTTGAGGTTTGCAGGGGATTCTGGGTAAGAAAACGTTGGGGGATCCACGTAAGACATACCTCCCTGGAATCCCCCGGGTGTCTAGGTTTCAAAAATGTGTGGGTTTGGTAGATTTCCCGAGGTGGCCGCCGAGCACGGGGCCAAAAACCCAGGCGACCCCCCTTGCAAAACCAGGTTGTTTTGTGATAGGCAATTTTGATGTCTCCTCAATACATTTTGGGCCCCTGCCTGTCGCGGGTACTTGGGCCTCCCACACGAGTGAGGCACCATTTTTATCGGGAGACCCGGGGGAACGCTGGGTGGTAGAAAATTTGTGTCAGCCCAGTGATGCCACAACTTTCCCACAGAAAAATGTGTGGAAAAAGTGATTTTTTCAGCTAAATTTGAGGTTTGCAGGGGATTCTGGTAAGAAAACGTTGGGGGATCCACACAAGCCATACCTCCCTGGAACCCCCGGGTGTCTAGTTTTAGAAATGTGTGGGTTTGGTAGGTTTCCTAGGTGGCCGCCGAGCACGGGGCCAAAAACCCAGGTGACCCCCTTGAAAAACCAGGTTGTTTTGTGATAGGCCATTTTGATGTCGCCTCAATACGTTTTGGGGCCTTGCCTGTCGCAGGTACTTGGGCCTCCCACACGAGTGATGCACCATTTTTATCGGGAGACCCGGGGGAACGCTGGGTGGTAGGAAATTTGTGTCAACCCAGTGATGCCACAACTTTCCCACACAAAAATGTGTGGAAAAAGTGATTTTTTTCAACTAAATTTGAGGTTTGCAGGGGATTCTGGGTAAGAAAACGTTGGGGGAACCACGCAAGACATACCTCCCTGGAATCTCCCGGGTGTCTAGTTTTCAGAAATGTGTGGGTTTGGTAGATTTCCCGAGGTGGCTGCTGAGCACGGGGCCAAAAACCCAGGTGACCCCCCTTGCAAAATCCAGGTTGTTTTGTGATAGGCAATTTTGATGTTACCGCAATATGTTTTGGGCCCTTGCCTGTCGCGGGTACTTGGGCCTCCCACACGAGTGAGGCACCATTTTTATCGGGAGACACGGGGGAACGCTGGGTGGTAGGAAATTTGTGTCAGCCCGGTGATCCCAAAACTTTCCCACACAAAAATGTATGGAAAAAGTGATTTTTTCAGCTAAATTTGAGGTTTGCAGGGGATTCTGGGTAAGAAAACGTTGGGGGATCCACACAAGCCATACCTCCCTAGAACCCCCTGGGTGTCTAGTTTTAGAAATGTGTGGGTTTGGTAGGTTTCCCTAGGTGGCCGCCGAGCACGGGCCAAAAACCCAGGTGACCCCCCTTGCAAAACCAGGTTGTTTTGTGATAGGCAATTTTGATGTCACCTCAATACGTTTTGGGACCTTGCCTGTCGCAGGTACTTGGGCCTCCCACACGAATGATGCACCATTTTTATCGGGAGACGCGGGGGAACGCTGGGTGGTAGGAAATTTGTGTCAGCCCAGTGATGCCACAACTTTCCCACACAAAAATGTGTGGAAAAAGTGATTTTTTCAGCTAAATTTGAGGTTTGCAGGGGATTCTGGGTAAGAAAACGTTGGGGGATCCACGCAAGCCATACCTCCCTAGAACCCCCCGGGTGTCTAGTTTTAGAAATGTGTGGGTTTGGTAGGTTTCCCTAGGTGGCCGCCGAGCACGGGCCAAAAACCCAGGTGACCCCCCTTGCAAAACCAGGTTGTTTTGTGATAGGCAATTTTGATGTCGCCTCAATACGTTTTGGGTCCTTGCCTGTCGCAGGTACTTGGGCCTCCCACACAAATGATGCACCATTTTTATCGGGAGACCCGGGGGAACGCTGGGTGGTAGGAAATTTGTGTCAGCCCAGTGATGCCACAACTTTCCCACACAAAAATGTGTGGAAAAAGTGATTTTTTCAGCTAAATTTGAGGTTTGCAGGGGATTCTGGGTAAGAAAACGTTGGGGGATCCATGCAAGCCATACCTCCCTGGAATCCCCCGGGTGTCTAGTTTTCAGAAATGTGTGGGTTTGGTAGAATTCCCTAGGTGGCCGCCGAGCACGGGGCCAAAAACCCAGGCGAACCCGCTTGCAAAACCAGGTTGTTTTGTGATAGGCAATTTTGATGTCGCCTCAATACATTTTGGGGCCCTGCCTGTCGCGGGTACTTGGGCCTCCCACACGAGTGAGGCACCATTTTTATCGGGAGACCCGGGGGAACGCTGGGTGGTAGAACATTTGTGTCAGCCCAGTGATGCCACAACTTTCCCACACAAAAATGTGTGGAAAAAGTGATTTTTTCAGCTAAATTTGAGGTTTGCAGGGGATTCTGGGTAAGAAAACGTTGGGGGATCTACACGAGCCATACCTCCCTTGAACCCCCCGGGTGTCTAGTTTTAGAAATGTGTGGGTTTGGTAGGTTTCCCTAGGTGGCCGCCGAGCACGGGTCCAAAAACCCAGGTGACCCCCCTTGCAAAACCAGGTTGTTTTGTGATAGGCAATTTTGATGTCGCCTCAATACGTTTTGGGTCCTTGCCTGTCGCAGGTACTTGGGCCTCCCACACGAGTGATGCACCATTTTTATCGGGAGACCCGGGGGAACGTTGGGTGGTAGGAAATTTGTGTCAACCCAGTGATGCCACAACTTTCCCACAGAAAAATGTGTGGAAAAAGTGATTTCTTTCAGCTAAATTTGAGGTTTGCAGGGGATTCTGGGTAAGAAAACGTTGGGGGAACCACGCAAGCCATACCTCCCTGGAATCCCCCAGGTGTCTAGTTTTCAGAAATGTGTGGGTTTGGTAGATTTCCCGAGGTGGCCGCCGAGCACGGGGCCAAAAACCCAGGCGACCCCCCTTGCAAAATCCAGGTTGTTTTGTGATAGGCAATTTTGATGTTACCGCAATATGTTTTGGGCCCTTGCCTGTCGCGGGTACTTGGGCCTCCCACACGAGTGAGGCACCATTTCTATCGGGAGACGCGGGGGAACGCTGGGTGGTAGGAAATTTGTGTCAGCCCGGTGATCCCACAACTTTCCCACACAAAAATGTATGGAAAAAGTGATTTTTTCAGCTAAATTTTTAGGTTTGCAGGGGATTCTGGGTAAGAAAACGTTGGGGGATCCACACAAGCCATACCTCCCTAAAACCCCCCGGGTGTCTAGTTTTAGAAATGTGTGGGTTTGGTAGGTTTCCCTAGATGGCCGCCGAGCACGGACCAAAAACACAGGTGACCCCCTTTGCAAAACCAGGTTGTTTTGTGATAGGCAATTTTGATGTCGCCTCAATACGTTTTGGGTCCTTGCCTGTCGCAGGTACTTGGGCCTCCCACACGAATGATGCACCATTTTTATCGGGAGACCCGGGGGAACGCTGGGTGGTAGGAAATTTGTGTCAGCCCAGTGATGCCACAACTTTCCCACACAAAAATGTGTGAAAAAGTGATTTTTTCAGCTAAAATTGAGGTTTGCAGGGGATTCTGGGTAAGGAAACGTTGGGGGATTCACGCAAGCCATACCTCCCTGGAATCCCCCGGGTGTCTAGTTTTCAGAAATGTGTGGGTTTGGTAGAATTCCCTAGGTTGCCGCCGAGCACGGGGCCAAAAACCCAGGCAACCCCCTTGCAAAACCAGGTTGTTTTGTGATAGGCAATTTTGATGTCTCCTCAATACATTTTGGGCCCCTGCCTGTCACGGGTACTTGGGCCTCCCACACGAGTGAGGCACCATTTTTATCGGGAGACCTGGGGGAACGCTGGGTGGTAGAAAATTTGTGTCAGCCCAGTGATGCCACAACTTTCCCACAGAAAAATGTGTGGAAAAAGTGATTTTTTCAGCTAAATTTGAGGTTTGCAGGGGATTCTGGGTAAGAAAACGTTGGGGGATCCACACAAGCCATACCTCCCTGGAATCCCCCGGGTGTCTAGTTTTCAGAAATGTGTGGGTTTGGTAGGTTTCCCTAGGTGGCCGCCGAGCACGGGGCCAAAAACCCAGGTGACCCCCTTGCAAAACCAGGTTGTTTTGTGATAGGCAATTTTGATGTCGCCTCAATGCGTTTTGGGTCCTTGCCTGTCGCAGGTACTTGGGCCTCCCACACGAGTGATGCACCATTTTTATCGGGAGACCCGGGGGAACGCTGGGTGGTAGGAAATTTGTGTCAGCCCAGTGATGCCACAACTTTCCCACACAAAAATGTGTGGAAAAAGTGATTTTTTTCAGCTAAATTTGAGGTTTGCAGGGGATTCTGGGTAAGAAAACGTTGGGGAACCACGCAAGCCATACCTCCCTGGAATCTCCCGGGTGTCTAGTTTTCAGAAATGTGTGGGTTTGGTAGATTTCCCGAGGTGGCCGCTGAGCACGGGGCCAAAAACCCAGGCGACCCCCTTGCAAAATCCAGGTTGTTTTGTGATAGGCAATTTTGATGTCGCCTCAATACGTTTTGGGCCCTTGCCTGTCGCGGGTACTTGGGCCTCCCACACGAGTGAGGCACCATTTTTATAGGGAGCCCTGGGGGAACGCTGGGTGGTAGAAAATTTGTGTCAGCCAGTGATGCCACAACTTTCCCACACAAAAATGTGTGGAAAAAGTGATTTTTTCAGCTAAATTTGAGGTTTGCAGGGGATTCTGGGTAAGAAAACGTTGGGGGATCCACACAAGCCGTACCTCCCTGGAATCCCCCGGGTGTCTAGTTTTAGAAATGTGTGGGTTTGGTAGGTTTCCCTAGGTGGCCGCCAAGCACGGGGCCAAAAACCCAGGTGACCCCCCTTGCAAAATCCAGGTTGTTTTGTGATAGGCAATTTTGATGTCGCCTCAATACGTTTTGGGTCCTTGCCTGTCGCAGGTACTTGGGCCTCCCACACGAGTGATGCACCATTTTTATCGGGAGACCCGGGGGAACGCTGGGTGGTAGGAAATTTGTGTCAACCCAGTGATGCCACAACTTTCCCACACAAAAATGTGTTGAAAAAGTGATTTTTTTCAGCTAAATTTGAGGTTTGCAGGGGATTCTGGGTAAGAAAACGTTGGGGGATCCACGTAAGCCATACCTCCCTGGAATCCCCGGGTGTCTAGGTTTCAGAAATGTGTGGGTTTGGTAGATTTCCCGAGGTGGCCGCCGAGCACGGGGCCAAAAACCCAGGCGACCCCCTTGCAAAATCCAGGTTGTTTTGTGATAGGCAATTTTGATGTTACCGCAATATGTTTTGGGCCCTTGCCTGTCGCGGGTACTTGGGCCTCCCACACGAGTGAGGCACCATTTTTATCGGGAGACTGCGGGGAACGCTGGGTGGTAGGAAATTTGTGTCAGCCCGGTGATCCCACAACTTTCCCACACAAAAATGTATGGAAAAAGTGATTTTTTCAGCTAAATTTGAGGTTTGCAGGGGATTCTGGGTAAGAAAACGTTGGGGGATCCACACAAGCCATACCTCCCTAAAACCCCCCGGGTGTCTAGTTTTAGAAATGTGTGGGTTTGGTAGGTTTCCCTAGATGGCCGCCGAGCACGGACCAAAAACACAGGTGACCCCCTTTGCAAAACCAGGTTGTTTTGTGATAGGCAGTTTTGATGTCGCCTCAATACGTTTTGGGTCCTTGCCTGTCGCAGGTACTTGGGCCTCCCACACGAATGATGCACCATTTTTATCGGGAGACCCGGGGGAACGCTGGGTGGTAGGAAATTTGTGTCAGCCCAGTGATGCCACAACTTTCCCACACAAAAATGTGTGGAAAAAGTGATTTTTTTCAGCTAAATTTGAGGTTTGCAGGGGATTCTGTGTAAGAAATCGTTGGGGGATCCACGCAAGCCATACCTCCCTGGAATCCCCCGGGTGTCTAGTTTTCAGAAATGTGTGGGTTTGGTAGAATTCCCTAGGTTGCCGCCGAGCACGGGGCCAAAAACCCAGGCAACCCCCCTTGCAAAACCAGGTTGTTTTGTGATAGGCAATTTTGATGTCTCCTCAATACATTTTGGGCCCCTGCCTGTCGCGGGTACTTGGGCCTCCCACACGAGTGAGGCACCATTTTTATCGGGAGACCCGGGGGAACGCTGGGTGGTAGAAAATTTGTGTCAGCCCAGTGATGCCACAACTTTCCCACAGAAAAATATGTGGAAAAAGTGATTTTTTCAGCTAAATTTGAGGTTTGCAGGGGATTCTGGTAAGAAAACGTTGGGGGATCCACACAAGCCATACCTCCCTGGAACCCCCGGGTGTCTAGTTTTCAGAAATGTGTGGGTTTGGTAGGTTTCCCTAGGTGGCCGCCGAGCACGGGGCCAAAAACCCAGGTGACCCCCTTGCAAAACCAGGTTGTTTTGTGATAGGCAATTTTGATGTCGCCTCAATGCGTTTTGGGTCCTTGCCTGTCGCAGGTACTTGGGCCTCCCACACGAGTGATGCACCATTTTTATCGGGAGACCCGGGGGAACGCTGGGTGGTAGGAAATTTGTGTCAACCCAGTGATGCCACAACTTTCCCACACAAAAATGTGTGGAAAAAGTGATTTTTTTCAGCTAAATTTGAGGTTTGCAGGGGATTCTGGGTAAGAAAACGTTGGGGGAACCACGCAAGCCATACCTCCCTGGAATCTCCCGGGTGTCTAGTTTTCAGAAATGTGTGGGTTTGGTAGATTTCCCGAGGTGGCCGCTGAGCACGGGGCCAAAAACCCAGGCGACCCCCTTGCAAAATCCAGGTTGTTTTGTGATAGGCAATTTTGATGTCGCCTCAATACGTTTTGGGCCCTTGCCTGTCGCGGGTACTTGGCCCTCCCACACGAGTGAGGCACCATTTTTATCGGGAGCCCTGGGGGAACGCTGGGTGGTAGAAAATTTGTGTCAGCCAGTGATGCCACAACTTTCCCACACAAAAATGTGTGGAAAAAGTGATTTTTTTCAGCTAAATTTGAGGTTTGCAGGGGATTCTGGGTAAGAAAACGTTGGGGGATCCACACAAGCCGTACCTCCCTGGAACCCCCCGGGTGTCTAGTTTTAGAAATGTGTGGGTTTGGTAGGTTTCCTTAGGTGGCCGCCAAGCACGTGGCCAAAAACCCAGGTGACCCCCCTTGCAAAATCCAGGTTGTTTTGTGATAGGCAATTTTGATGTCGCCTCAATACGTTTTGGGTCCTTGCCTGTCGCAGGTACTTGGGCCTCCCACACGAGTGATGCACCATTTTTATCGGGAGACCCGGGGAACGCTGGGTGGTAGGAAATTTGTGTCAACCCAGTGATGCCACAACTTTCCCACACAAAAATGTGTTGAAAAAGTGATTTTTTTCAGCTAAATTTGAGGTTTGCAGGGGATTCTGGGTAAGAAAACGTTGGGGGATCCACGTAAGCCATACCTCCCTGGAATCCCCCGGGTGTCTAGGTTTCAAAAATGTGTGGGTTTGGTAGATTTCCCGAGGTGGCCGCCGAGCACGGGGCCAAAAACCCAGGCGACCCCCCTTGCAAAATCCAGGTTGTTTTGTGATAGGCAATTTTGATGTTACCGCAATATGTTTTGGGCCCTTGCCTGTCGCGGGTACTTGGGCCTCCCACACGAGTGAGGCACCATTTTTATCGGGAGACCCGGGGGAACGCTGGGTGGTAGGAAATTTGTGTCAGCCCAGTGATGCCACAACTTTCCCACACAAAAATGTGTGGAAAAAGTGATTTTTTCAGCTAAATTTGAGGTTTGCAGGGGATTCTGGGTAAGAAAACATTGGGGGATCCACGCAAGCCATACCTCCCTGGAATCCCCCGGGTGTCTAGTTTTCAGAAATGTGTGGGTTTGGTAGAATTCCCTAGGTGGCCGCCGAGCACGGGGCCAAAAACCCAGGCGACCCCCCTTGCAAAACCAGGTTGTTTTGTGATAGGCAATTTTGATGTCTCCTCAATACATTTTGGGCCCCTGCCTGTCGCGGGTACTTGGGCCTCCCACACGAGTGAGGCACCATTTTTATCGGGAGACCCGGGGGAACGCTGGGTGGTAGAAAATTTGTGTCAGCCCAGTGATGCCACAACTTTCCCACAGAAAAATGTGTGGAAAAAGTGATTTTTTCAGCTAAATTTGAGGTTTGCAGGGGATTCTGGTAAGAAAACGTTGGGGGATCCACACAAGCCATACCTCCCTGGAACCCCCCGGGTGTCTAGTTTTAGAAATGTGTGGGTTTGGTAGGTTTCCCTAGGTGGCCGCCGAGCACGGGGCCAAAAACCCAGGTGACCCCCCTTGCAAAACCAGGTTGTTTTGTGATAGGCAATTTTGATGTCGCCTCAATGCGTTTTGGGTCCTTGCCTGTCGCAGGTACTTGGGCCTCCCACACGAGTGATGCACCATTTTTATCGGGAGACCCGGGGGAACGCTGGGTGGTAGGAAATTTGTGTCAACCCAGTGATGCCACAACTTTCCCACACAAAAATGTGTGGAAAAAGTGATTTTTTTCAGCTAAATTTGAGGTTTGCAGGGGATTCTGGGTAAGAAAACGTTGGGGGAACCACGCAAGCCATACCTCCCTGGAATCTCCCGGGTGTCTAGTTTTCAGAAATGTGTGGGTTTGGTAGATTTCCCGAGGTGGCCGCTGAGCACGGGGCCAAAAACCCAGGCGACCCCCTTGCAAAATCCAGGTTGTTTTGTGATAGGCAATTTTGATGTCGCCTCAATACGTTTTGGGCCCTTGCCTGTCGCGGGTACTTGGCCCTCCCACACGAGTGAGGCACCATTTTTATCGGGAGCCCCGGGGGAACGCTGGGTGGTAGAAAATTTGTGTCAGCCAGTGATGCCACAACTTTCCCACACAAAAATGTGTGGAAAAAGTGATTTTTTTCAGCTAAATTTGAGGTTTGCAGGGGATTCTGGGTAAGAAAACGTTGGGGGATCCACACAAGCTGTACCTCCCTGGAACCCCCCGGGTGTCTAGTTTTAGAAATGTGTGGGTTTGGTAGGTTTCCCTAGGTGGCCACCAAGCACGGGGCCAAAAACCCAGGTGACCCCCTTGCAAAATCCAGGTTGTTTTGTGATAGGCAATTTTGATGTCGCCTCAATACGTTTTGGGTCCTTGCCTGTCGCAGGTACTTGGGCCTCCCACACGAGTGATGCACCATTTTTATCGGGAGACCTGGGGAACGCTGGGTGGTAGGAAATTTGTGTCAACCCAGTGATGCCACAACTTTCCCACACAAAAATGTGTTGAAAAAGTGATTTTTTCAGCTAAATTTGAGGTTTGCAGGGGATTCTGGGTAAGAAAACGTTGGGGGATCCACGTAAGCCATACCTCCCTGGAATCCCCTGGGTGTCTAGGTTTCAAAAATGTGTGGGTTTGGTAGATTTCCCGAGGTGGCCGCCGAGCACGGGGCCAAAAACCCAGGCGACCCCCCTTGCAAAATCCAGGTTGTTTTGTGATAGGCAATTTTGATGTTACCGCAATATGTTTTGGGCCCTTGCCTGTCGCGGGTACTTGGGCCTCCCACACGAGTGAGGCACCATTTTTATCGGGAGACGCGGGGGAACGCTGGGTGGTAGGAAATTTGTGTCAGCCCGGTGATCCCACAACTTTCCCACACAAAAATGTATGGAAAAAGTGATTTTTTCAGCTAAATTTGAGGTTTGCAGGGGATTCTGGGTAAGAAAACGTTGGGGGATCCACACAAGCCATACCTCCCTAAAACCCCCGGGTGTCTAGTTTTAGAAATGTGTGGGTTTGGTAGGTTTCCCTAGATGGCCGCCGAGCACGGACCAAAAACACAGGTGACCCCCTTTGCAAAACCAGGTTGTTTTGTGATAGGCAATTTTGATGTCGCCTCAATACGTTTTGGGTCCTTGCCTGTCGCAGGTACTTGGGCCTCCCACACGAATGATGCACCATTTTTATCGGGAGACCCGGGGGAACGCTGGGTGGTAGGAAATTTGTGTCAGCCCAGTGATGCCACAACTTTCCCACACAAAAATGTGTGGAAAAAGTGATTTTTTCAGCTAAATTTGAGGTTTGCAGGGGATTCTGGGTAAGAAAACGTTGGGGGATCCACGCAAGCCATACCTCCCTGGAATCCCCCGGGTGTCTAGTTTTCAGAAATGTGTGGGTTTGGTAGAATTCCCTAGGTTGCCGCCGAGCACGGGGCCAAAACCCAGGCAACCCCCTTGCAAAACCAGGTTGTTTTGTGATAGGCAATTTTGATGTCTCCTCAATACATTTTGGGCCCCTGCCTGTCGCGGGTACTTGGGCCTCCCACACGAGTGAGGCACCATTTTTATCGGGAGACCCGGGGGAACGCTGGGTGGTAGAAAATTTGTGTCAGCCCAGTGATGCCACAACTTTCCCACAGAAAAATGTGTGGAAAAAGTGATTTTTTCAGCTAAATTTGAGGTTTGCAGGGGATTCTGGTAAGAAAACGTTGGGGGATCCACACAAGCCATACCTCCCTGGAACCCCCGGGTGTCTAGTTTTAGAAATGTGTGGGTTTGGTAGGTTTCCCTAGGTGGCCGCCGAGCACGGGGCCAAAACCCAGGTGACCCCCTTGCAAAACCAGGTTGTTTTGTGATAGGCAATTTTGATGTCGCCTCAATGCGTTTTGGGTCCTTGCCTGTCGCAGGTACTTGGGCCTCCCACACGAGTGATGCACCATTTTTATCGGGAGACCCGGGGGAACGCTGGGTGGTAGGAAATTTGTGTCAACCCAGTGATGCCACAACTTTCCCACACAAAAATGTGTGGAAAAAGTGATTTTTTCAGCTAAATTTGAGGTTTGCAGGGGATTCTGGGTAAGAAAACGTTGGGGGAACCACGCAAGCCATACCTCCCTGGAATCTCCCGGGTGTCTAGTTTTCAGAAATGTGTGGGTTTGGTAGATTTCCCGAGGTGGCCGCTGAGCACGGGGCCAAAAACCCAGGCGACCCCCTTGCAAAATCCAGGTTGTTTTGTGATAGGCAATTTTGATGTCGCCTCAATACGTTTTGGGCCCTTGCCTGTCGCGGGTACTTGGCCCTCCCACACGAGTGAGGCACCATTTTTATCGGGAGCCCGGGGAACGCTGGGTGGTAGAAAATTTGTGTCAGCCAGTGATGCCACAACTTTCCCACACAAAAATGTGTGGAAAAAGTGATTTTTTCAGCTAAATTTGAGGTTTGCAGGGGATTCTGGGTAAGAAAACGTTGGGGGATCCACACAAGCCGTACCTCCCTGGAATCCCCCGGGTGTCTAGTTTTAGAAATGTGTGGGTTTGGTAGGTTTCCTAGGTGGCCGCCAAGCACGTGGCCAAAAACCCAGGTGACCCCCTTGCAAAATCCAGGTTGTTTTGTGATAGGCAATTTTGATGTCGCCTCAATACGTTTTGGGTCCTTGCCTGTCGCAGGTACTTGGGCCTCCCACACGAGTGATGCACCATTTTTATCGGGAGACCCGGGGGAACGCTGGGTGGTAGGAAATTTGTGTCAACCCAGTGATGCCACAACTTTCCCACACAAAAATGTGTTGAAAAAGTGATTTTTTTCAGCTAAATTTGAGGTTTGCAGGGGATTCTGGGTAAGAAAACGTTGGGGGATCCACGTAAGCCATACCTCCCTGGAATCCCCCGGGTGTCTAGTTTTCAGAAATGTGTGGGTTTGGTAGAATTCCGTAGGTGGCCGCCGAGCACGGGGCCAAAACCCAGGCGACCCCCTTGCAAAACCAGGTTGTTTTGTGATAGGCAATTTTGATGTCTCCTCAATACATTTTGGGCCCCTGCCTGTCGCGGGTACTTGGGCCTCCCACACGAGTGAGGCACCATTTTTATCGGGATACCTGGGGGAACGCTGGGTGGTAGAAAATTTGTGTCAGCCCAGTGATGCCACAACTTTCCCACAGAAAAATGTGTGGAAAAAGTGATTTTTTCAGCTAAATTTGAGGTTTGCAGGGGATTCTGGTAAGAAAACGTTGGGGGATCCACACAAGCCATACCTCCCTGGAACCCCCCGGGTGTCTAGTTTTAGAAATGTGTGGGTTTGGTAGGTTTCCCTAGGTGGCCGCCGAGCACGGGCCAAAAACCCAGGTGACCCCCCTTGAAAAACCAGGTTGTTTTGTGATAGGCCATTTTGATGTCGCCTCAATACGTTTTGGGGCCTTGCCTGTCGCAGGTACTTGGGCCTCCCACACGAGTGATGCACCATTTATATCGGGAGACCCGGGGGAACGCTGGGTGGTAGGAAATTTGTGTCAACCCAGTGATGCCACAACTTTCCCACACAAAAATGTGTGGAAAAAGTGATTTTTTTCTGCTAAATTTGAGGTTTGCAGGGGATTCTGGGTAAGAAAACGTTGGGGGAACCACGCAAGCCATACCTCCCTGGAATCTCCCGGGTGTCTAATTTTCAGAAATGTGTGGGTTTGGTAGATTTCCTGAGGTGGCCGCTGAGCACGGGGCCAAAAACCCAGGCGACCCCCTTGCAAAATCCAGGTTGTTTTGTGATAGGCAATTTTGATGTTACCGCAATATGTTTTGGGCCCTTGCCTGTCGCGGGTACTTGGGCCTCCCACACGAGTGAGGCACCATTTTTATCGGGAGACACGGGGGAACGCTGGGTGGTAGGAAATTTGTGTCAGCCCGGTGATCCCACAACTTTCCCACACAAAAATGTATGGAAAAAGTGATTTTTTCAGCTAAATTTGAGGTTTGCAGGGGATTCTGGGTAAGAAAACGTTGGGGGATCCACACAAGCCATACCTCCCTAGAACCCCCTGGGTGTCTAGTTTTAGAAATGTGTGGGTTTGGTAGGTTTCCCTAGGTGGCCGCCGAGCACGGGCCAAAAACCCAGGTGACCCCCCTTGCAAAACCAGGTTGTTTTGTGATAGGCAATTTTGATGTCGCCTCAATACGTTTTGGGTCCTTGCCTGTCGCAGGTACTTGGGCCTCCCACACGAATGATGCACCATTTTTATCGGGAGACCCGGGGGAACGCTGGGTGGTAGGAAATTTGTGTCAGCCCAGTGATGCCACAACTTTCCCACACAAAAATGTGTGGAAAAAGTGATTTTTTCAGCTAAGTTTGAGGTTTGCAGGGGATTCTGGGTAAGAAAACGTTGGGGGATCCACGCAAGCCATACCTCCCTGGAATCCCCCGGGTGTCTAGTTTTCAGAAATGTGTGGGTTTGGTAGAATTCCCTAGGTGGCCGCCGAGCACGGGGCCAAAAACCCAGGCGACCCCCCTTGCAAAATCCAGGTTGTTTTGTGATAGGCAATTTTGATGTCACCTCAATACGTTTTGGGCCCTTGCCTGTCGCGGGTACTTGGCCCTCCCACA
The DNA here is from genome assembly GCA_963921515.1 of Calotriton arnoldi. NCBI lineage: Eukaryota > Metazoa > Chordata > Amphibia > Caudata > Salamandridae > Calotriton > Calotriton arnoldi. Next base: position 1,399,289 of record CAWUFW010002670.1, on the reverse strand, counting down.
CGAGTGAGGCACCATTTTTATAGGGAGCCCTGGGGAACGCTGGGTGCTAGAAAATTTGTGTCAGCCAGTGATGCCACAACTTTCCCACACAAAAATGTGTGGAAAAAGTGATTTTTTTCAGCTAAATTTGAGGTTTGCAGGGGATTCTGGGTAAGAAAACGTTGGGGGATCCTCCCAAGCCATACCTCCCTGGAATCCCCCGGGTGTCTAGTTTTAGAAATGTGTGGGTTTGGTAGGTTTCCCTAGCTGGCCGCAGAGCACAGGGCCAAAACCCAGGTGACCCCCTTGCAAAACCAGGTTGTTTTGTGATAGGCAATTTTGATGTCGCCTCAATGCGTTTTGGGTCCTTGCCTGTCGCAGGTACTTGGGCCTCCCACACGAGTGATGCACCATTTTTATCGGGAGACCCGGGGGAACGCTGGGTGGTAGGAAATTTGTGTCAACCCAGTGATGCCACAACTTTCCCACACAAAAATGTGTGGAAAAAGTGATTTTTTTCAGCTAAATTTGAGGTTTGCAGGGGATTCTGGGTAAGAAAACGTTGGGGGAACCACGCAAGCCATACCTCCCTGGAATCTCCCGGGCGTCTAGTTTTCAGAAATGTGTGGGTTTGGTAGATTTCCCGAGGTGGCCGCTGAGCACGGGGCCAAAACCCAGGCGACCCCCTTGCAAAATCCAGGTTGTTTTGTGATAGGCAATTTTGATGTCGCCTCAATACGTTTTGGGCCCTTGCCTGTCGCGGGTACTTGGCCCTCCCACACGAGTGAGGCACCATTTTTATCGGGAGCCCCGGGGGAACGCTGGGTGGTAGAAAATTTGTGTCAGCCAGTGATGCCACAACTTTCCCACACAAAAATGTGTGGAAAAAGTGATTTTTTCAGCTAAATTTGAGGTTTGCAGGGGATTCTGGGTAAGAAAACGTTGGGGGATCCACACAAGCTGTACCTCCCTGGAACCCCCGGGTGTCTAGTTTTAGAAATGTGTGGGTTTGGTAGGTTTCCCTAGGTGGCCGCCAAGCACGGGGCCAAAACCCAGGTGACCCCCTTGCAAAATCCAGGTTGTTTTGTGATAGGCAATTTTGATGTCGCCTCAATACGTTTTGGGTCCTTGCCTGTCGCAGGTACTTGGGCCTCCCACACGAGTGATGCACCATTTTTATCGGGAGACCCGGGGAACGCTGGGTGGTAGGAAATTTGTGTCAACCCAGTGATGCCACAACTTTCCCACACAAAAATGTGTTGAAAAAGTGATTTTTTTCAGCTAAATTTGAGGTTTGCAGGGGATTCTGGGTAAGAAAACGTTGGGGGATCCACGTAAGCCATACCTCCCTGGAATCCCCGGGTGTCTAGGTTTCAAAAATGTGTGGGTTTGGTAGATTTCCCGAGGTGGCCGCCGAGCACGGGGCCAAAACCCAGGCGACCCCCTTGCAAAATCCAGGTTGTTTTGTGATAGGCAATTTTGATGTTACCGCAATATGTTTTGGGCCCTTGCCTGTCGCGGGTACTTGGGCCTCCCACACGAGTGAGGCACCATTTTTATCGGGAGACGCGGGGAACGCTGGGTGGTAGGAAATTTGTGTCAGCCCGGTGATCCCACAACTTTCCCACACAAAAATGTATGGAAAAAGTGATTTTTTCAGCTAAATTTGAGGTTTGCAGGGGATTCTGGGTAAGAAAACGTTGGGGGATCCACACAAGCCATACCTCCCTAAAACCCCCGGGTGTCTAGTTTTAGAAATGTGTGGGTTTGGTAGGTTTCCCTAGATGGCCGCCGAGCACGGACCAAAAACACAGGTGACCCCCCTTGCAAAACCAGGTTGTTTTGTGATAGGCAATTTTGATGTCGCCTCAATACGTTTTGGGTCCTTGCCTGTCGCAGGTACTTGGGCCTCCCACACGAATGATGCACCATTTTTATCGGGAGACCCGGGGGAACGCTGGGTGGTAGGAAATTTGTGTCAGCCCAGTGATGCCACAACTTTCCCACACAAAAATGTGTGGAAAAAGTGATTTTTTTCAGCTAAATTTGAGGTTTGCAGGGGATTCTGGGTAAGAAAACGTTGGGGGATCCACGCAAGCCATACCTCCCTGGAATCCCCCGGGTGTCTAGTTTTCAGAAATGTGTGGGTTTGGTAGAATTCCCTAGGTTGCCGCCGAGCACGGGGCCAAAAACCCAGGCAACCCCCCTTGCAAAACCAGGTTGTTTTGTGATAGGCAATTTTGATGTCTCCTCAATACATTTTGGGCCCCTGCCTGTCGCGGGTACTTGGGCCTCCCACACGAGTGAGGCACCATTTTTATCGGGAGACCCGGGGAACGCTGGGTGGTAGAAAATTTGTGTCAGCCCAGTGATGCCACAACTTTCCCACAGAAAAATGTGTGGAAAAAGTGATTTTTTCAGCTAAATTTGAGGTTTGCAGGGGATTCTGGTAAGAAAACGTTGGGGGATCCACACAAGCCATACCTCCCTGGAACCCCCGGGTGTCTAGTTTTAGAAATGTGTGGGTTTGGTAGGTTTCCCTAGGTGGCCGCCGAGCACGGGGCCAAAAACCCAGGTGACCCCCTTGCAAAACCAGGTTGTTTTGTGATAGGCAATTTTGATGTCGCCTCAATGCGTTTTGGGTCCTTGCCTGTCGCAGGTACTTGGGCCTCCCACACGAGTGATCCACCATTTTTATCGGGAGACCCGGGGGAACGCTGGGTGGTAGGAAATTTGTGTCAACCCAGTGATGCCACAACTTTCCCACACAAAAATGTGTGGAAAAAGTGATTTTTTTCAGCTAAATTTGAGGTTTGCAGGGGATTCTGGGTAAGAAAACGTTGGGGGAACCACGCAAGCCATACCTCCCTGGAATCTCCCGGGTGTCTAGTTTTCAGAAATGTGTGGGTTTGGTAGATTTCCCGAGGTGGCCGCTGAGCACGGGGCCAAAAACCCAGGCGACCCCCTTGCAAAATCCAGGTTGTTTTGTGATAGGCAATTTTGATGTCGCCTCAATACGTTTTGGGCCCTTGCCTGTCGCGGGTACTTGGCCCTCCCACACGAGTGAGGCACCATTTTTATCGGGAGCCCCGGGGGAACGCTGGGTGGTAGAAAATTTGTGTCAGCCAGTGATGCCACAACTTTCCCACACAAAAATGTGTGGAAAAAGTGATTTTTTTCAGCTAAATTTGAGGTTTGCAGGGGATTCTGGGTAAGAAAACGTTGGGGGATCCACACAAGCCGTACCTCCCTGGAACCCCCCGGGTGTCTAGTTTTAGAAATGTGTGGGTTTGGTAGGTTTCCCTAGGTGGCCGCCAAGCACGTGGCCAAAAACCCAGGTGACCCCCCTTGCAAAATCCAGGTTGTTTTGTGATAGGCAATTTTGATGTCGCCTCAATACGTTTTGGGTCCTTGCCTGTCGCAGGTACTTGGGCCTCCCACACGAGTGATGCACCATTTTTATCGGGAGACCCGGGGAACGCTGGGTGGTAGGAAATTTGTGTCAACCCAGTGATGCCACAACTTTCCCACACAAAAATGTGTTGAAAAAGTGATTTTTTTCAGCTAAATTTGAGGTTTGCAGGGGATTCTGGGTAAGAAAACGTTGGGGGATCCACGTAAGCCATACCTCCCTGGAATCCCCGGGTGTCTAGGTTTCAAAAATGTGTGGGTTTGGTAGATTTCCCGAGGTGGCCGCCGAGCACGGGGCCAAAACCCAGGCGACCCCCTTGCAAAATCCAGGTTGTTTTGTGATAGGCAATTTTGATGTTACCGCAATATGTTTTGGGCCCTTGCCTGTCGCGGGTACTTGGGCCTCCCACACGAGTGAGGCACCATTTTTATCGGGAGACCCGGGGAACGCTGGGTGGTAGGAAATTTGTGTCAGCCCAGTGATGCCACAACTTTCCCACACAAAAATGTGTGGAAAAAGTGATTTTTTTCAGCTAAATTTGAGGTTTGCAGGGGATTCTGGGTAAGAAAACGTTGGGGGATCCACGCAAGCCATACCTCCCTGGAATCCCCCGGGTGTCTAGTTTTCAGAAATGTGTGGGTTTGGTAGAATTCCGTAGGTGGCCGCCGAGCACGGGGCCAAAAACCCAGGCGACCCCCCTTGCAAAACCAGGTTGTTTTGTGATAGGCAATTTTGATGTCTCCTCAATACATTTTGGGCCCCTGCCTGTCGCGGGTACTTGGGCCTCCCACACGAGTGAGGCACCATTTTTATCGGGATACCCGGGGGAACGCTGGGTGGTAGAAAATTTGTGTCAGCCCAGTGATGCCACAACTTTCCCACAGAAAAATGTGTGGAAAAAGTGATTTTTTCAGCTAAATTTGAGGTTTGCAGGGGATTCTGGTAAGAAAACGTTGGGGGATCCACACAAGCCATACCTCCCTGGAACCCCCCGGGTGTCTAGTTTTAGAAATGTGTGGGTTTGGTAGGTTTCCCTAGGTGGCCGCCGAGCACGGGGCCAAAAACCCAGGTGACCCCCCTTGAAAAACCAGGTTGTTTTGTGATAGGCCATTTTGATGTCGCCTCAATACGTTTTGGGGCCTTGCCTGTCGCAGGTACTTGGGCCTCCCACACGAGTGATGCACCATTTATATCGGGAGACCCGGGGGAACGCTGGGTGGTAGGAAATTTGTGTCAACCCAGTGATGCCACAACTTTCCCACACAAAAATGTGTGGAAAAAGTGATTTTTTTCTGCTAAATTTGAGGTTTGCAGGGGATTCTGGGTAAGAAAACGTTGGGGGAACCACGCAAGCCATACCTCCCTGGAATCTCCCGGGTGTCTAATTTTCAGAAATGTGTGGGTTTGGTAGATTTCCTGAGGTGGCCGCTGAGCACGGGGCCAAAAACCCAGGCGACCCCCTTGCAAAATCCAGGTTGTTTTGTGATAGGCAATTTTGATGTTACCGCAATATGTTTTGGGCCCTTGCCTGTCGCGGGTACTTGGGCCTCCCACACGAGTGAGGCACCATTTTTATCGGGAGACACGGGGGAACGCTGGGTGGTAGGAAATTTGTGTCAGCCCGGTGATCCCACAACTTTCCCACACAAAAATGTATGGAAAAAGTGATTTTTTCAGCTAAATTTGAGGTTTGCAGGGGATTCTGGGTAAGAAAACGTTGGGGGATCCACACAAGCCATACCTCCCTAGAACCCCCTGGGTGTCTAGTTTTAGAAATGTGTGGGTTTGGTAGGTTTCCCTAGGTGGCCGCCGAGCACGGGCCAAAACCCAGGTGACCCCCTTGCAAAACCAGGTTGTTTTGTGATAGGCAATTTTGATGTCGCCTCAATACGTTTTGGGTCCTTGCCTGTCGCAGGTACTTGGGCCTCCCACACGAATGATGCACCATTTTTATCGGGAGACCCGGGGAACGCTGGGTGGTAGGAAATTTGTGTCAGCCCAGTGATGCCACAACTTTCCCACACAAAAATGTGTGGAAAAAGTGATTTTTTTCAGCTAAGTTTGAGGTTTGCAGGGGATTCTGGGTAAGAAAACGTTGGGGGATCCACGCAAGCCATACCTCCCTGGAATCCCCCGGGTGTCTAGTTTTCAGAAATGTGTGGGTTTGGTAGAATTCCCTAGGTGGCCGCCGAGCACGGGGCCAAAAACCCAGGCGACCCCCCTTGCAAAATCCAGGTTGTTTTGTGATAGGCAATTTTGATGTCACCTCAATACGTTTTGGGCCCTTGCCTGTCGCGGGTACTTGGCCCTCCCACACGAGTGAGGCACCATTTTTATAGGGAGCCCCGGGGGAACGCTGGGTGCTAGAAAATTTGTGTCAGCCAGTGATGCCACAACTTTCCCACACAAAAATGTGTGGAAAAAGTGATTTTTTTCAGCTAAATTTGAGGTTTGCAGGGGATTCTGGGTAAGAAAACGTTGGGGGATCCTCCCAAGCCATACCTCCCTGGAATCCCCCGGGTGTCTAGTTTTCAGAAATGTGTGGGTTTGGTAGGTTTCCCTAGCTGGCCGCAGAGCACAGGGCCAAAAACCCAGGTGACCCCCCTTGCAAAACCAGGTCGTTTTGTGATAAGCATTTTTGATGTCGCCTCAATACATTTTGGGCCCTTGCCTGTAGCGGGTACTTGGGCCTCCCACACGAGTGAGGCACCATTTTTATCGGGAGACCTGAGGGAACGCTGGGTGGTAGGAAATTTGTGTCAGCCCGGTGATGCCACAACTTTCCCACACAAAAATGTGTGGAAAAAGTGATTTCTTTCAACTAAATTTGAGGTTTGCAGGGGATTCTGGGTAAGAAAACGTTGGGGGATCCACGCAAGCCATATCTCCCTGGAATACCCCGGGTGTCTAGTTTTCAGAAATGTATGGGTTTGGTAGGTTTCCCTAGCTGGCCGCCGAGCACGGGCCAAAAACCCAGGTGACCCCCCTTTGGAAAACAAGGTTGTTTTGTGATAGGCAATTTTGATGTCGCCTCAATACGTTTTGGGCCCTTGCCTGTCGCGGGTCCTTGACCCACCCAAGCGAGTGAGGTAGCATTTCTATTGGGATAATTGGAGAAAGCGAATGGGTAGGAAATTTGTTGTTTCTTTCTGTAGCGTGAAAATTTTGGCACAATAATGCAAGGAAAATGTGACAGATATTTTGAGGTTTGCAGGACATTGTGGGTAAGATAACTTGTTGGGATCCACATAAGAGACATCACCATGTCCTCCCATGGGTGTTTAGTTTACGACTATATCTACAGTTGGTAGGTTATTCTTAGATGGAATGTACACCTTGGCAGAGAGACTAAAAAGACAAAGATTACTGCACAGCCATCTATTCCTCAAGCACACACACATACTAGTTGGATTTGGCACGAGGGCAAGTGATGGTTCAGTATATACAATTTTATTAACAAGAGATTTCACAAAAATGAAATGCACTGTCAATAATTGAAAGGACAAAAACTGAACCAGTGACTCGCAGCTCGTGAGCTGTAAAGCCACGTCAACGCCCCAACCGCTTTACAGGCCATTCACACACCTTTCATACGTAATACACACAAGACCATTCACACCACCAGGCACAAAACCAACACATTACAACATTCACAAAAAGGGACAAGGTACACCCTGCTTGAGAAAGACAGAAAAGACAAATATTTCTGCACAACCACCTATTCTTCAAGCACACAGACATACTGGTTGGATTTGGCACAAGGGTGAGTGATGGTTCCGTATATACAGTTGTATTAACCAGAGATTTCACAAAAATGAAATGCACTGTTAATAATTGAAAGGACGAGAAACTGAACCATTGACTCACAGCTCGTGAGCTGTAAAGCCACGACAAGGCACCAACCGCTTTACAGGCCATTCATTCACCTTTCATACGTGTGACACATACAAAACCATTCACACCGCCAGCCGCGGGCCCAGCACATTACAACACTCACAACAGCAGACAGCGCCATTCAAGGGCCCATCACTTTCACACGCCCACATTCCTGACACAGCAACCACACCAGCTCACAGATTGCATGGAGTGGTGTTTAGCTAGCAGTGTGTGTAGTGACCAGTAGCAAGTCACTACTCACACACCGCCAGCCAAGCGCCCATCCACGCACACCGCCAGCCAAGCACCAGTCCACACACACCACCAGCCAAGCGCCAGTCCACGCACACCGCCAGCCAAGCGCCAATCCATGCACACCGCCAGCCAAGCGCCAATCCATGCACACCGCCAGCCAAGCACCAGTTCACTCACCGCCAGCCAAGCGCCAGTCCACTCACCGCCAGCCAAGCACCAGTCCATGCACACCGCCAGCCAAGCGCCAATCCACGCACACCGCCAGCCAAGCACCAGTCCACGCACACCGCCAGCCAAGCGCCAATCCACGCACACCGCCAGTCAAGCGCCAGTCCACTCACCGACAGCCAAGCGCCAGTCCACGCACCGCCAGCCAAGCACCAGTCCACGCACACCGCCAGCCAAGCGCCAGTCCACGCACACCGTCATAAATTTTTTTTAAACAAGAAAGAAAACACAAACCAATTGCAACTAAATACAAAACTATAACTACAAAAACAACAGCAGTAACTAAAGACATCATTCTATTGCCAAACGTTAAACTGAACAACTATATAAAACCAAACAGACCAGGAAGTACACTATTAGACTCATGGTTGTTCCCAAAAACTCTTTTGAGTGTGATACAATCTGAAACATGTGGGCACACACAGCCCAGGATTAGAATGGACAATAGGCACAGTGCATACGACTCTCCTTTAGCACACCTCTTCGCACGCAAACTCTACATCTCTTACAGGGATTGTTTTTTTGGGGCGTGGGAGGAATTAAATCAGGGACGTGGCGATCTTTCAATCTAGCCACATCCTCCACCACTCCAACTATAGGAACACTTGCCTGTTCCACAACAACAAGGCTGCCTATCACAGACTCCTGAAACTGAACAAAAGTCAACTTTGACGCAGGAGAACACTCCTTGTACACAACAAAAGCATTGAAAGTTGCTAAATTGAAGAGATGGATGGCCAACTTCTTATACCAAATGTAAGCCTTACGAATAGCAGTGTAAGGTTCCAACCTCTGACCTACTCTATCAACACCACCCATGAGCTTATTGTAGCCTAAAATGCACACAGGTTTGCGCACTTCTGCAATCTGACCCCAAACAGCCACAGGTGAAGTACTCTCATCATGGATGGTAGTCAGCATGTACACATCCCTCCTGTCCACAAATTTCACAGCTAGTAGTTCATCACTACGCAAGGAACTGCACTGTCCCCTCTGAAGCTTTTTGCAAACAAGCTCTTTTGGATAACCTTTACGGTTAGAGCGGATTGTGCCACAAGCAAAAGTGTCCACTTTGAACAATTCCTTAAACAATTGCCAAGCAGTGTAGAAGTTATCAATGTACAAATGGTGGCCTCTGTTAAACAGTCCTCTAGCAAGATCCCACACAATTTTCTCTGAAACTCCAAAAGTGGACGGACAACCAGGGGGGTCAATAGTGGAATCCCTACCAGTGTACACCCGGAAATTATAGACATATCCTGTCCTACTCTCAGACAACATATACAGCTTAATTCCATAACGTGCCCTCTTGCTAGGAATGTGCTGTCTAAAAACCAAACGACCCTTGAACAGGACCAAAGACTCATCAATAGCTATTTCTTTCCCTGGAATATAGATCTCTGAAAATCGATCTACAAAGTGATCAAGAACAGGTTGAATTTTAAAAAGACAGTCACACTCAGGGTGATCTCGTGGCAACGCCGAAGCATTATCAACAAAATGTAGCATCCAAAGCAGAAGCAAATACCGATCACGACTCATAATTGCAGGAAATGTGGCTGTTGCCATCACTGGAGTAGTAGACCAATATGAAGCAATGGACGGCTTCCTTATCAAACCCATCAAAAAAGTCAAACCCAAAAACTTCTTCATCTCATCCAGATTTGTGGGAGTCCACCGAGTAACTCTAGAGTAGGGCCTAAGTCTTTCACTGTTGTCCCTCAAATACTGTTCTGCATACAAATTAGTCTGCTCAACAATCTCAGCCAAAAATACATCATCCATAAACAACTGAAAAAACTGTATAGGCAAAATATTTTCACAATTCACTCTACACCCTGCATCACCAGTAAAGGCAGGCAACACCGGCTGCACCATGTTTGGATCAACCCAGAGTCCAGCACTTCCAGTAGGAAGCCTAGCAGCCTGAGGCTGCAATCCAGATGCCTCTTGCTGCACCATAGGCACATCAGTGTCCTCCTCTAAAACAGGCACTTCATCCGCACTGAGAGTAGCTTCATCCGCACTGAGAGTAGATTCATCATCCGATGATTCCATGTGGAGAGAAAACTCACTGCCTGAATCTTCCCTCCCTCCTCTCCCTCAGACGCACTGTCAGTCTCATAATCCTGCTCAGAGGAAGATTCAAAAGCATACCAACCACCTGCTGAGCAGTAATTCTGCGGCTAGCCATAATCCTTACTAACAAAGGTAACGTGTCAAACAAGTCAACAACAACAAACACTTTGTAGAAAAACTAATAAACAAAATGTGGCTTTATCACAAAGACCTATATACTCCAAAACTATACCACTCACTTGTCAGAAGCAGATAGACTCACCACCTACTCTGAACAGACACAGCAAGGACCAACAATATCCCACTAAAAAAGAAAAAGAAAAGAAAATTACACATAGGACAACGCAAAAGACATCGCAAAGAATTTCACGCTTCAAAAACAAACTAAATATGCTGCTGTTTTGACACCACTTACTAAAAATTCACTCGTGCATGACATTTGGAGTAAACGTAACAAAAAAGGTTTTTCTTACCAAATAAATGCAACTACGCAAAACTGCAGAAACCGCAAACAAGAACAAAAAGCACTAGAAAAAAAGGAGAAATAAAACATTACAATCACATATGCAAATAATGAACCAGTCCACACACAATCTACCAGCCAAGATGGTGGGTAGGTGGGCCTAAAAGCAAAATGCTGACCCGAAGGTGTCAGAAACAGCTGAAATATTCAACCCCATAAAGGGGAGCGACCCTTGTCCATGGGGCCGCTCCCCACAATCATCCATATAAAAAATCCCTGGTGGCCTAGTGGGCCATCTGAAATCATTTTGGGCCAACCCCCCCTCAGTGGGGCAGAAACGGCCAGACTAAACTTCCCTTGCCCAAGGGGCCAAAAACTAAAACAAAAAATTGCTGGTGGTCCATCTATAATTCATTTGGGCCGATCTGCCACCCCCGGGGCAGAAACAGCCAAATAATATGTCCTCCCAAAGGGGAGCGACCCTTGCCCAAGGGGCCGCTCCCCGCATGCAATACAAAAAAATAAACTAAAACAAAAAAATCTATGGTGGCCCAGTGAGCCATCTACAAAAACGAGTTGGGCCGATCTGCCCCCCCATGGGGCAGAAATGGCCAAACAATATGTCCCCCTAAGGGGAGCGACCCTTGCCCAAGGGGCTGCTCCCCGCATGCATTACATACAGTAAAAAAACTAACTAAAACAAAAAAATCCCTGGTGGCCCAGTGGGCAATCTAAAAATTCTTTTGGGTCGATCTGCCCCCCCCCCACGGGGCAAAAACAGCCAAAGAATATGTCCCCCAAGGGGAGCGACCCTTGCCCAAGGGGCCGCTCCCCAAATACATTGCCAATTTCAAAAAAATAAACTAAAATAAAAAAATCCCTGGTGTCTAGTGGGCATTCCTGCTGCATGATCGAGCGATCGTGCAGCACGAATGCTCAAAGATACATCGGAGGAAAGGAAAACCCTTTCCTTTCCCCCGATGCCTCTTTGTTTGAAAAAACTCCCCCTCCCCGAGGAGAAATTCACCTTCTCCTCCTGGACGCGCTGGAAGCAAATGGCTTCCACCGCGTCCAGTTTCATCTAATGATGTCGGCGCGCAGTGCGCGCTGACGTCATTAGATGATGTGGAGGAGGGGGCGGGGGGTCGGGGGCAGCGGAAGGCCTTCCGCTGTCCTCCCCGGTGAGGGCAGCAAGATCGGCGGTTCACGGGGGGAGCGCCAGCTCTCCCCCGTGGGTGGGTGCCAGGACGGCCGGGAGCCGTCGTGAGGACACGCCCACTGTGCCTCATGACGACTCTCGGCCGTCCAGAGCACCGAAGGGGTTAAACCAATTGAAAAACCATTACACAACAATGGGGAAACCGCCGGACCTGGGTCAGGTAAGTTTCAAAAAAGAGAATTAGTCCAAGCTGAATTAGTTAAAATTGACAAATCATTAGCACCCAAGACAAACACATATTCAAAAATATGTATAGGACAGTTGCTCCGAGACAAGTGAAAGAAAACGAGTGCTCAATGGAGTGCTCGTGTAAAGATGGGGATGAGGGTAAAATTGCCCATCCTAACATCAGGCCCCACCTTTACCCCTAAAACCTCAACAGTCTTTCTGCTTCCCTGCGGACTAAAGCATCCCATCCCAATGGCAAGCAAGAGTACTTTTGATTCTTTTGGGTGTTGTTTTTACATATGGGCCAGGAGAATGTGGTTAACTCCCAATATCATCCCTATTGCAATGATGAATGGCTGCACCTTTTGGGCTTCAGTTGATCCTGACCCCTTGATATACCTCCGTAAAAAAATTGTTGTCCAGAGATTTTCATTTTTGATTTGTGTTTTTGTATCATTAGAGCAGTAACTTTGCTTGGGTAGACATTGCTAATACAGGCCAAATGTTACTTGACAACATTTTTAAAAATAGCGGATGTGTTGCAGTGATGATGTAATATTTCAGGAAGCATGAGACCTATATACTTCATTTTGGTGTCAGAACATAGGTTTTGGTGATAAGTAGTCTTATAGAGTCAGAAAATAACTCCTCAGAGCAATCCTTCTGCCATTTTCCAAAATGGCGACGCTATAATTATGTGTTTTAGCCATCCTATTGGTAATTTATTTTAATATTGTTTTTGTTTTAGGTTTTCCGTTGATTCAAATTCGTAAACTTGAGCGAAGCAGGTGGTAGCAGAGGATCTTCACCTCCTGACAGGTTGTTGCTAACTACAAAACCTGAGGACTCCTTCAACAAAGAAAAATGTGTCATATGCCAAACAAATCCAAAAGAAAAGCTAACATCAACTGTGGTTGGAGAGAAGAAAGATCGAGATGCTGCAGAAATACGGCAAGACGAAGATCACAAAAGATTGAAACTGATGGGTGAAGAGGATCAAATATTTTATCATTGTAACAACAAGTGCTACAAGTCATATACAATGGAAAAAAAGCCTGGAAACAATTCATCAGAAATAGCAGAAACCAGGAATCACAACAAGAATTTGAGTCTTCTAAGAAAGCAAAAACAACCAAACCCAATGTTCATCCACTTTGAAGATTGATGGCTACTCCTCGTCCACCTCCAACAACTGATTAGATAGCAGAGGATTTTCAATGTGTTATCTGTGGTCTAGCCAGAACAAGGGCCAAACTGATTGACAAAAGAACAAAGCACAGAGTATGTGAGTCTCAAAGGGCAAGCATGTTTTTAACAAGATGATGTTTACAGCCAAGAAGCTAATCTAAACAATGAGGTGAATTTATTTGCTGCAGATCTGTATGCCCACCCATACTGCATGCTTGCATACATCCAAAAATATGAATGTACAGTGAGCTCCCAGCAGCAACATTACCGCCAGCCTCCAGTTAAGTTTTCACTCTTTGAAAAAGCAAATTAAGTTTTAAAGCCACTCTTGAGTGCTGGCTATGGCTTCACACTCAGTGAGATCAGAGAAATAATGGCCAACATTAATGAACTTGTATTGATCCATAATAATGAAATTAATATTTTTCTTGTGAGAATGTACAATGACAAAATTTGTTTTTGTCAATCTTTCAAAAAGAATGAGCCACTTATGTTGTTCTCAGCTGATTTGACTCCTGAAATTCCTGCTGCCAAAATAAGATCACAGGATACAGTAAATTCAGTAGGAACCATTTTAAGAAACATCCTGATAGATTTAGATTTTGGACTTAATGTCGCATTTTGTGATGCCCCAGAGCTCAACAAATCATGGGAGTCAACAAGCATGCCTGATGTTGTCTGAACATTTTTTACATCATTGTTTAATATCAGCAAAACAAAACTGTTATGAACTAAAGTTCTTGAGTTTGGAACAGAAACTGGCAACATTGATGATGGCTTTCAAGATATAAGAGAAGAAGTGGAAGACAATCCCATGAACCAACAGGCTTATGCTGTGCAAATGTACTGCCTTTTCCAAATCATATTTTATTAATTGCATCACGGCAAAAGGAAACTCCACTACACATGATGACTGCCCACACAAACTATGACAAGTGCAAAAGTAGAGAGCTAATCACTTCAATGAATAGGATTGGTGTATCAACAAGTTATAATAATATAATACACAGAGCAGGAACTTGTTAGCAGCTTATGCTGTAAAATCTTGTGAATCTGAATGCACACCACTTCCAAGTCACTTCACCAGTAAATGATTTACAATTGCTACTCTTGATAATTTGGATTTTGGAAACAGCTCTTCTTTGTCTGGAACATCAAGCACACATGATACTGCCATGGTGCTTTTCCACGACTGTACCAATGAAGTAGCTGCTGTAAAACAAGCTGTGTCAGCTGTAGGCATAAATAAACAAAGCTACAAAATTATAACCCAACTGCCTTGCCATTGTGTGCAAAATCACTAGAAGCCATCAACACGTCACAGTCTACCAGAAAGATTCAAAGTGGCATGGATCTTTTTCTACCTGGTGCTGCGGTCTGCAAAGCTGATTTAACTGGATTTATCACATCGCCTATTCAGTGCGGACTAAAGTATGAAGAAAAGCCACTTCCTCTGTGGGCTGGAATTCATGCTCTGATCTCCCAGAATACCATCCCACTGAAGAAGGTTGACTTTTTACCAGTAATACCACCTCCTGTCACAAACTTCAGAACAGTACAAACAGCTCTAAAAAATTCCAAAATGTGCATGCTCCGCTTGAAGACCAGCCTAATTTGCCAATTTTCTGCGGTTGAGGTGTTTTCTGTATTGCAGCTGACATTTTTATGAGCAATCCAGTAGAATTTGATGATCTTTATCCAATGATGGGCATTTTCCACATGACAAAAGTTGTGTTGCGGTGTGCAAGAAATTATCTCAGTGGATGTGGCATAGACAACGCACTTATTAAGGCTGAAATCTTTGGAAGCAAAACTGTCCAAGTCAGCATTGATCAGATTTTATTATGTTAATGTGTTACAAGGTATGGTCATCATATCTGAGGCTATAGAAACATTGCATTGGAATGCTTTCTAGAGCAAAAATTATAAATTAGGTTTTGCATTTCTTATCTCAGAAGTGAACAAGGCACAGGGTGCACTTCATTCAAAAAACATAATGCAAAGCCAGGCAATGTTTAATACGCTTAGTTCAAAATCAGAATACCTGAAAACCAAGTAGGTAGAGTTTGTCAAAGAATGTGAGGAAACATCTGATTTTTGCAAGCACTGGAGAAATGTTTCCCACATGATAACTCTAGTGAAAAATGTGGTACATGCTGGGTGGAAGGTCATTGGGAGCTACACATGAAGGCTGGGAAGTCACTGATTACTGTGTTTCCCAAATTGGATTGTATAAACTACCTGAGATATGGGTCCTGGTATTTGGAAAGAGTGAAGAAGCTAGAGGTGGAAAACCATACCATTAAAGAAAATGTATCCAAAGACATTTTGTGGTGCAAGACAGAGAGGAACGGTTCAATGTTGTAGCTCCAGATATGAAACTTGAACAGATGATCCAGAAATCCCAGAAAACTTCAAGGGAACTGTTGGTCAGACAAGTAAAAGTGAATATGTTGCTCAATGGCAGCTAGTTTACCATGAAGTCCTTTCTATTTGCAATGTTTTCAGACAGATGACAAAATCAAAATTAATGGGCCATCGTGAAACTTTTCCTCACCACAAACTTGTCGGAAATAGAGGGGAAGTTGTAATAAACATGTTGACACCTTCTTCATTTCATGCAGCAGCAAGCAAACCCCTTTGAATTGACTGAGCATGTGCAACTACACAACTTTCTGACCAAACAATATGCGGATAACAATTTAAAGATACCGCTACTAGATGTCCTGGTACATGGATCGAAACTACATGCAGATCTGAAGTATGAGAGATGTATATTGAATGAAAATAAGCTGTCTGACATAATGAATAAAGCTAAACTTTCACGCTTTAATTGCCATAGTAAGAGTTTCATCCAACCAGTCACTACAGAACAGGTTACAAAAAAAAACAACTTTCAAAAGCTCATAGAGAGATAGATGTACTAAAAAAGGGGATGAATTTATCAAGGACATTCTGTCACATATCTTCTTCCAACAAATGCATTATTTAGTGGAGATGCTGCAACCAAATGGTTGTATGACAGAAGCATGCCAGGCTAAACCATGCATGTTTCAACAACGCTGTCACAACTAGGAATGCGTCGTAACCATGCATTCCTTTACCACACATGCATTTACAATACATTTCATTGTAAAGGCATGCTTGGTAAAGTTCTATGCATAGTAAAGTTCACACCCTAGTCCCCCTGCCCTTTGCCCTAAAAACCGGCCCCCAGCACTGCACTCCCCCACCCCAGCCCTAAACACTACCCCGCCCCCCCGCCCTGAGCCCTAAAAACTGGCCATCAGCCCTGAAATGCACCACGCCCCAGCCCTAAAAACTACCCCAAAACCCCACCTTAAAACCCAACCCAAAAAACTGTCCCAACCCCAGGCCCCTGCACTGAGCTCTAAAACAGCACCAGCCCCAAAAACGACCTCGGCCCCTGCCCCCTGCCCTGAGCCGTAAGTCGGCCCCAGCCCAAAAAACGACCCTGACCCCAGTCGCCCGCCCTGGGCCCTAAAATGGTCCTCAGCCTTGAACTATGCCCCTTCCCCTGTCCTAAGCCCTAAAACTACCCCTCCCCCTGAAAACAACCCTCTCCCTCAAGCCCTACTTACTAAGCCGCAATCTCCTCTCAAGACCGATCCTTCCTGTTCCTCTCCCTGCCCATCCGGGCTCTGCAACTAGACCGCTGGCTGCTGACTGTCTTAACCACACATATGTGTGGTGAAGGCAAACAGTGTTCCGCTTGTGTGGAAACGGCATGTGTGGCTTAACCTGCGTGGTTAATGCCGTTTGCCCAAAAAAAACAGTGAAGCACAAACTTGTATAAGAGCTCGAAAAAAACTTTACCCTGAAGAATTTCAATTCAATCAATCAATGTTTTATTGTTTTCTGCCACACTGTCCATAACAATCAAAATTCATTATACAACACAAATTTTTCATAAGCGTTCCCACAAATAAAATACAATACAATTAATAATCCTTTAAAAACTGTGTGATTGCTTTAAAATCATCATGATTCCTTTGCTAAGAGTTTATCACCTGTTTCTCTTGCTGAGCAAGTCAAAATTAGATAGTAAGTATCCACTGTTCTTTCCTTGATACAATGTAAAGCAGTAGGTTTCAGGGGCAAGATTCCTTAATGCTAAGCCAATTGTTTTATCAATGTGCATGCTTTCGACAATAGTACCTCTGGCATTGCTCGCTGTACTTGGCAATCAATCTAATAAATAAATAAGTAATGTATAAGTGCTTGTGTGCTTGTCCAATCTGATGCAAATTCATTAGACATTGTCCAGGCTTGCCTGTCAAAGTTCAGTTTTGAGTGTGCGTCTGCTCTTTGTTTCCATGCTCTATCATCAGTTCTCATGCAGAAAGCCTCCACCTCTTTGCAGGTTCTGATCTTAAATGTTAGAAAAAATGATCGCAAGTAGTACCTACGAATGTGGTACGTAAAGTGGCAGAGCAGAAGAAAATGAGATAGCATCTGGCAGCCTCCCAGGGGGCAGGGGCATTGCTCCGATCTGTCACCCAATGGTTTTAGCTATCTTTTAGTCACGGAAGCCACTGGTAGTATTTCTTACCTAATTTTAAATAGAGAACTCTTTTCCCTGCCGGATAAGTATAATTAGAGACAATCAATAGGGGCCAGGTCTTGGTTGAAGGAAAACTAACGATTTGGCAAGGCACCTAGATGGTTAAAATGTGTTCGTTGTTTGTGGTGCCAATATGTCTTCATTACCACATAATGGCTATCCTTCATGATCATTTCAGGATGATGCCAATATTTGTTAAGGCCAATACTGGACAGAACATCTGACAAATGAACAAACCACGGTAACTTGTGATAGTCTTGCTGCTTCATAATGTCTTGTAGTGTACCAGTTCGTCCCTGGACCATATGCGAAGCCGATATTTTAGTGGAGCCAATGCAATATACTTCAAGCTTTTTGCTAGACCTAGATCAGTCCTCAAATCCAGTTTCAATTCGAAAAGATGTCCTCATTGAAAACTGCTGTTGCGAATGGTCTGTCGTGTGGTTTGTGGCCTCCTGGTCTGCCTTGCTACATTGGCTTAGGCCTGGCTGCCATGATGCTTTTTTGCGCACGTTACTTTGTGCCTTTGTTTTTCCAGCCTCTGCTTCTGCCCGGCTATTTTAGAACTGTCTGCATTTCTGTCTTTCACTTTTTCTCCTGTTCCCTTTGGGTTACGTCTGCACAACATGTACAAGGTCGAAAATCAACGTCCCTTGTTCTTGCTGATCTGGCCAGTCCCTCGCACTTAGACATAACACTAAGTACAGCTGCCTTGGAGAAATTCATGTGCTTTTAATATTGTGATTTCACGTTTAGAGGCACTTGGAGAAAAACCTTTCCAGAGAGAAGAGCTGTGCGTGTCTGATGATGTAAATCTTGCATCTAGATATTGAGGTATGGGGGTTCGCCTGACAATGCCCAGAGGTCTTCTGTTTTTATAATAAACTAGCTACTAGCACGGGGAGGGTGGTATGGTCATTTAGCCCTATATCCACTGCTTTATGAAATGATTTCCCCGTTTGTATTCTATGGAATTGTAACTATGCTGATGATATTATCCTTATGCATTATGCTGATAGTACTGGCACGTGTACTGTATCTTAGAGCATGGTAGTTGAAATAAATATTTTGAACTATACAGTGTCTCTTATTACGCACGTTGTTGACAGGTATGAGTGAGTTATGAAAGGGTGTTCTTGTTCCCGCGAGTCCTGAGAGAGAGAGATACCGTGTTCTGGGTTGTCTAATCATTGGTAGCATCGCTGCTCATGAGACGCTACAGCTAGTCGGATTGGGATTATGGGTACTAAGGTTTATGGTTGGCTCACCACTATATTCCGAGGTCCTATTATCCTGTGCATAGCTCTGTGTATGTGCAGAATCCCTACAACATGGCGCAACCAACGAATGGGCTGCTTATCTGCGAGACGCTTGAGTAGTACTTGTCCTTGTCCACAACCCCCTTCGCAGACGCTTCCGGAAGCGTGTGTGACGGTGATACCTCCTATATTGACGTTTTTATAGGTTCTTTCAAGCTTGAAGTTGTTAAAAGGTTTTTACATAAAACCCTATATTGGGCTGCCTCATATTAGGTTGTCGAAACATTTTAGCCTTAAATGGCTGTCCAAATTGCGGCACATTGCCGCGCAGCGCTCCGGGCTCACTTAACAGTGTATGGAGTGCCTGACGCGGGTGTCGATCTGATCTTTGTGGTACAAGCGGATCCTGCTTACCACTTTGAGGTGTTTTACTCTTGGGTCACCTTTTCGGCGGTGGATGGGACTGATAATTTGTTCCATGAATATACAGCCACCGCTGTTCCTAATCTCTATAGGCCTTATAGGAATCTTGAAGTACCGCTCACGGCATGGCAACACCGTGTTTGGTTTGATGGCGCCCTCCCCCAACCGGTTACCGCGGTTCGTTTAGGCCCCTTATCGATTGAAGGGGCCACTTGGCCTGTTTTGGCCGGGTATACCCCACATCCGCGTTATATGACGCTTGCAGTCGGTGAACTGCGTAATTTGCATTTGTCTTTGATACGTGTGCATAGAGCTTTAGTACAGTTTGTTACAGGCAACCTCCAGGGAGCCCCGCCTGGAGTTGCAGCCCATCCAGCTGGAGCAGACGGTGTAACCATAAGTCCTGTCATGGTTAATTCGGTGATGGGCAAGCGCCCAATAAATAAGGATGATTTTCCTTATTGGCTTGCAGAAAAATTTGACCAGCTGGAGGCAGTTTTCCCAAATACCTCTCCCGTGGAAAAACACAGGATTCTGACAATTAGTTTGCCAAAAGACTTGATCCCCGAGTTGGCAGAATGTAACAACTGGGGCAAGGTATTTGCAGCAGTATATGCGAAGTGTTTCGGCACTCCTTCCATGATGGTTCTCCCCTCTGTAATTAAACGAGTGCAGGATGAGCATGGCCCTGAAGCGGCTGTGGAATTAGGGATGAGACTGGTGGGAGTGTTCGACGTAGTAGCTGATTTGATCCTTGCAAATGTCAAGGGCGATGCAGTTAACTTTCAAGTAGCTAATGCTTTGGCTTTGATCCCAGAGCCGGACAAGCCGTGCGAATTACCGAAAATTATTGCACAGGCTTACAAAACAATTGGCCACAATAGCCTGGGAGTCAAGCCTTTTGCTAAACCGCAAACACAATCGCAACAACAACCAAAAACGCAATCTGAGAAAGATGAGAAACCGTTCTTTACTAAAAAGAGCTGGAGGTTGAAAAAACAGGGTAAGCAACAGAAAAAGCCAGGGTCGCGAGGTGCTTCCCCGGTTTCCGTCTCTTCTGAACGCACTTATGATTTGCGCGATACGTTGAGAATTAAATCTCCAGAGAGATTTCAAGTCCCTGATTCGCGTTCTCCTTGTTCTTCACAGGCACTAACAACCTCACAGGCTGGTGGAGGAGATCACCAGGCTAGAGGCAGGGGTCGAGAGGCTCCACAGGGACGGGACCAACCTCGACAACAAGTCCGAGGGAAATCAGAAGAATTTCAACGTTCTCGCCCACAGTTTCAGAAGAAGAAAGTTGCAGCTGTAACAGCGAGGTATGCCACAGACGGTGAGAACGAGACTCCTGAATTGGACGTGGGCAGTGACGCTCCTAGACAGCGCCGCGGAAGTTACCATAGTGCGGGAGGCGCTACGTCCTCATGTGGAGGCGACAGCAACTGAAACATTCATTACTGTCGAGACAGCAGACACCAGAGTGGCACCCCCTGACAGACTATATAATATTGTCATTCAAATTGAAGGTGACATTCAGCGTGTTATTAAAGGGATTTTTTGGGAGAATCTGACCTCTTCGTACGACATTCTGTTGGCAGAGACGGATTGGCCGCCCCCATTTGTACTTGCTGCGCGTAAAGGGGAGGAGGTAATCCTTCCGAGCTTTTCTCGTCATGTCCCCAAGGACAAAGCGGAGGCTCTCGCAGCTGAGTGGGCTGTGTCCCTTGCTCCAGCGTTATACCGCAACCACGTGGGCTGGGATGAAGATTCTCCCCCCCCATGATATTCCTTTGTGGTCGCTGCCACAGCCACAACCCCAATATCCCATCAAACGGGAAGCTAAAGGTCTCGTTTCCGAAATTCTGACACAGTTAGAATATCAAGGAGAGATTGAAACATGCGTGTCACCAATGAATAATCCCCTTTTCGCGGTTTCTAAACCCGATGGATCGTACCGCTTAGTTTTGGATTACCGACATTTGAACTCTCATTGTCGGACCTTTGCGGTGCAAAACACACACAGTTCTGCGCTTGTAGACAGTCTTGTTCGTAAAAAATATAAAACTACACTTGACCTATCCAATGGATTCTACACGCACAACTTAGCCCCGGAGAGTAGCCAATGGAGCTCTTTTACCTCCGGTGGTAAACATTTCAAATTCCGGCGTTTACCTATGGGTTACAGGAACAGTCCAGGCGTATTCGCTGCCCGTGTTGTCTCTTTGTTAGACGGCATAGACCCAGATGCATGTTCGTACGTCGATGATATCTATCTGACAGACGACGAATTATACCCGCATCTTTCCCGAGTGGACCGCATTACTCTAGAATTTGCGGTTTTAGGTTATAAGTTTAACTTTGCCAAATCTCACATTGCTGAATTTACCGTTTTGTTTTTGGGCTATGAGCTCAACAATGAAGGTGTGGGCTTAGCCCCCCATTTCCTGGAGAAATGTGCACTTTTGTGCCCTCCAACCACTCTGAAGAAACTTCAGTCTTTACTGGGTTTTCTAAACTTTGGGCGTACTTACATTCCCGAATATGCCCAGCGTATCAAGCCACTGTATGCCTTGATACAACCTAACTTTTCGAAGTCATGCTGGCTTCCGGAGCATTCCTCCATACTGCAGTCTTTGCAAACAGACCTACTTGAATCTTAATTCTTGTTGACGCGTGACAACCACACAAACCTGGTGATTAGAATCATTCCAGGGGCAGTGGGTTTCATGTACTTAACCTTTAACGAAGGTGACACAGTACTGATCGCATACAAGTCACATCTTTACACTTCCGCAGAAATGCGCTTTTCATCTGTGGAGAAAGTTTTGACTGCGGTGCAAATGGCGATTCTAAAGGAACGCGCACTGGTACAGGGAAAACGCATTCTGGTGGTAACACCATATCCTGCCCTGGAGGTAGTGACGAAAGCAAGTGTTCCGAACTCTAAAGCTTTGCACCCCCGTTGGATACAATGGGCAACATATTTGACGTCTCCGGATGTCACTTTTATCTTTGAGTCTTCTCTTCAGACTCAGGAGTTTTTACAGTATGAATTCGTTCATCCTCCTCCTCTGTCCTTGCTACCGCTTGAGGAATACGAATGTATTATCTATACCGATGGTTCGGCACAACCGGCCACGGGTTCCAAGCATGCTTATTCAGCAGCGTGTGCTATTGTTGCAGATACCATGGTGAACGGTAAGTTCAAATCAACTGTAGTGCACTCTCAGGCACTAGGAGACAGTACTGCACAATTGGCCGAGCTGTGCGCATTGGTGCTCGCACTTGAGTTCACTAATCCGGATGTGACCACTCTAATTGTGTGCGATTCTTACTACTGTGTTCAGTCTTACAATGACAATCTGTTCTTTTGGTCGCAAAACGACTACAGAGACGCCAAAGGAAGCACAATTAAGCATAAAATGCTTTGGGTTTGAGTGGCAGATTTGAAACAACGTCTGCCTCTCACACAGGTGATTCACACTCTTGGCCACCAGCGTGTGGGTGCACACGCTGTCGGTAACAGTTTGGCGGACGAAGCTGCCAAATCAGCAGTAGCCACGAGCTCAGTCGCAGCAGTTACAAGATCCATGTCTAAAATAGATACTGATATTTTGGCAGCTATTGCTGCGACGAAGGAAGGTGCTAATTACCCACGGGGTTTCCCTTCCAAATACTCTTATCAATTAGGTCCCGAACAGGCTCCTTACGTAAGAATTCCAGACGTTGGTGATCGGCTGATTCCCAACGCGGACCGCAGACTTTCCTTGATAACAGCCGCACACGAAGGCATGGCTTCGGCTCATGCTGGCGTGTCTGCGACGGTTTCCATCTTGCAGCAGCGTTACTGGTGGCGTGGTTTATACAAACAAACCCGTACTTATGTGCTTTCCTGTGACGTTTGTCAGCAGATTAAGCCTTCCACGGTTACACGGCCACCACAGACCCCGCTCTGCATTTCTAACAGACCTTTTGGGTGTGTTTACCTGGATCACTGCGGTCCATTTTCTTCTGACACTGCATATAAATACATCTTAGTTGCAGTTGATTCGTGCACACGTTTCATCTGGGTTTGGCCACAACGGAGTGCTGACGCTCGAAATGTCATAAGGGATTTGCGTGTCTTTGTGGGAATTTTCGCCTGTGGCACCTTCCATTCTGACCAAGGTCCGGCGTTCGCCTCTAAGGCTTACAAGGACGCAATGGGTTCACTGGGGGTGCGGGTGAAATTTTCGTCTCCATATCGGCCTGAGGGCAATTCGATTGTTGAACGAATGAACCGTGACTTAAAGCAATCCTTGACAGCTAGAGTCTTAGGTACTGGCAGGAACTGGCTGGCCCACTTGTATACCGTACAACGTGCACTTAATAATCTCCCTAGAAGACCTCTGGGTGGGCGGACCCCATACGAAATGCTCTTTGGCATACGAATGTTTGTGCCCGACCTTGATGGTCTAGACATGGCGGCGCACTCCACCATCTTTGATGTAGATAACCATTCTACTATGTTACAGGACTTACAAGAAGCCCGAGACAAACTTGCAATCGCACATTTACCTTCAGCCACAGACGCTGCGCTGCAGATTCCGGTTGCCGGCTGGCTTCCGAAGATTGGAGATCTGGTTCGAGAGAAGGTGGAGAACAAAAAAGAATTCGGCCCCTCTTATCGTGCACGAGTTCCAGTCCTTGGCTTGAAGGGAACTCGTACAGTCATCTTACCACCGCTTCCTGGTCGCAAAGAGAACAGATACATCTCAGTGGAAAATGTCAAGCTACAACATCTGGCCGATCCTGAATAGTGTTACACCAGTGGTCTCTTGTCCTGTCATTTCCCGGACAAATGTTTGTGGCCCTCCAGCCCGAACGGTCACTGATGTTGCTATCGAGATGGTAGATTTGCCTGATTACTTACTCGACGAACCGGACTCCCCCTGCAATGAGGAGACTGAGTATACCTACCCCGCCAACGAGTCGGTGGCTCACCTACCAACAACGCCACTGAGCCCAACACGTTATTCCTTTGACTCGGATTCCACCTCATCACTTGTCCCGTCCAAATTCAGTATTTTTGTATCCTGTTTCAGAGACACTTTTTTGATTCCCCCTTGGACATACATCTGGTTGGTACTATTCCTGATTTTTCTGTTCATGTCCATTGGCTTTGTCACAGTGTTTTTTCTACTCATCAATGGTCACTATTTACCAGAACGCTCTGCAGTGAACTGTGTCACTGGAACTTTGGCTCCACATTCTTCATCTCACATTATGAAGCGTGACCACACATTTGTGAACATTTCAGCTTTTCCAGTCGCTGATGGCATCGTATGGGATGCGGCAAATTTCCAAATTCATGGACCAACCGAGATTATTAATGTACCAAATGTCCTCCGTGTTTCAATGGGTGATGTCGTTAAAAGTAATATTCATTCTGACGATTGGGATGTGCATGCAGTTGAATCCTTATTTACTGATTTGAAATATTATGCTGCTTTTAATGCTGAGGATTTGTACATGAATTCTGCAAGTTATGCCGATTTGTATTGTTACCAGCATTGGGGCAACCACTTTGTCCATAAACCAAGTGCACTGCGTGGTCCTTTTAACTACACCCAATGGGAACATTGTCCGACCCCTTTGCCTGGTAGCTCCCAGACTCTTAAAAATAAGTTTACTTATCTTACAGACTTTGATAGATCGAACCCTGGGTCCTATTATTTTAAATTAAACACTTCATCCACTCAGAAAATCATGTTGACCCACACCAAATTGCTATATTCGGGTTCCTTTTTGAGCGCCTTAGCTGTGGGTGGTTATGAGTACTGGGAGGACACTATTGACTTGAAATCTATTTGGGGCTCCAAACCATGGCAGGTGCAAGGCACAGAAGCCTTGCACCGTGCTTGCCTTATCCCGGACCAAATTTTATTTTTGAATAATACCATCTATCAAACTACGTGTTGGGGTTTGGCTACTTCCAAACAATTGAATGCACCTTCCATTCCTGTATTGTCATCCGCTCCCAACTCAAGCTTGCATTTCAATATGTCCCTTGCATCGGTGCAAGCTTTGTTTCAGAACAATTTGTTTAATGTCTCCACGTTTGTTCAGTCACCCTGGTTGGCTTGGCCGACGGCAGCAGACGCATGCCAGCTGCGTTTTCATGACTCAGCTCCTGGGTACAAACAGGATAGGCCAGACCCGAGGTTTTCTGACTCTCGTACTGTTACAACATATTCTGTTGGTAAATTATGTAAACAGTGGTTGCAGCACTCTTCTTTAGATTCTGTAAAACAGCATTTGTCCCTGCTATCAGGCAACATTGATCTGTCCGATTTTGTTCTGGGGCCTCGTGGCCCTCGACCTAAGAGATTCATTTATGAGACCTATAATGAACTCTGGAAGCTTTCGCAAATTGAAGCTGCTTCCCGTCTAAGGGAAATAGATCAGGCAAATTTGGAAAAGGTGCTTGCTGTTGTTGACAATAGTATTAATACCCTGTCTTCCCGTATTTACACGTTAGAGAATATTGTGTCCTCTGTTGTTGATATTGTACAAGATGATCTTTCTGTGTTATATCATGGTCAGAATCAATTGC
The DNA here is from genome assembly GCA_963921515.1 of Calotriton arnoldi. Taxonomy (NCBI): domain Eukaryota; kingdom Metazoa; phylum Chordata; class Amphibia; order Caudata; family Salamandridae; genus Calotriton; species Calotriton arnoldi. Next base: position 1,373,560 of record CAWUFW010002670.1, on the reverse strand, counting down.
GTTCAGTTATGCAGTTTGCATGGACTTTGCAGACACTTAAGATGGGTAAAGTTCCTTGGCACTTTTTGAACACCTCTGCCTTATTCCTGCCTTTTAATTTAACTGACAAACAGCAGTTCATGTCCATGAAAGATGCAGGATACACTCTGTTACATATCGAGAAGATAGAGCCCTTACCATTCTCTGTGGCGGAATTGGATTCTGCCGTGTGGCTAGTGCATGGGGTTATCGCCTTGCCTTTTTCTTTATTTGAATTTAGTTCGTGCATGAAACATTATCCTGTGGGCCGTTTCCAGCCCTTGGGTAGTGCCTTCCTGCATGAACATTGGTCCCTGCCTTTCATGTATAAATGCCTGAGGGACAGAAAGGAGGTTTTTCTCACAGGGGAGTCATGCGATTCTACTGTGGGTCATTCCCTTATTTGCAAAAACATTATATTGCACGGAGCTTGTAACGTTTCGGCTCCGAATCTTGCTTGTGTTTTAAAGGGCATTCCTGCTCCTGCTATTTCTCCTACTTTCACTGTGCTTGCGAATGGTAGCTATCTGCTTCTGAATAATCAAGACTGCTGTGGCATGCTGGCCGGCATACCCTATATTGTTACAGTTTCACACAGGTTTGTCTGCTGCAAAAATGTGCTTTTTCCTCCCCCGCACGACATCATAGATAGTTCCATTTGGCCTTCCATTCCTACTTTGAAGGCGGATTTCAATAAATTGAGCAGAATAAAGGCGCTATTATTGAACCAGGAGGTTATGCTCACATCCGCCCGGGAGACATTCATTCTCCAGGTGGCGAGTACCCACAGTGAAATACAGGCCCTTTTGAACACTAACCTCCCACAACATTTCGGTGAACTGATTCACCGTGTTTTTAATGCATCACGCACCGAAGGTCTGGTGCACTTTTTTAAAGTTGTGGGCTCTGGCCTTGTAACCTCCTTTCAGACTATCTTTGGTGTAATTCCGGCTTTTATTCATTCCATTTTTTCCAGCGTCTTTGGCGGCTTTCCGTTGATCCTCGCCTTAGCGGCTGGTATACTGCTTTTGGTCTGTTTACTACGCAATGGCTGCACCTCCTTGGGCCCTTCTCGACCCAGGTCGGCTCCAGATGCTCCGTGAGCACATCCTCACTGGCTTCGGCATTCTGCCATTGGCGAAGCTCAGTGTGTCCTATAGACTTTCTTTTCGCTTTGCGTATTTCACTTGCGTGCAACCTGTGATGTCTTGCATCAGATGTCCTTTCTCGTGGTCCTTGGATTATTGCCTCTCCAATACGTCTCTGCCTCGACCGGATTTTGTCCTGCTGGTGGATCCCTTAGAGGCCCATGAACGGGACTGTTCAGTTGCAGGCTCCATGGCGCGTGCGGCTGCACTGGGGATTTTGGCACAATGGGATATCTGGGCAGCTGCTCAGAATCTCCTACAACAAAGTTATATTGAGTACCACACAAGTTGTCCCGCAATGCTGTTCGCTGCTCCCTCATGCGAGGAACATGACTGCAGTTTTGATTTATTGGACTGGATGGCGTCACTTTTTTCCGACGATTCCAATGATGTCCTCTTGGAAGGTGTGGCTTTTTTCTGCACTTACACTCTGTTGGATTGAAAGGGCCCTCGCTTTCCGCGACCTGCCTCGCTGGTTTTTTTTTTATTATTCTACAATTTTTTTTTCCTCTCCCATTCATTGTCCTTCTTGGGGACTATTCCACAACAGACGTTTCTGTTCTGCTCCATCTATTTGAACTCTGTCTTCATCCTATGTCTTAGCCAATGGACTGCCCAGGGGAGGGTGTCGTGTGGTTTGTGGCCTCCTGGTCTGCCTTGCTACGTTGGCTTAGGCCTGGCTGCCATGATACTTTTTTGCACACGTTACTTTGTGCCTTTGTTTTTCCAGCCTCTGCTTCTGCCCGGCCATTTTAGAACTGTCTGCATTTCTGTCTTTCACCTTTTCTCCTGTTCCCTTTGGGTTACGTCTGCACAACATGTACAAGGTCGAAAAACAACGTCCCTTGTTCTTGCTGATCTGGCCAGTCCCTCGCACTTAGACATAACACTAAGTAGAGCTGCCTTGGAGAAATTTGTGTGCTTTTAATATTGTGATTTCACGGTTAGAGGCACTTGGAGAAAAACCTTTCCAGAGAGAAGAGCTGTGCTTGTCTGATGATGTAAACCTTGCATCTAGATATTGAGGTATGGGGGTTCGCCTGACAATGCCCAGAGGTCTTCTGTTTTTATAATAAACTAGCTACTAGCACGGGGAGGGTGGTATGGTCATTTCAGCCCTATATCCACTGCTTTATGAAATGCTTTCCCGTTTGTATTCTATGGAATTGTAACTATGCTGATGATATTATCCTTATGCATTATGCTGATAGTACTGGCACGTGTACTGTATCTTAGAGCACAGTAGTTGAAATAAATATTTTGAACTATACAGTGTCTCTTATTACGCACTTTGTGGACAGGTATGAGTGAGTTATGAAAGGGTGTTCTTGTTCCCGCGAGTCCTGAGAGAGAGAGATACCGTGTTCTGGGTTGTCTAATCATTGGTAGCATCACTGCTCATGAGACGCTACAGCTAGTCAGATTGGGATTGTGGGTACTAAGGTTTATGGTTGGCTCACCACTATATTCCGAGGTCCTATTATCCTGTGCATAGCTCTGTGTATGTGCAGAATCCCTACAACGTTGGGCGCCATGTTGTGCATGTGTGGCAAATGAGTTCTGACTGTCACACATTTGGCGATCTTCAGTACAGTGAGTTCAAGCGAACAGTCCTGCTAATTGACCTTCCACAGACATCATATTCTGTGCGTGGACACATTAAAAGAGCATTCTACTTGATCAGAAGATGTGTAAATGTTTTGGATCATGCATATGTATAGACAAATCCGTGTGAATTTGGTTGGGAAGATATTGATGTGGTGCTAAAGCCTACGAAATTTCTAAAGCCCCTATCGACAGAACGTACACATACATGTACTTGCAAAACCTGTGCTATAAGAAGATGTCCCTGTCTATAAGCTCTTCTCACATGTTCAATATTCTGAAAATGTACCATGAGTGATTGCTGAAACAAATAGATAAAGTGAACTATTAAAATGTATCTAAAACGGGAGTCATAAACATTTTTTTTTTTTTCATGTTCAGATCATAAACATTGCTTGGTGTATGCATAAAAGGATTAAAAAACATTATTTGTTTCATTTCTATATATTTCTCTTTTATAGCTGCCATTTTGGAAAATGGCAGAAGGATTGCTCTGAGGAGTTATTTTCTGGCTCTAAAGACTACTTGACCCCCAAAACCTATGTTTTGACACCAAGATGAAGTATATCGGCTTCATGGTTCCTGAAATATTACAATATCACTGCAACACATCTGCCATTTTTAAAAATATAATCCAGAAAAATTCAGCCTGGATCAGCAATGTCTACCCAAGCTAAATTACTTCTCTAGTGATCGAAAAACACAAATCAAAAATGAAAGTCTCTGGACAACAATTGTTTTAAGGAGGTATATCAGGGGGCCAGGATTAAGTAGCCTGCCACCTGGAAAAACCTAAAAGACCCAAATAGTTCTGAAAACTAGACATTTGGGAGAGTCCAGGGTGGTGTGCTTCGCATGCAACCCACACCCTTTTCTTACCCACAATGCACTGCAAACCTCAAACGATGACTAAAAACACACATTTTCATCACATTTCAGTGAGGAAAACTTCTGGATTATGTGACACACATTTCCTACCATATAGCATTCCCCCAAATCTCGCTATAAAAATCGTAGCTAACTTGTGTGGGTGGGCCAACAGGTGACACAAAATACCTTAAAGTGCTACATGCAGAGATTAGAAACATGGGTAGGTGCGGGTTTTGAGGCTGTGCTCGGCCGCCACCCAGGGAAGCCCACCAACCACAGATATTTTTGAAAACTAGACAACCAGGGGATTCCAGGGTGGTGTGCCTCGCGTGAATCCCATGAGGTTTTCTTACCACAATGCCCTGCAAACCTCAACCTTTGCCTGAAATCACACATTTTGCTTACATTTCTGTGATGAAAACTTCTGGAATCTGCAGGAGTCCACAAATTCCTACCACCCAACAGTGCCCCACTTGTGCCAATAACAATACTGGCTCACTTGTGTGGTTGGACCTAGTGCCCACGACAGGTACAAATAAACCAAGGTCAATGGGAGTCCCCTCGCAAGGATTCCCATTGACCTTGGTTTGAGTAGAAGGACCTTGGGTAGAAGGAAATGTGTGACTCCATGCAGATTCCTCAACTTTCCATTACAGAAATGCGAGTAAATTAAGTTTTTTAGTGAAAGGTTGAGTTTTGCAAGGAATTCTGGGTAGCAAAGGTGCTGGGTGAGCTAGGCCCAAAATCAACAGCTTCCCACATTACAAAAAAAGGGAAGTTTCAGTGCAAAATGCTATGTGTCCATGTTGTGTTTTGGGTCCTTTCCTGTCACAGGTACTAAGCCTACCCACATGGGTGAGGTACCATCTTTATCGGGAGGCTTGGGAAAACGCTGGGTAGAAGAACATTTGTGGCTCCCCGCAGATTCCAGAACTCTTAATCACAGAAATGTGGAGGAAAATTAGTTTTTTCAGTCAAAGTTTGAATTTGCAAGGGATTCTGGGTAAAAAAACCTGATGAGAGCCACACAAGTCATCCCACCCTGGATTTCCCGAGATGTCTAGTTTTAAAAGAATTACAGGTTTGCTAGGATTCCCTAGGTATCGGCTGTGCTAGGGCACAAGACCCACAGCTACCCACCCTACAAAAAAAAGGTCAATCTTGAGTGGAAAAATGGGATGTATCCATGTTGCATTTTGGGCCATTACCTGCCACATGTACCAAGCCTACCCACACAATTGAGGTACCATTTTTTTGGGAGGCTTGGGGAAATGCTGTTGTAGAAGGAAATGTGCTGCTCTCCACAGATTCCAGAAATTTCCATGACAGAAATGGGAGGAAAATGTATTTTTTAGTCAAAGTTTAAGATTTGCAAGAGATTCTGAGTACAAAATACCTGGTGGGTGCCACACAAGTCACCCCACACAGGATTCCCCTAGGTGTATAGCTTTAAAAAATGTACAGGTTTACTAGGTTTCTCTAGGTGCCGGTTGAGCTAGAGCCCAAAATCCACAGCTACCTACATTGGGGAAAAAAGGTCAGTTTTGAGTCGAAAAATGTGATGCGTACATTTGTTTTGGCTCATTTCACGCTGCGGGCAATAGGCCTACACATACATGTGGAAGCATAGAATAGCAGAATATTAGTTATTACCAATTGTGTTTCACCTCATTTGTGCCTTCCAAATGTAAGCCAGTTTTTAAGAAAAAAGACATTTTGAAAAATACCCTCTAAATCATATGCTAGTTTGGGTACCCACAAGTTCAGAGATGTACAAATAACTACTGCTCCTGAACTCCACATCTTATGCCCATTTCAGAAATACATAGGCTTCCTTGATACCCATTTTTCACTCTACATATTTCAACATATCAGCCGGTTATTACTTGGTACACACTAAAAAATCATTGCATCAAGCAGCTCAGTTCTTGGCTCTGAATACCTTGAGTTCTTGGAGAACCTACTTGCCCAATAAATCCCCACAACCAGTAGGGTTTATAGGATGCAATGGAATACTGCTTTTGTAAAGCTGCCATTGTGAGAAAAAGTTTACAGATGAAAACACTGTCACAAATGGCTGTTTTTTCATACACATTCTCAATATATCTTTATTTCAGTAGTTAGTTTCTATGTGAAAACCTTGAGGGATCTACACATATGACCCCTTGCTGAATTTGGAATTTTTTCTACTTTTCAGAAATCTATAGCTTTCCTGGATAACCTATTGGGTTCACACTAGTTTTCACCATAAACTGGAAGTAGGTTGAGAGCACAAACATTTTTTTTAAAATGGGCCACGTCTTTGACAAATGGCAAAACTATGGTGAAAAATTGTTTTTATTTATTCAGCTCTGCATATTCCTGAACTTTGGGAAGATTGTGACATTAGCACAGCAAATCGTTCATTGATGTCATTTTTAGAAAAAAATAGACACTATTATCCAGAGCACCTTTTTCCTATTTTTCCCAACAATGTCGAAAACTTAGCTGTATTTTGCCTATTTTCTTGGTCCCCTCCTGGGCAATCCACAAACCCTGGGTACCTTTGAAATTCCCAGGATGTTGGAGAAATATATGCAAATTCGGCATGGATACCTTATGTGGAGAAAAGGTATAGGGGGATATTCACAAGAACGTGCGCTAAACATCTCCAAAAAATGTTAACGCAACTTTACACATCGCAGTCTATCGCGGGAAAATAACCCCGTGTTAACCTGGAATTCACAACATGGCGGTACCATGCGATAAAATCCTGAAAACGCGGCCAATGTCCGCGATACAACCACCGCAACGGAGATAAAAACACAAACCCCAACACCAAAAAACATGCGATGAGCCCATTCGCGTGGAGGAAAGCAGCGATAAGCAGCGCCAGGCCCGCGACACACATACGGCAGGTGGGAATAAGCACAACAAAAGCAGGAAAAAGAAAGACGAACCAAACAGAAAACAACAGCGAAGCACAATGGAGGCAGTCAGAGCTAATACACAACCCCACAAGCCCCAGTGGCAACAAAACATTGTACATGGCAGGCCATCGTGGACAAGGTGAATGCAGCCGGAGAGCGGAGGAGGACAATGGAAGAAAACCAGAACAGCTGGAATGATGCAAAACGCACAAACAAGCAGAAACACGCTGTTAGAAATGGGGGTCTCTAGTTGGCAATGGCTGGCCACTGTCCAAGTAGGGACCCTTCTTCCTAAGTCAGAGTAAGAGGGCTACCCTCCTTGATACCCCTGCTCAACCCTGTGGTAACGTAGCACGAGCAGGTAGGCTTATCTCAGAGGCAGGGTGTGAAGCATTTATGACCATACACAGTAACACAGTGAGGAACACTACAAAGGGACACCACACAAGTAGTTATAAAAATAAGTATCTTTATATAAAGGCAGATTTATCACAAGACCAATAACTGTAAAAGCCACAATACTGTCAAAAATAGGATAGCTGTTGAAGGGCTGTCAAAAATAGTTCAAAGGTTGCAAAAATAAGGTTCAAGTTCAAAGCAGTGGTCTCTGCGACCCTTTCTCTCACAAAGTACCTGGGTTTAGTAGCAAAACCAACAAAATGTCGCAAATAAGCTGTAGCGATGATTCTCGGCATGCGAGGCCGGCGATGCGATGAAATCCTTGCCGCAAGGGAGGATGATGCGCCCGATCTGCGGGATGCGTGCGGAGACGATGCGACAAACTTCTGCACGCTGGACCGCCGATGCGATGACTTTCTTGCCGCGTGGGAGAAGTCGATGCGGCGATCCTGTTGCGCTGTGCGATCGTGTTGCGATGCAAAGACAAGACGCTCCGCGAGGGAGCGATGAAATTCGGTGCGATGCGATCAAAGTGGCGGATGCACGGCATCCGCAATGCGATGTCTCGAAGTGATGATTTCTTTAAGGGTTGCGAGTGCGCGGCGACAGCAGCATGATGATTTTCCCAGCGCGTCTCGGCTGCAGCGGCTCGCAAAGGGGCGTTAGCGATGGTTTTGTGTTGCGAGCCCTCGGCGGCAGCAGCGCGATGATTTTCCCAGCGCTCTCGACTGCAGCGGCTCGCAAAGATGCGTTAGCGTCGATTTCCAACACTTTCTTCTCTGATGCAAACTAGAGGCCCTGGAACTCACAGGAGCCTCATCAGCAGATAGCAGTCCTCGCAGGGAGGAAGCATGAGGTTGGTGGTGGAGTCTGATGTGCCTGAGACTCCAGCAGGAGGCTAGCTCTTTTCCTAGCCCTTGGGTGATTGCTTGTAACAAAAATAAAAGTTCTCTCAAGAGTTCCTTTTCCTCTTCTTCAAGGTCCAGTGGTCACTGCTGCAGGCCAGTGCAAGAAACAACACACAAGCACAGGGACAGTCACTTCCTGCAGATTCCTCCAGTGGCACGGACAGAGTTTCCTCTCCATATTCAAAAGCAATACAAAATGTAGGGGTTTGAGCACAGATATTTATACCTGAAAAAGTCTTTGTTCTTAGAAGCTACCAGTCACTGAACCTAGCCAGAACCAGTTCTGCTCAGACCTGGAGCACTTTGTTTACCAGGCTGCATCCTTCCTTTCAGAAAGAGGGGTCTGCTAGCAGACACACAGTGGGAGGTGGAGCCAGCATTCACCTTGCCAGGCACAGCCCTATTCAGGTCAAGGAGCCACCCCTCCCCATACTCTAAATGCAGATCTCTCTATTCAACCCAGGTCTGACTCAGCCTGCCCTGCCCCTCCAAAATCAGACAGCCAATACACATAACAGCAGAGCACACTGGAAGGCTTAGGCAAGAAAATACCTACTTTCTAAAAGCGGTATTTTCAAGCACAGAATATAAAAATAAACTTCACTAAAAGATGTATTTTAATATTCTGAGCTCAGGCATACTAAATTCGTTTTTCTACCATGTTCCTGGGGTCAGTTAGGACTATAGAATGTAATAGTCAAACTGCCCATTCTAGCCTATGAGGAAAAGGTAGCCTTACAGTAGTGAAAAACGAAATGGGGTGTAATTCACTACCAGGACATGCTACACACACCAAGGCATGTCCTACCTTACACATACAATGCACCCTACCATAGGGGTGACTTACAGGATGCCAAGGGAAGGTTCAGGGGCTGGGAAGTGGGTGCACTTCACAGCCAAAATGGCAGTTCTGGACTGCACACAGACACTGCAGTGGCAGGTCTGAGACACACTTTACAAGCTGCTTCTGTGGGTGGCACACATCCGTGCTGCAGGCCCAACAGCAGCATTTGGTTTACCAGCCCTGGGCACACATAGGCCACACTACTAGGGACTAACAGGTAAACCAAATAAGCCAATCAGGGATATACCAATTCATATAGACATATTTACACAGGGAGCATTCGCGCTGTGGCACTGAATGGCAGTGGCACAGCGCCCAGAGCATCTAACACCAGCAAAAACAGAGGAGACAACAGCGAAAAATGGGAGGGAGACCCACGCCAATGGTGCCAGGTCTAACACACGCCAACAACCAGAAGGCAGCAATTCACACCGGATGTGGGAGTCCAGCGCCACACCAGGAGCTGGATGACATGGAGGAAATGGTGTCCACCACATCAGTCTGGAGATGGTGGCAGGAGTCGGGGACCGGAAACTGCTCAAAATCAACAGACACAACAGCAACAGGGAGAGGAACGACCAGGGACTGGGGGACGGGGGAGATGGGCACAATGGCACACATGCACAATTAAGCACAGCACAACTGCAGACAAACCATGCCCAAGAGTAACAACACCAACCAAGAGCACAAGTCACACAACCCGGCAATATCACACCACTGAACAAGCACAGAAGTGAAAACCACACTGCCTGAAAGGGAGAAGGGTGAGCCAAATCAGAGCTGAAGGGCCAACTCACACACAATGCAGCACACACACATAGGAAGCAGAGTACCCCAACATCGGACACAATGTGGTACAAACACCAACATTTGCACAACCGAACACAGGACACAAGTGCACCCGCTTGTGGCCGGTAAATGGCCATACGCATCTAGCAAAGCACGTAACAGGGACATGATAATGCACAAGTACCAACCCACAGCCCTGATAGGGTAGCAATGCATGTAAGGCAGGGACCCAGATAGGCCGTGACACACACATTGGCATATAAATAAACACTCAACACAGTTGAAGACAAGTGAACGTGCGGAAACTTTATCAACAATTGCATGTCAGTACGGCCAAGGGAAGTGCCTCGACATGCAGACCAATGCAGCAGCATGTCTGAATGAGGAACGTCGGAAAGCGCCCATGTCCACCCCGGGGGAGTCCATCACCAACACAAGTCATTGCCAACCCGCGTTGCTTGTCCGCGCATGGATCAGGAGTCCAGGCCAATGCAGCCATGTCCACTGTTGTCTTGGGACATGTGACCAGATCCCCAACATGCAACCAAGCGTCGGGACACGTGCAATGGGTCACATGCAGTTCTGGCTGCAGGTACCTTGTCACTCGTCCATGAACGCGAGTGCAGCAGCGTAGGCCAACATTTCCAATGAGAGATCGTTGTCCACCACATCTAACATGTTGGCGACGTAACCCATCAGCTGACCCGGACAGATGTGCTGACTCCAACCCCTGGCCCCAATTTGCACGAAAGCCCAATCGGGGAGCAGCCCAATGTGGTCACTGCACACGACGACTCGTGCAATCTCCCAGGTCCAGTTGTCAGCATGCATGCCAAACATCCAGGCATGCCATAAACGGGCATCACGGTGACACTCCTTGTCGTGGGCCAACAGGGGGCGCACACACACGTCGAAATCCAGGTCAGCTACCGTAACGTTGGAGAGGCAGACATCCATGGACCACTTGAGTATGCACGAGCGACAATGCAACACAGGCTGAACGCAGGTGACGTTGGCAAGGCGGAAGCTCAGCCTGTAACTGATCCGCAGCACTGCCAATGGCAGTGCCCCCAGTACATGCAGCAGACATGCACGGTACAGGTCCACGTGACTGGAGTTGAGCATTGTTAGAAATGGGGGTCTCTAGTTGGCAATGGCTGGCGCCAATGTCCAAATAGGGACCCTTCTTCCTAAGTCAGGGCAAGTGGGCTACCCCCTATGATAACCCCTGCTCAACCCTGTGTTAACGTAGCACGAGTAGTTAGGCCTATCTCAGAGGCAGTGTGTGAAGCATTTATGACCATGCACAATAAGGCAGTAACGACACCACAAAAGGACACAACTCAAGTAGGTATAAAAAAATAGTATCTTTATCTAAGGTTTAACAGAAGACTCTCAAAAGCGTTTTAACCAGTCACAATGCATGTAAATCAGTAGGGACTTAAAAAGGCAATAACGTATTCACCAGAACGTGGCACTGACTGAGTTCAAGGCCTGGGTCTACGTGACCCGTTGCGCACCAGACACCTGCCGTTTGACGGGGACACAGCACGCAGCTTCTCGAAGAAGCGGAGACGGTGACAGGCGGACTCCCAGCGACCACAACTCTTGACTGCAGTGGTCCGCAACGTGCACTCACAATGATTCGGGCACTCGGGGACAGGCGGGCTCTCAGCGGCAGCAGCACGCGGCTGCGGCAGCACGGGCTGGGGGTGGCGGTGACTCTCGTCGTGCAGCTCTGTGGTGGGCTCACAGCGGCAGCAGCTCTCTCTAAGCTGCAGCGGCCCACAGGACGACTCACGATGATGCAAAGTTGGCAAAGGTGCGGGCACTCAGCGGCAGCAGCTCTCTCTTAGCTGCGGCGGCCCACAGGACAAATCACGATGATGCGAAGTTGGCAAAGGTGCGAGCACTCAGCGGCAGCAGCTCTCTCTTAGCTGCGGCGGCCCACAGGACAAATTACGATGATGCAAAGTTGGCAAAGGTGCGGGCACTCAGCGGCAGCAGCTCTCTCTTAGCTGCGGCGGCCCACAGGACAAATCACGATGATGCAAAGTTGGCAAAGGTGCGGGCACTCAGCGGCAGCAGCTCTCTCTTAGTTGCGGCGGCCCACAGGACAACTCACGAGGATGCAAAGTTGGCAATGGTGCGGGCACTCAGCGACAGCAGCTCTCTCTTAGCTGCGGCGGCCCACAGGACAAATCACGAGGATGCAAAGTTGGCAAAGGTGCGGGCAATCAGCGGCAGCAGCTCTCTCTTAGCTGCGGCGGCCCACAGGACAAATCACGATGAGGCAAAGTTGGCAAAGGTGCGGGCACTCAGCGGCAACAGCTCTCTCTTAGCTGCGGCGGCCCACAGGACGAATCACGATGATGCACAGCTGACACAAGGGCGGGCACTCAGCAGCAGCAGCTCTCTCTTAGCTGCGGCGGCCCACAGGACAAAGGGTGATCTCGACCAGGCTGGCACAACGGCGGGCACTCAGCGGCTACAGCTCCGTCTTAACTGCGGCGGCCCACAGGACAAAGGATGATCTCGACCAGGCTGGCACAACGGCGGGCACTCAGAGGCTACAGCTCTCTCTTAACTGCGGCGGCCCACACAGATTCAGCGAAGGTTCCGAAGGTTCAAATTAAGGCGGGCTCTCAGCAGCGGCAGCTCTCTCTTAGCTGCGGCGGCCCACACAGAGCTAACAAGGATTACCAGTCCGCGTTCCTCACAGTAGAACTAGAGGTTCCGGATTACTCGACAGAGGCCTCACCTGCAAGTAGAATCCCTCGCACAGGAATTCAGACGGCTGACGTGGTGAAGTCTAATGTCCCTGAGACTTCAGCAGGAGGCGCTCTCAATTCAGGCCCTCGGGTAGTTTCTTCAGCAAGCTTGGTGAAAGTTTCAAAGTCCTTTCCTCTGTTCACTCGGACAGAGTTTCGTCTTGACATCCAGAAGGAACACACCTGAAAAAGGTTTCAGCGGAGCGTTTTATACCTAAAAAGTCTTTGTTCTCTAAAGTCACAAATCACTGAATCCAGCCAGAACCAGTTCAGTGGGGTCGGGGAGCACTTGGTTTACAAGGCGACATTCTGCCCTTTGAGAATCAGGGGGTCTGCTATCACACGCCCAGTGGGAGGTGGAGCCATCATTCACCTTGCCAGGCACGGCCCTGCTCAGATCAAAGAGTCACCCCTCCCCATACTCTAAATGCCGATCTCTCTCTCCAGCCAGGCCAGCTGGCCCTGCTGCTCCAAAACCAGACGGCCATTACACACTCTAGCAAAGCCTACAGGAAAGCTTAGGCAAGAAAATACCTTGTTTCTAGCAGAGGCATTTTCGAACACGGGCTATGCAAATGATCCTTACTAAAAGATGTATCTCAATGTCCTGAGCTTAAACATATCAAATTCGAATTTCCTATCAGGTTCCTGGGGGCAGGTAGGATTATGGGATGTAATACTCAGCCTGCCCATTCTGGCCTATGAGAACGGATAGCCTCACAATAGTAAACAGTGAAATGGAGGGTAACTCGCTATTAGAACAAGCTACACAGACATACTTTAAAAGCTGCTTCGGAGGGTAGCGCAAATCAGCGCTGCAGGCCCACCAGCAGTATTTGGTCTACCAGCCATGGGCACACACAGTGCACTTATACTAGGGACTGACAGGTAAACCAAACGAGCCAATTATGGTTATCCCAATTCATACAGTTATCTTTACACAGGGAGCATTCACGCTGTGGCACTGATTGGCAGTGGCACAGTGCCCAGAGCATCTAAATCCAGCCAACATAAAAGATAGGAAGCGAAAAGAGGAAGGGAGACCCGCGCCAATGATGCCAGGTCTAACAAGCATGTGTCCGGGATGGTCTGCCATTGCGTCAGTGGCACTGCTTGAAGCGGCACTGTGCTGACCTGCGCCAGTCCTGTGGATGAAATGCCACAGCTCGGAGCAATGAGCAGTGTCTGTGTGCAAGTGGTGCAGGCCTGGGGTGTGGTGGGAGTACGTGTGAAGGCCATTTCACGCACGCTAACTACAACCAAGGACTTCTGCGTGTGGGATGTGTACACGTTGGTCTCACGTCGGGCAGTGCGTAGTGTGGGAGTCGCCAGCAAATGCTATTGTATCTGTCAGGGGGTGCTGGGCACATGCAAGTCCCATCTAGGAGCTGCAGATGTGCTACCGCCTGATAGTGCAGACAAAGGACCTTTCATCCCTACAGTAACTTCACCATCTGCATGCATACAGGAGATGTACAGAGGCCTGTCGTGGGTGGGGTGGGATGTCTGCGACCCAGGGAATCATGGATGGTATGCCTAGCACGTGGCACATGAGCGGCCTCACTGTGTGTTATGTTGCCTCACAGCTGCTCCTCCCTCCTACGAGCCCCCACACATGTGTGCGCTGCGAGGTTGTATCACATGCACTCCTACGGCACACCATTGTCATGCCTGTCCGCGCATGTCCAGCGGCATGCCAACAACACCTTGAAGCTGGCCGTTGAGGGTGTGCGGCCACGTGAGTGTAGGCCAATGGTCCGGACAGGGCGGACACAGGTGTACAGTCCATGGCTGGCTGTGATCGCGCTGCGATTGGGGCTAGGCACCTGACTCATGCAGCTGCAGGACTGATACACATAACACTTGGCATGCATGTGCCAAGACCCTGAGCGGGCTTGCGCTCCTACATTTCCCCGTACGTGCGGGCCCGCCCTCCGGGTGCATGCTACATTGCAACATCGACTACTGTGGCCCTGGTGGTGACAACACCCCAACACAAAGACACACTTACTGCACTTCCTGCTCAAGAGCCACACCCTGATCCCCCTGCCGAATCAGCACAACCCTTCGTTGACCTGATAGACGCCGGACCAGCACACGCCGCTTGTGCATGCAGGGGGGGGGCGGGCGAAGCTACATGTCCAAGGTCTCAGCCACTGCTGAGGTGACATGGTATCCTCCGCTGAAGACAGCACACTGTGATGGTGCAGGGCTCCGGCCCATCATGCTGACATAATGACCACACGGACACACTTGCTTAGATGGTGGGAATGGCTACGGGCACGTGCGCCCGGTCACTTTTATTAGCAGGCTCGCATGTCGAGTGACACCTGCGTTGGATGTGTGTGGGGTGTGTGCACACCAGCCGTCATGGAGTGCCTGATGCAGTCAAAAAACGACAACAGTTTATATTGTTAAGGACACACCCATTCAACGATAAAGGCCCCATGACTTGAGCTGCACAGAGTTAATGGCCCCGGATGCACAGCGTCCTGCACGGGCCTACCGCCACGGGCCGCTGACTTGCGGTGCTCTGGGGCAGGGTCACGAGAGCAGAGCAGGTTCTCGTAGATGACAAAGGGGGTTGTCGCGGAGTGTCTCGGTGGACAGTGGAAGGTGTACCCCCAGGGCATGATGCAGAGGGCAGAACCACGCAGAAACAGTCACTATGGTGGAGATGAATGGAACAGACACATGTCGGACACCAAGTCTGGCCCAGCCAGATGATGATGCAGACAACCCCCAGGCCATGGACTCAGACGCCACTATAGTCCAACCAGAAAGTGCCCATGACTCATTGCGCACAGAGTCAGTGGCACCAGTGCTGATAGGGGATGCGCCCTGCGATGAGGCGTGTCCAATGGTGTGGACTCCTCCATATCTTACCCAGGACACAGTTCCACATGTGTGACCTACTGGAGCGCAGTGTAGGCCTGAGGCAGTGGTCAGCAGGGGCCATTCACCGAGTGTCGCCGGCTTACGTTGGATGGTCCCACCGGCCTGCGTAGTTCAGGTTCAGTGGTACCACGGGACGCGGACTTGCGGTGAACAGGGTCAGTTGTTGCTAGTGTTCGGTCACCTCCGTAACGAGGATCCGGCTTTCATCCGGACTGAACCGCATCTTCCTCTTACTCCTCTTCGTGCGTTCACTGGTATGGACACTGCCATTCATTAATCACGACTAAGTGCTGGATGTGGGACCTACTGGACCGCAGTGTAGGCCGGGGGCAGCGGTCAGCACGGGCCCACAGACACGTGTTGTGTGCTTGCGATGCAGACTTTGGCCTCACTGATCAGAGGGAGTTCAGTGATGTGGACGCTGCCAGGGACTTGGGGTCACTGCCATTCAAGACTCAGGACACAGTTCCACATGTGGGACCTACTGGAGTGCAGTGTAGGCCTGAGCCCTCATCCAAGTGTCGCCGGCTTGCATTGAACAGGGTTAGTGGCACCACGTGTCACCGGCTTGCGTTGCACAGGGTTAGTGGCACCACATGTCGCCGGCTTGCGTTGAACAGGGTTAGTGGCACCACGTGTCGCCGGCTTGCGTTGCACAGGCTTAGTGGCACCACGTGTCGCCGGCTTGCATCGAACAGGGTTGGTGGCACCACGTGTCGCAGGCTTGCGATGCAGACTTTTGCTTCACTGATCGGAGGGAGTTTAGTGATGTGGACGCTGCCACGGACTTGGGGTCACTGCCATTCAAGACTCAGGATACAGTTCCACATGTGGGACCTACTGGAGCGCAGTGTAGGCCTGAGCCCTCATCCAAGTGTTGCCGGCTTGCGTTGAACAGGGTTAGTGGCACCAAGTGTCGCCGGCTTGCGTTGCACAGGGTTAGTGGCACCACTTGTCACTGGCTTGCATTGAACAGGGTTAGTGGCACCACGTGTCGCCGGCTTGCGTTGAACAGGGTTAGTGGCACCACGTGCCGCTGGCTTGTGTTGAACAGGGTTAGTGGCACCACGTGTCGTCGGCTTGCGTTGAACAGGGTTAGTGGCACCACGTGTCGCAGACCTGGGATGCAGACTTTTGCTTTACTGATCGGAGGGAGTATAGTGATGTGGACGCTGCCACAGACCTTTGGTCACTGCCATTCAGAACTCACGACTCAGTTCAACTTGTGCCAACAGCTGGGCCGAAGAGTACGCCGGTGGAGTATGTCAATGAGAGAGGAGTACTGTGGGCCAGCGCCGTGGAGGCCAGTGATGGTCTGCGGAGGCTGCAGAGGTCGCAGGACTGGGGCCTGGAGCTTGCACCGGCACGTGGTGGGCCCTCTTTGACACACGCCGGTGTCGGCAGGTGAGCGGAGCCTCCTTGGTGCGCTGGGCCAGGCATGATGGGTCTGGGGACCAGCGGCCCGGGGTGCAGCAGGCGCACAGGGACGCAGGCCCCACCGCACACGGCGGCGCCTCATGGCGGCCTGGTAGGCGCCGCCTTGGCAGATGCGTTGGCCATTCCGAAAGAGGACCATGCCCAGTGCAATGGCCTTTTTATTCACACCCCTACGCAGGCCTGGCGTACGCAGGGCCAACCCACTCCGCACTTGCATGCAGGGGGGGACGTAACGTGCGACATTTCCGTGCTCTGCCCCACAGCCTGTGGGGACATGGTAGCGTCCACTGGCCACAACACTCCATGCACCAGCAGTTAATGTCCGCATGGCCATTTCCGTGGTTTGCACACTGAAGTCTGTCCGCCACCTCCACGCCACACCTGGCATTGGGTAGGTTCTCATTCATTGGTCACTTGCTGCTCTCGCACATGCCTGGGCCAAGCCTCTCCTCACATCCTGCTATTGTGTGGCTGTGGTGCCATGCCGTGGCTGGGTTGTGGGCATGGCAAGCCCAGGTTCCCAATGGAGTCGTGTTGTCGTGTCTGGTCGGTTGGCATGTTGTGTGGCATGTTGAATGTAGTTGTGCTGCGTGCCCATTGCCAGTGTCGTGAGTTGCATGACTGTGGGGTGGAGGTGTGTGGTGTGTTCATTTGGGACTTACCAACGAGAACTGCACTTCCATAGGTGCCATCCTGGGGGAGCTGGTTGATGATGGACTGTCGGGAGAAGTAGGAATCATGTACCCTGCCTGGGGAGTTGGCCACAACATTGTTGAGGAGTCCCGGGCAGTCCACTATTGTCTGCACATTCATGGGATGCGTGTGCTTTCTGTTGAGGTAGTTGTGTGCAGTGTCGGCAGGGGGCACGAGGGGTACATGTGTGCAGTTGATTGCCCCGACACATGAGGGAATCCAGCTATGGTGTGGGAGCCTTGCTTGGTCTCCAGCTGCTCCTGCGCAGTGTGGGTGGAGTGGAGGTGCTGGGGTACCAGGCTGATGATGGCATCCAGGACAAGTGTGATGAACTTGGATGGGGCTGGCTGTGAGACTCCTCCGACTCTGGCAGTTGTGGGTTGGAAGGTACCAGAGGCCAACATGTGCAGCACAGCCGGCAGCTTTGTCTGCGGAGAGATGTTTGTTGTGCGCTGTGTTGGTACCGTCAGCAGATGGGCGATGTGGGTCAGGATGCAGGGGATGGTTGTCCTTTTGGGCCTGTAGTGGGAAATGTCCTCCTCTGGCGTTCGGTCTGTGAGGCTGGTGCGTTTACGGTGGGTCCGCTGTCTTTGTGTACGCTGCCTCTGTGGTGGTCCGGGGGGCGGGACGGGTCCTGGGGGTGTTGGCGGGCCTGGGGGTGGTGGCTGTGGGTGTTGTGGCCCTCATGGGTCTCGGAGCTGCATGATCATTGTCTCCATGGCATCTGTGGGTCTTCAGATGTGGCTCTTGGCTGGGCTCCCTTTCAGGCAGCAGGTAGTCGCCCTGCTTAACACCAGCAGAAGGCAGGTGTTGAATCCCTGCTGCTACCGCGGCTTATCGCCTGTTTTTGGTTCGCATCGCAGATCTGGCAGTTCGTTGTGAATGTGGTGTAGTGGTGTTTTCGTGTGTTTTTGCATGGGAACGCCTACTCTGCATCTCATTAGGGTTAGTTGGTGGTGTCACACGTGGAGGTAAATTTTGAGGCAGTTATCGCGGGAATACTTGCTTTGTCTGCAGTTTGCAACCGCTTGTGAATGGGGCGTTAAATGTATCTCCACTTTTGTTGCGTTAAGGTGGAGATAAGTCCTTGTGAATATCCCCCATAGAGCCCTAAGCGCAAACTAGCTCAAATAGGCAAAAATCCATTCAGCACTGGGGGGGGGGGGGAGTTGTTGGGTTAATTTCAATAAGAGGAGCTCTTGTCATAGGCAGTGAGATGCTCATTGACATTGTATATTCCATAAATATTCTGGCCTTTCTCTCGCGCTGGGCCCTGCCAAAATGATCTGAAAATGCTATACTGATGAGAAATAAAGAAAAATATGTGGAAAATCTAAGTGAGTGTAATAATCTAAATGTTGGTAAGTAAATTAATGAGCAGTAAAAAATGCACAGGCTGAAGTTTTGATGCATGTCACTAATTTGTTCGACACTACACCACAAATAAATAGCCGAGAAGGTGAACATCTTTAGAACCAAAATCACATAGAAGCGGGACTGACATTCCAATGCATCTGGGGACCATCTAAAATGTTTTCCATTTAAAGGTTGAGGAGCACGCACTGCAAAGTGCTCTTGTCAGTGTACCAGGAGTCTAAAATTTATAAGCATCTGGTTCCCAAAATGTCATAATTTATTAACACCCTTGTGCACTTTTTTCTTCTTCCTTCCTTCTGGCTGCTCATAAAATAGGAATGGGTGGCATAAATCTGAATGCTAATTGCTGAGAATGTTAGCAGGCTGGAATCACATAAAGCATTGAATTAATTGCACTAACATTTTTTGAATACGCCTACTGATAATTTCTACCAAAACAAAAGTTTGTATGTATGATTTCCAATGGGATAAAACAAACACAATGCAAGCAATGCAGTATTAATAGTGATATTTGTATTCGACTTAACTGCTTCTTATTTATGTTTACAGAGCCTCTCTGGATAATTTACTGGGTAACTAACTTACCGGGTAAGCAAATTTACCTTATTTTTTTTAATAATCAGATATGTTTTTAGTGTATTATTAAAAACCAAAATGCTGAAATTGTGCTGCTATTTCAAACAACTTCTCTTTAGTTCATAGTTAATCTATTTCATACTAGTGTAGATAATATAGGGACAGATGTAGTAAGCATTTTAACAGTCGCAAACGCTCCAGTTCAGTGTCTGTGACCATTAAATGCTGTTTCATATGTACAATATCTTTTTGCTGTCAGAAAAGTTTTTCCGACTCCAAAAATGGGACTGTGAATGGATACTGATATGATATCTGGGTGGGCATGTTAGAGGCATCTCTTCCAAATACAGAGCTGATATCAAATGTATCAATGTTTTGCAACCGTATCTTATGGACACTTCAAAGGAGGTGTTAATGAATTCCCAAAAGAGAAGTGTTCACCTAGAAAAGCCCTATCGCTTGTGAATGAAAAAAAAATGATTTTTGAAGAATAAGCAGTGGTCTTTGGGACCACTGCCAACTCTTAAGCTAACAAAAAAAGTAACCTTTTCTTATTAAATGCAGCCCTATTTCCTTTAAGGAAACTGGGATACATTTTTAAAAAAGTTTACTGTTTTGAAAGGCAATCCCAGACAAGGTAGTCTGTTGGGCCAAATAGTCCACTATTCCTGATATGTCCACGCAATTGTAGTGAGTTGTAAAATGCTACCTACTTCATTGGTATTCATGAGGTAGGGTGGATTGCGACCCACTGTCATTTACATTTTTAAGAACTAACCTATTAGTACATAGGCAGATATTCATACATCTGGCCCATAGATGCTTGAAATATATAGAAACATAATACATTTTAAATATACCAGCTTTCACCTTTACAAACATGAACTACTTTCTTCCTAGATAAAGCACTCCATAAAGTGCGTGGCTCCTTCTTCCTTGGAAAAATAACTTGATCTCATTGAGAGTGATATAATCTCTTTTTTTTCGCTTGTTGAGTCTAAACTAATCTTTTGGGCAGTCCAGTTTATCTGTAGGGCATTTGAAAGTCAGAAAGAAAAAGCTTATGGGAATCTCTTATTCAGTTATGACAGGGATATTTAAGTCTACCTCCTTTTGTCGGTATTCTTGGCGGAATCGCAATATCTTTCTTTCCTTATTTATCATCACTGGTAAATATGGTCATGAGGCAAGAAATCTTTATATGGCGACTCGGGGTTAGCCGTTGGTATCCTTGCACTGAGGCGGCCAAGGGGCTCAAAGGAACTGGTGGGTTCTGTAATCGCGGGCTGGAAATGAAATGCTTTAACTCACATATTTTATTGGATTGTTTGTTTTTAGGATGGACCGATGTAGGTTTGTAAAAATCCGGGGCTCCTCCTCTATGGCGGAGGAGCGTCGCCCCCTTGCCAGCACCTTCAAAAACATGAAAAACAAAATGATAATAAAACGGGTTTAAAACCTGTTTTATTATTGTTTATTTTTCTTCTGTGTGCTGAGTCTTGGGGGTGGGACCAGGAGGTAACAGTACTGAAGAGCGAGTGGTGGGCACTGGCTTCAGTGCGCATGACAGTTTGGCCGGCCGTTCCATGCATGAGACCACTTCAGGAATGGCCTCAGGGCAGTATGGGAGTCTGTGCCTGCCTGCAGTGGAGCCAGAAGAGCGGGACACTGGAGGGTGGCAGGTAAGTTGTTTATTCTTTTTTCTTTTTTTCTTTTTCTCTGTTGTTCACCATCCACCTCCGATCCACCCCACCTCTTTTCCCTGACACTAGCCGCTCCTGTTTGTAAAACCAGTTTTAATTAAATATGGGGTACTTATATGGCAGAAAGGAAGCGATGACACCTTTACCATGCATGCAGTTCGTTGATGTTGTCCGTGCAATAGGGGTTTTCTATCCGTAATTAGAGAAATATTCATTCATTTTTAAAAGTTGATTAGTTTTAATGGAGGAAAGGGATACTTTTATAATGGTTTAGAAGTAAAGGATTTTGTATCAAATGTGCATACGGTTTATCGTTTTATTCATCATTGTTAGTTTCAAATGATATTTTAATGCTTATTGTGGATGGATATTGTTTAATGAACTAAAATCTAAATAAATATATTTTATGAACTGAAAAAAACTAAGAAAAATATGTCTTGTGTATTGTTTCTTTTTAATTTGGAAAGCTTGTCGAAGGACAGAATCTCAGTGATGGAGGCAATGGAATTCCATGTTAGTCTGGTTTTATCAGTTAGTATGGCTTCAGCTGGATTTTTCTTTGGCTAGGTGATGGAAATGCTCCTCAAAGTGATCGGTTTTGAACTCTTTCTAGGAATATTTCTTGAATTTGGTGGATTTTATTTTCTATTGTAAATAGCTGTAGCTCTCATTCTGGTAAATCAGCTTTCTATGCATACAGGGCCATATGTACAATTCACTTTTGCAATCAGAAATGGCCCGATTTGGAGAATATGACCATTTTCTGACTGCAAAAATG
Source organism: Calotriton arnoldi (assembly GCA_963921515.1). NCBI lineage: Eukaryota > Metazoa > Chordata > Amphibia > Caudata > Salamandridae > Calotriton > Calotriton arnoldi. The sequence continues at coordinate 1,351,837 of CAWUFW010002670.1, read as the reverse complement.
CTTTTACATGTGTATAAATCACAAATTGAGATTCAGTAACAGTTTACTAAATCGCAATTTGTGTTTGAGATTCGGTATTTGGATGGGATGTGTTAATGGTGTCCTTTCCAAATACAGAATCGCAGTGGTATGGATGAATGTTTTGCGACCAAATTACGGTTGCAAAACATTCATTTTTACCGACACCTCACCTTCCACTTTGTGAATGTTGAACCAAATATTTTTAAGAGCACTCTTAAGAAATGAGAAAAAAGTTTAATTTTCTTTTTTTAAACACATCCTGTTTTTCTTTAAGAAAAATGGGCTGCATTGGAAAAAAAAGATTGCTTTATTAAAAAGCAATCACAGGCATGCATGGCGGTTTGCTGACCTCAGCAGGCCACCATCCCTGTGATGGCATTGATTCTAATGGGTCGCAAATTGCTACCCACCTCATTATTATTCATGAGGTAGGTCTATTAGCGAACCCATTAGAAATTTCTAATTTGGAAATCTTTATTTTGAACATTAGGAATTGCGATTTTCTAATTGCGATTTGGTAAGAATTGCAAACAGGAAAATGCAACTCCTATTTTCGGAACATAAGGCCTTATAGAACCTGTACTTATATGTAGTGCACGAATGAAGGAAATACATTGTTTCACTTTTATTTTAACATGTAAAGTACTTATAGAAGTTCATGTTTTCATCTGCCAGGCTCCAGAATCTAGTCCTAAATGTTAACATGAATTAAAACCTTAATTTACTAACTTTTGATAGGAATTCAAATGTGCAGTCTATAGCCCCATTCGTCACAGCAGACCAGTGGTTCAGATTTATCTTTATTACCTGTAATGATTTTACTAGTTTGGAAATATGACATGTATTCTGCCTAATCTCAGCTGAGAAGTTACCAAAGGGGGTCCACAACATTGGTTGACGTTCTAGCTACTGCACACTTAGCTAACACATCTGCTTAGTCAGATCAGCATCTGGCAAACAAAGGAATATAATAGAAAGCCAAAATCAATAGGAATGATTATAATCAGTCTTTCAATGGTCACATATGCCTGTGGACTGCTGTCACACAGAAAATTAGTAACAGTTGTTCCTAGGTGACATCTACCTCTGAATAGCTCCTGCTTACCATTTAGAAGTATGTTGGAGTAAAACACCTAGAGCGAAAACTATGATTGTGGAACTGGAATCCTCACTGGAAAGAGAGGTGGTTACCCATGCAGCATCCAAAAACAGAGAGTTTAATTTCAGCGGTAGTAAGGTCTATATCATTAAGAAGGACCTATTAACAGCAGCACCTGAGGCATTTCTTTGGTATTGTAAGGAAATGCCTCTTTTTGCATGTTCACCATTTGCTTAACTAATGCTGCTGGTCTTTTGACTCTGTTCACTGGTGCTCTGCTAACCAGCTCCATTGCATATGCTCTGAGCCCTAAACATGTTGAAATTAGCTATACTCCTAATTGCCATATTTAACTTACCTATATGGCCCAAGTAGGTGGTACAAAGTATACTCAGGGAATGTAAGCAAAATGTCACTAGTGGACTGCAGCACCCATTGTGCACCCACTACAGTAACAGTGCAAACATGACTGCAGGCCTGCCATTGTAGCCTGGCTGTACACTTCTACTGCACATTTGTAGGTCTTGTAAGTCATAGGCCAGGGTGCATAGTATTTAAAAGTAGGACACATACAAATTTAATGTTAAACATGTCCTTACAATTAAAAGGCCCCAAGAGCAATGTTCCCTGCTGGAGGTCTGGCTGTTCCATAGGAAAGCAGTGGATTACCTTTTTACATAAAAATACTAATTTTGGTTAGGAAAGAGCTAGAAATGACATTCAAAGACTCATTTTAAAAGTTAATAAAAAAACGAATTTAATGGTAAAATTAAAATCTATTAGGGAAAAGGTACTTTCAGAAAGTTACCTTAGCCGTGCCTAAGGCCTCAGGAAGCCCATTTGCATGAGCCTGAACTGTCAACCAAGAGCTGAATACCCCCCCTCATGAGGTGTGAACTTGCTCCCAGAGCTGAGAGCTGAGATAAAGGCCTTGGATGTGGAGAGATGCTGTTGTCCAGTTGGCAGCATGAACTGTGGGCTTGGCTCAGAAACCTGGCTAACTTGAAACAGGCCTACACTGTCACAGGCAGACGTGCTAAAACCTGGGTTAGCCCCTTCCGTTGCCCACCTAGTCAGAAAGGCTCCAATTCCAGTGGGATTGTTGCTGCCCTCAAAACTGGTTTAGAGTGAGAACAGAGATGGGAACTACTCATTATCATGACTATACCTCTGGGTGGATATACAGGCTCTCAAACAGGGGGCAAAGGAATCTGTCATATTGGATTGAAGTAGAGGTGTGCAGTGTGGGATTGTTTGATGTAAAGGAAACAGGAAGGGCTGCAAAGGTGGGTAGTGTTACCCCTGGAACCTATCTCCCTATTGCCCAGGGAGTGGCCAGGAGTCTCCCCTAGCCACAACCTAGTGTCAGGCATAAATGTGGAACCCCTGGGTACCTTCTTCAGAACATTACTGGACTTGTGGAAGAGAGGAGAAATGTGGTACCTGCTGTAGAGACCTGTGAGGAGACGTGAAAGGTTGGGCCTGCTCCCACTTGTACCCAGTACAAAGATATGGACTCAAGGGGTCACTTGGCAGGCATCCTGTTAAGATATGGGGACATAGCAAGCTGCTAGCAGGCCTTTTCCTGAAGTGGCAAGCAAGCCAATTCCAACTGGACCTGGCCTGGACCCTGCTGGTGCATTCAGCTGGAGTAAGTCTTGACACCAAGTGGTGTTCCTGAGGTTCTGCGACCCTTGACTGTCCTGTGACCCTTTGCCGTGTCAAAGTGTACCTCTCCCAACACCCTAAAAAACCTGGGACTTAAAAACGTTTTTGATCCACAGACCTCCGGAGGACTGGGACAAATCTGCCAAGTCAATTTGACGAAGGTCCCTTGCCCCAGGGCCAAAGATTCAGGTTTCTCCCACTCAGAGCTTTTCCATAGTAGCAAATCCTTTTCAGCAGGACGTCATGGAGATGATATCTGGCCTAGTGGAGCCCTGTTTGGTTACAGCGTGCAGCCTTGCCCCGCTCGAGGAATCAAAGCTCCAAAAAGTGATCATGTTTGAACGTATGTGAACTGGGCAAAGGTGCCAACATTATCTGGCCAGCAATGAACCTTCATTGGATGCAAATTTGGAATTTTCCTCGCTCTGAGCATTCCTGCCAAAAGTTAAAGACATTACCATGACAAGCTACAATGGCTTTCTGGCCACGTGGAACCCTCTTTGACACTGACGAAGGTCTTGCCCCGCTGAGGATATTTGACTTCCATTTCAGAGACTAAGTCAGAAGGTAAAGCTTCTGACTGGGATGAGCCTGGTTTCTGTATATGAGCTGCGCTCCATCATGGTTGGCTTATAAATCATACCTAAGTCTCGGTCAAGTGCAGTGGTTGGGGTTTAACGCTTTTTGGCACTATTTTTACTCAAAACTTTCATATATATTCTTACTCAAAACTTTCATATCTCCGGTTCCCCTTATTAGATTTTGTTGTATTGATGTAAGTTTGTTCATTTAATTTTTCTCAATTTTTATAAATTGGAGTGAGATTTTTTTTGAGTTGTGTTTTTGACTTATTGCTGATTTAGTTTTTCTAAATGCTTTACATATTTTCTTAGTCATAGCTACCAGGGGTTGAGCTCAGGTTTAAATTACTGAAACCTTTACTTGACCTAACGAGAATAGTGACATTATTTTTTGTGGTGGATGTTGCAAAGTCATCCTTCTGTCTTGGGAACCCCTCATTTGTATTGCTGACAGGTACTGGTGGTAACTGACTCTGACTGTCCCTGGGCTCTGCCTAACCAGGCACAGGGCCAGTGCTATGCTGAAAAGACACTTAGAATACAGTGAAAACACCTACATACACTAGGGTACACTATAAATTAGGGTATCCCTATGATTGGCATGACCTCCCGTATAAGGCCCTAGTATATAATAGGGCAGGGGATCAAAACTAGCTTTAAGTCCCTAGTATATAATAGGGCATGGCAGTTTAGAGGCCAGCATCCCTTTCTGTACTTGCATGTGTGCACTGCTGAGGCCTGAGATCAGTTTAATAGCAGCCCTTTATTGCAGGACTGCTTTTAAAATGCACATTTTTCCCAAACTCGACTTTGGTGTTTGGGGCACATACAAATTAATAAACTACAATGTTTTAGCATAATAGGTACCCCCAGGGTCTCCCGTATGTGTCCCATGGGGGGGAAGTCAGGTATCTATAAGGAGGGTCCTTATAAAATGGTTTTTATATGCCCTGGGGTTAGTGAAAATGCACATTTCACTCCCCACATTGCAGTGAAGTGCTTCCCAAAATCAACTTTTGTGCTAGGAGTACTGTGGAGTGAGGATCTGCAATATTTTTACATAGTCAGAACCCCTAAAGTCTCCCCTAGGTATCCCAGGGGGGTGGGGTCCTGTAACTATAGGCGGGGACCTTATAAAAGATGTTTTACAGGCCCTGATGTTGGAGAAATTGCCCAGTTCATTTTCCCCATTGCAGATCCCCAGCCACATAGGGTAACATGGCAAGAAGTTATTAAAAATTAACTAACGTCAAGGATGTCATAAAAATATAATTCAAGGACTTCCTAGAATGTTATTGATAAATCCAACAACATGCTATTGTTGAATTTATCCTAAAATGTACAGCCAAGAAGTTATAAGACTTTCTCGTCTGTAAGCCAAAATTCAGCCTTCCAGTGGTCTGTCTTGATTGGTCAGAGTGAAGTGGATTAGCCAGGTTGCTTTGATGAGGTGATAAGTAGCCCTTGGTGTTAGAGAGCCATTCTGGGACGGCAGGGTTATGCTACATAGGAATGTCAGAGCAGGGGGAGGGGGCGTAAACAATAGTCTTCACTAGATGGAGGAAACAGGCAGGGGATGCCAATTTCATTTACACCCCTACTCTTTGAACCCAGCCCGATGGCAGGATTAAGGAAGGAATGAGCAGGTGCCAGGGGGAGGGACAATATGGAGATAAACCATCCTGAAGCAGGGCTTAGCCAGCTCTTGCCTCTCCGCTGAAAAATCAGCCATGTTGAATTTTGGAGAAATTATGCTCTCTGGGAGACTATAGTGCCACACTTTGGAGGTTATGGTCATACCCTGGGGTGTTGCCCTGCACCTCATTGGACAGGAGTGCCCTCCTGCTTGAACCAGAGAACTTGGAATAAGTATCTGAGAGGGGCAGAGCCGCTAATATCTGCTGTTTGCTGCACAATCTGGAACTAAAGCCCTGTGGATCAACCCTGCTTCAAAAGGACTAAAGAGTGCACTCCCTGCAAGTTACAGGTTAACAGAGCTCACCTGGACCATCACCACCAAGAATCCCCAGCCTGGAGTACTACCAGTGGATTTGTAAGGGTTTTGCCCAAGTGGATTGTTGAACTTTCAAGGAACAACTTGGAGCTTCCAGACCCTTGGAGTAAAATTTAGACACTCTGGGACCCTCAAAGGAACTTCAGGAAGAAGTTTCAGAAGTTTGGAGCAACTTTGGAAAAAAGCTCTATAAGTGGACCGACTTGACCTGGCCAGCCAAGCCAGCAAATGCCAACTGCGAGCCGGCCAGCCGTCCAGTTCGTCCAGCTGAAAAGCTCCAGAGGTCCGACTTCCAGAGTTTGACGGGGAACTTGTAGAAACCCAAGCCGGCGAACCCTCATCGAATCTGTCTAGGGAAGAGCATCGAGGGACCCAGCGAGAAACAGCTCTGTAAAATTTTATAAGTCTGAGCGTAGAGGAGGTGACCGGGACCAACTTTGCGAGTCAAGCCGCCCACCTTCAACCGGGAGACAGCCTGGATCTCTGTTCCGTCCGGCAGGAAAGCTCCGGAGGTTGGAGTTTCACAAGTTATACTGGGAGCTCATCGCAAGGCAAGCCGGCGAACCCTCACCGAAACCCTGACTGGCTGGTAGCTTTGAGGGACACCGGGTACGAAAGCTCCAGAAAAGTTTCTAAGTCTGAAGGTAAAAACTTTGACTGAGACCTACCGCGAGTGGTAGCCGTACAGGGCTCTATCGCGGTCGGTCTGGAACTTTGACTTTGGAATATGAGTCGTTACTACGCAAACCAATACTTCACATGCTTTTATTCCGAAGTTTTCACTTCGTAAATACTATTACTTCACAAGTTTTTACTGCGCATGCTTTTAGTTCACAACTGCTTAGAAATCTAATTAAAATGCTTTTTCTTAGCAATAAAATATAACGCATACAACTACAACGCATTTTTGGCTCGTTTTTATTATAAATTTTTTGAAATAGTAACCTATCCCCTGGGACGGGATGCCAGGGAAATAGGGGTTTTGGGTGGGGGAGTGTTTTGAAATTCGGGTCTTAAATTATTACTCGGGTATTAATTTTAATACCCGAGTATTTTTTTAAATACTCATGTATTGCAATTATTACTCATCCTTTTAATAAGTTATACCTTATAAAATAAAACAACAAGTTATTTTTTCATAATTATTTCACAGTTCACAAAACAAACATACAACGTATATATTATTGTGAAAACGATTGAATATTGCTTTATGATATGTATACATATTCTTCGCAATCATAATTCTACAGCATATTGACATACTAAGATAAGCAAGTCCTTCCACTATTTCTACACATCCTCATTACCACCGAAGTTCGCAAAATGGCTGACATTCAACAAGACTACGGAAAAAAAGATTGAATTAAAACACAAAAATTAAATTCTACGTTTAGTCATCAAATTAATCGCATTTATATCCGGTTTTCGAAACTTATTTTACATTTATTTAAGGACTACTCCACCAAAACATATATAAGCAGCCGTCCACCATTTTGACATCAGTTGACTACTGTCTTTCACAGTGTCGACACGCATTTTTGAGGAGAGTGCGACTTCGAGACGTTTGACAGTTAAACAGTGCCATCATCAGGCAAAAGTAAGTAACACCTAAATAAGTACATGAAATACATTTCGTTAACTCGCTTGTTTTAAAAATGATAATAATTAAGGGGCCTATTACGATTGCGGGCGGACAAAGTCCGCCCGCCACCGCAATGGAGCACGGGACCGACCGCCGAAGTTGCGGCGGTCCCGCCAGGCAAATTAGGATGCGCCCGCCACACTGGCGGGCGCATCCTCGACTTTGACATTGCGGCGGGCGGTGCTGTAAGCAGCACCCGCCGCAATGCCAAAGCCCATGTTGTGCATTGCCATGCACAACGTGACAGGCACCGCGCGGTGCCTGCCACCTTGTGCATGGCAATGATGGGGGGTACCATGGGTACCCCCCAGTGCAGCCACCCACCTCCCCCCCGGGGGCCCGCAATGGGCCCCCACTGTGATTTCCCGCATGCCTTTCCATGGTGGAGTCTCCGCCATGGAAAGCCATGCATCCTAATATGGATGGCGGTGCCTGCAAGGCACAGCCACCATAACCTGAGCCTTTTCCGCCCGGCCGGCAATCCGACCGGCGGAAAAGCGGCAGACGGTCTTTCCGTCCGCCACGGTGCCCCTCACCATACTAATATGGCGGGGGTGAACATGGGTCATTTGGCGGGCGGATCGCCACCGCCGGGCCGGCAGTGACCACCGCCGGCCTGGCGGTGGCGATCCGCCCATGATCGTAATAGGCCCCTAAATTATTATGATTCATATTTAACCAGAGTTTGTCTGTAAAATCCGATATGAGTTTTGGGTGGGGGAGTAAATAACATTTTTGTTATTTAGTACTCTGGTATTTTTAAAAAAAGCTAAATATTTTCAATTGATCCCATCATGCCAATCCTTGAATATGCATATAAGCAAACCATAATAAAATTGCAAGTTTATGTAAAACTCACACTTCACAAGGGATGGGATGCAAGGCAAATAGCAGAATTGGTAGCACATCTATAATTAAAAGCGTTTATTATAATTAATACTCAGGTATTTTTTTATAATACCATGGTATTATTTTTGAATTTCTCACAGGGGTAGTGGAGAATTGAAACTGCGGTATGGTGTTGTGAAGGTAGAGTTGTGGTGGGGAGGGGGGTGTCAAAAAAGGAATCACATTCCCGATATGTGTTGGGCACTCCTAAAGTGCTCGTTGTAGGAAGCAGTCCAAAGTTTTTTTTAAAAAACCAACCTGCGATAAAAAATGGGAATATGCTGCAAGGTAGAGGGGAGTTTTAATTTTTAAACCTAATCATCAAGGCGCTAGAGAGCCCACAGCCAGATGGCCGCACATTAGTGCAGCTCGGCCGGCTGGGACTTCAATCCGCCTACTATCCGGGCCATAATCCAGCATCCTAGACCCTGCGAGAGCAAAACGGCATCACATACACCGTTTGCTGCTGTTATGACCAAAACGGCCTGCAGCGTGAGCAGTAAGTCGCGCAGAGTAAGAATCGGCGAATGGTGGCTACCCCTCTCAAGTTGGCGACGCCCGATCGAGATAAATGGTGCTGGGTCCTAGAAAGTGCAGGCCGGCACCTGAGATGGGGAGTGATGCAAAAAGCCACTGGCCCCAACTGATTTGCCGGATGGAGTCTGCGGACCGCCGCGTGGGCACCCCTGAGCTGTTCTCTCCCCCAGAGCTGATCCTAGGCCTCGGCGGGGGACATCGCGGGGACTGCACCGATATATTGAGGTGAGGCGTCTGCATGGTTTTTTCGGTGCCAGCGGCTCGGCACCCTGAGGAGGACTCCCACACCTATGAAGGCCTACAGAGCCTCTCCCCTTCACTCCTGGATTGGGAGTGCTGCAGCCGTGACATCCGTCTCCCCCAACTATGCACCGGGGCAGTGCAGCTGTAGTGAGGGAGGCAGTGGGGAACTGAGCTGGCGGAGCAATCCCGCTGTCTCACGGCCTGCGTGCTTATTTTCCCCCTGCCTCATCTGCTGACCAGCATGCACACCGCCCACTTGGATAGTGGATGCCTGGTGGTAGAACATAAGGCCCTGGCATGGCCTAGAACATACTGTATACAGCCTGACCTCCATTGCTATTGCAAACTCGCACCGCCTGGACGTGGGTGGTGAATTACTCAATCTTGAGAAAATAGGGGCAGAACAACCTACTAGTACCTAATTATAGTGACCATCATCCATTCCATCATGGGAAAGGAGGACAAATAACAATCCCGCCTTAACTTTGAGATGAAGCAAATGCCTAGACCCTCCCAAGATGCGCTCTCAGATACGAAGCTGGAGCCACCACCCCCATACGGTGCGGCCTTGGAAGCCACTTTTGTAGCCATGCAGCAGAGTCTCAGAGTCAATAGATAGCAAGATAGATGCTCTAAATATCCGCATGGATACAATGGCCACCAAACTTGATAAACACGCCGCCCGCCTTGCTACAGCAGAACAGCGCATATCTGGCACTGAGGACCACCTACAGGTGCTCAAATGCAAGCAGCTCAACATGGATAAAATTTTAGCCATCACCCAAGCCAAAAATTAGGACTTGGAAGCGCGCTTGCACCGCAATAATCTATGCATAATGTCCACAAATACTGGCCGCCTAGAACACTATATGGAGGAAATGCTAAGGGAGGTGTTTGGCAGTAAACTGCTATCTGCAGTGCTAATTGTAGAACGAGCTCACAGATCACTGCAGGCGCGGCCTCCGCCCGGGGCTCCCCCAAGGCCGATCATCGCCGAAATTTTGAACTACAGGGACTGAGACACTGTCCTACGCATATCACGAGAAAAGGGCCCCATATAATACCATGGCAATGAGATCACCTTTTATCGCGATTTTACCGCGACCGTCCAGGCAGCACGCAGGGAGTTCATCCCAGCAAAAAAGAAACTGCAGGCCCTGGGACTTACATACACCGTGTTGTACCCTGCCCGCTTGCCGGTCAGCCACACGGGCATGCAGACCATATTCAACTCTCTGAAAGAAGTCATGGACTTCACCACAACTTAGGGGCGACAACACCGCACCTCGCCACGCTCAGATGAGGATACTACAGATGCCGGGGACTAATATCCTCTGTTTAACGCCTCTGATCTTGGTCACAGATAAGTGTGTAGATCCACAATAACATATGTTGAAAGTTTAAGTTATATAATTTTTGATGTCTGGGGATGATTGGAACTGTGGGCCTATTGCAGCCTGTCGATAATCTGATAGGTGATTCCAGCCTAGAGCACATAACATGCATGGTTGTACTAACTTATATTTGCTGCCAGATGCTCATTGTGTGTAATATCTCTCCCCTGGCGTAACCTATTTGATGGCCCGGCAACGATGTGTAATCTCCCGGCCCCCTCTGTTACATCTGAGGGTAGATGGCATCTTGCTCCCCCCAAGAGGGTATACCCTACTGGGTTACGATGTCTGTTTTGGTCCCTTTGGACTAATGATCTTTGTATTACTGTATAGGGATCTTTTACTGTACTGGGGATGGCTTTGGCAAGTTTGACACGCCGAAGTGGGAGGTGGGTGGGTGCTTTGTTCCTGTTTTGAGACTCAATGCATGTACTACTTAAGGAACTAGCATGTTGAGACGCTCCTGGCCTCTAGGCCCCTTCACTCGTCATGGCAGTGCAAACCAAATGCGGGATGAGTGTAGTGGGTGGTTGCCCAAATTTACTCACCTGGAATGTACGTGGGTTAAACAACCCCAAAAAGGTCCGGCAAGTACTCGCATACTTAGATCTTCATCAAATACACATTGCATTTATACAGAGACACACCTTACTGCACAATCAGCTGCCAAAGTTGGAACAAGATGGGCACGAAACTGGCCTCCTCCTATTCCTCTTATTTTAGGGGAGTCCTCATCCTAGTCCGTAGAGGCACCCCGTTTAACACACTTCATTCTCTCCTACAAATGTTCATGTATTATAGACTAGGAGCAGTTTTAAGAACCTTATACCCTTCCTTTCCACAGTTACCACTTGCACTCCGCTCTTTATATATTTTCTCACAGGTGCAGACCGCAAAAACCTTATCACCAGACTGTATAACTCCTCCCAGACAGAAGAGGGTGGGTGTACGGGCATGGCCAGAGACAAATGGGGCGAAGCATTAGGCAACCCATTAGTACTGGCATAGTGGGAATTCTGTTGTAGCCTCTTAGGCAAGTTCACATCCAATTGTAATCTCAGGATTATACACTTCAAATATCTGCAGCAGACCTACTACTCCCTCCTTCAACTTTACAAGTTCGGGCTGCAGGGGACGCATCCTGTGTGCACTGTAAGTTGGCAGAGGCAAATTTTCTTCATTTGTCGTGGGTATGTGGCCCAGTTGCCCAGTGGCCCAATTTTTGGTACATGTTACACAAACCTTTATCAAAGATGGTGGAGGAATGCTTGGACTGCTCCCCCAAGGTGTGCTTATTGGGATTTGTCAAACCACTTCAGTCCACGAATCGCAAACTGATAGCAATATCATTGCTGTTAGCTAAACACAGTGTTGATGTGTTGGGGTGGGAAGAGGGCACCAAAACATGCTGATTGGCTTCAAAACTTAGCATATTGTAAGACCTAGCTTAAAACATATGCCAAAGAATTACCTCCGCCCTCACTACCAAAAGATTTTTGGGGCCATATGTGTCCTATCTATTATCCTGCACTGCAGACTAAGGCGACTTACTGAACTGTGACAGTATGTATGTATATGGTGGGGGAGATCGGGTGGGTATGGGAGGGATAAAAACATGGGGGCAGATTTACAATAAACTAACGCAGCACGGTGCAGCAAGTCATTTTGCTGCACCGTGCTGCGTTAGTTTGGAAAGCACAGCGATGCAACATATTTACAACAATATGTTGCACCTCTGTGCTTCCCCCTGCGATGGCGCATAAACTGATGCCATGCACCGACACAGGCACCCTTGCACCATGGTGCAAGGATGCCTGCGTTGTGGGGAGATTGTTTTTGTTCAGGAAGGGTTCCCAATCTGAAATGCCGCTTTTCAACTTCTATGTGTGCTGCATTAGCACACATGGAAGTTGAAAAACAGCATTCTTTCAAGGATTGTTTATGTGCAGGAAGGGAACCCTTCCTGAACAAAAACAATCATTAGAGGTGATTTCCTCTTTCAATGTGTGCTGCAGAATGCAGCACGCATAGAAACAGGAAACAAAAACGAGGAGAAATGTTGCGCCTCCCTACGCCTCCCCTGGGGAGGCGTAGCATTCACACGCATTTCCAGGTTTGCGATTCCTCGTAAATCTGGAAATGTGTCTCGTTCCATGGGTGTTGCGTGAAAACAGCCACAGCAACACCCAGAAAACGCCCCTTTCACGCAAAGTGCTGCGTATTAGGGGCCATATTTACAAGGACAGGAAAAGCCACGCAGGGTGGCTTTTCCTGTCCTTGTAATTATGGGCAGTGTATTGGGCTGCCAGTACGTCACAAAAAGTGACGCACTGGCAGCGCAAGGGGCTTGTAAATCTGCCCCATGATGTATAAGATCATCTGCGGCGTACCCCAAGGCTCCTCCCTCAGCCCAACGCTGTTCAACATCTACATGGCACCCCTCGCCCACGTCGCCCGACAGCACAACCTCAACATCATCTCCTACGCCGATGACACCCAGCTGATCCTCTCCCTCACCAAAGACCCTCACACCGCCAAAGCCCACCTCCACGAAGGAATGAAGGCCGTCGCCGAATGGATGAGGACCAGCCGCCTGAAGCTGAACTCGGACAAGACGGAGGTCCTCATCCTTGGTTCCAACCCTTCAGCCTGGGACGACTCCTGGTGGCCAACATCACTGGGAACAGCCCCGCCACCCACCGACCACGTACGCAACCTAGGGGTCATCCTCGACCCCACCCTCTCCATGACTAAGCAGGTCAACGCAGTTTCCTCATCCTGCTTCAACATCCTCCGAATGCTCCGCAGGATCTTCAAGTGGATCCCCACCGAAACAAGAAAAACTGTCACCCAGGCCCTCGTCACCAGCAGGCTGGACCACGGAAACGCCTCTCTATGCAGGAACGACGGCTAAGCTCCTGAGACGGCTGCAACGCATCCAGAACGCCTCTGCACGTCTTATCCTCGACATCCCCCGACGCAGCCACATCACACCCCACCTGAGAGACCTGCACTGGCTCCCTGTCAACAAGAGGATAACCTTCAAGCTCCTCACCCACGCACACAAAGCACTCCACAACTCCGGACCAGCCTACCTCAACAGACGACTCAGCTTCTACACCCCCACCCGCCAGCTCCGCTCGACCAGCCTCGCCCTCGCCACAGTCCCCCGCATCCGGAAAAATGACCGCCGGCGGCAGATCCTTCTCCCACCTCGCCGCCAAGACCTGGAACACCCTCCCCACCAACCTCCGACAGACCCAAGACCTACTGGCCTTCAGAAGACTCCTCAAGACCTGGCTCTTCGATCAGTAGCAGCACCACCCCCCTCTTCCCCCAGCGCCTTGAGACCCTCGCGGGTATGTAGTGCGCTTGATAAGTGACATGATTGATTGATTGATAAGAGGATGCTGTGCTAGAGTCTCTTTCTGGGTCTTTGTTCTGTAACTGTTTATGAAGACATGTAAAAGAAAATTCAATAAAAAAAAACTTTTCATGATGACAGAACTTCACCTGTGACTGTTTGGGGTTAGGTAGCAGAAGTTTGCAAACCTGTAAGCATTTTGTACTAGCACGTAGGAGGTGTAGATAGAGTAAATAGTGGAGCCTTACAATGTTGCTTGAAAGTCATACAGCTAGTACTAGAAGTTGGCTGTTCATGTGTTTCATTTGGCATCCTTTAGTACTTATGTTGTTTTCAAATATTGTTCTCCTGATTCCAAGATGAGTTTTGTGCATTTTTAGCAGTCTGTAATAGGCAGCCTTGTTGCAGTTAAGCAGGCAAGTGTTTCTAGAGTTGGAGTGGTGGAGTATGTGGCTAGATTGAAAGATTGCCTCTTCCCTGAATACATTACTCCAACACCCCAAAAAGATTTTCTTTGTTGGAGATGTAGAATCTGTGTCTGAAGAGGAGTACGAAAGGAGAGTCGCATGTACCTCCCCGGGTGTCCTTCTAACCCTGGCCTGTTTGTTCCCACTTGTATAAAATTATACCATGTACAGCTCAAGTATTGGGAGCAATAATGAGAGTAGCAGGGAACTGACTGTGGTCTGTATTGCTACATATTTTCTAGTTTAGACACCTGGTTGACAGTATTTTGATGTTATTAGTTACACCTGTTGTGTGTGCACTCATAGTTGGTATTTCATCTTCTACCATTAGGTTGGTTCTTTCTATTTGAAAACAATGTGCTGCTTTTAGTTGGAAGTTTTATTTTTTCCTGCCTGTGCCTTGTGTATGTAATCTGTTATTTGTGGGACTGTTTTAGAAATTAAAGTGGTGTGGAACTTCATGGTGATGTCTGAGTGGTATTCGGCTGGCAGTGTGTATGGCTGGCACCTGGCTAACAGTGTGTAAGGATTGGCGTTTGGCTGCCCGGGTGTGTGTAGTGAGCAACAGACGCAAATGATGTACGGAATACGGAACAAATCAAAACTTTCACCCCCAGTCAAGAGATCTGGTTTAAATCCATCGTTTCTTACCATGCTATCCCAGTTTACACCCAGCCACATGCAAATCAGTCTTGACCCTGCTCTTTATGGGAACAGTACAGGCCAAACTGTCAAGCAAGGTCCTCCCTGGACCAGAACCAAGCATCCTGGGACCAGTTTCGGGGTTTCACCCCTCATCAGCCAGTCTAGCTTGAATCCAGTGGCAAAGTGAGCCTGCGACCCATGTCTGGGCATACCCGGCTCACTAGGTGTAAGTCTGCAGACCAAAATGCCAGTCCACACATTCCTCTCAGCTTCCAGGCGGTGCGATTGCTGTGCCTGAACTTGCATCTGGCTGGTGGTGTGTGTGGCTGGCATTTGGCTGGCAGTGTGTGTGTGTAGTCACTTGCTGCTAGTTACTCACTACACACACACTGGCAGCCAAACGCCAGTCTACACACACTGCCAGCCAAACGCCAGTCCACACACTCTGGCAACTGCCAGGTAGTGTAATTGCTGTGTCAGTCCTCTGGGTGTATGAAAGTGATGAGCCCTGAATAGCACCATTTGTTGATGTTAATGTTGTAATGCACTGGGCTCATGGCTGGTGGTGTGAATGGTTGTGTGTTTGACACATGAAAGGTGTGTGGATGGTCTGTAAAGCTGTTGTTGCCTTGCCGTGGCTTTACAGCTCACAAGTTGTGAGCCACAGGTTCAGTATTGCAAAATTATAATTATCTTATTCACAGTGATTTCTACATTTTCATTTTCATAAAATCTTTTGTTAATAAAATTTACATTTCAAACTTTTCACTCACCTTTTTACCAAACCCAACCAGTATGTATGTGTACTTGAGTAGTAGATGGTTGTGCAGTAATGTTTGTATTTTCTGTCTTTCTCTGCCAGGGTGTACATTGTCTCTAGGGAAAATCTACCAATCCCAGATATTTTCGTAAACTAGGCACCAGGGGTACTCCAAGGTGATGTGTCTCATGTGGATTCCCTAAGGTTTTCTTACCCAGTCCTTGCAATCCTCAAACATAGGCTACAAATATAACTTTTCTTCATATTTCTGAGACTCAAAGTACTGTAATCTGTGGGGAGCTGCACATTTCTTGCCACCCAGAGTTCCAACATGTCTCCTGACAAAAATGGTACCTCATCTGGGAGGGCCTAGTGCCCACAAAAGTGCAGGGTTCAATTCGCAATGTAGCAACATCAACAAAAGGGGTAGCTGCAGTTTTTGAGCCTGGGCTTGGCGGCCACCAAGGATAACTTACCAAACCCAGGCTTTTATAAATACTAGACACCAAGGGGAATACAGGGTGGTGTGCCTTTTGTGGATCCCACTAAGTTTTCTTTCCCACAATACCTGCAAACCTCAAAATTTGCCTATAATCCCACATTTTCTTGCATTTCTATGAGGTTTTCTTCTAAAATCAGAAGAATCCACAAACTTCCTTCCACCAAGTGTTCCCCACTTGTCCTGATAACAAATCTGCCAACTTGTGTGGATAGGCCTAGTGTCCATGATTGGAACAGATCAAACTAAGGTCAATGGGAGTCCTCATAAAGGGATACTCATTGTCCTTGATTTGATCTTTTCCTGTTGCAGGCACAGGCCCAGCCACGTAGGTGGGGCAGCGTTTTTCTTGGGATAAGTAGGAGAATGCTGAATGGTAGAAAATTTGCGGATTCCTGTTGATTCCGTAAGTTTACACCACAGAAATGAAAGGAAAATGTACAATATAACACAAAGTTTGAGGTTTGCAGGGCATTATGGGTAAAAAAACGTTGTGGGACCCACGGGAGGAACACCACCCTGGACTCCCCTGGGTGTCTAGTTTTGAGAAATGTCTGGGTTTGGTAGTTTTCCCTGGGTGGCCAAATCAGATCGTTTTTGTGACAGGAAATATTGATGTCTCCACATTGTATTTTGGGGCCTTTCCCATTTTTATGGGGAGACTTGGGGAAATGCTGGGTGGTAGGAAATGTGTGGATTCCCACAGATTTTAGAAGATTTCCTCATAAAAATGTGAGGGAAATGTGTGTTTTTAGTAACATTTTGTGTAAGTTTGCTAGGTTTCCCTAGATGCTGGTTGAGCTAGGGCCCAAAATCCACAGCTAGCCACACTGCAAAAAAGGAGCAGTTTTCAGTGGAAAAGTGTGATGTGTCCATTAACCCTGGGCGAAGTACTACGCTACGCTTGCGTAGTTTGCGAAGTTTGCGCTACTTCGCACTACGCGAATTGCACGTAGCACAGTGCAAACACGCGTAGCAGTCATTTTTTGCTTGCTCGCGGTCCTCAACGTCAAGTTGGCGACCGCGAGCGAGCAAAATGACATCCCGGCGAGACTTTTCTCGTTCGCGATCAGCAAAATCAAGTTGCCGATCGCGAACGTGGAAAATAAACCTCCGGCGAGATTCTCAACGCGGGAGGTCAGGCTTCTCATTGCGAGTGGTCGCGTATGCTCGCGACCGCCGCGGTGAGAAACTACCAGTCCGCGTTGAGAGAGCTGCCGCCGAGTACAAATCTACTCGAGCGGCAGAAAACGACCGCTTGCACTGTGCAAGATGCCGTTTGCAATGATTACACAGTGCGGACAAGCATCCGGCACTGTGCAATCATCGCGAACTGCATTTCCTACCACACTACGCAGTTCGCGTAGTGCTACGCGTAGCTCGCGTAGTGCGAAGTGCACTTCGCGTAGCTACGCGTAGCGCTACTACGCGAACTACGCCCAGGGTTAGTGTCCATGTTGCGTTTTGGCACCTTTTCTGTTGTGGGCACTTGCCCTACCCACACAAGTGAGGTACCATTTCTATTGGGAGACTTGGGGAAATGCTGGGTGGTAGGAAATTGTTGGCTCTCCACAGACTCCAGAAGTTTTCCTAACAGAAATGTGAGGAAAATGAATGCTTTAGGCACACTTTGAGATTTGCAAAAGCTTCTGGATAGAAAAACCTGGTGGGAGCCACACAAGTCACCCCACTTGGATCCCACTGGGTGTCTAGTTTTCAGAAATGAGCAAGTTTGTTAGGCTTCCCTAGGTGCGGCTGAGTTAGATACCAGATGAGCTAGGGCCCAAATCCACAGCTAGCCACATTGCAAAAAAATGTTCCGTTTTCAGTGGGAAAATGTGATGTGTCCATTTTGCATTTTTGGTGCCTTTCCTGTCGCTGGCACTAGCCCTACCCACACAAGTGAGGTACCATTATTATTGAGAGACTTGAGAGACTTGAGGAAATGATAGGTGGTAGGAAATTTGTGGCTCCCCACAGATTCCAGAAGTTTACCTCACAGAAATGTGAGGAAAGTTTGTGTTTTTAGGCAAACTTTGAGGTTTGCAAAGGCCTCTGTAAAGGAAGACCAGGCGGAGTCCACTGAAGTTATCCCAACCTGGATTTCCCTAGGTATCTAGTTTTCAAAAATATACAGGTTTGCTATATTTTTCTATGTGCCCAACCTATAAACCCTATGTATTCCCACAACCAGAAAGGTCTAGTAAACATAATGGTATATTGCTTTTGTAAAACTGTCGCTGTGACAACTAGTTACAAATGACAGAGTAGTTTTTTCCTACTCATTTTTAATATTTTTTTATTTCAACTGTTCTTTCTTTGAGAAAACCTTGAGAGATCTACACAAATGACCCCTTGCTGAACTCAGAATTCTGTCTACCCCAGTTAACACCGACTTCTGCCTCAAACTGGAAGTAGGTTGAAAGTACAAAAATTTGGAAAAATGTGCTACCTCTTTGAGAAGTACAAAAAAACGGTGGTAAATAGTTTTTTTGATTCAGCTCTGCATGTTCCTGAAAGCAGAGAAAAATGTGACTTTAGCACAGCAAACCTTTTGCTGTTGCCATTTTTAGGAGAAATATAAACTGACACTTTTTGCGGAACACTTTCTCATACTTTTCCCTATATTTTGACAATTTTCTCAGCCCCCTCTAGAGAGGACCCACAAACCCTGGCTACCATTGGAATCCCCAGGATGTTGGAAAAGAAAGTGTGAGAAACTGACTAGGGTGTGAGCCCTGGTCAAGCAACAGCCACAATCCCTTGCAGGGTGAATCACAAAAAGTCATTAAATTAATCTGTGCTTAAACCTGGGAAGCTTGGCACAAAAAGCAGTCAGTCTTAACTTAGAGGCAATGTGCAATGTATTTACGCAGCTCACAAACAGCAATAAAGTGAAAAGACAACACAAAAACATACTACACCAAATTAGAAAAAAGAGTTAATTTTGATCAATTATTTGACACCCAAACAACAAAAATCCAATCAGTAGAACCAGAGTAATCAATTTTTAGGGTTCTTTGTCAAAACGAGCACAAAAAAGATAAAAGCACCAACCGCGGACAACTAGTCGCGCAAGACCGAATCAAAGTCGAAAAATATGGTCGACCACGATGGAGCGCAGGCGGATACAAGAAGTGGATTGGGCCCTGTCAGCGCTTACCTTGGGACTTAAAAGAACTTTTGAGAAAAATGTTCTGAGAAGGTAAAGTTCAGCGGGCAAGACTGCAGGCCGTGCCTGAAGAGGGAGCGCTGTAATCGGGAAGCCTTGAGTAGAAGCTGTAGCGAATAAATCTATGTTCAGACTTAATCAAATTGGCAATTTAATAACCAGATTCAGAATGCAATATCAGGCCTGGAACATATTTTAAGGTGCTACTTAAGTGGGTGGCGCAATCAGTGCTACAGGTCCACTAGTAGCATTTAATTTACAGGCCCTGGGTATATGGTATACCATACTACAAGAGACATATAAGTAAATTAAATATGCCAATCAAGTGTAAGCCAATTAAATCATGTTTAAGGCAGTGAGCACAAGTACTTTAGCACTGGTTAGCAGTGGTAAAGTGCACAGAGTCCTGAGGCCAATAAAAACAAATTTCAGCAACACAAATGGAGGTAAACAGGCAAAACGTTTGGGGGAAGACCAACCTAAGGATGACAGGTCTAACATGTGCCCCCCACAGCTGAAAGGGAGAAGATTTACCCAACTTCCTGGGAGTTCTCATCACTAAGGCAAAAGAACCTGATAGACCATCAACATTGGAGTGGTCTGACGCAGAGCAGTGTTCCACTGTATCCCAGTAGGGGGATGGGCCACCTCACCAATTTTGGATCCTCATCCCTCATTTGCATTAGCCACCTGAGGGGCCTGTGGTTTGTCTGAACCTAGAGGTATGTTCCAAACAACTATGGTCTCCGCTTCCTTAGTGCCCATACCACAGCAAAGGCTTCGCTCTCAATAGCACTATACCACTTTTTATTGGGACATTCCCTCCTAGAGATGAAAGCTACAGGTTGGTCTAGGCCCTCCTCATTGAGCTGTTATAACACTGCCCCTATGCCATGCTCTAGAGAATCTTTTCAGGGATCTTGAGCACAGGGAGTGTGCACATAATCTGTTTGAAGGAGTGGAAGGCTTTCTGGCAAGCCTTTGTCCAGATCACTTTCTTAGGCTGCTTCTTGGATGTCAGCTAAGTCAAGTGCGCAACAATGGTGCCATACCCCATGACAAACCTCCTGCAAAAAGCATGAGCAGAATTATAGAGGGAAAGGTCTTGGAGAGTAGAGTACTGACTGTGATGCCTCAACTTCAAAGAAACAGTCTCAGGGATGGGTCTTAAACTTCGCATAATCACGGTCAATGTAAATGGTATATCGAATAAGCAAAAGTATGGGGGTTAATAAGATGGCTAACTTCTTTTTCGCCTCAAGTTCTTTTCCTTCAGGAAACACATCTCAAAACAAATACTACAAAGCTCTTTATCCCTAAAAAAGTTTCCAAGGTATATTTTGCCTTTGTTGGGTTGGCAATAAGGGGGGTCGCTATCTATTTTAGCCAAGGGATAGATTGGGGGATTACCCAAGTCCAGAGAGACCCTCACGGTAGATGGATATGGGTCACTGCCAGGATAAACAGCAACATTTTAAATTGTGTTAATTACTATGCACCGTTCATAGATGATCCCACATCTATTATGAAGATCAATGATTTACTTAGAGGGGTTATGGGCCCTATCATCTTCGGGGGGGATTTTAATTTCATCCAAGATTTGGCAAAGGATACTTTGAATAAAAATAAAAAACTACTGAAGCCTAAGACTAAAAAAGTAATAGATGTAGTAAAGCAAGATTATCAGTTAACTGACCCATGGCGTAGAGCCCATCAGGAATTTTCACAGTATACCTGCTATTCCCGTCGATACCAGTCTACATCTCGTATTGATTTTTTTCTTATTTCTCTCTCTTTGAACTGCTCCAGCTCGGAAATTTGGGTTAATTCATTCTCAGACCACTCGCTGGTCAAACTTGAAATAGATGCTAGAAGGAGGATAAGGTCTAGGTGGCAGATGGATCGACTCCTTCTCTCAAACAAGCAATAAGTAACCAGCACAAGAAAATGGATAAAAGAGTTTTTTCAGGACAATAGGGCACAGCAACACTTTTTTCAGTCTGGGGGGCCTTCAAGGCTCAGTGCGGGGGCAGATGGTGGCCTTTTTGGCTGCACAATCAAAAATCCGAAGGACACGAATAGCTGAACTTCAGCTGGCAGTGGACACTGCTTTGTGGAGAAAGAATGCCTCTTGAGGGGGGAAAGATTTAGCGGAGAGCCAGCTCAACAAAGCAAAACAGGAGCTTAGAGAGTTTTTAATCATAGAAGAAATAAATAGATCACTGGCATTTCAGCAGCAAGTCTACGAGGAAAGTCAAATGGTAGGCAAATTTTTAGCCTGGTCCACTAAGGTAAAGCAGGAAGCTGCATTAATCACTGAGCTGCAGGAGCCAGGGACAAGGGCCTTGGTGATCGAAAAGGAAAAGATCGCCAAAATGTTTCTAGACCATGATAACGAGTTAGATGCGACTAAATATATGGCTTCGCAAGAAGCCATACAGCAATATTTTTACGATATAAACCTCCTGCATTTATCAAAGACGCAGGCAGAAGAGATGCAAGCAGATATTTCAGAAGCTGAAATTCAGCAAGCCCTTGTCACCATGCCTCGAGGAAAGGTCTGTGGTAATGACGGGCTTTCAACAGAATTTTATAAAGTGTTTGCTGAGGAGTTAGCACCATTTTTGGTCGAGCTTTTTAACTATGTTAAAGCGAGCGGCGCGGTTCCATCATTTTTTAAAGAATCTATCATTTAAAGTTTTGTAAAGAAGGATCAGAACCCCAGGGACATCAACTCATATAGGCCGATTAGTGTATTAAATTCTGACTATAACATTTTAATGAAAGTCTGGGTGAATTTCTTTACCTCAGTTGCACAAAAGGAGATCCATAAGGACCAGACAGGGTTTGTGGTCGGGAGGTTAATGTAATCTAATACTGGGTTTTTAGTCCAAGCACTTGATTTTCTTAATACTAACCCAACCCCAGCACTTATAATGATGGTCGACGCAGAGAAAGCGTTCGACTTGGTGAACTGGGATGCTCTTTTTTAAGGTCTTGGAAGGGTTGGGATTCCTCCCCAGGTTATTATCATGCTGCGGAATATTTATCAAGGGGTGCAGGCTCAGGTTTTTATTAATTCTAACCTGGCCGGGACAGTCAATATTAGTCGGGGAACTAGTCAAGGCTGTCCTCTGTCCCCCGTACTGTTTACCTTTTTTATCGAACCCCTAGCTATCAGGATCCGAAATAATTTAGAGATAAAAACACCAGTATCAGGAATTTCGAAATAGAAGTTAATATGCAGACAATATTATCCTTTATCTTAGACTAGAAAGGCAACATATCGGACCGACACTGGCAGAATTTGCGCAGTTTGAAATAATTGGAGGATATAAAATCAATCATAACAAGACTGAAATTTTAATAATCAATACTTCTAGTGATTTTCTCCCAGATAATCTTAAATGGCAAGCCCTCTCTCCTGACCCGATTTGATATTTAGGGATATACGTCACCAACCAGTATGCGGAAATCTATAAATTGAATTACGAAGCCATGCTGACATTTTTTTTGGCATTTACTTGATAAATGGTCACTTCTTCCTCTTACATTGATCGGTCATGTTGCCCTTATAAAAATGTCGATTTTACCTTTATTGGTTTTTCTTTTCACAAATGTTCCCATTAAAATGAATGTGGCGTATTTTAAAGAGCTGGAAACAACTTTTTTGACAGTTTATTTGGAATAAGAAGGCTTCGAGGATAAAACTTCCAGTGCTTCAACTTTGATATCAATCAGGGAGGGCTTGCACTTCCCCAAGTTTGTACGTACTATGAAGCAGCCTTTCTAGATATAATAGTGCATTTAATTGACGGCAAGGGCTCTGTCGATAACTTCTTTCTTGACAAAATGGTTCAGGAAGGCGGATCCCAGATCCCGGTCTTCATAAAAACAGCAAAATTTCCCCAAAAAACTAGGTACAAGACATTGCAGGAGTATCATACCAGACTCCAGGCATTCTACTCCATGAAGGCTCATTCCGCAGGGTATGAGTACTTGCAGCTTACAGAATGTAAAAGCTTGGGCCTCCAAATCCAGAACAGCCATCTAAGGTTTTGGAAAGCCAACGGTTTAAAGTGCTGGGTCATTTTATAGTTGGCAGGGGATGTATTAATGGGCAAGAGGTCCAAGCCAGGTGTGGAGAACTGAGCAAGCTTTTTTTTTGGGTGCCTTCAAATTACACGTCTGTTAAATAAGTACTGCTTTCCATCTAGTACAGGTACCATACCGTTCATGGCTGCTCTCTTCAGAACAAAGTTAAGAGGGGTGGGAAATTGGTATTGCCTTCTATTGACCCAAGGAGAGTTCCTGGTGGTTAATACATTTCTAGAAAAGGTTACGCAATGCACTTTCTCAGATCTGGAGTGGCTAGCCATGTCGCAACTTGGCAGCAAGGCTTTAAGAGTGGCCAATTTTAGATATAGCTAGAGTTTGTGTAGCACACCTTGCACTTCTGGGTCTGTGGATTGAATTTTGTAATAGACTTATTTATGATATATATTTTATGTATATTGATACCTAGCCCTTTTTATTCTTGGATTTGCGGTATTTATATTTGCATTTTGTATTTCATCTTTCTATTGGCACTTTTTGCACTTTACATTGGTTGTACTTTGCAGTTTTGCACCTTGCAGTTTTTGTACATCGTATGCCCTGTACTGGGCATCTCTTGTATCTTACCTTGTGTCCCTGTGTGGTTTTATATCGCAAGGTCACAATATTATTGTAGTAATTAGCAGGATGTCGAAAGGCAAACTACAAAAAAATCAAAAATATGATGCTGATCCCTCATGTTCCACCATAGATTCCTACTTAGTACGGGCGGTTAGCGCTATTAATGATGAAATAGATAGGGCTGAACGCCGCCTTTCACTAGAACCAGGCGCGGTGATTGAAGAAATAGTGGATTGTGGGACCAAACAGCACAAAATTACCCCAAGCGGCGAACAAACTACTACCCCTGTGGGAATAGTGAGTACTGGGATTTCTGATACAGATCCAGTTACTCTACCCAGTGGGCCACAACAGCATTCGCCTACTGCCTCACCTACTCCGAAAAGGAAAAGGGGCTGCAGAAATAGCCAAGTAAAAACAGGGACAATTAGTAAAAGTAAAAAAGGCCTTCCATTGAATATTATGGTTAAGGCACTTGAAAAACCCGCTGACTTGCCGCCCCTACCGGATGTGCAAATAGAGTATATTGTAGCCCTGTTTAACCAAAAACTAGAAGCATTTACTAGACCACTCCATGATAAAATAGATAAACTTAATGGAGAAGTTGCCAAACTTAGCGACCTATTAAAACATATTAGTGTTAATCATTGGGAGAATGCAAATGGGCCACAGGGGGTATACTAGACCGAGCAGAACAAGGTATAACTGCTGTGAAAATATTAGCTAGTAACCCTAGCCAAGGAAGTAATCGGGAAGTGCCCAACACAGGCTCCAACTTGACCGTAACTGGTTCTAGAAAGAAAGAGATTACGAGTAATCTATCCTGCATTAGTAGAGGGGATAGGCCCAAAAGGGCAGAGTTGACACAAGCCCCCAAAGAACTAGGGAAAATAGGGAATCAGAGGGAAGAACTGGTATGTCGATAAATTTACCCCCAGAATGCTGCCCATATGTGGCAGTTTTGGTGAAAGTACCCCAACTTGAGCCGGGTCAAAAGGAAACAGACTATGCTCTTAAAAATAAAGTGGTGCACTGGTTAAGCAAGAATTGTGGTTACCCAGTGGATCAAGCTGACCAGATTCTCTTAACAAGAAGAGTTAATTGGATTGGACCCCTAAGAAAGTCCCTACAAGGAGATTGCGTAATTATTAACTTTAGGAACCCTAATTGGGCCAGGACTTCCATAGAAAGAGCGGTTGCAATATCACGCAACGATTTTAATATATCACTCTTACCCCTAGGCTTTTTTTATAATCATCTAAGGCCTATACATAATAGAGCGGGAGTTCAGGAGAAATGTAGAGCTAACCCGGTAAGGTTGGCGCAGTCACATTGTGCATTATCTACTTCTAATAGATTCCTACCACTCAGTTCCCTTGATGATAATGATTGACAAACCATCATTTGCCCGCCGGTTATGAAGGTGGGTTTCCAAGGAACGGGTTTGATGGAGGTGGGGTTAATAGTAGATAGAGAACCAAATACCATTGTGCCTAATTCAAACATGCTTAAGTCCCATCCTAAGGGTTTAAATCCGTCTGTTTTATACTTATCAAATATAGAGAGTGAGGTTAGTCTAGGAGTATATTCAGACGGATATAGAGGGCAATCCATAGAAATGGTTACAAATTTATCAGCATTAATTCCACCTACTAATGAGGGAGATGCTAGAATATGTATATGTGAACGATTTATCAATAGTATAGAGAATTTTAAAGCTAACGGCTATACTATTGCTACATGGAATATAGCCGGACTGGCAAGTAAACAGGATATGCTGGGTTGGGTGGACCTCATTAGTAAATTTTATATAATTTGTCTACAAGAAACCTGGAGTACTATTCCTGTTTACATTGCAGGGTTTACCTCCCATTATTTACTAGCTATACCTTCTACAGCTGGTAGAGCAAAGGGTGGCCTGTTAATCCTTCTGTCGAATAAACTGCCTTTGGTAGTTAAAAGGGTTATCAATGTAGGACACCACTTGCAGCTATTATGGTTGCATCATAAAGATGACCGGGATGTCTTACTAATTAATTTCTACAATAATACTTTCGACTCAACCCGTCATATTATAGTCACTGATATAGAGAGGGAAATAGATAACCTGGTCACAGCTGTAAATACCAATTTTACTATTGTATGGGTCGGTGATTTTAATATTCCAATTTGCACACAATCCTTGACTAAAGTCTGTGGGCTTAGGAGTGAGGAAGGGGATGATTGCATACATTTCCCGCACAATATTTATGGAAATACCCTTAACTCTGTTATGGCAAAATATGATCTCGATCTAATGCAAAGTGCTCGGGATGAGTATGGGAAGGAGATACCTACTTTTATTGGAAGAAATGCTAATACCACGATTGATCATATTTTAGTATCTGCAAATATTTTACATTTATGTTCTACTCCATGGATAGCCGAATTGCTACTTAGTGATCACAACTGTATTATTATGTCTCTGTTTATGTGGGGCAAAAAGTTTTAATTCAACAAATGGCTACCGATAACATCACATTGTGTAGACCTAATGGTACCAGAATCAGGTGGAATGGTACTAATTCTGCTAATAATTTAAAAAAGATTGTTTTGGAATGTGGCAAGGAGATATTCGACTGTCTTGAAATGGAGGTTGAACCAACCATGATACTAACTAATTTTGGTAAAATTAATGATATCATTGATAAGATATTCACTGCCCCAAAAAAGTAGGAAATATAACCAGAATAGGGGTTGGTTTAACCATTCCTGTACCAACGCATTGAGCCAGTTGAAACAAGCACTCTCCAGTAGACCTAGGGATAAAGTGTTAGTCCAAAACTTAAGAGCAGATTATAAACTAGTACTAAAACAGAGGAAGAAGGAGCTCCAAGAGGAGGCTTGGGATAATCTCTCATTAGCTGCGGCTACGTCTGACAATAATTTGTTCTGGGTAACCGTTAACTCAACATTTCTTAAAAATGAATCTTACCCAGAAATTATATGCCATGTCAGCTGTGAGGAATGGGTGTTACATTTTACAAAGATTTTTAACCCCTGCAACGAAGGAACTGAGGAGTCTACAAATCTTAGTAAATGGCCCATTACCCCGCTAAATATCACTCTGGATGAGGTCGAGTTAGGCATCAGAGGAAGCAAAGGAGGTAAAGCACCAGGCCCAGATGGTGTACCCATAGATGTCTATAAAACAGCGCCAGATCTATAGGGGCCCGATACTCACCAGAGTTTGTAATGCAGCAGTCACAGAGGGAGCCCCTATGTCTTGGGGTCAATCAGTTATTATTCCCATCTATAAAAGGGGAAGAAATCGGAAGCCAAGAATTACCGACCGATTTCCCTACTAGATTCATCAGTGAAGGTGATGAGTAGGGTTCTGCTAGTAAGACTGGAAGAGTGGGTTGTAGATAATGGGATTTTAACAAAAGCTCAATATGGTTTTAGAAAGGGGCTAGGTACGTTAGAACAGTGTATTAATTTGGAACTTTTAATTGGCAAATATACATGCGTTAAACAAGGAGGTCTCTTTTTATGTTTCGCTGATCTTAGCAGTGCCTTCGACTTAGTGGACCATGCTATACTCTGGCCAGTTCTACTTAACCTTGGTGCCCCAGAGTCTATTATTCATTTTCTTGCAAGGCTGTACGAAAAATTATTAACTAGAGTTCGGTATGGTCAACGGGGCGAATGCACTCCTAATTTTAAGGTTAAACGTGGCATCCGCCAAGGCTGCGTCCTAGCACCATTGCTTTTTACCTTATTTATTAACGAAGTTGACGCAGTCCTTAAGTCGATACAGGCGGATGCCCCCAAGCAGATGGTCATGATATACCGGTTCTGCTTTATGCAGATGATGCAGTGCTTTTATCAAGGACACCGTTAGGTTTACAGCGATTAATTGATAGGTTCACAGATTTTATTAAGGGGAGGAAGTTGTTGATAAATAAGGCTAAAACATATACAATGGTCTGTGGAATAAAACCCAACAAAATGAAAAGCTTTTTTATAGATGGGGAAAGAGTGGAATCTGTTGACACCTTTTGCTACCTGGGGCTAACTTTTTCATGTAATGGTAAATGGTCACGTGAAATATCTAATGTCCGGGTTAAGATGTCTAAAAGTGCACATGGGGTGTTCAGGTTTGCTTCCAAATTAGGGGATCGTCGTATTAAAGATATGACCGAAATCTATAAAGCTAGATGTGTCTCCATTGCACTATATGGTGCAGGGGTTTGGGGCTACCACCCCAGTTTAGATCTACAAATAGAGGAAAACTCTTTTTTAAAAAAGCTATTGTGCCTGCCAGCATCAGCATCCTCCGAGTTAATCCATCGTGAAGTGGGATTTGAATACCTGTCAGATTTGATTGCACTGAGACCGCTTCTGCTCTGGAGATCGATCTGGTCTAAAGAGGAGACTATATTCACGCAAACAATTATTAAGGACTGTTTGCGATTGGATAATTGTTTTAAGATCCCTTGGTTAAAATACATAGCATATGTTAGCAGAGACCTATTTAAGCTCACGATCTCGAGAAATCCGATTGATGTGATAGGTCTGCCCAAACAGGAGATGAGGAACATATTTCTGTCCAATAAGGAGTGTAGGATGAGAAATGTGGAGAAACAACCTACATATCAGCTTTATCAACTGTATATAGACTTTGTTGGTTTTCAAAGTTATCTATCACTAGTTTCAAGATCCTCTCACCGTTTTGTACTAACGAGGATGAGACTAGGTCTTGTCCATCATCTAGTCGCGTTCCCAGAAACGAAAAAGCATCCAGTCACCCCATGTCCATGTGATAAGCACACCAAACAGAGCACTATGCACTTTTTATTATTATGCGATTTGTATTTGAACTATAGAATCGTCTATTTAAAACCATTGTTTAAGAAATATAATGTCACAACTTTTAATGCTGCTATGAGTCTACTGTTTACATTAAAAGAGCCCGAGATTTGTTTTTATGTGACGACATTTATTTTAAAATCTATTCATGCTAGGAAAAGTATGGTCTTTTAATATCAATTGAATCTATATTTTTATAATTGCACTAAACCGATTGTATATATACTATATCAAACTGTAATTGGATTTTAATGTTTGTGTATGTATGTTTGCTTTTATGGTTGCTACCCAAACCGAATAAAGCTTTCTTTGAATTGAATTGAGTACTTGCAGCTTACAGAATGTAAAAGCTTGGGCCTCCAAATCCAGAACAGCCATCTAAGGTTTTGGAAAGCCAACGGTTTTAAAGTGCTGGGTCATTTTATAGTTGGCAGGGGATGTATTAATGGACAAGAGGTCCAAGCCAGGTGTGGAGAACTGAGCAAGCTTTTTTTTTGGGTGCCTTCAAATTACACATCTATTAAATAATGCTTTCCATCTAGTACAGGTCCCATACCGTTCACGGCTGCTCTCTTCAGAACAAAGTTAAGAGGGGTGGGAAATTGGTATTGCCTTCTATTGACCCAAGGAGAGTTCCTGGTGGTTAATACATTTCTAGAAAAGGTTACTCAGGAAACGCAATGCACTTTCTCAGATCTGGAGTGGCAAGCCATGTCGCAACTTGGCAGCAAGGCTTTAAGAGTGGCCAATTTTAAAAGAATGCCTTTTTTATCACGTTGGATGGCGTACTATACCCCCAGAGCACTCCATAAGATGCATCCAGAAATGGAGAATAGATGCTTTCTCTGTCAGCTAACGGGTGAGGGAGGCTGGCTTCATACTTTTTTCACATGCCCAATGCTAGAACAGTTCTGGGAGAGAGTTTTCACCGCTCTCAGCCTTGGATTAAAGAAAAGATTGGATCCTGAGGCAGCAATAGCACTTTTTGGCTTTGTTAGCCAGAGACAAAATCTATCAATGTCCAGAGGGGAAGAGACATTCGTCGTGATTGCCTCTTTTGTGGCGCACTCTCTGATTCTCCAGAACTGGAGGACTACCAAAGTAGCAGCCTATGTAGAATGGCACAATAAAATTATTCGAACAAGAATATTTGAAGAGGCCTATGCTAAAAGGGTCGGTGCTACTAAAAGATACACCACTGTATGGAGATATATGGAACAGGTGGAAAACCGGCAAGTGTAGAGGGAAAATGTAATGCCAATTTATCTCAGCATAGTTGCACTTGATTTTAGGTAAAAAATGTACTTTATGGGACTTGAATGCACTGCACTTTATCAAATTGTATCTGATGGTCTTTTATCAATGCGTGGAAAAAAAAGAAATTTGCAATGTTAATTTATTCCAGTATATTTGCACTTTGGTTTTAGGAATTGTCCGCACCTCGGGGTGGAATACAAGTTGATGCACTTTATTTAAGGTTCAGGTAGGGAAAAAAGACTTACTTTCGGGACTTGAATGCACAGCACTTTATTAAAGTCTACTTGAATTTGCCCGATTAATGCCTACTATTGTATATAGATGATGGAAATTTGAACGTTGCACTTTAGAAAAGGAATCTATTGAGAATATCATTATTTCTGTTAAAGTCGCTTTAAATGTTTAAGGCTTGGTGTCCATTCCTGAAATCGATTTTGTGTAATAGACCACTGTTTAAATCTATGTTTCTGCTCAATAAAAAAAAAATGAGAAAAAAAAGACAAACCTTCTGAAATATCCAGTGAAGACCAGGAAGGCCCTCACATCAGTCTGAGTTTTCCTCCGCCCAAAAAGTGTCCCAAGTACACCACAGACCGCTTCCCTATCTGGCTCTTACTGGCCTTAATAGTCAGGTCTGTCTGCTGCAGGGCCTGAAGCACTTTCTTCAAGTAAAAGAGGTGGTTCTGCCAGCTGTTATTAAAGACAGCTATGTCATCCAGGTAAGCAGCACTGAAGGGCTTCATACCAACCAGGACCTGGTTCACCAGCCTCTGGAAGGTGTCAGGGGCATTTTTCAGCCCAAAGGGCATCACTCTAAATTGAAAGTAGCTCTCTGGGGTGGAAAGGCCAGCCTCTCTTTTTCAGTAGGGCAATTTGACAGTACTCGCAAGTCAAATAAAATGTACTCAGGAACTTTGCAGTCCCTAATCCATCAATGAGCTCATCAGCTCGGGATGGGGTGAGCATCAGTCTTAGTGACTCAGGTGATCCCCCTGTAGTCCACGCAGAACTGGAATTCTGGGGCAGCGCCTGGTGTGGCAGCTTTAGGTGCCAGCACCACTGGACTGGACCAGGGGCTACTGTAGTGCTCATTCCCCCCTAGTTCCAACTTTTCAGAGGCCTCCTCTTTCACACTGTCCCTCACTTTGTCAGACACCCTTTAGAATTTATTTTTGACAGGGGGGCTGTCTCCAGTACCAATTTTATGGGTACATAGATGCGTAAGCCCAGGATTGAGGTAAAACAGAGAGGCAAACTGTCTCAATAACTGGTGACAGCCCCTCTGATGCTCTGAGGTCAAGGTAGGGGTGAGGTTGATACCCTCCACTGATCCATCTTTCTCTTTGACCGACAGGAGATCAAGGAGAGGCTCACTCTCCACCTCCTCCCCGACATCTGTCACCAGCAGCATGGTGACCTGAGACCTCTCATAGTGGGGTTTCAAGTGGTTGATATGTACCCTTAAGGGGGTTTTGTGGGTCTTGAGATCCACCAAGTAGGTGACATCTAGTCGAGTGATACCGGGTTAAAGTAAAAAAAATATGGCTGACCGTGATGGAGTGCTGGTTAGATACAAGAAGTGGATTGGGCCCGGTCGGCGCTTACCTTCAGACTTAAAAGAAATTTTGAGACAAATGTTCTGAGAAAGTAAAGTTCAGCAGGGCAAGGCTGCAGGAGATGTCCGAGAAGGGAGTGTCATTGTGGGGGAGCCTTGGGTCAAAGCCACAGTGAAGATTTCTACGTTCAGACTTAGGGGCATATTTTCAAGAAATTGTTGTAGGGCAGCACCGCAAGGCTACTTGCTGCATTGCCTTACGCCAATTCGAAAGGACAGGAGTGCACCGTATTTACAAGATGTGGTGCATTCCTGTCCTTTCAGCCAGTGCTGACGCACATTTTGCAGCCATGCTCCAACACAGGCACCCTTGCACCATAGTGCAAATGTGTCTGTGTTGTTGGCATGATTATGTTTGTGCAGGAAGAGGCGTTTTCCTACTTCTATGTGTGCGGCAGAATGTGGCACATGTGGAAAGAGGAAAGAATGAGAAGAAATGTAAACATTTCTCCTCGTTATGTTTGCACTAGGGAGGGAAAAGGTTTTGGCGCAGCCCCTGGTTTACATGATGTTGTAAATCCAGGGGCAATGTCAAATTCCATGGGTGTTGCATGGGAAAACCCACAGAAACCTCCATGGAATGCCTCTTTATTTATTTATTTGAGATTTGCAGCATGCCTGGTTACTCCAAGGAGTGTCCCCGCACTAAGCAATAGCACCAAGTCAAAGTAAAAAAAGTCAGAAAACAGGTAAGGCCCACTAGTTCTACTCTGCCTAAAGAGCCAGGTCTTAAGGTCTTTCCAGAACCTTGCCTCTAAAGGTTCGAGTCAGAAAACAGGTAAGGCCCACTAGTTCTACTCTGCCTAAAGAGCCAGGTCTTAAGGTCTGACCAGAACCTTGCCTCTAAAGTAAGCTATTTATTGTATAAGTTATTAAAAACCTTTACTAAAAGGAATTGCTCAAGACGAAAGTTCATTAAAAAAGTACACTACAATTTCATCATTTATACAAACAACAGAAAAAAAAGAGCTATGGAACAGTTTGGCCTAGCCCTGCGTTTCCTTTTCAGCTGACTTGTGCCTTGCTCTGACAGAATGTCTCTTCATCTGATGAGCTTTGGATCGGTCCTTAGTACCAAACATGTAATATAAAAACATGAGTCAATAAAATGTAGGGGTTACATTTATATTTAAAAATAGCAAAATTAATAATATCGTTTATCAGGCTCGTGGTCTATTTTTATAATAGAGATGCAACAGGACCATGGCTTCTCAAGTGCCCAATAGTTCTCAATGTGGTGAGAGGAGAGTTTTTTGTATCAGGCGTTTCCCCAGTGAAAGAATGCCAATTCCAGAGAGTGGTGAACCCTTGATTGGAGCTGTTTATGGTGCCCCGGATCTCTTTATTTTCTCCTCTACTGCCCCCATGAATTGTACGAACCGGCATGCCAGCTGTGTGTCTCCTCCACCAAAACAAGCCTTAACTGCTTGTCTGCAGGTTCTTATTAAGCCTGGGCGTAGTTCGCGAAGTAGCGCTACGCGAAGCTACACAAAGTGCAGTTCGCACTACGCGAGCTATGCGTAGCACTACGCGAACTGCGTAGTGCACTGTTCGCAATGATTGCACAGTGCCGGACGCTTGTCCGCACTGTGCAATCATTGAAAACGGCATCTTGCACAGTGCGAGCTGTCTTTAACTGCCGCTCGAGTAGATTTTTACTCGAGCGGCAGCTTTCTCAACGCGGACTGGTAGTTTCTCATCGCGAGCGGTCGCGAGCATACGCGACCACTCGCAATGAGAAACCTGACCTCCCCGCGTTGAGAATCTCGCCGGGAGGTTTATTTTCCACGCTCGCGATCGGCAACTTGATGTTGCTGATCGCGAGCGAGGAAAAAGTCTCGCCGGGATGTCATTTTGCTTGCTCGCGGTCGCCAACTTGACGTTGAGGACCGCGAGCAAGCAAAAAATGACCGCTGCACTACGCTACGCTACGCGTGTTTGCACTGTGCTACGTGCAATTCGCATTGTGCGAAGTAGCGCAAACTTCGCAAACTACGCGAGCGTAGCGTAGTGCTTTGCCCAGGGTTAGTTCTTATCCTCTTGATGTTAAAGATTGATTTCAAAAACAAGCGTCGTTCTGAGTCCAGTCCGCGGCAGATGCATAGTAGATGCGTGATACTCTCTTCTGCTTTCCAGCAAAGGCGGCACTTAGTTATTTCTGCGGATCGCTTCCATGGTGGAAGGCGCGGCAGGACAGGAAGAATTCCCAGTCTAAACCGGAGATATTTCTCTTTTAGTCTCCTGCTAAAGCCAGCACACAGATAATTTTGCGGGCCAAGGTTTGTATAACTCTGCAGCACACACCAACCGTGAGACCTTTCCCTGAGCGCTTCTTTGTCCTCTAGTGCTGATAGCCTTTTTACTGTCTTATTTACCAAAGACTTGAAGCTGTTCTGCGTTCCCGTAGTTGCCCAAAGCTCTTTCAGGCCTAGGCGATTTATGGATGCGGTCAGGTAATCTCTTGGGGTGCAGGCTTTGCTTGAGTTTATCTCTTTCCATAGATGGAAATTCAGAGAGCTCTTATCGGAGGTTCTGATCCTAAACCAGCATTTCACATAAGCGGCGTTTCGAGCTATTTTTTGCGACTGTAGACCAAGCTCCATCCTGATTTGTGCGGGAGAGACATAATTTGGTAGGCTAAAAATTATTCTTGCTGATCTCAACACAGTTTGCTCCAAAGTGTCCTCATCTTTTCCCCTAAGGCACTCGCTCCCGTAAGTGATAGCTGGGATTAACTTTGCTTGTAGAACTTGTAGTAAGGGGAAAAAGCTTGGCCCAGCAGTTTTAAGTTTCAGAGATTTTAGAGCTACCGCTATGGAGTTTCCTCTCCGTTTTATGGCTTCTTTTTGTGGTTTGAAAGTACCTTTCTCGTCAAGTATCACCCCTAGGTACTTGTATTCCGCCACGACTTCCATGGGTGCACCTGCAAAGTTCCAGTGAAACCCGGTTGTGTTCTTTTTCGGGTTAAAGCGCATGATCTTTGACTTATCTAGGTTGATGGTTAAACCGTTAGAAGCTACGTGTTTGACAGTTGTATTTAGCAGGTGCTGAAGCCCGATTGGAGTTCGGCTAATTAGCACGACATCATCAGCATACAGTAGGTTAGAGAGTGACAGCCCCCCTAGCCTGGGTGCATGTGAGGTACTGTTGTTTAATTCTGAAGTAAGATCTGCCATAAACAGGTTAAAAAGCGTGGGGGCCAGCACGCACCCCTGTTTCAATCCCCTTGTAGTTGGTATTCTCCTTGACAGATATTCACCGGTTCCTAGCTTTACTTGAACCCAAGTGTTAGTATTTAGGAGGATTATCTGCTTTAATAGCGCTACTGGAATTTCCATCTTCGCTTGTTTAGCCCACAATTTGTGCCTGTTTATACTGTCAAAAGCAGCAGAATAGTCAATGAAGCAAAAAAAGAGGGGGAGATTTGCTGCTTTGGCGCCGTCCATCAATAGCGTCAGTGCAAGTAGATTTGTGATGGTCCCTGTGCCTTTGGAAAAGCCTGTCTGATTGATAGGGATGAGCGCTTTTTCATTTGCCCATGCTGTTAATTCGTCCAGGAGGAGACCAGCGTAGTATTTTGCCTCGACATCTATTAGGGCTACAAGTCTGTAGCTGGTTGCTTTATTCTTATCTCCCTTCTTGTAAATTGGAGATATTATGGAGCCTTTCCAGGAGTCTGGAATACCGGCCCCTTCTCCTATGGTGTTAAACACTAATAGTAATTCGGCCGCCCAGTAGTTCGGATCAGTTTTGAATAACGTTGGGGGGATGCCGTTGGGGCCAGGTTAGCCCTCTGGCCTACCTTTGGCTACTCAGTTTTTAATCTGCAAAGTCGTAAAATGCAGATCTTTTGTTGACCTCCTGCTAGTGTTTCCATGGGGGCTCAGCTGGTTGGGCTGACCTGACCCCGCTGGTGCTGTAGCGGTACTTTCCCCTTTTGAGTTGAAGTGTTCCAGAAGGTGGCCTGCCCAGGTTTCCTCTGTTAGGTGGGAATTGATACCCTGCACGTTGGCGTTACCTAGGTTGTTTATTGTTCGCCAGAATTTTGCGCTCTGATTTGTCTTTGCGTCATACAACAGCTTAGGCCACAGAGTACCTTCTGCTACCCTTTTTTCTTCATTGATTTTAACTGCGCAAGGGTTTTTTGCCTCTAAAGGTTCGAGTCTCAGGTTCAATGGCATGGAGTTCCACAGCCTGGCTGCCTGAAGTCTGAAGGAGCTGACCCCAGACGCGGTCTGCGCACTTTGGGAATCACTGCCAGAGCTGCTTCACTGGATCTAAGATATCTGGAGGGGATATAGGATTAAATCAGGGGAAAAAGATAACTAGGACCTCTCTGATTCAGTATCTTGTGCGTAAGACAGAGAGCTTTAAAAGAGACTCTGCGCCTAATGGGAAGCCAGTGCAATTCAGCAAGACCCATACTGATGGTATGCCATTTTGGAATTCGTAATAACATCCAGGCTGCTGCATTCTGTACTCTTTGAAGCATTCCCAGTCTGCCTTTGGAGACCCGAGATAGAACACATTGCAATAGTCAAGCCAGGACACCAAAAAGGATTATATTACTGTTTTTTTTTAGCTGAATCCGTTAAGAGCCCTAGAATCTTCTGCAGCAACCTCAGCACACCAAAACAAGTGCCCACCGTGGCCTTGATCTGACTATCAAAGGATAACTGTGCATCAAAAATGATGCAGTGGGAGCAAGATGGCGGCAGGCTAGGCTAGGCTGCTGCAGCAGCTCAACGATGTGATCCAGTGACCTTCTCCCGATGGTATGAAACTCGCCCTGGATGAATCATAGAGGATGATCCTATCTATGCTGAACCTACTGTTTAAAATCATCGAGGAGAAGATTGGCCACGGGGCATACACTATAGAAACAGAAACAGAATCAGCGGTATTGCAACAAGAATTGGCCCTTACCTGCTGGAGGATCTGGCGATCACTGAGTTTTGGCTGTGATTGCAGGTCGGACTGCGAGCGGCGTGGATCCTCGACTGACCCGTTGAGGGCGCAACGCTGTGGGGAGCTGGTAAACATGAAGCCAAAGGGGCCTCCGGCGACTCGGGCGAAAGCAGGGAAGAACTCGTCAGCGGACAGTCCTCCTTCGGGGGGGTACAACCGCTACACCGGTGAAGTCCCGAGCGCTGGATGGTGGAGCTGCCGGATCGGGGACGGGAACAACGCGGTTGCCGGGACGACGGGGCCTGAATCTGACCCGGAAGGATCCTCTGGGGAAAGCGGTGCCCCAGCAGTGTCCTGCCGGCCCATCAATTGCAGAGCTGCTAACCGGAACAAAGAGCCGCGAGAAACTGATGCAGCAGGTTAATGTGGCTGACAACGAAGTGACAGGAGCGCTGGTGGAGGATGGGATGGGCGCACCGAAGAATGTCCCACCCAAGCAAGATTCCGGACCCGAAACGACTGACGAGTCCGGGCAGGTAATGGAGGTACTGGAGGAGGTGGGGGAAGCTGCCCTGGAGGATCCCCCAATTATGCTCACCCTACCCGAGGTACCCAATATACCTGATGCCCCAAGTGTGACTAATATCATAAAAACAGGCTCAAGAGAGATCGCAGAGTTATGGGGGGATCAAGTGGAGAAGAGCGTGGTGGATGATACTGATGTAACTGCTAATGTGGAGGGGGGCAGGACAAACGGGAACGGCCACAACAGGCAGGGGATAAGCGAGCCCAGCACAACGATAACCCAGCCCAGGAAACTTTGGCAGAAGCCTATTCGTGCAAAGTATTAGGTCCAGCGCTAGGCATGACTGACCTAACTGGCTCTATGGGGGAAAGCTCGGAAAGCTCCCTGCAAAAGGGTAAATGTGCAACAGCAGCTACAAGTGGGGATATATCACACGTACGACCTAAACACCCAGCACAGAAAATCTGTCAGGGGGGAGAAGCAGATACAGAAATGACGGATTACTTCTACTCACTATCAGAGGGTACAGAATCATTGGCTGGATCACTATCCTCGACTAGTAGCAGCGAAGTAGAAGATGCAAGTGAAAGCCCCCATGACACTAGTGGAAGGGACTCCGCCGCGACAATACAGAGATAAAAAAAAAGCAGCGAGCCGTTTAGGTCAAAATAAAGTGGGCGAACAAGACTTGAACTGGGATTACTCACCCTCCAGCTTGTTAGTAGGGGACGCAATTAAATCTCCCCGTAATTTAGAATCAGTGGAATCCGTGTCTACAGCAACTGTGGATGCAATTTTGCAGTCAGTCATGGCACATCGGGAGGAGTCCAGACAGGATAATAGGCGGTCCCAAGTAGCTGTTTGTAAAATCCAGGGCTCAGTTCGTAAAATAGCCAATATATGCAGCGAAATCTCGGAACGGCTAACCGATCTTGAGTCAAGAACTGGTACTATCGAGGCCGAAATGATGACAACAAAAGTACAGACTTCATCTCATGAGGCTAGACTTGTAGATGTACAGTGGAAGCTTGAAGACCAGGAGAACCGCCAACGAAGAAACAACCTGCGGTTCCTAGGTATTCCTGAACATGAAGGGTGTACGGATATCCGCCGCTATATGGTCGATTTGCTAGCCAAAGCATTTTCCGAGGTTGAAGGTTGGAACTGGGGCCAGGAAATTCAACGTGCTCACCGGGTCCCTATGAGGATGAAACAGCAGGCAGGCTCGGACGTCAGACCACGAGCAGTACTTGTGTTCTTTGGTAATTATCTCCTTCGCCAGATCATCTTTGAAAAAGCCAGGCCGGATCGCAAACGTCGGCTGGAAGATATTGAATTCTTCACTAGACCTGATTTCTGTCATGTGACTGTTGAGAGACGTTGGAGACTACGTCAAATGATAAATCCTTTTCAAGAAAAAGGAGCTCAGGCCTACCTCCTGAACCCGGCTAAACTAAAAGTTATAATTGGGGATAGGGTTCGGCTTTTTACATCAGAAATTAAAGCAAAGGAATTTTTGGATGAACTGATTAGGAAAGGCTAGGGTGCCTGTGCTGGCCTAGGCAGTATGGAACTGAGCAATAGCTAGATTTAAGACTTAAATCTTTTTTCTCTTTTTCCTTAGGGTATGATATATAGGTAGATGTTTGGTTTCTTTTTTTGTCTTTGGGGTCTCTGGCCATTTGAATAGCAACGGTGGGGGTAAGCAAGATGAAGGGTGTTTTTAGGATATTGGGGTGTAGTTCAAGATATATTTTTTGTTGTTTGAAGTGGGAATGAATAGAAACTTCTGAAGAATTGGTGAAGATTTATTGAATATGGGGAGGGAGCACATGGATCATGTCAAGAGCCGCATCATCCTTACTAGACCATTGGTCTAGTTGCTTCCAAGGGTGGGAGGTTCAAGGGGTGGGGGTAGGGGGAAGGAGGGGGGAGATACAGGGCGCGGGAGGTAGGGAGGAGAGAGGGAGGACATGGAGGGGGGCGGTGGCGAGGGTGGGGGGGAGAAAAAAGCCAGATAAGATGTATAAAGCAGGCAAAGGCAAAAAAAAAGAGTGATAGACTTAGGATTATAGAACAATATAGTCGGTTACTTCAAGCAGTGGGGTATGGATAAGTTAACAATATGTACAGTTAATGTGGCTGGGTTAAATGACAGGGCTAAGAGAGATAAGATCTATGAAATATTGCGTTATATTAGCCCAGGAGTAATCTGTTTACAAGAAACCCATATCTCATGGAATAACCGGGCAGTCTTACAAATTCGGGGTTATGATCTGGCGGTCTGTTCTTCACAGACATCCTTGACAAGAGGAGTGGCGATATTTATCAAACAATATCTTGGGGTTGGGAAACGCATCTTAGCAGATAAATGGGGTCGATGGGCAATTGTTTCATTAAGGGCGGGATTAACAATTGGGACTATTTATGCCTCCAATCAAGATGACCCAGAAATCTGGGAAGAACTTGAGATAGAGTTAGCTACATGGCCGGCCCCATTAATCCTCTGCGGAGATTTTAATATTCACACAGGGACCCTTTCTGGGGCAGACATAAGCTACACGGGGAGGAAACCAAAGGTTAATAGAGCTATAAATACACTAAAAAGTACCCACGGGCTAGTGGATGTCTGGCAGGCTAAGAAGGGGAAGGACCCGGGCTATACATATTTCTCATACCCCCACCAGAAGAGTGTGCGCCTGGATTATTTTTTGGCTTCGACTCATATTCTCGGAGAGGCAGAGATTGCTAAATTGCCTAGAATTTTTCGGATCATAATCCGTTAATGCTGGGAATTGTATATCAAGGCAGCAAGCAGAGACCCTGCCCATGGACGTTTGATAGGAAGTTAACTGTTGATGAGGATTTTTTGAAATTTCTTAAACACTGGGCTGAGGAATACTGGGATGCTAATCGCTTTAGTGCTTCACGCGCAGTTGTGTGGGACGCATTTAAAGCTACTCTTCGGGGTCAAGTGATAGGTTTTAATGTGTGTGAATTGTGCTTACTGTCAATTGAATTTGAAGTCCTCTGTCCACTTTTAAAAAAAACGAATCTTATCTGTTTTTATTTGTTTTAAAATTACTCGCTTTCAGCTTCAGTGAACTTGCACCTCACTGGGCTGATAACGGGGACGGACGGCGTTGCGTTATTACTTCCGCCTGTCCATTAGGACATTTACCTGGCCCGGAAGTAAGCAGGGCGCCTTCCCGCCCGAGATGCTTTACCGGGGGGATATAAGCACGGCCGCACGGCGGCCGCGCCGCCGGCGCGCCAAAGGCAAGCCCGTCTGCGCCCGGCCCGGGCTTAGGGCTGGGGATGCTGCCAGTTTTAAGCCCCATCCTGCCTCTATAATCACCTATACTGGGGAACAACTACGAGCCTTTAACATAAAGGATAGGTGTGACCGAAAAACTGGTATTAATATCGATCCATGTTTGATTCATTTTAAATGTATTATCTGTGGGTTTTCTTACCATTTATCTGACCTACCCCAATTATCTCTTAGTCAGGAGCATCTATCCGCTGTAAAGAATGTGACAAAATCAGTGTCAGGCTGTCTTATCAATGCACGGTCATTGTGTAAACACGCGTCTGAGTTTGCTCTGCTTATTGAAACACATGGTGTTGATGTGGCCTTTATTACTGAAACCTGGGAGATAGCTCTGCAGGTCCTGACTTGGCATTGGCGACTCCCTCAGGGTACACACTATTTAGGCAAGACCGAGCAGGTAAAAGAGGAGGAGGACTGGCCGTTCTGTTCCCAAGTACATGGAAAGGGGTTTTTACCTCTCAGTACAATGGGCCCACCTTAGAATCCTTACTTTTAAACTAACGATAGGTAACCATTATGCTTTTAATGGTTTGTTATGCTACCGACCCCCAGGCCCCCGGGCTAACTTTCTGATGAATATTGGTACCTCTCTGGATGTCATATCCCAGTCATCGGACTTTACACTCCTAGGTGACTTTAATATTCACCTGGAGGATCCACTGGATAGTGATGCTGTACACTTTATTGATATTGCAAATAGTATGGGCCTTACTCAGCAGGTGATTGGCAGTACACATTTGGGGGTCATTTACTGGATGGAATATTTACCAGTAATGATCATCTACAATGTCTTCCTCCATTGCCTATTATATGGTCGGACCATAAAGCTATTATGTTTTCGTTTCCGGTACAATACCCCCAGACTAAGAAATTGATAAATAGGCAGCGGAAAATGATCCGGCCCTGGAATAAGCTGCCAGTGGGTATGTTTGAATCTGCATTAGCCTAAAATTCTCCATCTCCCTCAGGAGACTCAAATGAAGCTGTTGCTGCTTTTGAGGACTGGCTAAAAAGTCAATAGACCAAGTACTACCAGCTAAATGCATCTCTAGTCATAGGTCCAGACCTACCGAACCTTGGT
Source organism: Calotriton arnoldi (assembly GCA_963921515.1). Taxonomy (NCBI): domain Eukaryota; kingdom Metazoa; phylum Chordata; class Amphibia; order Caudata; family Salamandridae; genus Calotriton; species Calotriton arnoldi. The sequence continues at coordinate 1,310,594 of CAWUFW010002670.1, read as the reverse complement.
ACTCAGAGCAGCTTAGGATACAAAAACAAAAATGTCGCCGTCTGGAAAGGAAGTGGAGATCCTCAGACGATTTGGAGGATAAAGCTAACTATAAATCGGCTTTGCTTGAGTATAAAAAACTTATCGATAAGGAGAAAACCAGCTATTTTACCACAGCTATACTTTCAGCAAAAAACTCGTCAAAGGAACTTTTTTTGACGGTTAAACGATTAGCCAATTGCTCTGTAGCGGCTGACTCACCTAAAACTCAGGCATTCTGCGACAGGGTGGCTACGTTTTTCCAGGATAAAGTTAAGGCGGTCTATAATGGACTCATCAAGTCCGCGGATCTAGGAATGGTTCTTTCTTTAGAGGCTGCTGCTAGACCTGGGATCACCGGACTCATTCCCAGTACTCACGCTGAATACAGGGACCATCCTGAACTATCAGCCTTTCCAATACTGACAAGGGAAGCAACAATTAACTTGTTGAGATCCACTAAATCAGTCTCTCTACTGGACTTATGCCCTCCAAAGATCTTTCATCTTCTACCAGAGATCTTTGCCTCTCATCTGTTGCCCATTTTTAATCAAATGTTCTCTTCTGGTCTATTCCCTACTAGTTGGAAATTGGCATCCGTGCTTCCCCTTTTGAAGAAGCCAAATCTTGATGAGACTGACCCCAATAATTACCGCCCAATTTCCAGACTTCCGCTGCCAGCAAAGATGGTGGGGAAGGCCATGAATAATACTCTATCAGACTATATTGAAAAGCATGGCCTTCTCGATGACACTCAGTTCGGGTTTCGAAAACATCATAGTACCGAACTGGCGCTGATCACATCATCTGAACTGATTAGGCAGACAGTCGACGCTGGGGGCAGTGCAGCACTTGTGCTGCTTGACCTCTCCGCCGCATTTGATACGGTGAACCATCAGAAACTTTTGGAAGTTCTGAGGGGAATTGGGGTCAAAGGAAATGCACTTTCCCTTCTTGAATCATTCCTGTCTGGCAGGGAACAATTTGTGGCCCTAGAAAATTTTAAATCACCCAATTTTATACTTCCATGCGGTGTGCCACAGGGATCGTCCTTGAGCCCGACTCTTTTTAACATTTATGTGGCACCACTGGCGAAGTTAATCAGGTCCCTAGGCTTTTCGGCTGTATCTTATGCCGACGACACGCAGATCATCGTCTCAGTGTCAGGATCCCCCACTAACACTATGGAACAGTTCCATACCTGCCTTCGTCAGGTTGGGGACTGGATGGCTGCCAATTGTCTAAAGCTTAACTCTGGTAAGACGGAGGTCCTACTTTTTGGTGCTCATACTGATTTCTGGTCACCTGATCTCTGGCCTTTGGAGCTTGGGCCATTTCCTACGCCAGTGACCAAGGTTAAGAATTTGGGAGTCATTTTTGATTCCAAACTCTCATTTGAAAACCATGTTAACCAGGTTACTTCTCTTTCTTTTTACACGCTAAAGCTTTTGAGAAAGATCCTCCCATTTATTCCAGCTGAGCTACGTAAACTGGTAATCTCCGCACTCGTTCTGTCAAGAGCCGATTACTGTAACGGGCTTTTTATCAATCTTCGGAAAAAATGCCTGTCTAAATTGCAGGTTGTACAGAATGCTGCGGCTCGGCTGCTGCTGAACATTCCAAGACACAAATCTGTGTCAAAGGTGCTCAAGGATTTACATTGGCTGCCTATAAAAAGACGTATAGAGTTTAAGGTTTTATGCATTGTTTTTAAGACCACACAGGATATAGGACCAGGTTTTTAAAGAGGAACTTGTTACCTCACATTCCAGTCCGTTGTCTCCGCTCATCCTCTGCCCATGATTTGATTATTCCCAGGGTAAAGAAATGCTCCTGGGGGGTAGAAGTTTTCTGTTTGGCGCAACTAAGTTATGGAATTCCCTCCCAATAGGATTGAAACAAGAAACACATCTGTTAGCTTTCAGGAAATCACTAAAGACATGGCTGTTTAATCTTTAACATATCTGCGATCCTCCTAGTTTAAATCCTGTTTTTGATGAGCAAGCGCCTTGACACCCTTGGGTGATTGTTTCGCGCTCTACAAATCTCCATTTCATTTCATTTCATTATGTAGGTCAACTGCGGAAAAAACGTAAAGAGCATATCGAGGCTCTTCTGATGAATCTATCACAGCAAGAGATCGAACAGACGGAAAGGTTAGGGCAGGGGGAGCCGGACAGAGTAAAGAAGATCAATGAGGAAATAGCCATAACTAAAGCTGAAGTTAATAGTATATTTCAGGTACAAGCTGCCCAGGCTTATCAGGCTCATCTAAAGGAGAGGTATGAGTATGGGGAAAAATCTGGCAGACTCCTAGCCCATAGGATTAGGCAGCGGGACTCACAGAACCTTATAGGGGAAATAAAGAACCCCGAAGGGCAATTGGTTAACACCGCGGCAGAGATTATGGGGGTATTCGAGCAGTTTTATAGGAATTTATATCAGATGGATGATAGTGGAACAACAAACGGGGGAAATATCTGGAATTATTTAGGATCTAATAGGCTGGAACCAGAAATTTGTTTGGAATTGGAAAAGGAAATTTCAATTGAAGAAACCGTGACTGCTCTAAATAATTTGGCTTTGGGGAAAGCATCCGGCCCCGATAAGATCCCAGTAGAAATCTATAAGGCACTCCAATCCATCTTAGCCCCAATATTGCAAGATCTATTCCTCGATGTACAATATCATGGGATTCCGCCAAAATCGTGGCAAGACACTGAGATAGTAATATTCCTCAAAAAAGGGAAACCTCCGGAGTTACCGGGGTCATATCGGCCTATTTCATTAATAAATTCGGACGCGAAAATGTATTCAAAGATTCTTGCGAATCGACTCCGGGGGATCATAGCCAGATTAGTCTCTCCTTGGCAACACAGCTTTATACCCGGTAGGGGTACTACGGATCATATCCGGCGTGTGATTTCTTTGATTGATATAGCAGAAGTCAGGGGAGACGATCTGGCTGTGATCCTCTTGGATGCCGAAAAGGCATTTGATCGGGTGGTATGGCAGTCCTTGTGGGAAATCCTGGCGGCACGAGGGTTTGGCCCACGGCTGATCACGGCATTACGGGCACTGTATTGTAATCCAACTGCAAGGGTTCGAGTGATGGGGGATACATCCGGGATAATACAGGTAGTACGGGAGACCAGGCAGGGTTGTCCTTGTTCCCCGATTCTCTTTGCGTTATATATTGATCCTCTGGTTGCCCAGCTAATTTTAAACCCGGCAATAGAACCATATCGAATTAACGGCTACGAGACAAAGGTTTTGGCCTACGCGGACGATATTGCGGTGATTACATCTAAACCAGAGTTGGCAATTAGAGAGATCGAGGAGGTGGCAGAGAGGTTTGGGAGCTGGTCCGGATATCGTTTAAATAAGGGTAAGACTCAGATAATCTGCTCAGGACAATGTTCATTTCAAGACCAGCGGAAGATGGACATTGCCGTCTATTTGAGGGGTTAAAATTAGCTTTAATTTGGCTCATCTATGGGCTATTAATCTTGATCCTATGTTGAAAGATATTAGTATGGAGCTTCGGCGGATTGATCAGCTACAACTAACTATTGTGGGTAGGGTTAATGTTCTAAAAATGAAGTTTTTCCCAGAATTTTGTATTTATTTCGCTCAGTCCCCTTAGAGCTCACGTATGATATAATCCAGAGGATGGATACTATGTTTTCAAATTTTATTTGTAATTATCATAAAGTGAGACGTGCTTTGAAAACATTAACCCTCCCACGGGAGAGGGGAGGCTGGGCTGTCCCGAATCTGCTTTTTTATTATTGGGCAGCCTCCCTACAACAGATGGGCACCTTGTTAGCAGAGGACGGGATGGGACGCGAGGACTCTCTGCCTTCTATATATCAGCTGTCTATGGGGAGGGAAGCAATATGACTTTTCCTTAGGCAGTGGGAGTCTAGGTATTATAAGAACATACGATTTCTTAGCATCAAAGCAGCAAGATCAGTCTGGGTTAAGGCAAACAAGATTTTGAAAATCCCCAAACTTAATAGATATTCTCCACTATGGGGGTCATCACTGTTTCCTGCCGAAATAATGGACGGTATGGCCAGGGACTGGGAACAGGCAGGTATATTACATGCTGCCTGTCTGTATAATAATGGAGGTCAGATAGTTACTTTCTCGGACTTGGTTGAGAAATTTGGAATTGCGGAAAGGACTTATTTTAAATATATACAGGTTAAAGGATGCCTTAAAAATTTGGAAAGGGGGTCATTTGATCTAGGACCTATAACAATGTTGGATAAAATATATCATGGAGGTGCCCGGATCGGGGATATTTATAATATATTAATGGAGACTTTACCGGATGATCTCGGTAAAGTAGAGACTAGATGGGTGGAAAAATTAGGCGATGCAGAGGTTGATCTAGATATGTCTTTGGAACTGGGGATAAACATCTTTCTGGCAGCCAATTTAAAGGCACAGCATTATAAAACTTTGTATAATTTGTATTTTACCCCAGCTAAGTTGTTTAAATGGGGGAAAAGAGAGTCGGATGAATGTCCAAGGTGCGGTTTGGGCCCGGCAGATAGCATACATATGTTTTTTTCATGTAATTCTCTTAGTTTGCTAAAAAGTGGGATTGAGGAATTTTGGCAAGAAGTAACCAATCAAGTGATTATTATTACCGCACCTATGATGCTATTTGGATATGACAATCGAGCTAAGCTGTCAAGACCCCATCGGGATTTTATATTTATCATAACAGCAGTCGCTAGGCTTTTAATAGCTACAAGGTGGAAGGATAATGAACCTCCGTCATATATGGCCTGGCTCCATAGGCTATTATCTATCCATATGCAGGAGCTGGCTCTATATAAATGTAAGGGGTGGCGGGCGAAAGAGAAAGGTCATCAGATCTGGGGCTAATGACCAGTTGGATTAAAAAAGATCGTAGGGTTATCGCCAACAGGCTGGGAATCGGTTAATAATTCTTTTGATTTCAGCTTTGTAGGATCTCCCGTTGTTTTCCCCCATGCTTTAACCTATTAGCTAATAATAATATAAAGGGGCCCACTGACGGCAGCTCAGCCGCTGCGGTAACTGTAATGGTAATAATTGTTGTCAAGTTGAAGGGGATCTGAAAGAAGTTGAATTACAGATGTTTCCTTCTCTTTTTTGTTGCGTGCTCTAAATGTATCTTGCTTTTCTTTTGTGGCTGAAAAAAAAAAAAAAAAAAAAGGATGCAGAGATTTATCACTTTGGGTTTAGGGATAGGCATAGGGCCCAGAACACAAGGCCACCATGCGGTAGATCAAATTGAGGGTTGCCTCCCCACCACCATGACCTCTGCCTTGTCTGCATTTAATTTCAGACAGCTAGCCTGCATCCAAGCTGAAAGGTCAACCAGACAAGATATAAAATTTGCTGCAGCACTGCCATCATCTTGTGCCAGTGTGATGATTAGCTGAGTTTCTTCAGCATACGATACCATTCTCACACCATGGCACTCGATTACGTCCGCCAGAGGACGAAGATACAAATTGAAAGGAGTAGGACTCAGTGCAGAACCCTGTGGCACTCCCTGCTGAAGAGGGATAATGTCAGAGGTATAAGGCTTCTGAATCACCTGGAAAGAGTGTTTCTGCAAACCAGTCAAAAGCTCTTCCCCCTATGCCCTGTGCCCACAGCCGTTCCAGCAGCACAGCATGCGAGACAGTGTCAAACATTGCATTTAGGTCCAGCATAACGAGAGCGGCAGTTCTCCCTTTATCTGCCACTCTTCGCAGTGTCTCAGAAGCTAGAAGCAAGGCGGATTCCGTGCTATATTGTGGCCTAAATCCAGATTGAATCTCATGAAGGAGACTATTCTCACCAATGAACTCCATAAGCTGAGAGTTAACATGCTTTTCAGCCATTTTCACCATGAATGGAAGCAGGGAGATTGGGTGAAAGTTCTCTGGTTTAGAGGGGCCCAGAGATGGGTTTTTTAGGAGGGGAATCACCATAGTGTGTTACCACTCAGCTGGAAGTAGACCTGCTTCAAATGATAAATTAAGCATGGTACATAGAGTGGGAGCAAGGGCAGTGAGCCCACGTTGCACAATCGCCGGGAGCGCCGGGTCCAACGGAGAGTCAGATTTGATTTTTAGCAGCCATGGAGCATAGGTTTTCCACTGAAATGCTCTTCATCATAAAGGAACCTTCTAGGGAGGAGTCCACAGTCCTTATTGGCGGGGAGAAACTGTAGTTCTTAGCAGATTCTGGAAAGGAAGCCTAAAGGGATGACATTTATCTGAGAAAAAGTGGGCAATCTCATTGCAACTACTCGGACTAGGCGCTCAAGTGGCTGACACTGCATTCAGGGGCGATAGAGATTTAACTATTCTGAAAATCTCACGAGTAGCGTTTTTTGCCTCGTCTATTTTTTGTGTGAAGAATTGTGTCTGAACAAGCCTGATCTGCTTATGATATTCCTTTATGGCAATCTGGTAGATCTCTTTATCTAGAGTGCAATAACTCTTGCACTAATTGCGTTCCAATCGCTTGCATGACTTTTTAGTCTGCCAAAGATCCTCCATAAACCACACCACAGAGGGTTATAAACGAGAAATATTCTGCTTTTTCCAAGGGGCTATATAATCTAAAGCTAACTCAACCCAGGCCGAGACCCGCAAATTGGCAGCCTGAGGGCATTTTTCTTGGCATGGAGAGAGTCCACTCAAGGCTGATGAAAACGCCTCCTGGCTGACCCTTGTCCAATTCCGAGTTTTGATAGAATGAGCAGATAACTATTTCGGCCATGGATGGACGTCAAGAATCTGAAACGGGATAAGAAAGTGATCGGACCAGACAATAGGAAGCAGGGAAATGACTTTAACTGAGGCTGAATTGGCAAAGATGGGGTCCGGAATATGCCCCAGAGTGTGTGTAGGTTCTTGAACTAGCTGTTGGAAATGAAGCGACTTTGAGTCCTGCATTAGGCCTGTACCAGTGAGCGAGGTAGAATCATCAAAATGTAAATTTATATCTCCTAAGATTAGCAGGTTGGAGTGTTGCAGAGCAAAAAAGGGATTAATCAAGTAGAGCCATGATAAAAGATGTGGCAGACCCAGGTGGCTGATAAATCAGGAGGTCATTTAGGGAGCAGTGGCCCGTGAGAGATAGTGAAAAAAAAGTAGCTTCAGAACCACTGATCTGTACTTCAGATAAGATGCAATTCAGGTGTTGATTATATATCACCGCCAGACCCCCTCCACTTTGGTCCATTCAATCTAGTACTTGCATAGCCCGCAGGAATTGAATCTAAAATGTCCGGAGTAGACTGAGCGTGTAACCAAGTTTCCACCAAAAAGAGGGCAGTCATCTGCTGGGCCGATATAAGGCCAGCAATTTCAAATTTGTGTTTAGAGAGAAACCGTAAATTTAATAAAAAACATTGGGCGATCTCTGAGCTACTCGAAGAGTACCTGCCCACCCCCCTACCTGATTTGTTCCCTAATTTCATGTAAATGGTTTACACTACTCCAGTGTTTGTCAGTAGTGCACTTTGTGTCTAGGACACTTGTCTTAGTTTCTTTCTTCAACTTTCTAAAAGTGGCATTTTCAAAATTGTGATCAAAAATCCAAATTTACCATTAAAGACGATTTTTCATTACAATTTCATAGAATACCTAACATGAACTGGCTACCTGATCCCAATCAAATTTTGCACCTATTAAATGTAATAAAGCAACCCAATGTTATCCTATTGGACAGGTAGACCTCACAGTAGTGAAAAATGAATTTAGGAGTTTTCACTACCAGGAGACACAGATGACCAGTTCAGCAGAAGATAGAGCTGACCATCAGAGGCAAAACAGAGGAGCCACAGAGGAAAAACAGATGAAAGGAAACAGTGAATGAGGTACAACCAGTTACACCCATGTCAACCCAGCCCTTTACTAGACTGGAAGAGAGAGTCTCTGAGTCTCTAAATGCTGCAGCTTCATCCTGAGGCCATAGTGTAAGGCAGGTGTGGGAACACTGGTGGGTGTGTTTAATGAAGAGATGACAAAGGGTGCGTAATGTAGAGGATGAGCATAAAAAAGGAGAACCGCTCTAAATAAAGAGCAAAATCACAGGAAGTATGGACAATTGCTCACCAATACATTTACAGAAGCACAGGGACACTGGGGAAACTCGCTGAAAATAAGACTAAACACCTAGATACCCTTAAGTCCAGGAACTATTTTTCACTTAATTCCCTACAGTTTGGGCTATGTTTAGTAGAGAACCTTGTAGATTAATCCTCACTCAACCCTGATATTTCCATTATTTTTCTAATTGTGGATGAAGAGCACTAATAGAACCAGGGTGTCCTTTCAGCAGGTTTCCAGCATTCAAGCAAGACCAATACAGACAAGAGGAAATATTGCATATTTGTCTCACAAATTTAAGTAATGCCACACCTACTCCTTTAGGGTCTCCTATTACCATTTACAGTGGTGTTAAAAGTGGAATGGAAACATCCAGAATTGTCAACCCTCATTACTTTAGGAGAAATTAGACATCAGATGAAAGGGGGACAGAGAGACATTCCAGCTAGTTATAGATGGAGATGATGAGGCCTCTGCCAAACAGGATTGACAGCCTCTTCAAGCAGTATTTAGGAGCCAAGCCTCTTTTATGTTGAACACTAAACAGACATAGAGCACAGTTATTCTGATGTTATTAAATGTAATAGTGAATTTTCTTGTGTTCTACAAAACTACCAAGGTGAAAAAGATGTTGATTTGTTTATCACTAACTTTGGGAGAGTGACCACTAATGCCAAGAATGATGGACCTAATATATTGCTCCACTTCTGCCATGTGAACTACATGCAGCATATCAATCTGCCAATCCCAAAGGCAGCATATCTTATGTTGTTGTTAAAAAATAATTGCAAGGAGACACAGAAACATATGGGGCTATATGTAGAAAGAACAAATGTGTACTAATTGACCACCTGAGAGCTTTTTATTTTTAAATAATGGACTAGGGCAATAAATAGCTGTAACCAGCCTCATCCTTAGAGTAAAAGATTGGTGGCAATATATATATATATATATATATATATATATATATATATATATATATATATATTATCTACTGGCGGTCGCCAGTAGATAGTTATAGTTAGGACCTATTTTCCATAGGAAATCCGCGACATTCTATTAGAAATAACTCTTGCGTCGGTTGACGAATCTTCACGAAATTTTCAAACTTTATGGCCCGCTCCGGTCCGCTCCTACCCTGAAAGTCTCAGGGTGATTCGTCAAGCGGGGCCGAGAAAAAAGGGGGTCCCAAAACGTGTTTTCCCCATTCATTTTCCCATAGGAAACTTTAGACACGGCTACAGCCCGAACTGCTGAACGGAATTACACCAAATTTGGCAAAGAGGTAGTTCTTGGTTCAGAAAGAACCCTTTTTGTTAAATGGTGTAAATCCGTTCAGTAGTTGCGGAGAAATTAAAAAATAAGAGTCAAAAAATCAATTTCCCATAGGAAACTTTATGCAAGGCTACAGCCCGAACTGCTGAACGGAATTACACCAAATTTGGCAAAGAGGTAGTTCTTGGTTCAAAAGAACCCTTTTGTTAAATGGTGTAAATCCGTTCAGTAGTTGCTGAGAAAATCAAAAGTAAAAACACATATATATCTGGGCGGAGCCTAACCACACATGTCATCGTGAGATCTGATTGGCTGTCAGCACTTCATCCTGGAATTGCTGGCAGCCATCTTGGGACCAATATAAATGATAGTACCCCATTGAAATGCATTGTAGTGAATCGAAGATTTTGAGGGTTACCAAAAGGAGAACTATAAAGGGTGATAACAGACTTTAGTTACATTAGAATTCATTTGTTGATGGTACCATACTAATTTCAGGAATTGTGGTGTGTTCTAAGGTGATTTTACCCTGTGAAAAACCTTCTGCTGGGATATCATGAATCATGTTTGCGTAGAGAACTATTTTCACATGCTTGTCCCATACAGTTTTGGAAGGTGCCCCAGAAGCTAAAATGAGAGCATATTTTCTGTAAATTCACATTATCTTTCTCAGTCATGTGAGAATGAAGTCTGACATTCTCAGTAAAACATGTACATCCAACAAGGGCAGAGACTGTCAGTTGATTCCTTTGTGTTCTACTGCAGCTTCCCAGAGTGTTCTAAAGAACAACTAGAGTGCTAACAGCCTTACTTATGACAAAAGTATGGCACACCTGAAGCCATCTTGATTGGAATAAACTGGTAACACTTAAAACATTTAATTTAAAAAGGAACAAAATGATGGGGTTCATCTTGTCATAGAAATTATGGTTAGTGCTCTGGAAAGAAAAAATTAGGACATGTTTCAAGTGTGATCTCAAATATCTTCCTGTTATATTTCAACAGGAGCAGCCTGTCAGTTGATGCCTTTGTGTTCTACTGCAGCTTCCCAGAGTGTTCTAAAGAACAACTAGAGTGCTAACAGCCTTACTTATGACAAAAGTATGGCACACCTGAAGCCATCTTAATTGGAATAAACTGGTAACACTTAAAACATTTAATTTAAAAAGGAACAAAATGATGGGGTTCATTTTGTCATAGAAATTATGGTTAGTGCTGTAGAAAGAACAATTAGGACATGTTTCAAGTGTGATCTCAAATATCTTCCTGTTATATTTCAACAGGAGCAGCCTGTCAGTTGATGCCTTTGTGTTCTACTGCAGCTTCCCAGAGTGTTCTAAAGAACAACTAGAGCGCTAACAGTCTTACTTATGACAAAAGTATGGCACACCTGAAGCCATCTTGATTGGAATAAACTGGTAACACTTAAAACATTTAATTTAAAAAGGAACAAAATGAGGGGTTCATTTTGCCATAGAAATTATGGTTAGTGCTGTAGAAAGAAAAATTAGGACATGTTTTAAGTGAGATCTCAAATATCTTCCTGTTATATTTCAACAGGAGCAGCCTGTCAGTTGATGCCTTTGTGTTCTACTGCAGCTTCCCAGAGTGTTCTAAAGAACAACTAGAGTGCTAACAGCCTTACTTATGACAAAAGTATGGCACACCTGAAGCCATCTTGATTGGAATAAACTGGTAACACTTAAAACATTTAATTTAAAAAGGAACAAAATGAGGGGTTCATTTTGCTATAGAAATTATGGTTAGTGCTGCAAAAAGAAAATTTAGTGCATGTTTTAAGTGAGATCTCAAATCCTCTTCTATTTCATTAGAAAATTCTGACATGCAGACTGAAACAATCACTTTCAATACCAGCAGTAGACTTCCAGTTAACTCCTTGGTGAGCAGTAGCTTTACTACAGTGATCTAATGAACAACTAGAGTAATAACATTCTGAATTTATGGCAAATGTGTGACATCTGAATGCCTTCTTGATGGAATCAAAGTAAAAAACTGAAAGCATTTCCTACTGAGGAGACTGCAGTAAATGAGGAAATTAGGAAACTTCATAACAAAGAAGTCTTCCAAGATGGCCACCAGTGAAAAAAGAGCCCAAATGTAGCACAAATATTACCCAGATGTAGCCCACATATAGCCCAATGACAAAAGTGTGCAAAACACTTTTTATTTTTAGTTTTTTGCAGTTTTATGTAGTGCAGACTGGTCAGGTATTGGAGCGTTGCATCTTAAAACATGACCCCCTACACTACAAAAACACCACTGCACTACCATAAACCCTAAAACACTACCCCAGCACGACCCCCTACACTACACAAGCACCACTGCACTATCCTAAACCCTAAAACACTACCCCCAGCATGACCCCCTACACTACACAAACACCACTGCACTACCCTAAACCCTAAAACACTACCCCAACACCACTGCACTAACCTAAATCCTAAAACACTACCCCCAGCACGACCCCCTACACTACCCAAACACCACTGCACTACCCTAAAACATGACCCCTACACTACACAAACACCACTGCACTACCCTAAACCCTAAAACACTACCCCCAGCACGACCCCCTACACTACACAAGCACCACTGCACTACCCTAAAACCTAAAACACTACCCCCAGCACGACCCCTACACTACACAAACACCACTGCACTACCTTAAACCCTAAAACACTACCCCCAGCACGACCCCTACACTACCCAAACACCACTGCACTAACCTAAATCCTAAAACACTACTCCCAGCACGACCCCTACACTACCCAAACACCACTGCACTACCCTAAAACATGACCCCTACACTACACAAACACCACTGCACTACCCTAAACCCTAAAACACTACCCCCAGCACGACCTCCTACACTACACAAGCACCACTGCACTACCCTAAACCCTAAAACACTACCCCAAGCACGACCCCCTACACTGCCCGAACACCACTGCACTGCCCTAAACCCTGAAACACATACCCTAGCACGACCCCCTACACTGCCCGAACACCACTGCACTGCCCTAAACCCTGAAACACCACCCCCTTCACGACCCCCTACACTGCCCGAACACCACTGCACTGCCCTAAACACTGAAACACCACCCCCAGCATGACCCCTACACTGCCCAACACCACTGCACTGCCCTAAACCCTGAAACACTACCCCCAGCAAGACCTCCTACACTGCCCGAACACCACTGCACTGCCCTAAACCCTGAAACATCACCCCCAGCAAGACCCCTACACTGCCCGAACACCACTGCCCTAAACCCTGAAACACCACCCCCAGCACGACCCCCTACACTGCCCGAACACCACTGCACTGCCCTAAACCCTGAAACACCACCCCCAGCATGACCCCCTACACTGCCCGAACACCACTGCACTGCCCTAAACCCTGAAACACAACCCCCTGCACGACCCCCTACACTGCCCGAACACTACTGCACTGCCCTAAAGCCTGAAACACCATCCCCAGCACGACCCCCAACACTGCACGAACACCACTGCCCTGCCCTAAACCCTGAAACACTAACCCCAGCAAGACCCCGTACACTGCCCGAACACCACTGCACTGCCCTAAACCCTGAAACACCACCCCCAGCAAGACCCCCTACACTGCCCGAACACCACTGCCCTAAACCCTGAAACACCACCCCCAGCAAGACCCTCTACACTGCCCGAACACCACTGCACTGCCCTAAACCCTGAAACACCAGCCCCAGCACGACCCCTACACTGCCCGAACACCACTGCACTGCCCTAAACCCTGAAACACCACCCCTGCACGACCCCCTACACTGCCCGAACACCACTGCACTGCTCTAAACCCTGAAACACCACCCCCAGCACGACCCCTACACTGCCCGAACACCACTGCACTGCCCTAAACCCTGAAACACCTACCCCTGCACGATCCCGTACACTGCCCGAACACTACTGCACTGCCCTAAACCCTGAAACACCCCCCCCAGCATGACCCCCTACACTGCACGAACACCACTGCACTGCCCTAAACCCCGAAACACTACCCCCAGCAAGACCCCTACACTGCCCGAACACCACTGCCCTAAACCCTGAAATACCACCCCCAGCAAGACCCCCTACACTGCCCGTACACCACTGCACTGCCCTAAACCCTGAAACACCACCCCCAGCATGACCCCCTACACTGCCCGAACACCACTGCACTGCCCTAAACCCTGAAACACCACCCCCAGCACGACCCCTACACTGCCCAAACACCACTGCACTACCCCCAGCAGTACCCCTACACTACCCAAACACCACTGCACTAACCTAAACCCTAAAACACTACCCCCAGCAGTACCCCCTACACTACCCAAACACCACTGCACTACCCCCAGCATGACCCCCTACACTACCCAAACACCACTGCACTACCCTAAACCCTAAAACACTACCCCCAGCACGACCCCCTACACTACCCAAACACCACTGCACTACCCTAAACCCTAAAACACTCCCCCCAGCACGACTCCCTACACTACCCAAACACCACTGCACTACCCTAAACCCTAAATCTACCCCCAGCATGACCCCCTACACTACACAAACACAACTGCACTACCCTAAACCCTAAAACACTACCCCCAGCACGACCCTCTTCACTACCTAAACACAACTGCACAATTTGTTACAGGTGTTGCAACGCAGGCCTGTGGTGCTTACTGGAAGTACCTAGTGGGCTAGTTGGCCCCAGGGACCCTCAGGATTCAAGGTGACCTAATCCCCCAACTTAAAACGCACCACGGGGCGCGTTTGCACAGTAATGAAGGGAGGGGGCGGGGCCTCAGGTGACATGTGCGCAAACACGCCCTGTGGTGCGTTTTAAGTTGGGGAATTAATTCCCTTTGAATCCTGAGGGACCCTGGGGGCCAACTAGCCCACCAGGTACCTTCAGTAAGCACAACAGAGTTGCGTTGCAGAGAGGTGAAAAAAGGTGCGTGGCCTCGGAACGCCCTCTGCAACTCAGCTCTGTGGTCCTAACTGTAGGTACCTGGGGGGCTAGTTGGGCCCCAGGGACCCTCAGAATTCAAGGGGACTTAATCCTGCAACTTAAAACCGCCACGGGGTGCGTTTGCACACATGTCACCTCATGCCCCCCCTCCCTTCACCACTGTGCAAACGCGCCCTGTAGCGCGTTTTAAGAGGTAGTTTTAATCCCCCTGCCCTATTATGTACTAGGGACTTGCAGAGGAGGTCATGCTAATCACAGGGGTACCCCAACGCATAGTGTTCCCTAGTGTATGTAGGTGTTTTCAGCTGTATTCTAAGTGTCTTTTAGCATAGCACTGGCTCTGGTTAGTCAGAGTCAGTTACCACCAGTACCCGTCTGAAAAAGTTGTGGGCACAGGATGATTTTGCAACAAGGCCTCTTTCTGCTCCTCTGTTGGTTCTTTCTGCACATCTTTTGCTTCTTTCTGTGCTTTTTCTTCTTTCTTCATATGTCCTACCTCTGTAGGCATAGTTAGAAACTAGCAGTTAAAAAACCTTTGAAATTCACTTAAAAATCATAGGTTTCAGGCACGTTATAGTTAGAAATTAGCATTTAAAAAACCTTTGAAATTCACTGAAAAAACCATAGGTTTCAGACACGTTATAGTTAGAAATTAGCATTTAAAAAACCTTTGAAATTCACTGAAAAAACCATAGGTTTTAGGGACAGTTATAGTTAGTTGGACATTTCACTCGTACAAAACCATAGAAATTCCCCCGTTATAATTAGTTCAGCTAACTATAACTCGCGTCCCCGCAATGCACTGCTGATGACGTCACATATTACATCACTCATGACATGGTCAGTGACATCACTGATGACATCACTGATGAGATCTCAAATGACATCACTGATGACATCATCCATGTGATAATTTCATGCATCTTCTCACACCCTAATATAACTTTTGATACACCCACTCTAAATTACAGACTGCCATTCTCAAAACCATAGACACTCCAACACCAAAAACTACATACCCACTCACTGATTCTTAGGTCTACACACACATCCACTCACTCACCCGTACAGTCACTCATACTTAGTCACTCAGTACAGGACTATCATATGCACTCATACACCTATATAAACACTCACACACCGCCACTCATCCATAGAGGTACTCACACACCTAGTCAGTCATGCAAATAATTAATCACACACCCATTTACTCACCTATACAGTTATACACACACCAGCTCACTTACTCATACAAATATAAGCACATTCTTACGCTCTTATACAATCACTGATACAAGTACACACTCATCCATACAGCCACTCTCACAATCACACACTCTCACTTACAGCCATTTATATACTCCAACACACATATATACTGCCTTTCACATATGTAGTTACTCACACATGTACCACTGAGATATACATTCAATCACTAACACACCCATACACACACTCACCCACCCATACAGTCCATCACAGATGCACTCTTGAAACCATGCACCCAGTGAATCACCAACTCACACATCTATGCACAGAGTCACACACACCCCACCCACACAAACACTCAGGCACCCATACAGATACTCAGACAATCAATCAATAACCCATTTAGACACTCATGTAGCTATTCAGAAAGCCATGCAGCCGCTTACAAACCAACAGACAGACGAATACAGACATTCACACAGTTTAGTCACTAACCCATGCATTCAGTAAGATACATTTAATCACTCACTTGTAGAGTCAGTCACTCACGTACTAAATCATCCATTCAGACACTTATACACCCACTCATTCTTCAATACGCCTTTCCCTATATATATTAAACATATTTAAACTTTACAGAAACACACAGTCACTGGATGATGTCATCAGTGATGTCATTTGAGATGTCATCAGTGATGTCATCAGTGATGTCACTGACCATGTCATGAGTGATGTAATATGTGACGTCATCAGCAGTGCATTGCGGGGCGCGAGTTATAGTTAGCTGAACTAACTATAACGAGGGAATTTCTATGGTTTTGTACGAGTGAAATGTCCAACTAACTATAACTGTCCCTAAAACCTATGGTTTTTTCAGTGAATATATATATATATATATATATATATATATATATATATATATATATATATATATATATATATATATTTAACTCTTTATTGAAGTTCTTTTAATGAACACTCAGAAAGGGATAACACAACATCTACATCTTCCATTTAAAGATGCTGTTGAATTCACATAATCTTTTCACAGGTCCTGAATTTGAAACCTCTGAGCCAAGTTTTCCCAACCCACTCTCCAACTAGACCTATTGTAGCCCAATCAATTTTCTACTCTACTCTTTGTCTGAACCCGCAAACCGTAAAGATTATTTTTCCTGTGGTGAACAGGATCAGTAATTCAGGCAAACCATTTAGGTACAAGCCCAACCCATCAATGCCCTGGTGAATACAGGATGTCACCATGCCCTAATGTATTAATACGTTCCAGACTATTGTTATACACACCAGATCAGGTTTAAAATCACTTGTGTGCATGGAGACAATAAATATTTCCTATGGCCCTTCACTTACCAGTAGGGGAGAGTACAATTCCTACAAAGGTCAGGGAAGTGTCTAACCTCACAAATGATTTCACATTGGGGACAAATATTGCCTGATTCAAAGAAGGTCTCATCTATCTTTCCTTGAAACTAAGAGCCTAATTACGACTTTGGCAGTCTGGGGACCGCCGTCATTGTTTGGCGGTCCGACAGCCCTCTAACCTGGCAGTCCGACCGCTGGATTACAATGCAGGCTGGCAGGCCAACTCAAGACCGCCAAAAACTCTGGTCCCTCAGCGTCGGCAGTGTGGACAGTGGCGGTCAATTGTGGTGGTGCTGGTATCAGCACCGCCGTGGGTATTACACCCTGCCTTTCCACAGACCTTTTCATGGCTGGGACACCACCATGAAAAGGTCGGCAGAAAGGCAGTTAAAGAGCCAGAGAAAAGGGCCCCAGGGCAAACAAGTCCATGTGGCTTATGGCTGGTGCACATGTTGTGCCCCCCTATGCCACCCATGTCGGTGCATGTACTGTTTGTCATGCAGGACATGGTGCATGGCAACAGTATGCCCGACTTGCTGGCATAGTGCAGCTGTGCGGCTGGCATTGACTTCAGGCTCTCTTCTGGGCTGAAGCATGCCGCTGCCTGGGCTGTGCCATTGCAACATCGCCAGCCCCGCTGTAATGTTGAAATGCAGCGGGAGGGATGGCGCCGGCTTGGCAGCGGTCCCCCAACCACCGCTGCTGTGGGCTGGCGGTGTCCCTGCCGAACTTGTATTCAGCCCTTAAATCTCAATTAGCTTCAGTAGGCTCCTTTTCAAAGTGAAGGTATGACCTGACCTGGTTATGCAACAAAAAAAAAACTCCATGAAATGGAAAATAAAAACAAGAGTAAGGTCATGATGTATAAGGTGCCCCTCTATGAGAACAACACCGTCTGGAAACATGTCTGAAACTTGGGGGCAGTTCAGCAGGAACACCCAACCTGGAGTATCACTGGACAGATGGCTATGGGTGACACAGATACATCCCATTCAGGCCTCTATTTATTATCTCTAAATGATGTCACTTCCTCTAGATGCTCTATTGCGAAGCCTTCTATCTTTTGTTTCATTTATTGGAGTGTGTGTGCATGTGATGTGAGTGTTTAAGGACGTGGGGCTTCACCCACACAGTTTGGAATTCTTCATCATTGGCCCGATCCTTATGTGCTGAATATCTACTTAACATGTTCAATCAATCAATCAATCAGGGGTTTTTAAAGCGTGCTACTCACCCATGAGGGTCTCAAGGCGCTGGGGGGGGGGGTTTGCAGCTCCAGATCAGTCGAAGAGCCAGGTCTTGAGGCTCTTCCTGAAGGTGTGCAGAGTGGGGGAGCATCTGATGTTGACTGGGAGCTCGTTCCAGGCCTTTGCTGCGACGTAGGTGAAGGCTCCTCCACCTGCTCTGGTTCTGCGGATGCGTGGGGTCTCTGTCAGGGCGAGGTCGGTGGAGTGGAGGTTCCTTTTGGGTACGTGGAAGGAGACTCTTTCATTGAGGTATTTGGGTCCGATGTGGAGGGATTTGTAGGCGTGTGTGAGTAGCTTGAAGGTTACTCTCTTCTCGATGGGGAGCCAGTGGAGGTCTCGTAGGTGTTGGGTCATGTGCTCATGTCGTGGGGTTCTGAGGACGAGTCTGGCTGCGGTATTCTGGATGGTTTGGAGCTTGTGTAGCAGGGATTTGTTGATTCTGGCGTAGAGGGCGTTACCTTAGTCTAGTCTGCTGGTTATGAGTGCATGGGTGACAGTCTTTCTGCATTCGGGGGGGATCCACTTGAAGTTCTTGCGGAGGATGCGGAGGGAGTTGAAACAGGTGGAGGCGATGGCATTGATCTGGCGGGACATGGAGAGGGAGGAGTCTAGAATGATGCCGAGGTTGCAGGCGCGGTCTGTCAGAGTGGGTGGATTTCCAGGGCGGAGGGCCACCAGGAGTTGTCCCACGCTGTGGAGGAGGGTCCAAGGACGAGGACCTTTGTCTTCTCCGAGTTGAGCTTTAGGCATCTGTTGCTCATCCAGGCTGCAACATCTTTCATTCCTTCCTGGAAGCAGAGTCTGGTGTCTTCAGGGTTCTTCGTGAGGGAGAGGATGAGCTGGGTGTCGTCGGCGTAGTATACTATGCTGAGCCCATGCTGTCTTACGATGGTGGCGAGGGGGGCCATGTAGATGTTGAAGAGCGTGGGGCTGAGCGAGGATCCTTGGGGCACTCTGCAGTTGATCTCTGTAGGTTCGGAGAGGAAGGGTGGGAGTCTGATCCTTTGGGTTCTGCCGGCAAGAAAGGAGCGGATCCAGTCAAGGGCGGTTCCCCGTATGCCGGCGTCGTGGAGTCTGGTGGCGAGAGTGCTGTGGGAAGACGGTGTCGAAGGCTGCGGAGAGGTCTAGAAGGATGAGGGCCGAGGTGTGGCCTTGGTCGAGTAGCATGCGGATGTCATCGGTGGCGGCGAGGAGGGCAGTCTCGGTGCTGTGGTTGCTGCGGAATCCAGACTGGGAGGAGTTGAGGATGGAGTTCTCTTCGATGAAGGTGGTCAGCTGGGCATTGACAAATCTCTTGATGACTTTGGCTGCGAAGGGAAGGAGAGAGATGGGCCGGTAGTTTTTCAGATCCGTCGGGTCAGCCGAGGGTTTCTTGAGGAGGGGCTTGACTTCTGCCTGCTTCCAGTCATCGGGGAAGATGCCGGATTCGAAGGAGGTGTTAATGGTCCGGCATAGTTCGGGTGCTATGGTGGCGGCTCTGTGGTAGATGTGCGGCGGGCAGGGGTCCATGGGGGCTCCTGAGTGGGTGTTCTTCATGGTCGTGGCGGTATCTTCGGTGGTAGCCGGTCTCCAGGTGGTGAGGGTGGGCTGGTTGTCGTCAGCAGAGAGGAGGGTGGTGTCTGGAGTCTGTTCGCTGAACTTGTCGTAGAGGGCCTTGATTTTCAGGTGGAAGTGGGAGCTGAGCTTGTTGCAGAGGTCCTGGGATGGTGTGACGTCCGTGGCTTCGCTGGGGGGTTTGGTGAACTGCTGTATGACGTTGAAGAGTTCCTTTGCATTACTGGCGTTGGTGTGGATTTTGTTCCGTATGAAAGACCTCTTGGTGGCTCTTATGTGCAGGTGGTATTCAGTCATGGCGTTCCTGTAGGTGTCCAGGTCTTCGGTGGTTTTCCTGTTTCTCCAGAATTTCTTGAGACGTCTGCAGGAGCGCCTGGCTTCTTGGAGGTCGGTGGCGAACCAGGCGGCCTTTGGGTGGCGTTGTCTGTCGGAGTGGCAAAGGGGTGCAAGCTTGTCTCCGCAGCTGGTAATCCAGCGGTGTAGTTCTTTGGCAGCAGAGTTGGTGTAATTCGTGGTGGAGGGGGGTTGTGGGAGAGGGTGGTGTTGAGGTGCTCCTCTGTGTCCTTGCTCCAGTTCCTTCGTGGCGGGCGTGGGGCGGGCTTGGGTGCGGTGGCGGTGTTGAAGGTGAAGTGTACACACTGGTGGTCTGTCCAGAGGGGCTGCGAGGTGTGGCTGAAGTGGGTGTTTGTCCCTCCTGCGAAAATGGGGTCGAGGATGTGCCCGGCTTTGTTGGTGGGGGTGGTGATGAGCTGCTTTAGTCCGAGGTTGGCAAGGTTGTCCAGGAGGGTGGTGGAGTTGGGGGCGCTGCGGTTGTCGAGGTGGAAGTTCAGGTCTCCGATGAGAATGTAGTCCGTGGGGGCGATGGCGTGGGGTGCGACGAGGTCGGCGATGGTGGTGGCGAAGGAGGCGTGAGGCCCAGGGTGTCTGTAGGCGAGGGTCTCCCCCGCAGCGTGGTTCAGGGGCTAGTCTGGATCTGGAAGTGGAGGTGCTCTGTGTTGGAGAGGGGGTCGCTCTTCTGCGTGATGGTGAGTCCTCCTCCTGATCGGTGGGGCGGTCCTTTCTCTGGATCTTGTATCCGTCAGGGATGGAGGTGGTGATGTCGGGCGGAGGTGGCATTGGTCCATGTTTCCATGAAGAAGGCGACGTCTGGCGAAAGGGTGTCAAGCAGGTCCCAGATCTCTACAGCGTGTCTGTGTAGGGAGCGCACGTTGAGGAGGATGCACCTCAGGGCTTCGGTGGTACGGGTGTCCGGCGTGGGTTCAGCGGCCGTGGGGGGCTGTCGTGGTGAAGGATTGTCAGCAGTGTCGGCAGGAGAACTGACCGTGGGTGGTGTTCGGGGTCGATCGCTGGCAGTTGTTGTTCCTTCCGGGGTTGAGTGCGAAGAGGGCAGCGGAGTTGTAGCGGTGGGGAGTCGTGGATCCAGGGTTTCTGGCGCTGGCCATGGTCGGGTCGCAGATGAGCGCAGACAGGCTTGCCTTTGGCGCACCAGCGGCACGCCCACTTCGCGCAGCCGCCATTAATTAGGGTAGGGGGAGGGAAGCGCAGCTGGGAGGCGGGAACCGGCAGGGGGGGAGGGGCCGTGGGGGCAGCAGCGGCGGGAAGGGCACGGAGGGCAAATGGGCACAGAAAACAGCCAAACAACAATGAAGGACACGGTACAACCACTGGCACAATAAGACAGGCACACCAAAGACACAGGCACAATAAAGAATACAGGCACAACAAAGATACAGGCACAATAAAGAATACTGGCACAACAAAGATACAGTGAAGAGGCTAGAAGGAAGACAGAAAACGGGCACAGAGAGGCAGAAAAACAGCACAAAGACAGACACAGACAGCAGCGGCCAGCAGAAGAGCAAGGCTCTCCCACTGGACCACCAGGAATGAGGCGCAGGCAGGAGCCTGCGGGTGGAGGAGGGCCTCGAACACCTACCTGAGCAAACAGAGCACAGTGCTGGAGCAGTGACACTTAACAGCGGAGCTGCGGAGGTAGAGCAGGTCTCTGACCAGGAGGTGTTCTGAGTTGCTAAGAATTATCACAGTTTTAGTGTCACTCAAGCGAATAAAGTTGATCATGGTCACAGTCACTATGCCCTTCCCTTCTCGTGTTCTAGAGCAATCTTCACTATTATGAAAGTATGGATGTATCTATTATCTCTATCATACACCCACTCATCCAAACTAAACATGTGTTCTCGTAGAAATATACATATTTTACTTGATTCTCACTTGGCTCAAAATGAGAAAGCAACAGCAAGGTTAATTTCCTATTAAATCTTCTTTCAGGAATCGTCAAACCATTTCAGCACAGTCAGTCTTCCTTTGAAATTCGCTCATTCTGGTAATGTGGGCAGCTGTGATATTTGAGCCCTGGACTGGCTGGCACCTATGAAGACCTACCAAACTCAGACATGTTTGGAAACCATATGCTCAGGGGAGTCCAGGGTGGTATGACCTGCAAGGAGCATACTAGGTTTTCTTTCCCCAAACGCCCTGCAAACATCACACTTTGGTTAAAATTACAGATTTTCATCACCATTCATTTAAAATTCTACAATCTGCATGATCAAATCAGCAACGTTCGTACCACCCAGTAGATAGGCCTATTGCCTTCGATAGAAAAGGCTCCAAAATGCACTGGGAAACTTCAACAACGTTCTTTAGAAATTTACTTATTCTGGCAATGTCGGCAGCTTTTAGTATTTGGGCCCAGGCTTTGATGGCACCCAGGGAAATGTATCAACACAAGAATTCATTCCTGAATACTAGTCATCCAGGGGAGTCCCGGATTGCATCGCTTGTGTGGATCCCACTACATTTTCTTACTTAGAATGCCCTGCTAAAATCAGTGATTTTCTGCACTTTTCTGTGAGGGAAAGTTTCGGAATTTGCAAGGATCCACAACATTTCTTCCAATTAAAGTTCACACACTTCTCCCAATAAAAATGCTGTGGATGGGCTTATTGCCCACAACATGAACGGGGTAAAATGTGGACCATGCAAACTTGGACTGTTCCTAGTCAATTATGTTGTCAATGAGTCCTTCTTGTGGTTAGAGTTTTGGTCCATGCCTATGACGTGCGATATGTCCTCCCACGCATGGGAGTTAGAGTTTCAGTTGTTCAGACTTTAACTATTAGCTGGAAGTGCCTGAAGATTCTGTTACATAAATATGGAAGAATAGTCTTTTATAAATATGGCTAAAATTGTATTTTTTGGCTCATACTTTGTTTCCCATAGGGCATGCTGCAACTATAATCCGACATTTGCTCCATTTCATTTGTTTTATGTTTTTTATTACTCATCTTTCTTTTCATTTGAATTATTTTCCCATCAGGTAGAATGGAATGACCAATCTCCCTACACCAAGTGCGACTGGGCTTCAGTTTTGCTTCATTGTTTGATCAAGTCTTTCCTCAGTCTCAGTTCACAGGTTTAGTGGGCTGTGACACCAGCATATTGAGCCATATTAATTAGGGGTATGCAAAATTGACTTACTTTCCTTTTGCATGCATATTTAAAACGTTGTCAAAATATGCACAATTCAGTGTAATTACACAAAATACAAATCCATCATTTGGGGCACTATTTAGCACAAAATACATCCTGGAGTCAATTTTTGATGTGACCATAAGTTTTGCTCTACACAAAATAGTACAAATAAACAAAAGCAATGCGAACATAGCCGCTTGGATTCTGTTGTTTCTGTGCATTTGCTATAAATATTTGTCAGAAATGGCATGTAATTACATGAAGTGATGTAATGACATAGTTTTAAGAATTTCACATAACAAGCATAAAGCAAAATTCTAAAAATGTGAATTACGAATGCGTAATTTAAATTTTCCACAAGCCTAATAATAATTTAACACCCTTTACTAAATTCAAACAGTTCACCATTGTAGCAGCTCAGACTCCATTACAGGGAGAATGGTGCTTAAAATATGCTGTCATCAACCATATGGATTAAACACCCATCCAACATGGCTGAAGAAATTAGCATTCTAGTTGTTCTGCCCCACTAAAGAAGACATGGCACTAAATGGTGCTGCCATAAAACTGACATGCACATGAATGCATGTTCAGTAAGCGTTCCTAGTAAGCCACGTAATGCAGATATGTACCTTTGCACACTTTGCTCTTTCATCTGCAGACAGCGCAGTTGTGGTATACAACCATGCAGTTGTTGCTCCTCTTGATCGTAGGTGTGGACAGGTAGTGTCACCCCAGTGGGCACCTTCCACAAGGCTGGGTGGGCTGATTTTTCTTAATCTACAAATCAGGAGTTGGAAGTAGTTCATTCATCACTACTCTGAACAATACAAACTCTGGGTTTGGGGGCTGCTGGATTCATACATAATAATTAATGAATCATCAACTAAAGTTATTAAGATCACCATCCTCTTTTTTCCAAAGGAGAAATATTTTTACTGGGCACATAAAATAAAAACCACCCAAGGAACACGATACTCAAGAAGGGCACTTATGTATGGGACCAACAACTGTAGGTTAACAGACATGAATTGACCTCATTAGAGTACTCCTACAAATGCTCATGTTTGTAATACTGTTTGTTCATATGTTGTATTCACAATACTTAGGCTCCTCACACGCCTGAGACATAATTGAGATGCATTAAAACCCACTGGTATGGAGTCAATTAGTGAGTTCATGGTAAGTATATTAAACTTGTTAAAGTGCTCCTTGATAATAAGGTAATACCATGGAATGGGTCCTGATCCCCTCCCTCGCTCCCATTTCTACAGGCTTCTGGTGACAGTGAATAAACAATGGTTCTCAGGCCCTAATGAAATTGCCAAAAGTCACAGGAAATGAAACATGTTGGCCAGTCACAAAAATTAAGTGCAAACATTAATAGGGTGCCGAGTGACTCACTCAATAAAAATAATTGGTCAACTTAGATACAGTTCTAAGCCTTTAAAGACAACAAAACCAGTACTGTTAACTAAAGAGGACCACCACAACAAAAGGGGCCCAATGTAAATCTGCCGAACTGACTAGGGCGCCACTGGTTTAGAGGTCAATACACCCCACCCAGTAACATCAGTTTACAGACAAAGTTCTCATAATTCCTCTCACACTTACACTTTTACACACAGAGGAGCACACCTATGATGATCGGCCCGGGGTGCTGAATATGTTTAACATTGTTACCTAGGTTGCTTCCATGAGGTGGTCCCTTCCACTAAAAGTAGGTTAAGAGAGTATTCACCTAAAGACTCTGTAACAAACAAACACCACTGTAAGGGCACTTGAGCTTAATACAAGCAAATACCATTCTCTAATTTAAAAAAATATTTTTAAAAGGAAGATAATGAGAACAAAATAAATATCTAGGTGATTAGATAGGGCAATTTATGATATAATAATCAATAACGTTTACCTGTTGGTTCCTATATCAAAATAAAGCAGCACTATTTTAGATAATTTTACTGCACCTCCCCACTTTGTCTTCCTTGTATTTAATGAGGGTGCCTGGCATCACTGGTCCTTTCTTTTGGTTAATTTATAGGTTTAGTGCAGCTCTAATCAGGTATTCACTATGTCCCATTGGTTTTATATGTTAAATTTACTAACCTTTCTTTTATGCATACGTTTACCAGTGGGTGCATGGGAGTGCCCAATTTTCCTGGCCAAGTCTTTCCTCAGCCTCAGTTTAGAGACAGGGTTAGCTCCGGCTACCCGCTGAGGTCATATGCAGGCATGACATAATCCAGCCGCTGCCGTGCAGCAGTATACCACGGGCCAGTCCACTCTCCATCCATGCTCAGAGCCATCCATGCTGTAGCTGTCTTGTCAGATTCACAGGTAAGGCCCTTCTACACTTGCACCTTACTATCTTTAATATCTAAATTAAAAGTTACTAGTTCTTCTTTTCCAGAGTCACAAGCTTCATCTTCATGTAGGTTGATTCTGATAGAGTGGAAACCGCATATTATTTGTAGGGGTGCATCATAATCATGTCTTGACCGCACCCTAATATAATCCTTTGTTTCATTAACATGAAGAGTTAGAATCTCGGAGTGTATTAACATTGAACACAATGTATTTTAGGCCATTGAAAAGCAGTATTAAGAATTAACGTAGAAAATGAATGTAACTAGCAGAAAATATTAATGTGAAGAACTCGTGTTGTGCAAGTAATTATCGTTTATGTATTCAATGTGTTTATTAAATGTGTCATTTAACATGTAGGTGCATGCATTAATTGAAAGTGCCTTATCGTCATGAAAATTTGTAAGCTCATATGATGCCTTCTTATGTTAGCTGAACATTGTAGGCATTAAATGCAGTTTCCTGGAATCTCTCGCTTTAGAATTAACAGTTTGATATTCATGTATGCTGTGGAATCTATTCTTTCTCATGTTTTGTGTTACAGGTGAAAGAATCGCTCTTGTTAGATAGAATAATGTCTTTGTTTTGCTAGTTAGGCAAGGAGAGAAGAAATTACAATCGCGTGACTTGAGTCGATAAAGGAAGGTTGTTGTGCTTCATGCAGGAGAAGGCCTGGGAACTAAGGACAAAATGTATCAAAGAAAGAATACCATTGTCCCATGGAAAAAAATCTTCAGGATCGTACCCAGAACAGATGGCGTGACTCACATGGATTCTGGGAATGTTACCTATGAATAATGTGTTGTTGAATAGAATAGAAGCTTTATTTGATCTCCAGGATCTTAAAAGCAGCGTACAGTACACAACAAAACAACAATAAATAGTTACGCTTAAAACTATACATAGGCTGCATGATTAAACCTTTTATATGAAATTAAAATTACTGGTCGCACTAGCCGTAATTGGTTAAAAGCAGAATGTAGTCTACCAGCGAGGCCAATCCATGTGCAAATAATCATACTCAGTACAGGGACTCTCCTGTTGCAGTTTTCTGGACTAACCTTACATATGTAATTAAATAAAAACATCGTATTCAACAATTATATAAAAATAAAATAGAAACATCGACCTGCTTCTTGCAGCCTTTTAAAAGGGAAGAGGTCACAATTCGAGTGCAGGCTGAAATTAAATCAAAGAGTATCCACTGGCAATTAAAACCATGTGCAAGTAAGCAAAGTAAAGTGCATGATCTCCAGCGTCTAGCATACAGTGGGTGTTATAAAAACATCCTATTAAGTATGCAATTGTGATTGAGAAGAAGAACAGAGAAAGGCAACGACTGATGACATGTTGTTTGATAGGTAAAGTTATTTCAATAGTTAAATAACAATAATTGAGCTTTTTACACTTCACTGCTCCCATCCCAGGCAAAAAGTATGACATTTATATATTAATATATACACTGGGTAAGAAATCACTTCTAAAAGCGAGGTAGCCATCTTATAAGACCAGAAGCAGAGTTACTCTAAAGTGCGTACGTGTTCACAGTCCAGCAGGTCTTGGATTGCTGCGATGCCTAGAACCAACTGGCCAGTATGTTTGTTAGGCCAGCGGAACATGGTAAGGAACTGCTCTAAGGAAATCAAGGGTGTTCTGTATGTTGCTACCACAGGAGGATCCGGATGGCACTCTTCAGAACAAGTCATTGGTGCACATAGAGTGGTGCTTATTGGTAGCAGAGATCGTTCCGAGGCAGACTGTTAGCTTTATAGCCTGGTTCCCTGTAGTAAACTGAGATGGAGAATGCGAAGCTAACAGGTCGGGGCAGCAGCTACTTCTTTTGTGATCCAATTGATGTGACCACCTGTGGTGGTTAACTCATTTTGCAATGGTTATATTAATACCAGATGGATAAAGATCGTAATGCTAATATTTAGAGCCATATTCTCTGGGTTCAGAGCCGTGATAAAGCCCTGCCTACAGGTCCAGACTCCCAATTTATTCCACTCAGGCCTCTGCTTTGATCTGTGCAAGCCCATTAATGCTGAACAGAGACATACAACGAGCTCCAGAGATTCGTCTGATTTTCCACAGTCTTTGCAGACAACCTCACCTGAAGAACGCCGCCAGGGAAGTATGTGTTTCGAAAAATGCCACTCACCCAATCTAATCACCAAAAATCTCTGTTTGACGTGAAGGGAGTATGTGCAAGCAAGGTGAGGCAAAGGAGGGGCCAGCTGATGAGAATTAATTACTGCCCATGCATGCTTTCGTTTGGCTACAGTCTCTTTGTCCGAAAAACTGGAGCACAGTTGGATTCGTTTCTTAATGCTTGATTTGAATGCTATTTGACTTGGGTTGGGAGACCAAAATTCACTTGCTGATAATTCTAGCAGGCATTCATTCAGAAATCTACTGCGCGACCCACCAGGGTTGTTGGAGCTGATGTCAGTCCATAACAGGTACTCAAGTGAGCCGGATCTAGCCTGCCTCAACTTGTGGCACAGGTTAAGAAAGGCCCCAACACAAGACCAAGCTCAAGATGAATCTGGACGGCAGACAAGGTTTTTGGTAGCTGCAGCACCTTTTTGTAGATTTTAGTCACATGTTGATTAAGTGCAATGCCAAGCTTGCCCAAAGATATCTCATAGCCGTACGACAAGGTGGGACCTATCTTGGCCCGCATTACCTCCAGGATTGAAGCTAAGCAAGGACCTATCAGTTTTTTAGAGAGTTTGGAGAGACTGACTTGGAGAGCCAGGGCTTTCATGGCAATTTGACTGCGATGTTTTAGTAAAGTACCCCTTGAGTCGATGTGAAAACCCAGGTATTTGTAGGTTTTTACTGTTGAAATTTTAAGGTTGTTGTACGACCAACCGACACCTCTGTAAAATTTCCTGCCAAATATGACTACTTGAGTTTTCTTTAGGTTTACCTCCAAGTTGTTCATGGTGGTGTAGTTATATATTCTATTCAGCAGGCGTTGCAGTCCGACTCTCGTGAGACTGAAGGGAGCCTGGTCATCGGCATATAAGAGATTGCTGAGCTGCGCACCACAGGTCGTCGGAGTGTGGCTGTTTATTACATCCAACTCTGCTGAGAGGTCAGATAAAAAAAGGTTAAAAAGTATGGGAGCTAGCACACATACCTGTTTTACTCCCCTTGACGTTGGTATTTTTCTGGATAGGTATGAACCGGAGCCTGTCTTGACTTGAATCTAGGTGTTGGTATGGAGCTGGATGATTGACACCAGTAATTTGGATGGAATTTCCCATTTCATTTGCTTAGCCCAGAGAGCCTCCCTTGGCACGTGATCAAAAGCTGCTTTGAAATCCACAAAGCAGCAAAAAAGCGCCGTAGAAGAAGTATTTGCTTTATCAATGAGGATGGATAAGGCTAGGAGGTTGGTCAGTGTGCCGGAGTTAGCCACAAAACCTGTTTGTTTTTCTGGGATCAGGCCCTTTAAGTCGGCCCAGCTTTTCAGATCTTCGAGCAACAAACTGGCGAAGAACTTTGCGTTAGTGTCCATTAGGGCTATCAGTCTATAGCTACATGGGGCTGATTGAGAGCCAGTCTTATGAATTGGCTGAATTATCGCACTGCTTCAAGAGTCGGGTATGGTTGAACTTCATATGGTGTAATCAAACAGATTAGGTAACTGCTTAGTCCAGAAAGGAATGTTCTTTATGTCAGGAGTCGGATATGGTTGAACTTTATATGGTGTAATCAAACAGATTAGCCAACTGCTTAGTCCAGAAAGGAATGTTCTTTTGTTGAGAGTAGGGACAGTGCTCACTTTTTTCTTGCCTTCAGAGAGAGAGCATCTTAGAACGAGCTCTGTCTCAGTAGCTTTATGCTACATGACCCATTGATTGTGGAGAGACTTCTTAGGAAGACTCCACATGCTGACACCTTGTATTCCTTCCATTTGAAAATGCTTAAGTAGGGCTGTCATCTTAGTGCAAGAGCAGGGATAGATTTAATGCTTTTCACTCACCAACCCTGGATGCAGGGAAATTTGGACTCATGTTTCCTGATCTTTTGCATTTTACTTCTTGAATTAATTGCATTGCTTATGGTACATCGTCTAAACTGGATACGCAGATTTGGCTTCATGCTGATTCCAATGTATTTCTACAGTTTCGTATTGAGGTGTCTGTATGTTCAGTTATTTTTGGCTTTGTAATAAATCAAACACAACTTAAGTAGTTGTCCGTGGTTACTATGTGTCGAAGAGGATTATTGACTTATTGATTGGCCTCCTAATGCCTTTTCTCCCCTTTACGCTTTCATGCTGCAAAAAAGAACCATTGAATTGTGTTTCTGGACTAGGTCCAGAACTTATGGGCCCGGCCCTTTCAGTTGGTAGCAGTGTAGGATGGTTTGCCCATGAGGCGAGGGGAGAATCTACAATTAGTCTAGAATAGGGGGAACCTAGATCCCCAAAACCCTAAAATAGAGCCCAATGATCGTAAACAGAAGGCGATGGAATCTGGCAGAGACTGACGGAGTTTGATGGTGTGACAAGATCAGCAGCGGAAGGAGGAGTGAGTATTAATAGGGTGTACGTGTGTGTTGTATTGCGGGAATGTTTTGATTGTGTGATGTCTTGCGGAGTTGGAGTGAGAGTCGAGTGAATGTGTTTTCAGGCCGTACATGGTCCAAGGATTGAAATTTGAGTTGCAGGTCCTGAAGTGGCCTAAGATCCCAGGATATAATAAAGGGTGTAGAAGACACAGAGGGGCTCATTGCGATGCCGGTCGGAAAGGCTCCGAAGGGCATTCGGTTTGTCCGAACCCGTGTCGAAACCAATGTTTCCGACCAACTCGGAAACATTTCCGACAGCCTGATTACGATGAAATTGAACCATTCTGTCTTTCCAACTCGGTTCCCAGCGGCATTCGGAGAAACCGAGTCAGTCAGAGCCGACTCATACAGCACTACGGACCGCGTTTCTGACCAACGTATTACAATGTCGGATTCGGACAGCCTTTCCGACTTGGTTAGTTCAAAATGGAACTGTTGTCGGGAGCTGACTTCAGGAGCCCGTTGCAGGCCCCCTTTCACCTAGAGGCCTCCGGTTGGAGCCCGTTAGGGTACCCACGGGTCACCTCTTTCCAAACATACCCGATGTGGCAGGCACCATGGGGTACCTGCCACAGGGTGCAAGGTTTTCCGCAACCACCCCTTTTTTCAAAGCCTGTGTTGTCGGTTGTAACACAGGCTCCCACTGAAGTCAATGGGAGTCCGACCGAACGGTGTTCAGAACCATCGTAATCAGTCGGTCGTACTCCCTGAATACGAGTCGGTCGGAAACGATTCCGACAAGGAATCGTCAGAATGCTTTCCGACAGACATCATAATGAGGGCCAGAGTTTGTGATTGTCTGACGGAAAAATTGAGGAGTTGTCGTGAGACGTCATCGGCAGTTCCATCTAGGACAGGGAACTTTGTGTGAATGGGACATATGGGAATCGTCTAATGGACCTTGTGTACAGAGGTGGCCTATGCTGATTCGGGTGATCAACGATGGTGGAGCGTCACCGTGTGTTCTTGGGTGATTGATTTCTATTGATCCTTTTAGATGGCAGACAATTTCAGATTTAAGATGATTTAGTGAGTAAATGGACAGGGAGAAATTGTGAAGGAGGGTGAGCCGCTGCGAGGACTGAAGGTGATGTCAGAGGGGGTCGTGCTGTGATAGGCTGGTTGATGTAACGCTGTCCTGCCATTGGTTGGCAGTCATCGGGAAGTTGCAATTAAAAGAGAGCATTCTGTTGAAATTTATTGAACAACATATTGCAATTTGAAATCATGCGATGTTTTAGGGTGTTGTGAGTTCTTTTCAGGGGTGATGAGGGAGTTGTTACTCGAGTTGACGAAGAGAAGCCAGCTGAGGATACGCCATCACATTATATGGCAACAAAAGTTGGCTTCATACCATCATTTGGCTTCAAAATTGGCATAGGATCACTGAAAAGGAGGATGAATTGCCGTTTACACACTTTGTTTCATTTCGGTTGGATGTATTGCATCAGTTAAGAGGAGCAATGTTTGCACTGCGACCTTCGGCGAGACCAACACAGTTTGAAGTGTTAGATGCATGGATGCGCGCAGCTCATACTAAGAAGAGAGAGAAATACCAAAGGAGAATGAAGAAAACTGTAAGGGCATATCAGGATGCACAATAGGATGCACAGCTTAACAGATGGAGAGTGGTTACCATTGAAGGCGAAAGATTGTATCCAGTGCTGGTAGGAGATGGAGGACCCCAGTATAGGAGGGGAAGGCCAAACGGAAGTAACAGTAGTGACAATGTAGACAACTTGTTGGATGCATTGTTAGCTGAGCGTCCTCCACCTTACAGTCCACAATCAGAGGAAGGGGGCGAGATTCAGGAGGTGCCGAGAGTATGGGAAGTGCAACAGTCCAAGTGGGTCTGGTACAGGAGTTGTGGGAAGGATATCCATTACAGTAGAGGGGACAGGAGTGTCCACCTTGGGAGGCATAGAACAGAATGTTGTTAATGCTGCTTCACAGTTACCGGAAGCTCTTTCAGTACCGGTCACTATTGGTCCTGTTATCTCTGTGTATGACCCGAGCTCAGTTCGAAGCCTTAGTCAGTGATAGTCTATACAGGTTGAAGGAACTGGATTGGGAATAACAGGGAGCACGAGTGGAAATTGTCCATCTTTAGTACCCATGGAATCTAGTACCCCTTTTGCTGCTATTGCCGATCCCTCTGGAGTACACATTGGCTCCAGTAAAATACGGTCTGTACTCATGACAAGCACTGGTTCAGATCTACGGATGTAGGAAACTCCGGTGAGAGGACCAAGTGGTGTGACCTTAGAAGCAAGCACAAGTCAAGGAGCTCTTGGAAATCAACATGTCCTAGATGTTGCAGACTTGGAGTTCTGGTTGAGAGACCATAATAACAGTAAGGAGAGTCAGAGCAGCACGCCGAGTCAGGGTACCATTAAGGCTGCAGTGAAGGCAAAACTGTTGAATGTGGTGAGGCTGAAGGCTGAGGTAGAAGAGATCATCAATGGGAATTCAATAGAAATATATCTTTGGACAGACTAGAGACCTATGCGCTAGATGACCTGTTGTTTGTAGCGAAGGATGTCACCCGAAGGGCACGACAGGCACATGAGAAGTTGTCAGAGTTAGCTCAGAGGTATGGCGTAGATTTGTCCCAGATGAAAACCTTACAGGGAAATCATAGGGTCACTTATAGTGATAAGGACCTTGAGGAGAAGAGGGTGACTGGGTTGAAGACGCATATCCGAGAGTTGGTTATAGGAGTAAGGGCTTGCAGTATGCTGTATAAGTGGGAGGAGAGATTGTCAAAGAAGAAGAGCATGAGATAGGCGACAGGGGAAACACCACCTCCAGGAGGGGGAACGCAGGGTGTGGAGGCATATCTGTTGCAGAAGGTTTCTAGTGGAAGGTATGTGCATGTTCCCTGGAGTAGGGGGGATCTTGCTGCATTCGCAAATGATTTTCCCAGGTTGAGAGAGAAACCTTCTGAGTGGTATAAGCAAGTCGATCACTTTGTTAAGATCTCAAAGGTGTTATGGATTGACCTAAATACCTTATTTGAAATTGTTGTTCTTAGTGATCTGTGGTCTGATGTAAGATTGCTATTGAGTGGCCTAGTGCTGAGCCAGAGAGGGCTCAGTAACGTACAGTCTTTCGCCTTTGGTTGTGAAAATGTACAATCAGGTAATCACATGGTTCCCCTCAATACATCGATTGAGTTAAGATAGATTGCACAACTCAGGAACCTAAAGTGTCAGTACATGCCTATTACAAAAGGCTATTGTAAGCCTTTAAGCAGTACAGCGGGCTAGACACACTCGACCCAAAGGATATGGGACAATTTGTATCAAAGTTTGTGACTGGACTGAGGCTGGAGATCAGCCTCATGATCCAGCAGCACTTAATCTGCTGGCAAAACAAGTCCGTGGACGAAATCCTATGGTATGCCAGGGACTGCAGTGATGAGGTGGATTCTAAGCATAGGAGGATAAAGGAGAAATTGATGCTGGTTCAGATGCGAATCGCACAGAAGGGAGAGCAGGTGCAGGCCATAGTGGGAACTGTAGCTCGTGGCCAAGGCAATGCCCCAGGAGGTGTCCAAGTCACATCAGTTGCAGGGTAAGCAGGGCAGGGAAGAGAAAGGGGTGTCCCCATAGATCCTAAGACAGGGATAGATGCTGCAACCTTTAAAAAGACTACTGCCTGTCATTTTGTCACAAGATCAGGCATTGTCATTTAAATCCTGCGAATCAGGTGCAGGAAGGATAACTCGTGCAGGGGGCCGATGGAATAAAACAGTTACCGACAGTGACTAGGCCAAGATCGCTCAAAGCTGTAGTGCAAGTGCCCCAACCGCCAAGAATCTCGAAAGGCAACCAAACTTATCATCAGATGCCCTTAATAGAAGTGCTGGATGGATTTGATCAAGACCCTTCCTTATGACGGTGCCTGACGGGGGAGGACGACTGTACACTTGGTGCAGTCTTAGAGGTAGACCAGATTGGACCATACGTAGAAGCAGACGTGGATGGTCATCCCATTACATTCTTGATTGATACTGGTGCTACCTGCTCTACTGTGAGTTCAGCAGTAGTCCCAAACTGGCCACTCTCGGGAAAATCAATCCAATTTGTAGTAATCTCTAACAAAAGAATGATAAACCCTTTGACAGAAGGCATATGAGTAAAAAATCGGAACCTTCCAGGATCACCATCAGTTCGTGGTGTGTGATTCGAGTCCAGACTGTTTGTTAGGGCGTGACCTTTTGTGCAAATTGAGTTGTACCATCTATTGCACACTGAAGGGAATCGAGTGGCAGACAAATGATGAATACATTGCTTTCAAATTGGCTAATCAGAACCATTACAGAACCATGTTTACATTACTGACAGTGGAAGACATGCCACTGGATTTGAGAGACACCGTCTCTCCATTGGTATAGGATTTCTCTGGAGAGGATATCGGATTGATTCGAGGAGTCGAGTCAGGCCGCATACAGGTTAAGCCTAATGTAGAATTTCTGAGAACACCTCAGTACAACCTGACTCCAGAAACGGTGGTGGGAATTATACCTGTAAATGAGTCCATGATTGCGAGGGCATCCTAAAGGAGATCATGGGAAGTCCACGCAATTCGCCTATCATGGGATTACAGAACCCGAAGTATCAAATTGTTCAGGAACTTAGAAAGGTAAATAACATAGTTATTCCATGTTGTCTGTGGTGCCAAATCCATCTGTGATCCTATTTCAGATTCCTTGTGAGGCTGAATGATTCACAGTGATTGACCTCTGCCAGGCATTTTTCTCCATTACATTGCACGAGGAGAGCCAATTTGTATTTGCTTTCTGCCTGGAGAATCATGTCTTAACATGGTGTGGTATCCTTCAAGGGTATACCGAAAGTCCATCCATATTCAATCAGTTCTTGAAAAAGAACCTTGAGAGCTTGATTTTGCCCTGAAACTCAGTGCTAGTCCAGTACATTGATGGCCTCCTTATTGCGTCTGAAACGCGGGAGGCTTGTAAGGACAATACTATCACTTTACTGAACCATCTGGTTGACTATGGGCATAAGGTGTCTCCGAGTAATCTTCAGTATTGTCTGAATGAAGTACAGTATTTAGGTCACCAAACTGAAAAAGGCAAGAGGAAGGTG
This sequence comes from Calotriton arnoldi, assembly GCA_963921515.1. NCBI lineage: Eukaryota > Metazoa > Chordata > Amphibia > Caudata > Salamandridae > Calotriton > Calotriton arnoldi. The sequence continues at coordinate 1,275,235 of CAWUFW010002670.1, read as the reverse complement.
CCACCAAAGCGAGTGGAGGCGATCATGAAGATGAATCCACCCAGTATCCAGAAAGAGGACATAATGTTTTGGGGAATGGTTGGCTATTGACAACAGTGGATTCTCAAATTATTAATTTCTCCTTGATGGCCAAGCCTTTGCAGATGCTGACCCACAAGGATGTGTGTGATTCAGTACATTGGGATAATGACTGTCTGCTGGCTTGCTTTCAAGGAGCTGAGAGAGAACCTGTGCCGCGCTCCAGCTTTAGGAGTGCCTGATTACAACAAAGCATTCTCACTGTTCTGCCTCAAGAGGGAGGATTGTGCTCTTTCTGTACTCACCCTGATGCACGGAGGAGCCCGTGGACCAGTGGCCTATTTCTCAGCTACATTAGATCCTATATCTTCAGAGTTGCCCGGATGTCTCAAATCTGTTGCTGCAACAGGCGCCAGTATCGAACGATGTGAGAGCATTGTGATGGGTCATCCTCTTACAGTGTATGTACAGCACTCTGTTTAGGTTCTGATGACGAGAACCAAAACACAGCATTTCACAAATAACAGGTTGACAAGATACGAGCAGGTGTTGCTCGCTGCTGAGAATGTAACCCTGAAGCGTTGTTCTGTGTTACATCTAGCTACCTTTTTGCCTGTTCCAAATGCTGATGGGGAAGATTGTGAAGACCATGACTGTTTGGATGTCACTGAGCTTTGCACAAAGCCGAGACCTGACATTGTTGATGAGCCATTGCCTGACCCCGATCAAGTCCTTTTTGTTCATGGTTCATGCTTAGGAGACAATGAAGGTAATTTGAGAGCAGCGTTTGCTGTCTGTACCATCTCTGCAGTGGTGGAAGCTGCTTGCTTACAGGGAGTACACTCCGCACAAGTGGCTGTAATAATTGCCTTGACCCATGCATGTCGAGTTTCTGAGCAGATCCGAGCCACCTTCTCTACCGATAGCCATTACGGTTTAAGGTGTGGTTCATGACTTCGGACAGCTATGGTCACAGTGAGGGTTCCTAACATCATCAGATTCTCTAATTTGGAACAGGGAGTAGGTGCGACAACTGTTGGAAGCTTTGCGTTTGCCAAGAGAAGTGGCTGTCGTTAAGTATTCAGCCCATGGAAGGGGAGATGACTTTGTCATGAGAGGGAAAAGATACGCAGATGAAGTTGCCCGCTTCTGTAGTACTCATGCATGTGTTTTCAATGGGGAGTATACTGGCTAGAGTACAGAGAAGACCAAACTCAGCATGATGCTGGCTGTTGCCGACACATGGGATGAAGTTAGACGTTTGCAAATGGAAGTCACAGACAAGGAATAAGCGAGCTGGATCAGGGCAGATTGTGAGAAAGGAGAAAATGACATATGGGCTACAGTTGATGGTAGGGCAGTATTACTGGATTGTCTATTGCACCCAATGGCAAGGCAAATTCATGGAGCAGCTCACATAGGGAGGGATGCAATGATGAGGTTGTTTAGGCAGACTTTGTTCAGTATGAGATTTTAAGTGATTGCAAAAGTTGTATGTAACTCACACTAAGTATAGAGTAGCAAGGTGACTAAAAAGGAAAGAGGAATGTGTCAAAGGTGGGCATAACCAGTGTATGGACGAAAATCCTCACTCACCCAAGGGTGACATACTTCATCATTGGGTTCCTCCAACACACTGGGACCCCTCGGGGAAGGAGCGGGAGTGTTCTGAGAAAGCACGTAAATATATGAACACCTCTAGGGTGTAAATGAGGGGCAGAGTGCAAAAAATAATGTGTAATTAAAACTATCTCAGTAGGAACAACAATTTTATTATAACGTCCTACAGGATAGAGTTAAAAAGCAATGTGAGACAGGGTTATGGATATCTACCCTGTATGGTGGTCAACATGTTTCTGCCCTAGATGACAATTACATGTTCAGGGCATTCATCAGGACCATGATAGCTAGTCACTCTGCTTCAATAAGGTGCATGAATAATAAATCAAAAAATGTATAGATGCTCAGGCCAAACATCAAGACCAACCGTACACAATGGTAGTAGTCAATATGGAACGTCAGGAGGCCCTGCAGTAAAACAGAAACAAAAACAAGAAACCAATCAACGTGATATCAGCAAGCACCACCACCATATTCACACATATGTGCTCCTCCACAAACTAATACAAAATGTTAAAAGTGGTCTTACCTAAGAGCACTATGTACGGGCAAACTCTAGCATCTCCAGAGTCTTTTCACAAGTAGAAACCTCTATTTAGAGGCACAACAGTTAAAACAAAGACGTGAAATGGCAGGAAAAGGGAGACCATGAACAGACACAGAGTAGCAACTAATACATTGTAATAACGCTTGCCCAATATGTATTGCGTACTTAATCCAGAGGTATAGTTTTAAAGACATGGGATCAAATGGTAGGTTAGTAACAAAAATGTGCTCATTTAACCCATGTCTTGAATAATACAACAGAGGTGTTACTGCATGTCAAAGCAATTTTGTAATAGGTCATTTAATCTTAAGCAAATATCGGAACTAGAACAAGGGTGCATATGCCTTAAAGACTATAGCTAACATTACAGAAAGGGAGAGCTCGATAGTAGTACCAAATCAACTGTCAGGGAAACAGACTTAGGAAGGGAGGGCTTCTCACCTTACGTGTGATCTTCTAGCGGCATTGCTCGGCTCTGGGGGGAGTGAACCACAGCCGTCTCCTGAAGCCTTATATGTAAAGGATGTAGGAGTTACGTAGTCGTAGTACCGTTTCTCGAGGCCACGCGAATGCGTAGTACAAAACGGCATCGCCAGGCAAGCCGTGATGTCTAAACGTCACTAAAAGGACGTGGGCATGCGCAAGAGCTACCGGAAGGGTACTATAGTAACCCAAACGAGCGTGCTCGGTCTAGACTACCGACCTGACCGTAATCAAAACAGAACAATAATCAAAATCAAAAGCGCCGGTGTTAAAATATAACCATGGCGCTCATTGGTAAAGAAGCGGGATACATCAACATGGAGCAACAATCCTCAAAAACAATTCCAAGGGGCATGTAAGAAGTATTAAAGTATATTAAAAATATGGTTAAAGAGAAGTCAAGTATAAGGACTATATAAACAACCGTTAAGAATGGTCTAGGGTAATACTAAGGTCACTGCAGAGGTGCACACATCTGGTCACAAATGACTATTCACAGTAAAAACTGGTCAGAGAAACGGTATAAATGTGTCATAAGTGAAAAAAGCATGCTATGCAGTAAATAAATGGACAAGGTGTCAGCATGTTAAATAGTACACCACAGTTTTTCATCATTCAAGCCGGTACGATGACTGGCCAGTCTAAACACCCAACGTTGCTCTCGATGAAATAAGACTGCATCTAGGGGGCCCATGCCTCTGTGATAGTAAGGTTTGTTTAAAACTGCCCATCGAATGTCCTCCTCCGTATGGCCAGTATCCAAAAAATGGAGTGTCAGTTTGGTATTAGACTTCTTACACTTAATTGAACTCCTATGTTCTATCATTCTAGTTTTGACCTTGCGAGTAGTCATACCGACATACATCAGGTCACAGGTGCACTAATTGCCTCGGAGTTGCAATTAGTGTGGTTAGTCAGGATCCATGGCGTGTTTAAACCTAGATCTAGTTGGGTACTCCGTGTGGTAAGGTGACACACCACACATGATCCACAAGGGAAATGGCCATGTACTGGTTGCCCTGTCCAGATGGTACGTGGGAGATCTAGAGTACGGGGTTGTCGTGGTCTAGTATGTACCAAGATATTACTCAATTTTGTGCTCCGCTTAAAGGCAAAAAGGGGTTTCTCACAAAATTTGTTGCCTTTATTTAGAATGTGCCAGTTGGAAATAACGGCTTTTTTGACAGTCTCACTCAAATGGCTAAAAGTGCTCACACAAACCAAGCGGTCAGAGGGCGTTTTGGGGTATGTCTCTAGGAGTGCATCCCGATTGTTATTATGAGCCCTCTTATTAGCTCGGCGTACCAGGCGGGCCGGATATTGTCGTGCAAGGAGGTTATGACTAAGATTGTCAGCATGTTCCTGGTACTTCACAAGTTCAGTACAATTCCTACTCAGACGCAAAAATTGCCCCACAGGGAGGTTGTCTCATAGGGCTCGTGGGTGAAAACTCTTATAGCTCAATAACGAATTGCGAGCCATAGGTTTCTGATATAGTTCTGTGTAGATATGTCCCTCTTTTGGATAGAGCAGGAGATCAAGAAATGTAATGCTTCCCTGCTCGACTAACACGTGAATCTAAAATGTATGTTCAGGGAGTCAGCCAGGCAGAAAAGACATCCAGTGAAGTTTGATTGCCTTCCCACACAACCACACAACCAAAATATCATCGATGTACCTCTTCCACAGCACCAATTTGCTGTGGAAGGGATTGACCAATGGATAAATGTGCGTCTCCTCAAACCAATGCATGTAGAGATTGGCCATACTGGGAGCACAGGTGCTGCCCATTGAAGTGCCGGTAACCTGCCAGTATAGCTGATCCTCAAAGGAAAAGAAATTCTCTCTCATAGCAAGGTTGGCACACTCCATGACAAAAGATGTAGGGGTCTGGTCACTACGGGAGTGTTGAGACAGTAGGTTTTCAATCGTCCTGAGAGTATCCTCCTGAGGGATATTCGTATATAGGGCCTCAACATCGAAGGAGACCAGAAGATGTTTGTCAGGATCAAATTGTACAGTGGTGAGGAACATCAGGACGTGTTTCGTGTCCTGGAGATAAGACAGCATCTGTGCCACCAAAGGCCTGAGGAACCAATCCACAAATTGGGATAGGGGTTCTAGAATAGAACCAATGCCCGATACAATTGGTCTACCCGGTGGAGGTCTCTGGGTCTTATGTATCTTGGGAAAGATGTAGAATGCTGGGATCCTCGGGTGGCTAGGTGTCAAAAATTCTGCCTCACCTTTAGTGATCCATCCAGATTCCGCCGCCCTAGTGACCATACTTTTAATGGTCTTCTGTAATCTCGGTGTAGGGTCGCGAGTAATGGACTTATGGTATTTGGTGTCACGTAGCTGTCGTAAACATTCAGTACGATACAGAACAGTATCCATCACCACAGTGGCACTGCCCTTGTCTGCAGGCTTCACAACAATCTGGGGATCAGAACCCAATTCTCGTAAACAGCGATCTTCCTCTCTAGTCAGTTGAAGAAGGGGCATTTTGCTGATCCTTTGTTGGAAACAAAATATTTGAGAACTGCATTTTCAAATGTTGCCACCTTTGAGGGTACTTGTTGGAGTGTAGGGAGGAACGTAGATTTGTTCCTCAGAGCTGTGTTGCTGGTAATCTCTTGTATGGTATCATCTTGGTTGTCGAAAAAGAAGTATAGACGTATCTTCCTAAAAAAAGCAAACAGTTCCTGGTGTGTCTTAAAGTCATCGCCCATGTGTGTAGACACAAAACCCAGTCCTTTCTCAAGGGCTTGGGTCTCGATAGGGGTAAGACACCTCTGACCTAGGTTCACAACTAGGTCGTTGTTGCGCTGGTGGACGCGCCTGTCATGCTTCTCGTGATCCGTAGTTCCAACGCTGGGTCCCACTGGACATGTGTCCTCTGTTGATCTTGTCGTGAATCTTGTGCCCGACCCCTGTTGGCTCTTCGACGCCCTCTGCGTCCTATGTCCTGGCCAAAAAATGGCAGCTGGTAACCAGGTCCATTGAAGGGCAGTGGTTGAAACAGATGAGGGTGAAAGGGCCAAGGTTGTGGTGGCCACCATGGCGTTGGTTGAGGCATAGGTGAAAATTGCCTCTTCCCCTCATTAGTCTGGCTCTGAAGGATGAGTCTGAATTGCTAGAACCCATATCCTCAGATTGGCTCCAATCTTCTGAGTTTGATGTCCATTCATCGGTATTGCGAAACCAACCTCTGGCTCCTCTGCGATTCTTCTTCTTGATTTGTTGGGTGGAATAATCATCCGCCACATACGGATAAATCTTCTCTTGGGTAAATCTGTCCATATCCTTTTTGAGTTTATTCACTTTATATCTAATGAGGTCCTCCTTTGTCTCATTAAGTGTTTTAGTGATCTCTTCTAGAAGTTTTTTGAAGATTGTCACCAGTACTGAGCTTTTAAGTTGGTTCTCTAGGGTCTGAATCTCAATAATAAGATCTGCTGTTTCCTTTGCTGTATTTATCAGGAGAACAAGCCAGTATCTTGAGCATTTCCAGGCTATTTTAGATCAGTTAATCTTAAACACTTTATTATCAAAAAACAATCTAGGTGCATTCGAGACAACAAGGCCCTGTGGGGCAATGTTAGCTCTTAGATATTTTGTCAAAATGGCTGCTTGTAAAGCTGTCCGTATGTGCTGTCTCTTGAGATTGGTTAGCTTAGTCCACACTTCAGTCAATGCTAATGTCTGTGAAATCTGGGTATCTAGGATACTGGGTGTCTGTAGAATGGCCTGTACCATTTTTTAGTCAAAAGCTAGGCCTGAATTTTCCATCATAGTGCCTAGTGTAATCAACTGCTATCGATCAATGTGCCAAGAGGCACCAACCTGACAAAACTGAGCAACAATAAACAGACCCACAGACCAGAAGGCTGTCCTATGATGTCTCTCACACAGAGGGTCAACAGGAAGTGTATAATACGCAAGAAGTAAGCTATCCTATACTGCTTCCAAAAATACATGTAACTCACACTAAGTATAGAGTAGCAAGGTGACTAAAAAGGAAAGAGGAATGTGTCAAAGGTGGGCATAACCAGTGTATGGACGAAAACCCTCACTCACCCAAGGGTGACATGCTTCATCATTGGGTTCCTCCAACACACTGGGACCGCAAGGTACCCAGTGTGGGCTACAACATCCACTCGGGGAAGGAGCAGGAGTGTTCTGAGAAAGCACGTAAATATATGAACACCTCTATCTCAGTAGGAACAACAATTTTATTATAACGTCCTACAGGACGTATTATACACTTCCTGTTGACCCTCTGTGTGAGAGACGACACTGCAAATCTGTATGTCATTGGCATGTCACGTGTCATCAAATGAATGCTGGAAAGAAGACTGTTGTTGCTTTGAGTCACATTGACAGATCAGGGGTCCCTTCAATCGGATCCAAATGGATTTTGTTGAGATGCCTGTGTGTAATGGGTTGAGATACATCTTGGCTGTTGTGTGCATATTTTCCTGATGGGTTTAAGCATATCTAACTAAAAGGTGTAACAGTCTCACAGTAGCAAAGTTAATGTTGAGGGGACTCATTCCTAGATTCAGATTTCCAACTACATTGGAATCGGATAGAGGAACGCACTTTCATAACAAAGTCATGAAACTGTTGTGTACTGCCTTCAGTGTGTATCAAAGACTGCATTGTAGTTACAGGCCTGAGGCATCTGGCATGGTAGAGCAGATCAACTGCACCTTGAAAGTGAGACTGGCTAAAGCGTGTGCTTTGACACCTCTAAAATGGCCTGATACATTGCCTTTGGTTCTAATGGGTTTGCGCAGCATTCCTGACAGGAGAAGTGGGTTATCACCCCATGAGATATTGATGGGAAGAGCAATGCGCTTGCCTGCTTTGCCTGCCACTGCATTGCTGAATATCACAGATGACTTGATCCTTGACTACTGTAAAGGATTGACTGATGTGGTTTATTCTATGTCTCATCAGGTTGAAGCAGCAACTGCACAGACTTCAAAAGACATCTGCCACAAACTCAGCCCAGGTGCTCATCAAAAAACACATGAGGAAAAACTGTCTTGGCTCTCGGTGGCATGGACCATATCAACTGAGACTGGTGATGAACACTGCTGTGAAGTGTGGAGGAGTACCGAACTGGGTTCATGTTTCCATAGCTGACGAGTCACAGGTCCCTCCGATTAAACAGCTCCTCTCCCCGAAGTATTTCCAGGTGGGACCCAGGGGTCACCGGAGACGGCAAGCCAAGCTGTGGCGGTTCATGAAGAAGCTAGTACCTACCAGATCAAGCTGAAGGGGGGTCAAGCTACACAAGACCCTGTTATAGACTATGAAGGAGACGGTAATGTTGCGAGTGTTATAGAGTCTGACTCAGCAGAAGAGAGTGGTATGGAAAAGGGTTGTGTGCAGCCAAGGAAGAAAGATGCTACCGGTGAAACGTGGCCTGTAAGACAGAGAAGGAGAAACCTGAGACTTGCATCTGAAAGAGAACTTGCACCGATAAGTGAATCTTTGGAGTCTGAGCTGAGTGAACAAGAGCAAGCCACAGGAAGTGCTGGGGGTCGCTCAGAGCTCGAGTGCCATGTCAGAGATGTTCCTCTCCTGAGTGGACTTATCTGGTTACAAATGCTGGGGAGAGCGAGGTCCGAGATTTCATTACTGATTGTTGAGATCTTGTAGAGAGTTCCTGGAATCAATGCTAATGCACTTCTGTCATTGACTGTGCCTTTTCCACCAAGGTTGACTGGCTTACGGACTCTGATTTTGGAAGACATTGAGTTCCCAAGTTTCAGAGCTCCACAGTCTCCTCAAGAGATTGCAGCACTGAGAGCTGAACTTTTACAATGAGTGATTGAGGAGATTGGCTCTGATCTCATAAGGGATATAAATTGAACTTTTTAACTGTAAATAAGTTGCTTGAAAGAAGATAACCTGGGCCCAAGTAGAAGAAGAATAAAAATAGGGACTTTCATCTAGAAGAAAAAAGAGGGCTAGGGAAGTCTTCCAAGCTGTGTAAATCTTGTGCAAAAGAATGTTGAAAAAGTTTCCAAGGTTCAAAGAAAGTTGCTCAAGAACTTTGTTACATGTGAATAAGAGGTGGAGAAAGAGACTCTGTGTGTTGATCCTCCAAAAATCTGTAATCCGAGCTATTTTGAAAATGGAGTCTGGAAATTTGAATCGAAGGCACAAGTGTACTATAAGTATACTCATTGTAGGAGTAATACTAGTAATAGCTGTCCATTTTAAGTGCACACAAGGCTGAGGATCAGAGAGTGGGGGTACATGGGCCATCCACACCAATCACTGCCGCCTAAAGAGAGGGTACACTAGGATCTGAAAAAGGCTTGATAGAGCAAACTAGTTGTTTCCTTCATGAAGATTTGTCTAAAGGTGATTACACACTGAATGCTCATGCCAAACTGCTACACGAGTACGTGACTACTATGGAAGTGAGAGATTGTTATGTGTGTATGCGATTGCCTGCTACGGTTGAGGAGGGGATTAGATATCATCACCTCCTCTTTATGTATGGCATTAGTTGAAGTTTACTCCTTAGTATGTTTTATGGAAAAGGTCATTACAAATGCTTCATCTCAAATTATGGCATGGTGCTCTCAAAAATACCATTCTATAAACACCTGAACATATACGATTATTATAAGCAAGAAGAGAGAATGGGAAAGTATTTTGCACCCACAGTAACACTAGACACTGCTTATGCGCACAGACATAACCTAGCCTGCATACTAACAGACATAGAAAAGAAATGTGTAGCTCAAGTAGAAGATAGACATAGGGGATTTGTTGTTGTCTGACTATAAGGACAAAAATCTCGAGTGGACCAAGGAGGAGTTAGTTCACAAGACTAAAGGAAGTTCTGGTCCCATAGCTTGACTGGGAACAATGAGGCAAGCTTTGCATACGTCAAGTTCAGAGCCGTTACAATACTGTATTTGTGGGGCAGAGTTTGTGTGACCATATCATTCTAGTTAATGGTCCGTGTAAGACGTTTCTGCAAGAGTCAGTACGAGAGGTGCCAGAAGTGTATTTTGTGTGTGGGAAGAATGCGTATGTTCGACCTCCGAGCAACTGGTGTGGTACTTGTTACGTGGCAGTTGTGTTTCCAACAATATACCATGTGGAGGATTTGGAGGGTCTGAAACTAAAGTGGAACCATAGGAAAAAATGTGGACTAAGTGCAGGTGAAATTGTGGGAGATATATTTGGAGCGATGATACCTAGTTTATGAGTGGTATTGAATGACATAAAAATCAGAAAGTTGTCTACTCTTGTGGATAAGTTAGCAGTTAACACAGCTCAGTCTATGTTACTTATAGATGGGGAGATGGTCTCAATAAGGGCAATGGTGATGCAAAACCATCTTGTATTAGACGTGTTGCTGGCAAAAGAGAGCGGAGACTGTCGAATGCTGAAGGTCCAACAGTGCTGTACCTATATCCCTGATAAAAGTAAAGATCTGAAGGGATATATAAGTAATATCACTGAGATATATCATGAGATACATGATCTCACAACTGAGGGAGTTTGGGATAAGATTGGTAAGGGATTTGGTGCAGTTGGAAGTTCGTTTGCAATTTTAGGATGTGGAATCCTTGGATACATCTTGAGGCCAATAATAATGATTGTAGTCTGTGTTATTATCTTGGTAGGGATGACAAGAGCATACAAGTGGCTCAAGGCGAGGAAAGTGGAGAACTCCTTAAAGGAAAGACAAAGAAGGGTAGAAAGACTGCAGGACAGTCATTACGAAAACCTGAAGAGATTGGCGGAGTTCAGACAGAGAAGAGTAGCTCCAACATGTTTAGATCAGTCTACTCTGCACAGATTCTTTTGGAATGATTTATGATGACTCAACATCATCAGAGGGGGGAACTGATAGAGTGCAAACTGCATAATATTTGTAGGGGTGCCTCATAATCATGTCTAGACAGCACCCACATATAATCCTTTGTTGCATTAACATGAAGAGTTAGAATTGTGGAGTGTATTAACATTGAACGTATTTTAGGCCATTGAAAATATGTATGGAGAATTAATGTATAAAATGAATGTTGCTAGGAGAAAATGTTAACGTGAAGAACTTGTGTTGGGCAATTAATTATCTTTTGTTTACTCAATGTGTTTATTAATCGTGACATTTCACATGTAGATACATGCATTAATTGAAAGTGCCTTATCGTCATGCAAATTCGTAAGCTCATATGATGCTTTCTTATCTTAGCTGATCTTTGTAAGCATTAAATGCAGTTCCCTGGAAACTCTTGCTTTAGAATTAACAGTTTGAATTTCATGCATGCTGTGGAATCTGTTCTTTCTCGTGTTTTGTGTTGTAGGTGAAAGAAGCGCTCTTGTTAGATGGAATAATGTCTTTGTTTTACTAGTTAGGCAAGGAGAGAAGAAGTTACAATCATGTGGCTTGAGTTGATAAAGGAAGGCCATTGTGCTTCATGCAGGAGAAAACCTGGGAACCAAGGACAAAGGAAAGAACCTGTGAAAAAACCCATTCAGGATCGTACCCAAAGCAGATGGTGTGACTTGCACTGGATTCTGTGAATGTTACCTTTGAATAATATGTTGTTGGGAGTAGAGACAGTGCCTACTTTTTTCTTGCCTTCAGAGAGAGAGCATATTAGTACGAGCTCTGTCTTGGAAGCTTTATGCTACATGACCCATTGATTATGGAGAGACTTCTTAGGAAGTCTCCACATGCTGACAGCTTTTATTCCTTCCATTTGAAAATGCTTAAGTAGGGATGTCATCTTAGTGCTAGAGCAGGGATAGATCGAATGCTTTTCGCTCACCAACCCTCGATGCAGGGAAATTTGGACTCATGTTTCCTGATCTTTTGCATTTTACTTCTTGAATTAATTGTATTGCTTATAGTACATCGTCTAAACTGGATACGCAGATTTGGCTTCATGCTGATTCCAATGTATTTCTACACTCTCGTATTGAGGTGTCTTTGTATTCAGTTATTTTTGGCTTTATAATAAATTAAACTAACCTTAAGTAGTTGTCCGTGGTTACTATGTATCGAAGAGGATTATTGACTAATTGATTGGCCTCCTAACGACTATTCTCCCCTTTACGGTTTCATGCTGCGAAAAAGAACCATCAAATTGTGTTTCTAGACTAGGTTCAGAACTTATGGGTCCGGCCCTTTCAATTCCATCTACAATTTCTATTATTTGTCATGGTCAGACCGCTACGGTGAAATTGAAGGAACCTACTCCCCTGGCCAAGGACCGGAACACCACCAATACGCGTTCTCTGCATAAATATCAATCAGAGGTCTCAGACTATCATAGCTACGTGTTTTTCTTGCCTGGAATCTTGGTGCATTGGCACCAGACTTCCCCTTAGCTTTAACCTCTGGATTTAAATATATGCATGTCCCCACACTTAATAAAAGAGGAAATATTTAATTTGTATCTCTCAAATCTTGCTCCATTTTCCCATGCTTAGCTCATAGTTTTAACAAGTAATGGATATGAACATTGACACAATGGCTGAATACTCTGGTAAATTTGCCAGTCTCACCTTTGTAATGCATATCTGCCGGTGTCTTGTTATAGTTCTCACCTGATTTATCAAACAAGGAGCATCGTGGAATAATGTTAGGGCCCTCACTCTCCTATCCAGGGGAAAGGGAATTGGGTAAAAGAGAAACACATGTACTGATAAAAGATTCTAACATACTTCTAGTTGTGGCTTACACAGCCCACTTCACTGACTCAAGGGATGTAACATTTATACCCAAAAGAAAATAAGCTTCCTAATATTCTTTTTTTTTTTTTAAATAATTTTTTATTGAGCAGAATAACAAATATGGAAGAAGGCAGTTAAACATAAACAATATGCTAATACAATTAATACTATACAATCATCACAAATTTTTATGTACTAGAAAGATATCATATCATATGAACTAAAGTGCAGCTGCTAAAGTGCCGTCGATCCAGTAAATATATTACCTGGACATCATTTTCCATTTAAACAAAATACAATACATACTATACAATCCTATTGGATTAAAAAACATCACCGATATTATATAATTTCTAAAGCGCAAGTGCAAAAGTAAGATAGAGCCAGGGGATATGGTATCCCTAAAAGTCCTTTTCAATTTGATCAAAATTTAGTTCATACTATGCAATTGTTTTCTTTAAAAAAGAAGTATAAACATCTCAAATGAAATGTATTAGAAAAAGGATAATTTCATATAAACTAAGGTGCAAGTGCTAATAATAAGATAGATCAAACAGACATAATATCCCTAGAAATCCTTTTCCATTAGATCCAAAATATAATTCCTACAAAGCCATCCTTTTGATTAAAAAGGAAATATAAACATCACAAAAATGATAAGTATTCGAAAAAGATCATTTCAGATAAACTAAAATGCAAGTACTTAAATATAATAAGACCAATGGATATATTACCCCTAAACCACCTTTCTCATTTGATCCAAATTCAATGCATATCAAACAATTCGTGCTAAGCTATCCTTTGTAAAAAAAAAAAATATATATAATCATCACAGATAATATATATTAGAGAGAAGGTCATTTCATATAGACTGAAGTGCCAGTACCAGGATACCATACATCCTTCAAAAATACTATCCCTGGAGGTCCCTTTCCATTTGATCAAAGAATTTCCAGACTGAAACAAATTTCCTAATAGCTCCCACCCTTCTCGCATATACTTCTTCATAGGCTCCTACTCGTTTCATTTTCTTATGCCATTCGAGAAAGGTCGGGGTTTTGGTTGTTTTCCAATTCTGGAGAATCAGTGAACGTGCCACCAGGAAGGAGAATGATAAAAACATTTCGCCCCCTCTTGTGAAAGCTTTGTTTAGGCTCTGTTTTAATAAACCAAACAATACCACCTCTAGTTCAGGTTGTATATTTCTTCCGAGGGTACGACTGAGCTCAGCACACATTTCCCCCAAAACTGACTCAACCTTGAGCATGTGCAAGAAACATGTAACCAGCCACCCTCGCCAACCTGCTGGCAACGAAAACACTTATTTTCGACCTCGGGATATATTTTATGCAAAGCATATGGGGTATAATAAGCCGTCCAACGGGACAGGAATGCCATCCTTTTGAAGTTTGCGGCTCTGAGTGCCTTGCTGCCGTGTTGGGCGATAACTTGCCATTCTCTAATTGAAAAATTGCAAGACAGTTCATTTTTCATTTTTTCCCAAAAATTAGTAACAACAAGGGGCTCCCCTTGATTTTGAAAGACTCGATACCAATTCCCTATCCCTCGCAATTTAGTTCTAAACACAGCAGCAAGGACCGAGGAGGTACCTATGTTTCCTAGGGATATATATTTATTTATCAAGTATCTAACGTGGAGGAAGCTAAAAAGGAGTAACCTGCTCTGCATACCGCATCTAGCCTGAACCTCCTCCCAGTTAACACATCTACCTCCTATTATGAAATGACCTAGCTCTTTAAAACCTTTTAATTCCCAAAGTTTAACATGACTGTTACGAATGAAGAGGCCCAAACTTCTGGCCTCTGTCAAGCCCAGATATTCAAATCCCGAAGACTGAACCTTTTGAGAAAACAAATCCTGAAGTCTATTAGAAAATACTTGAAGCGTCTTGTATCTTACTTTTTTAGGCAGTTTTGATGTTTTTAAGAAGACTGGAAGCTGAGTTCCAGCTTCATGGGCCATCTTCCTAAAGAAAAAGCCATCCAAAGATCCCCTATTATCGAGCAACCAAACTAAAATATCCATAAACGCGGCTTCATAATAAGTGCGAATATGGGGGAGTGCTAGCACACCCCACCTTATATCCAATTGAACAATTGATCATTTTAACCTAGATACTTTTTTATTCCAAATAAACTGGCGAAATAATTTTTCCAATTCTCTAAAATAAGCTGTATTAACTTTGATCGGAATATTTGCGAAAAGAAAAATTAATAAGGGTAGTACTGACATCTTAATTAGGGCAACACGCCCTATCAATGAAAGGGGAAAAAATACCCATTTTCCCAATAGATCTTTAATTTTACACAGTGTTGCTTCATAATTTAGCCTAAATAGATCCGCATATTGGTTTGAGACATAGATTCCCAAATAGCGAATCAGCTCAGGAGAGTATGCTTGTTGTATTAAATTATCTGGAAGAAAATTACAGGAGACATTTAACGCCAATACTTCAGTTTTTTATGGTTGATTTTATATCCTCCAATTGTCTCAAACTGAGCGAACTCCTTAAAATCCCATCAATATTTTGTTTTTCCGGTTTAAGATAAAGTATGATGTCATCTGCAAATAATTTTATTTTCGACATCCCCTCTATTGGAGTTTTTATACCTATATTATCCCGAATCCTCACGGCTAAAGGCTCTATGAAGAAAGTAAATAAAACTGGCGACAGGGGACAACACTGCCGGGTCCCGCGTTTAATATCAATTGTGCCTACCGATTTTGAATTTATCCTAATCTGAGCTTGGGCTCCTTGATATATGTTCTGGAGCATAGTAATGGTTTGCGCTGGAAATCCAAACCTTTCAAGGCCATAAAAAAGTGCTCCCCAATTCACAAGGTCGAATGCCTTCTCAGCATCGACCATCATTATTATTGCGGGGGTTTGGTGAGTATTAAAATAATCAATTGCTTGAATTAGAAAAACAATATTTGACGACATTGACCGGCCTGTTATAAAGCCAGATTGATCTACATGTATTGCATGTTGGGCCACAGAGGTGAATCGATTGGCCCATATTTTCATCAGTAGTTTGTAATCTACATTTAACCCTTTCCATGCGTCGGACGGCCGGGAGCCGTCCGACGACACGGTGGGCGTGTGCGTCGGACGGCTCCCGGCCGTCCTAGCACCCACCCACGGGGGAAGCGCTGGCGCTCCCCCCGTGGGCCGCCCCTAAAGCTGCCCCCACCTGCAATCAAAGGGGAAGCCCTTCCGCTTCACCCCCCGCCCCCCCACCGCATCATGTATTGACGTCAGCGCGCCTCGCGCGCTGGCGTCATTACATGAAACCGGACGCGCTGGAAGCCATTTGCTTCCAGTGCGTCCAGCGAACAAGTGGTGAGTTTGTCTTCGGGGAGGGTGGGGGGGAATTTTAAAAAGGCATCGGAGGAAAGGAAAGTGTTTTCCTTTCCTCCGATGTCTTTTTCAAGCATTTTTGCTGCACGATCGCGCATGGGGCGCGATTGTGCAGCAAAAATGCTTGTTTTTTTTGTTGTTTTTTTTAATACCCATCAGTTTCTCTATGGATTTCCGGCTGCACCAACTGCGCGATGGTAAAAGGCGCTGATGCTCAGTGTAGAGCAAACCCCTTTCATGAAAAAACGAGCAGCGTTCACTGGAAATGTGGTTAATTAATGGCTAATTGTTTGTCCAGCATTGAGCGCCGATTTTACAATTTCCCCTGAAACTTACCGCGTTGTGGTTCCAAGGGCCTTACAGCTGACGGCTAAAGCAGAGCTGGGAAACATATGAAAGGGCCTTTTCTTGGAAAGTGTGTTAGATCGGAAGCATGCATTCTTTTGGTTGGCAGGCAAAATTGCTCTCTGATTTGGGAATTCAAAAATGATTTGAATTGTGGCTGATGGCTGTGTTGCTGGGGCAGAGCTATGGCTTTTGCATAATGGGTGTAATTGTTTTAGGTGCGGCGTGATTTCAGACATAACAGCTAAACTGTGCAGAGTCTAATTTAATTCATTACTGAAAGCTAAAACACACTATCTAAATTGCCTTGCGCACAGTTTTATTTTGTATGGGCTTGAATCTTTCAGGAGGAGGGAAGGGGAAGCCATAAATCTTCGATGGAAATTGCAGGCCGTGTAAAGCAGGGAGTCCCATTGCATGATCTTTATGGAAAGACACGGTGTACCTTCACTGAGCAGAACTGGTTTCAGATTACATCTGGCCAGCTCTGATCTTTCTATAACACACTGCAGGTGCAGAGCGAAATGCTCCTGCCTGTGCAGAGGGTTAACATGCCTGCAACAAAGAAGGTGTACTTTTACATCACCGAACTGTACTTTATGTAGATAGCTCAGCGGGTTAATGCTTTTGCCACAAAGATCCTCTAGTTACTTGTGTTTCAGCCGCTCCTGCTGAGCTGAGGGAGGGTGCTGTGCTTAGACATAACTTATGGGTGTAAAAGCTCCTGCTGGAGAGTTACTTGTCTAGTAGCAGTTTTGACTCACCAAAAAGTAGCGCAGAGGGTTACAATGCATTTTGCAAAGATCAGTTGCTTTGCACCAGTTTCAAGATCTTAGAGTTTCTCGTTGCTCAAATGGGTGTAATTTCTAATATTTATGTTTCCCTCTTCCTCATTGCGTGATTTTGCCTACGTGAAAGTGTCACTCATAGTTGTTGAAATGTCACTCATGATTACATTGAAATTATGAAAATGTCACACATAGCAATCTGAAACCTTGGCAGCTATATAGTGTGCGCATGTGTACTGTATAACCCTTAGAAAACTGATGTGCAGCAGAGAAGAGGTTGAAGCCAGATGGAGAGCGTACTGCTTTAAGTTCCAATTTGGTTCTGAAGAACAAGTAGAGCAATGGATTTGAAGTGTGTTCACCAGGACGCCATGAGGAAGACTAGTGGTTACCTCACTTCTCACAACAGCTTGCAGGTTTTAACTGTTTCAAAAGCAATGCAGAGCTTTATTTCTAGTAACTAGATAGACCCCTTCAGGCTGATTCACTTCAAAGGCATTCACACTTTATGTACGATTCCTTCCAGATCAGAAGCATTAATATTGGAGAAGAATCATCTTTTGCAAAAGGGTATACAGGTAACAAAAGTATGAGGTGCCAAATGGCAATTTGCAGCTCTCAAGTCACCACCTTTTCTATACCCTGGGTTTGATTTGAAGCTGCACTCTGGTAATTTGTAGGAAAGTAATTAAGGTGCCCCCATCTGGGAAGGCAAGGGAAGCCCTTCCCCTGCCTCCCCCCGCCCCTCCCTCCACATCATCTAATCCTTTGGGGACCATTATTTCGGCCGTTTCTGCCCCCTGGGGGCGGATCGGCTGATTTTTTTCTTTGTATGGCCTCTAGACCACCAAGGATTTTTTTGATGTTGGGGAGCGGCCCCTTTATGGGAGGATGATTGTGGCCATTTCTGCCCTCTTCGGGTGGCAGATCAGCAGTATGTTTTAGGCCCATCTGCTCCCAAGGGGGCAGCAGCCACTAGACACCAGGGTTTTTAAATTTTGGTGTTGGGGAGTGGCATCTTGGGCAAGGGTTGCTCCCTTTTACGGGGGTGAATATTTTATTTATACTCTTAGGCCCACCTACCCCTTAGCTTGGCTGGTGGATTGTGTGTGGACTGGTGCATTATTTGCATATGTGATTGTAATGGGTTTTTTTTCTCCTTTTGATTCTGGTGTAAAGCTTTTGATTCCTGTTTGCGGTTTCTGCAGTGGGTGTTCTGCAGTTTTGCGTATTTTCATTTGTTTGGTAAGAAAAACATTTTTGTTGTATTTACTCCAAATGAGTATTATTGTCATGCATGAATGAATTTTTTTGTTAGTGGTGTCATAATGGCAGCATATTTAGTTAGTGGTTTGAGCATGAAATTCTTTGCGATGTGTTTAGCATTGTCTTATGTGTAATTTTCTTTTCCTTTTTCTTTTTAGTGGGATATTCTTGATCCTTACAGTGTCTGTGCAGAGTAGGTGGTGGTGAGTCTAGCTGCTTCTGGCAAGTGAGTGGTATAGTGTTGGAGTACATAGGTCTTTGTGATAAAGCTACATTTTGATCATTTCTTTTTTTACAAAGGGTTTGTTGTTGTTGACTTGTTTGACAAGTTACCTTTATTAGTAAGCATTATGGCTAGCCGTAGAATGACTGCTCAGCAGGTGGTTGGTATGCTTCTTGAATCATCCTCTGAGCAGGATTATGAGACTGACAGTGAGTCTGAGGGAGAGGAGGGAGGGGAAGATTCAGGCAGTGAGTTTTCTCTCCACATGGAATCATTGGATGATGAAGATACTCTCAGTGCGGATGAAGCTACTCTCAGTGCGGATGAAGTGCCTGTTTTAGAGGAGGACACTGCTGTGCCGATGGTGCAAGAGGCTTCTGGATTGCAGCCTGAGGCTGCTAGGCTTCCTACTGGAAGTGCTGGACTCTGGGTTGATCCAAACATGGTGCAGCCGGTGCTGCCTGCCTTTAGTGGTGATGCAGGGTGTAGAGTAGATTGTGAAAATGTTTTGCCTATACAGTTTTTTCAGTTGTTCATGGATGATGTCTTTTTGGGTGAGATTGTTGAGCAGACTAATTTCTATGCTGAACAGTTTTTGAGGGACAACAGTGCCAGACTTAGGCCCCGCTCTAGAGCTACCTGGTGGACTCCCACAAATCTGGATGAGATGAAGAAGTTTTTGGGTTTGACTTTTTTGATGGGCTTGATAAGGAAGCCGTCCCTGGCTTCATATTGGTCTACCAGTCCCTTGATGGCAACGGCCATATTTCCTGCAATTATGAGTCGTGATCGGTATTTACTTTTGCTTCGGATGCTGCATTTTGTTGATAATGCTTTGGCGTTGCCACAAGATCACCCTGACGGTGACCGTCTTTTTAAGATTCGGCCTGTTCTTGATCACTTTGTAGATCGATTTTCAGAGATCTATACTCCAGGCAAAGAAATATCTGTTGATGAGTCTTTGGTCCTGTTCAAGGGCCGTTTGGTTTTAGGCAGTACATTCCTAGCAAGAGGGCACGTTATGGAATTAAGCTGTATATGTTGTCTGAGAGTAGGACAGGATATGTCTTTAATTTCCGGGTGTACACTGGTAGGGATTCCACTATTGACCCCCTGGTTGTCCATCCACTTTTGGAGTTTCAGAGAAGATTGTGTGGGATCTTGCTAGAGGACTGTTTAACAGAGGCCACCATTTGTACCTTGATAACTTCTACACTGCTGTGCAATTGTTCAAGGAATTGTTCAAAGTGGACACTTTTGCTTGTGGCACAATCCGCTCTAACCGTAAAGGTTACCCAAAAGAGCTTGTTTGCAAAAAGCTTCAGAGGGGACAGTGCAGTGCCTTGCGTAGTGAGGAACTGCTAGCTGTGAAATTTGTGGACAGGAGGGATGTGTACATGCTAACTACCATTCATGATGAGAGTACTTCACCTGTGACTGTTTGGGGTCAGCTTGGTGAAGTGCGCAAACCTGTGTGCATTTTAAACTACAATAAGCACATGGGTGGTGTCGATAGAGTAGATCAGAGGTTGGAACCGTACACTGCTATTCGTAAGGCTTACATTTGGTATAAGAAGTTGGCCATCCATCTCTTCAATTTAGCAACTTTCAATGCTTTTGTTGTGTACAAGGAGTGTTCTCCTGCATCAAAGATGACTTTTGTTCAGTTTCAGGAGTCTGTGATAGGCAGCCTTGTTGTTGTGGAACAGGCAAGTGTTTCTAGAGTAGGAGTGGTGGAGAATGTGGCTAGATTGAAAGAGCGCCACTTTCCTGATTTAATTCCTCCCACGCCCCAAAAAAACAATCCCTGTAAGAGATGTAGAGTCTGCATGCGAAGAGGTGTGCGGAAGGAGAGTCGTATACACTGTGCCGATTGTCCTTCTAATCCTGGGCTGTGTGTGCCCACATGTTTCAGATTGTATCACACTCAAAAGAGTTTTTGGGAGCAACCGTGAGTCTAATAGTGTACTGCCTGGTCTGTATGGTTTTATATAGTTTTTCAGTTTAACGTTTGGCAATAGAATTATGTCTTTAGTTACTGCTGTTGTTTTTGTAGTTATAGTTTTGTATTTAGTTGCAATTGGTTTGTGTTTTCTTTCTTGTTTAAAAAAAATTTATGACGTGTGCGTGGACTGGCGCTTGGCTGGCGGTGTCGTGGATTGGCGGTTGGCTGGCGGTGTGCCTGGATTGGCGCTTGGCTGGCAGTGTGTGTGGACTGGTGCTTGGCTGGCAGGGTGTGTGGACTGGTGCTTGGCTGGCGGGGTGTCTGGACTGGTGCTTGGCTGGCGGTGTGTGTGGACTGGCGCTTGGCTGGAGGTTTGCGGGGACGGGCGCTTGGCTGGCGGTGTGTGAGTAGTGATTTGCTACTGGTCACTACATGCACTGCTAGCTAAACGCCACTCCACGCAATCCATGAGCTGGTGTGGCTGCTGTGTCAGGAATGTGGGCGTGTGAAAGTGATGGGCCCTTGAATGGCGCTGTCTGCTGGTGTGAGTGTTGTAATGTGCTGGGCCCGCGGCTGGCGGTGTGAATGGTTTTGTATGTGTCACACGCATGAAAGGTGTATGAATGGCCTGTAAAGCGGTTGGTGCCTTGTCGTGGCTTTACAGCTCACGAGCTGTGAGTCAATGGTTCAGTTTCTCGTCCTTTGAATTATTAACAGTGCATTTCATTTTTGTGAAATCTCTGGTTAATACAACTGTATATACTGGACCATCACTCACCCTCGTGCCAAATCCAACCAGTATGTCTGTGTGCTTGAAGTATAGGTGGTTGTTCAGAAATATTTGTCTTTTCTGTCTTTCTCAAGCAGGGTGTACCTTGTCCCTTTTTGTGAATGGTGTAATGTGTTGGTTTTGTGCCTGGTGGTGTGAATGGTGTTGTGTGTATCATGAATGAAAGGTGTGTGAATGGCCTGTAAAGCGGTCGGTGCCTTGTCGTGGCTTTACAGCTCACGAGCTGTGAGTCAATGGTTCAGTTTTTAGTCTTTTCAATTATTGACAGTGCATTTCATTTTTGTGAAATCTCTTGTTGATAAAATTTTATATACTGAACCATCACTCACCCTCGTGCCAAATCCAACCAGTGTGTGTGTGTGCTTGAGGAATAGATGGCTGTGCAGTAATCTTTGTCTTTTTTGTCTCTCTGCCAAGGTGTACATTTCATCTAAGAAAAACCTACCAACTGTATATTTTTTCGTAAACTAAACACCCATGGGAGTACATGGTGATGTCTCTCTTGTGGATCCCAACAAGTTATCTTACCCACAATATCCTGCAAACCTCAAAATGTGACTGTCACATTGTCCTTGCATTATTGTGCTCAAATTTTCACGCTGCAGAAAGTAACAACACATTTCCAACCCCCCAGTATTTCTCCAAGTATCCCAATAGTTCTGGAATATGCGTGGATCCACAAATGTCCTCCCCCCCAGCGTTCCCCCAGGTCTCCTGATAAAAATGGTACCTCACTCTCGTGGGTGGGTCAAGGACTTGCGACAGGCAAGGGCCCAAAACCTATTGAGGCGACATCAAAATTACCTATCACAAACCAACCTGGTTTTGCGAGGGGGTCCCATGAGTTTTTGGCCCGGGGCTCGGCAGCCATCTAGGGAAACTTACCAAACCCACACATTTCTGGAAACTAGACACCTGGGGGAGTCCAGCGAGGTATGGCTTGCGTGGGTTCCCCAACATTCTCCTACCCAGAATCACCTGCAAACCACAAATGACGCCGAAAAAAAAATCATTTTTTTCTCAAATTTCGGTGTGGGAAAGTTCTGGAATCTGCGTGGATCCACATATTTCCTCCCACCCAGCATTCCCCCAGGTCTCCCAATAAAAATGGTGCCTCACTCGGGTGGGAGGCCCAAGTACCCGCGACATGCAAGGGCCCGAAACATAGTGAGGCGACATCAAAATTACCTATCACAAAACAACCTGGTTTTGCAAGGGGGATCCCATGACTTTTTGGCCCGGGGCTCGGTGGCCACCTAGGGAAACCTACCAAACCCACACATTTCTGAAAAGTAGACACCCGGGGGATACCACGGAGGTATGGCTTTCGTGGATCCCCCAACATTTTCTTACCCAGAAACCCCTGCAAACCTGAAATTTTGCTGAAAAAATCACTTTTTTCACACATTTTTGTGTTGGAAAGTTGTGGCACCACAGGGCTGACACAAATTTCCTACCACCCAGCGTTCCCCCAGGTCTCCCGATAAAAATGGTGCCTCACTCGGGTGGTAGGCCCAAGTACCCGCGACAGGCAAGGGCCTGAAACGTAGTGAGGCGACATCAAAATTGCCTATCACAAAACAACCTGGTTTTGCAAGGGGGGTCCCATGAGTTTTTGGCTTGGGGCTCGGCGGCCACCTAGGGAAACCTACCAAACCCACACATTTCTGAAAAGTACACACCCGGGGGATTCCAGGGAGGTATGGCTTGCGTGGATCCCCCAACGTTTTCTTACCCAAAATCCCCGCAAACCTGAAATTTTGCTGAAAAAAATCACTTTTTTCACACATTTTTGTGTGGGAAAGTTGTGGCGTCACCGGGCTGACACAAATTTCCTACCACCCAGCGTTCCCCCGGGTCTCCCGATAAAAACGGTGCCTCACTCGTGTGGGAGGCCCAAGTACCCGCGACAGGCAAGGGTCCAAAACATAGTGAGGCGACATCAAAATTGCCTATCTCAAAACGACCTGGTTTTGCAAGGGGGGTCCCATAGGTTTTTGGCCCGGTGCTCGGCGGCCACCTAGGGAAACCTATCAAACCCACACATTTCTGAAAACTAGACACCCGGGGGATTCCAGGGAGGTATGGCTTGCGTGGATCCCCCAACGTTTCCTTACCCAGAATCCACCGCAGACCTGAAATTTTGCTGAAAAAATCACTTTTTTCACACATTTTTGTGTGGGAAAGTTGTGGCGTCACCGGGCTGACACAAATTTCCTACCACCCAGCATTCCCCCGGGTCTCCCGATAAAAACGGTGCCTCACTCGTGTGGGAGGCCCAAGTACCCGCGACAGGCAAGGGACCAAAACGTAGTGAGGCGACATCAAAATTGCCTATCTCAAAACGACCTGGTTTTGCAAGGGGGGTCCACTGGGTTTTTGGCCCTGTGCTCGGCGGCCACCTAGGGAAACCTATCAAACCCACACATTTCTGAAAACTAGACACCCGGGGGATTCCAGGGAGGTATGGCTTGCGTGGATCCCCCAACGTTTCCTTACCCAGAATCCCCTGCAAACCTCAAATTTAGCTGAAAAAAAATCACTTTTTTCACACATTTTTGTGTGGGAAAGTTGTGGCATCACCGGGCTGACACAAATTTCCTACCACCCAGCACTTTGCCAAAAAAGGGTCATTTTTCACTGCGAAATTGAGGTGTGTCCACGTTGCGTTTTGCGCCGTTTCCTATCGCGGGCACGAGGCCGACCCACACAAGTGAGGTACCATTTTTATCGGGAGACTTAGGGTAATTCAGATTTGTAAAGCAACTGTTATTACCTATTGACTTTCAATGCATTTCTGCCTTCCAAATGAAAGACATTGTGTAAAAAAGAAGTCATTTTAAAAAATGACCGATAATTCTCATGCTAGTATTAGTATTCCCAATTTCGGAAATGTGCAAATATCTACTGTTTCTAAACTCTATATTTTGTTCCCATTTCAGAAATACATAGGTGTCTTTCATACCGATTTTTCCATGTACACATTTTTCCAGAATAATTGCTATATACCCGGTACATAATAAAAATCCATTGCAAGTTGCTGCTCAGTTTTTGGCTCTGGGTTCGTCGGGTTCTTAGTGAACCTACAAGTCCTACATATCCCCACAACCAGTAAGGTACAGCGGATGTAACGGTGTATTGCTTTCAAAGAGCTGTCATAATTAGAAGAAGTTACAGGTGAAAACGTTGACACAAAAGGCTGGTTTTTTCAACAAATTTTCAATTTTTCCTATATTTAACTGTTAGTTTCTATAAAAAAACCTTGATGGATCTACACAAATGACCCCTTGCTGAATTCAGAATTGTATCTACTTTTCTAAAATGTATAGCTTTCCAGGATCCATTATTGCTTTCATACCCATTTCTACCATTAACTGGAAGGAGGTTGAAAAGCACAAAAAATAGCAAAAATAGGCTATGTCCCAGAAAAATGACAAAAGTCTGTCATTCCCTAAAAGCTGGGAAAATGGTGATTTCATCCCCACAAACCCTTTTTTGATACCATTTGCAGGGAAAAACCCAGACGCTTTCATTTGCAGCCCTTTTTTCCCATTTTTCCCCCAAAAAACAAAATTTAGCTGTATTTTGGCTCATTTCTGGGACCCCTCCAGGGGATTCCACAAACCCTGGGTACCTTTAGAATCCCCATGATGTTGGAAAAAAAGGACGCAAATTTGGCGTGGATACCTTATGTGGTCAAAAAGTTACAGGGGCCTAAGCGCGCACTACCCCAAATAGCCAAAAAAAGGCTTAGCACAGGGGGGGAAAAGGCCTAGCAGCGAAGGGGTTAAGAGGCTTATTGGCCTATAGGAGCCAACCTCCCTAGGACTTTTTCCCTTTTTTACGAAACTAACTATCGATGATTCTTTAAAGGCCACTGCAATGTCCCCTCCCACTTTAACATGATTAAATAGCTCAAGCAGAAATGGAAGTAACTCTTCCGAGAAAGCCTTATAAAATTCAGACGGATGACCGTCATTTCCACAGGCCTTACCTCCAGGCATTGAGGCCAAAGCCCTAGAGATTTCTTCTGCTGAAATGTCGGCCATTAGAGCCTCTTTCTGTCCTGTAGAGAGCTGAGGGAGGACTAAATCATCAAAGTAAGACTGAATAGCTCGTTTAGATACCTGATAGTCGGTTGAATAGAGATCTTTATAGTGATCTACAAAAATTTTAGAGATATTATCTTGTTCAGAAACTATACTCTGTGTCCCCGGAATTGCCACTTCATCAATTACCGCCGCTTCTTGTTTGACTCTAGTTGACCATGCCAATAATTTTCCTACCATCTGGCTTTCTTCGTAAATTCTCTGTTGGTATGCTCTTGAACTACTTATCTCTTCCATAATAAAAACTCCTCAATTCCTGTTTGGCCCTGGTTAGTTCCTCTCCAGCGCGCTGTCCCCTCCCAAAGGAACCTCTCTTTTTTTTTACCAAGGCCACATCAACGGCTTTCTGGAGTTCTTTAATTCGAGCTTTAAGTTCTCTAACTTGTTCTGCCATAAAAGCAATCATTTGTCCTCGTATTTAGGATTTAAAGGCCCCCCAAACTGAGAAAAGCCTCGCAGTGCCGCTATTAATCCTAAAAAACTCCCTAATCCATTCTCGCATACTCATTATCCACTGTTGATTGGTTAAGAGAAGTCTATCCATCTGCCACCTGGATTTTTCTCTCACCCCCAGTACTAAATCAATTTCAAATTTTACTAAAGAATGGTCTGAAAAAGAATTGGCCTTAATCTCAGTATTCGAACAGCTCAGGGAACGTGACACTAAAAAGAAATCAATCCGTGAAGCGGACCTAAATTGACTAGAATAATAGGTAAATTGTTTAGCTACACCATGAGCCCTTCGCCAAGGATCGACCAATTGATGATCCTGTTTCATGACATCAATCAGCTTTTTGGTCCCGGGTTTCATCTGCTTTTTTGCTTTACTCGATGTATCTAATTGCAAATCCTGTATAAAATTAAAATCACCTCCTAAAATGATTGGGCCCACCGCTGTTCTAGCTTTATCATTAATACTTTTAAGCGCCCCAAAATCATCTACGACTGGTGCGTAATAGTTCACAAAATTCAACATATTGCCATTCACCCTTGCAACAATCCAAATCCATCTGCCATATGGATCTCTATAGATTTGAATAATATCCCAGTTTAACCCTCGTCCAAAATAAATAGCAACCCCCCTTATTGCTGCCTGGGCTGAAGCAAAATATGCCTTAGAGAAACTTTTAGGGATAAACAGATTAGGCTGATTAGTTTTAAGATGAGTTTCCTGCAAAAACAAAATTTGGGGAGAGAATGCCGCCAACCATCTTATCAACCCACCATACTTTCGCTTGTTCGAGATGCCATTTACATTAATCGATATAATGCGGACCTTTTTATCCATTATTAACACTACTGCTTAGATCCAAAACGTCAGTGAACATACCCTTCCTTCTAATATGATGTTTTAAATAATTCTGCTCATTTCCTTTTTCTGCACCACCACCCTCCCTCAGTGCCCTGACCCACACTCAAACCCACCCCAAAACCCTGTGACCCTTCCCACTACTGGCAGATGGGGAATTGCCCACCTTACCCCCTGCCTGCCCAAACTTTGGACCCTTGGAATCGGGTGCCATGATATTGCACCCCGGTGTGATGCTCAGCCCCCCTGACCTGAAAAAGAAGACAATAGAAGAAACAAAAAAGCAAAAAACATACAGCAAAAACACAAATGTCCTTCATATCAAACGATAAAGTCGCTTTACTTGTCCTTCGTGATTTGCTGCAGAAGTTCCTGAGCTTCATCTAAACTTGTAAACATGTGGAACTTGCCGTGCCCTAAAACTCGAACTTGAGCTCCCTGTCCTTTAAACAAATAAAGGAGCTTAACAAACTCCTTGCGGGGACGTGCTGCCGCGGCACTCATATCCAAAAATATGCGGCAGTTAGGAACCTCTCGTGATGAGAATTACTTCTTCTGTATTGCCCTAGTCAAAATCTGCTCCTTCAAACAATAATCTGAAAAATTAACTAAAATAGTTCTGGGTAGTTTAGAATTCGGAAAAGGCTGTGCTGGGACTCTATGGGCGCGAGTGATCGTAAGGTCCCCTGAAAATTCTGGAAGTACTGTCTCCTTTATAAAGGACTCAACCCATTGTACTGGTTGAGACCCTTCGCAGCCCTCTGGAACCCCAACCAACCGCAGATTAGTCCGCCGTGAATGATTCTCTAATTCTTCGAGCTTTATCTCCAGCAAATTCTTTTGTTTTTTGTCCACTAAGACCTGCTGCTGAATTGAGGTCATCTGATCCTCTAACTGAGAGATTCTAGATTCGGCCTCCTGCAGCCGGGATGGCAATGCCCCCACTACCTCTTCAATTTTGGAAAGACGAGCATGTAGTGCTGCAGTTTCCATTGCTTGTGTGGCCTTCATTTCCCTAATCTCATCGAGGATAAGATTGAGCATACTTTTTATATCGCACTGAAAAATAGGACTGGCCCCGATTGCAAGTTCCATAGTAGTTTCCGAGATGACCTCAGCCATTGCCGATGATGATGGTACTGGAGGCAGAGGATTTACCAGTGGTTGAAAAAGCAGAGAGGATTCCAGAGCGATTATTTCAGGACAAGATTGAGACTGAGACTGTACAATCCGTGCGTCAGTTGCACCGTGACTATCCTGCTTAGGAGCCTGATTGGAAGCCTGGTGCTGCGGAGATGGGGATGAAGGCTGCAGAAGAGATTGAGGGGCCTTAGATTTCTGACACATCAGATGTTCCTTAGCTTTGCTCAGAGGTAAACTAGAAAGACTTTCTTGTATATTCTCATAATTGTCCACTAGAGGATTATTATCCAGGCTCTCTCCCATCAAAGCTAGACCTGGAGTTTCGCTGCCTCCTTCAGTTTCCTCTGGAGTTGGATTTATTAATCTCTGGCATGCAATACCCGAGCTCGCTTGGCCCACCTCTCCTTGGACCAAGACTTCATCCTCAGAGCATGAGGGACTCGCTCTGGAGCCTCGGTGGGCTTTTTGCACGCGCTCGCGCTCAGCATTTGCGGAGATTGCAGAAGTTAACTTCATCTGTGTAGTGTGAATTTTTGTTTTGGGGGGCATATTCGTGTCTGGCTGAATGGGTGAGTTAGGATTCTTAGTGTGTCTTCCCACTGAGTTGAATTTCGTTTTATGTTATTAATTTTTTCCCTTAAAACCTCTGGGAACCAAAAAGTCACAAAAGTCACGAACAGAGAACACCCTCCTTTTTACTCCTCACCTTATTCAGCCTGCCTTATTCAAGCCGTTACCTCCAAAAAGAAGCCCTCCATCAAAAAAAAGCAAACGGAAATCCTTCAGCAGCCTCTTTAGCCCACTCCGAGCCTCACTTTCCCTTCTGGAAAAATTCGGGGTCAAAACTGCCGTCCTGAATGAGCAGGGGAGAACAGCCGCCTCCCGGCACAACCAGCACTGGCCGGGTCTCTCCACGCTCCCCACGCTCTGCACGCCAACAACTGGGCAAGCAGCCTGAGCGGGGGCCGAAACCAAGATGGGACCGCAACAACGCTCTCGCTACCTCCCTGCAGCCGGCAATTCAAATAGCGACCGCTGCACTCACTCCGCCCGTCAAGTCCTTTCCAAGCCGCACGCCGTCCTTCACGCCGCCATCAATTCCAAACGGACCAGGCCAAGCTTCCAGGTGCGGGGCGATGATCACCTGAGCTACGTGCAGGCGGGTTCTGCCATAGCCCTCCCTAACTTCCAGAGTTAGCACACTCAAGCTTCCTAATATTCTTAAATATATATATATAGAGAGAAACTGAGGGAGTTTGGGATAAGATTGGTAAGGGATTTGGTGCAGTTGGAAGTTCGTTTGCAATTTTAGGATGTGGAATCCTTGGATACATCTTGAGGCCAATAATAATGATTGTAGGCTGTGTTATTATCTTGGTAGGGATGACAAGAGCATACAAGTGGCTCAAGGCGAGGCAAGTAGAGAACTCCTTAAAGGAAAGATAAAGAAGGGTGGAAAGACTGCAGGACAGTCATTACGAAAACCTGAAGAGATTGGCGGAGTTCAGACAGAGAAGAATAGCTCCAACATGTTTAGATCAGTCTACTCTGCAGGGATTCTTTTGGAATGATTTATTATGACTCAACGTCAGTGCAAACCTCATGTAGGGGTGCCTCATAATCATGTCTAGACAGCACCCACATATAATCCTTTGTTGTATTAACATGGAGTTAGAATTGTGGAATGTATTAACATTGAACAGATTTTAGGCCATTGAAAATATGTATGGAGAATTAATGTATAAAATGAATGTTGCTAGGAGAAAATGTTAATGTGAAGAACTTGTGTTGTGCAATTAATTATCTTTTGTTTACTCAATGTGTTTATTAATCGTGACATTTCACATGTAGATACATGCATTAATTGAAAGTGCCTTATCGTCATGCAAATTCGTAAGCTCATGTGATGCTTTCTTATCTTAGCTGAACTTTGTAAGCATTAAATGCAGTTCCCTGGAAACTCTCGCTTTAGAATTAACAGTTTGAATTTCATGCATGCTGTGGAATCTGTTCTTTCTCGCATTTTGTGTTGTAGGTGAAAATAGCGCTCTCGTTAGATAGAATAATGCCTTTGTTTTACTAGTTAGGCAAGGAGAGAAGAAGTTCCAATCATGTGGCTTGAGTTGATAAAGGAAGGCCATTGTGCTTCATGCAGGAGAAAACCTGGGAACCAAGGACAAAGGAAAGAACCCGTTAAAAAACCCATTCAGGATCGTACCCAAAGCAGATGGCGTGACTTGCACTGGATTCTGGGAATGTTACCTTTGAATAATATGTTGTTGGGAGTAGAGACAGTGCCTACTTTTTTCTTGCCTTCAGAGAGAGAGCATCTTAGAATGAGCTCTGTCTTGGAAGCTTTATGCTACATGACCCATTGATTATGGAGAGACTTCTTAGGAAGTCTCCACATGCTGACAGCTTTTATTCCTTCCATTTGAAAATGCTTAAGTAGGGATGTCACCTTAGTGCTAGAGCAGGGATAGATCGAATGCTTTTCGCTCACCAACCCTCGATGCAGGGAAATTTGGACTCATGTTTCCTGATCTTTTGCATTTTACTTCTTGAATTAATTGTATTGCTTATAGTACATCGTCTAAACTGGATACGCAGATTTGGTTTCATGCTGATTCCAATGTATTTCTACACTCTCGTATTGAGGTGTCTTTGTATTCAGTTATTTTTGGCTTTATAATAAATTAAACTAACCTTAAGTAGTTGTCCGTGGTTACTATGTGTTGAAGAGGATTATTGACTAATTGATTGGCCTCCTAACGACTATTCTCCCCTTTACGCTTTAATGCTGCGAAAAAGAACCGTCAAATTGTGTTTCTAGACAAGGTCCAGAACTTATGGGTCCGGCCCTTTCAATTCCATCTTCAATTTCTACTATTTGTCATGGTCAGACCGCTACGGTGAAATTGAAGGAACCTACTCCCCTGGCAAAGGACCGGAACACCACCAATACGCGTTCTCTGCATAAATATCAATCAGAGGTCTCAGACTATCATAGCTACGTGTTTTTCTTGCCTGGAATCTTGGTGCATTGGCACCAGACTTCCCCTTAGCTTTAACCTCAGGATTTAAATATATGCATGTCCCCACACTTAATAAAAGAGGAAATATTTAATTTGTATCTCTCAAATATTGCTCTATTTTCCCATGCTTAGCTCATAGTTTTAACAAGTAATGGATATGAACATTGACACAATGGCTGAATACTCTGGTAAATTTGCCAGTCTCACCTTTGTAATGCATATCTGCCGGTGTCTTGTTATAGTTCTCACCTGATTTATCGAACAAGGAGCATCATGGAATAATGTTAGTGCCCTCACTCTCCTATCCAGGGGGAAAGGGGAATTGGGAAAAAGAGAAACACATGTACTGATAAAAGATTCTAACATACTTCTATTTGTGGCTTACACAGCCCATATATATATATATATATATATATATATATATATATATATATATATATATATATATATATATATATATATATATAGAGAGAGAAATATAGAGATATGTTATATGTGTGTGTATATATATATATATATATATATATGGAAGCACAGTTGAGACAATCCAGGTCCCAAAACAAAAGACGGCACTCACGGGAATTCTTTCGTGATGATTTATTTTGGTGCAGAAACCCTCTCCCCTGCCAACAGACGCGTTTCGGCGTTACCGCCTTCCTCGGTGTTGGCTACCATAGATAAAATCACCATTTTTAAAGTGCTCAGTGTACGTAAACAATGATCATAAACAGCGAAAATGGCCTAGTTTCACCTAAAATTCATGCTTTTTGTGTGCGGCCATCTTAAAGCGTCCCTTTCGTGCAGTTTCATTAATGTCTTATACCTATGAAAACAGTTAATAACATATCAGAGAAATGCAATAAATATGCAAAAAATATATGTGAAAGAAGGTGAAGGATTTCGCAGAGCAGAGGTAGGAGGAAGTAAGAGAAAGTTCATAACCATTACTAGTTATTCATACAGGATTCTTTTGTCTAATTAGTCTAATTAGTTGTTGCAATTCATTGATATTAATCCTTTCAAGTTCTTACAAACAGTGTTATTTATACTGTATCATATCCCTTCCTTTTGTAGGGTCCACCTCTCCTCCACCCTCTCATAATCCTAATTTACAAGATTATGTGTCTGATAAACAGCTGGACATCTTAATTGAGCCCTGAATGGGCAATCACAGAAGGTACTGACAGAGTTTTACGGTAATACCCAGGAAAAGGAACGGCACTCTCTGAAAGGGAGTAAACAGTCGCTCTCAAGTTATTTACACAGGACCTCTCAAGAATGAACATTTATCAAAGAATATATATAGATAAATTTTCCTCATATACAAAAAGTCCTAGCCTTTATGGAAAGGATCTTATTACAAGAAATGCGCGTGAGAAGGTTTTCTTAAATGTCAGTTCTCATTCTAAATGGGACCAGAGTTCTTCTCTCATATTGAGACCTATGGGAGCCATGGTATTAAGTTCTATAATGTACCTCGACTCCATCCTGCGTAGGGATTTTACTCTATCCCCTCCCCTTTCATGTTTGGGGGCCTGGTCTATACAGAAGAATCTTATGAGATCACGGTTAATGTTATGGACACTTTCAAAATGGCGTGCCACTGGATATGTAGGATCATTTTTGTTTATTGCACGCATGTGCTCCAAAATCCGTTTTTTCGTTGGGTGCACGGTACTGCCCACGTATCTTTTAGGACAGGGGCACTCCAAACAGTAAACCGTGAACTCTGAGTTTCAATTCTGCAACTTGTTGATCTTTCTCATTTTCTGTTGGCCCTTATGTTGAATGCTATAGCTGTTAATTTTCTGACTGTACTTGCACGCTTTGCACTTCATGCAAGGAAAAAACCCTGTTGTGCACTCTTTGCGTCGTACCGACGCAACATAGTGGCTAGATACCAAATGGTCATTTATGGATTTGCACCTTCTGTGTGTAATGAGCGGTCGTTCTGGGATTACTGACTTGAGGACAGGATCAGCTTGAAGAATATGCCAATTTTTCTTAAAGATATGCATTAGTTCTGGTGTTTTAGAGCTGTATCCAGTAATCATTCTAGCAGGCTGAACAGTATTTTTTTGAGCTCTGCTTAGGGACTTAGGGACAAGAAGTTCAGACCTTTTGGGAATATCCGCTCTTTTGTCTGCATTTTGTAAAACCTGTTGCGAATAGCCTCTGGCTTCAAATCTTGCAAAGGCCTCGTTCTTGGCAACATTATATTCCTCTGCAGACGTACAGTTCCGTTTTAACCGTAGGAGTTCCCTATACGGGATGTTGTTGGTCATGCTACTGGGGTGAAAACTTCGAGCATGTAGAACGGAATTACCCGCTGTAGGTTTGCGATACAAGCGGGTCATAATTTTTCCACTTGTTACATAGACTTCTAGGTCTAAATAAATCATGCTGGTGTCACTGATATGTCCAGTGAACTTTAGATTGAAATCATTCGTATTGAGGAAGGCCACATATTCCTCAGCCGAGGTGTGGCTGCCTCGCCACACGATGAACAAGTCATCAATGTAGCGGGCCCACAATACGACTTTTTCAAACCAGTGATGTGATGAGTCCCTCCAGGCCACGTGCTTCTCCCACCAGCCAACAAAAAGATTTGCATAACTGGGGGCGAAGCACGTGCCCATCACTGTCCCACGTTGTTGCTTGTACAGCTGGCCGGCGAAAATAAAAATATTATTTTCTAGGCAAAATTTCACCATTTCTAGTAACATGATGTTATGCTGTTGGAATCTCAAAGGGCGTTTCTCTAAGAACCATTTGACTGCTGCTATACCTTGTTGATGATTAATGCAAGTGTATAGACTTGTGATGTCCAGGGTGATAAATAGCATATCTCCTTCCCACACAATCCCCTCTATCCACCTGAGGAAATCCTGTGTGTCCTGAATATATGAACTTAGACTCCTGACCCAAGGTGCTAAGAAACAGTCAATATAGATAGAACAGTTCTCCAAAAGACTGTTGATTGATGCCACAATGGGTCTTCCCGGTGTCTTCCTATCATCTTTATGAATTTTGGGAAGATGATAGAAGGTCGGGAGGACCGGATACTCACATAGCAGAAAATCGTATTCATCAGAGTCTAGCATCCCTTCACTTCTCCAGGATGCCAGAAACTGATGAAACGTAGATATACATTGTGCATGATTTATCGAACAAGGAGCATCATGGAATAATGTTAGTGCCCTCACTCTCCTATCCAGGGGGAAAGGGGAATTGGGAAAAAGAGAAACACATGTACTGATAAAAGATTCTAACAGACTTCTAGTTGTGGCTTACACAGCCCACTTCACTGACTTAAGGGCTGTAACATTTATACCCAAAAGAAAATAAGCTTCCTAATATTCTTATATATATATATATATATATATATATATATATACAGAGAGAGAGAAATATAGAGATATGTTATATGTATGTGTATATATATATATATATATTATCTACTGGCGGTCGCCAGTAGATAGTTATAGTTGGGACCTATTTTCCATAGGAAATCCGCAACATTCTATTTGAATAACTCTTGCGCCGGTTGACGAATCTTCGCGAAATTTTCAAACTTTGTGGCCCGCTCCGGTTTGCTCCTACCCTGAAAGTCTCGGTGTGATTCGTCAAGCGGGGGCCGAGAAAAAAGGGGGGTCCCAAAACGTGTTTTCCCCATTCATTTTCCCATAGGAAACTTTAGCCACGGCTACAGCCCGAACTGCTAAACGAAATTACACCAAATTTGGCAAAGAGGTAGTTCTTGGTTCAGAAAGAACCCTTTTTGTTAAATGGTGTAAATCCGTTCAGTAGTTCCTGAGAAAATCAAAAGGAAAATCACATATATATCTATGGCCGCGTCGGATTCGCGCACCCTGAGCGCACCC
Source organism: Calotriton arnoldi (assembly GCA_963921515.1). NCBI lineage: Eukaryota > Metazoa > Chordata > Amphibia > Caudata > Salamandridae > Calotriton > Calotriton arnoldi. The sequence continues at coordinate 1,240,625 of CAWUFW010002670.1, read as the reverse complement.
TCCCGATCACGAGCTGCATGCTAATTGGCTTTCAAGTGGCTATCAACACTGCAAATCAGGAAGTGTTGGCAGCCATTTTGTCCCTCGGTAGAACCGAGGCACAAGAAACAAGTGCGCAAAACGCACAAAGGGGGCAGGGTAGAAACACCCTGACCCCCTAGGTCTGCTCAGGGGGTCCCACAAGGACCCCCTGGGCAGAAAAAAGCATTTTTTTTTTAAAATCGGCGGGATGCGCGCATCCCACCGAAAAAAAAAAACGAAGCGCGGTCTCCCGCACTTTGTTAATTGGCCCCCGGGTGGGCCAAGTCCTGGGGGCATGCGGGGGGTTATGAAATTAATGAATGGGGGGCCGCCACCCCCCGGGGCTTTAAAAACAAATGGTGCGGGAGGGCCCTCGGCCCTCCCGCAGCTCCGGGGACCGCCACCCCCCGGGGCTTCTTTTTTTTATTTTGTAAGTACCTGTGTGGGGGGGCTCCAGCCCCCCCCACACGCCCCGGGGACCGCCACCTCCCCGGGGCACTAAAGATTTAAATATGGGGGTCCGTTACGGACCCCCAGAGCCCAGGGGACCACCACCTCCCCGGGGCTTTCAAGATGGTGGGAGGGGGGCCGCACGGCCCCCCTCCTGGAGCCCTTGATGGCCCTGGGGACCACCACCCCCCAGGGCCGGCTCCTGCAGTGTCCCGGGGTGCCTACACTGTAGTTTGCTATGGCAGGGCGGGAGCCTTGCGGCTCCCGTCCTGTCATAGCAAACTGCTTTGGTTTTTGGAAGAGAGAGCAGGAAATCTGCTCTCTCTTCCAAAATCCAAAGACAAATGCTTTTCCACACGGGGAGCTGCATCTTAGCAGCTCCCCATGTGGAAAAGCAATGCTGGCTCCCGCAGGACGCGGGGAGCCGGCGGGACCGTGGGGGGATTGGGGACCCGCACCATTTGTTTTTAAAGCCCCGGGGGGTGGCGGCCCCCCATTCATTAATTTCATAACCCCCCGCATGCCCCCAGGACTTGGCCCACCCGGGGGCCAATTAACAAAGTGCGGGAGACCGCGCTTCATTTTTTTTTTTCGGTGGGATGCGCGCACCAGGTACCTCCAGTATGCGCCAGGGGGCTGCGTTGCAGAGAGGTGTGCAGAGGCCACGCCCCTTTTTACACCTCTCTGCAACGCAGCTCTGTGGCGCTTTTTGGAGGTACATGGTGGGCTAGTTGGACTCCAGGGACCCTCAGGATTCAAGGGGACTTAATCCCCCAACTTAAAACGTGCTACAGGGCGCGTTTGCACAGTGGTGAAGGGAGGGGGCGGGGCTTCAGGTGACATGTGTGCAAACAGGCCCCATGGCACGTTTTAAGATGGGGATTTAAATCCCCTTCAATCCTGAGGGCCCTTGGGGGCCAACTAGCCCACCAGGTACCTCCAGTAAGCGCCACGGAGCTGCGTTGCAGAGTGTTGTAAAAAGGGGCGTGGCCTCTGATCACCTCTCTGCAACGCAGCTCTCTGGCGCATACTGGAGGTACCTGGTGGGCTAGTTGGCCCCTAGGGACCCTCGGGATTGAGGAGGAATTAATTTTCCAACTTAAAACGCGCCACAGGGCGTGTTTGCAGACATGCCACCTCAGGCCCCACCCCCTTCCTTCACCATTGTGCAAATATTCCTCTAAAATCAGCCGAACTACGAATTCCAATTTACTCACCTGTTATCAGGAGAGACCTCAGTGCTGCATCTTTGAGCCCAGTACTGATCCTGAAAAGTAATTTTAACCGTACTTACCAGTAACTTGAATTTCCTTCCATAGGATATCATTGCCTGCTTTTTGCTGAAAAAGTTTCTAACTGTCGATTTTTGAAACTTACAAATATTCCTCTAAAATCAGCAGAACCACGAATTCCGATTTACTCACCTGTTATCAGGAGAGACCTCAGTGCTGCATCTTTGAGGCCAGTACTGATCCTGAAAAGTAATTCTAACCGTACTTACCAGTAACTTGAATTTCCTTCCATAGGCTAACATTGACTGGTTTCACTTGGAAATTCTTCTGTCGATTTTTGAAACTTACAAATATTCCTCTAAAATCAGCAGAACTACGAATTCCGATTTACTCACCTGTTATCAGGAGAGACCTCAGTGCTGCATCTTTGAGCCCAGTACTGATCCTGAAAAGTAATTCTAACCGTACTTACCAGTAACTTGAATTTCCTTCCATAGGCTAACATTGACTGGTTTCACTTGGAAATTCTTCTTAGTGTGGAGTTTTGGAACATACAAATATTCCTCTAAAATCAGCAGAACTACGAATTCCGATTTACTCACCTGTTATCAGGAGAGACCTCAGTGCTGCATCTTTTAGCCCAGCACTGATCCTGAAAAGTAATTTTAACCGTACTTACCAGTAACTTGAATTTCCTTCCATAGGATATCATTGCCTGCTTTTTGCTGAAAAAGTTTCTAAGTGTCAATTTTTGAAACATACAAATATTCCTCTAAAATCAGCCGAACTACGAATTCCGATTTACTCACCTGTTATCAGGAGAGAACCCAGTGCTGCATCTTTTAGCCCAGCACTGACCCTGATAAGTAATTCTAACCGTACTTACCAGTAACTTGTATTTCCTTCCATTGGAATCCATTGTCTGGTTTTCCGCAGAATAGTTTAAAAGTGTCGTTTTTCACAAACTACAAATATTCCTTAAAAATTGCCTGTATGACTTAAACGCATTCTTTCAACTGTTTACAGGAGATGCACCAGTGCTGGATCCAGGATCCACCACTGAGTAAGAAAATGTAACGATAACACTACTTACCTGCTAAGTGAATTTCCTCCCATAGGATAACATTGGTGATTCTATGTGAAAAAGTTTCGAAGTGTCAAGTTTTAAAATACAATAATATTCCTTAAAAATCACTACTGTAACCAAAACGCTTTTACTCAACTGTTTACAGGAGATGTCCCAGGACTGAATCTAGGATCCAGTCCTGTGGTTAGAAAAGTAATCCATAAAGTAACTAATTGCATTTAACTAGAAATTCACATTGAGCTCAATGTTGCATTGTGTTTGAAATTGTGTTGCCCATTGCAACAAGTGTAACTACTGTACTTAAAGCTCTATTGCCTATTTGCAAAGTATTTAAACTAAAGAAATTCATTCTGAGAAAGTATATTTTGTAATGTAATGTATAATGTAATTACAATGTAATTTAATAAATAAAATATCTAAAAATAAAGTTTTAAAAAATGTAGTAAATCAGTATCAAAAAAATAAATATAACAATTAATACATTTAAAAATTGTCATTTACAAAACCTTTGAAATTCACTGAAAAAACCATAGGTTTTAGGGGCGTTATAGTTAGAAATTAGCATTTAAAAAACCTTTGAAATTCACTGAAAAAACCATAGGTTTCAGGCAGGTTATAGTTAGAAATTAGCATTTAAAAAACCTTTGAAATTCACTGAAAAAACCATAGGTTTCAGACACGTTATAGTTAGAAATTAGCATTTAAAAAACCTTTGAAATTCACTGAAAAAAACATAGGTTTTAGGGACAGTTATAGTTAGTTGGACATTTCACTCGTTCAAATCCATAGAAATTCCCCCGTTATAGTTAGTTCAGCTAACTATAACTCGCGCCCCCGCAATGCACTGCTGATGACGTCACATATTACATCACTCATGACATGGTCAGTGACATCACTGATGACATCACTGATGACATCTCAAATGACATCACTGATGACATCACTGATGACATCATTCATGTGATAATTTCATGCATCTTCTCACACCCTAATATAACTTTTGATACACCCACTCTAAATTACAGACTGCCATTCTCAAAACCATAGACACTCCAACACCAATAACTACATACCCACTCACTGATTCTTAGGTCTACACACACATCCACTCACTCACCCGTACAGTCACTCATGCTTATGGTCACTCAGTACAGGACTATCATATGCACTCATACACCTATATAGACACTCACACACCGCCACTCATCCATAGAGGTACTCACACACCTAGTCAGTCATGTAAATAATTAATCACACTGCCATTTACTCACCTATACAGTTATACACACACCAGCTCACTTACTCATACAAATACTAGCACATTCTTATGCTCTTATACAATCACTGATACAAGCACACACTCATCCATACAGCCACTCTCACAATCACACACTCTCACTTATAGCCATTTATATACTCCAACACACACATATACTGCCTTTCACATATGTAGTTACCACTGAGATATACATTCACTCACTAACACACCCATACACACACTCACCCACCCATACAGTCCATCACAGATGCACTCTTTAAACCATGCACCCAGTGAATCACCCACTCACACATCTATGCACAGAGTCACACACACCCCACCAACACAAACACTCAGGCACCCATACAAATACTCAATAACCCATATAGACACTCATGTAGCTATTCACAAACCCATGCAGCCGCTTACACACCAACAGACAGACGGATACAGACATTCACACAGTTTAGTCACTAACCCATGCATTCAGTAAGATACGTGTAATCACTCACTTGTAGAGTCAGTCACGCACCTACTAAATCATCCATTCAGACACTTATACACCCACTCATTCTTCAATACGCCTTTCCCTATATATATTAAACATATTTAAACTTTACAGAAACACACAGTCACTGGATGATGTCATCAGTGATGTCATTTGAGATGTCATCAGTGATGTCATCAGTGATGTCACTGACCATGTCATGAGTGATGTAATATGTGACGTCATCAGCAGTGCATTGAGGGGCGCGAGTTATAGTTAGCTGAACTAACTATAACGGGGGAATTTCTATGGTTTTGTACGAGTGAAATGTCCAACTAACTATAACTGTCCCTAAAACCTATGGTTTTTTCAGTGAATATATATATATATGTAACCAAAAACGCCCAGAAGCTTGAGGCCGCACACAGCTGCAGGTGAGTTACAAACTCCATTTGAACCAAGCAGGCAGCTTAACATCCCTTTGAAGTCCATGGCCTGACGCGTTTCGATGCTGCTTCTGGGCGTTTTTGGTTACATATTATGCGGCGGTTCCAGGCCGCAGAGGGATCGCACTGCCCGCAACCAACGGGACTAGGGGAGAGGAAGTTTCCTCTTTCCGAAGCTGCAGGGTACCTTTAATGAAGCCGGCAGAGTATCATCCAAGGCTCAATGGAGGGCCGAGAATAATCGTCCATAATTAGCTGCAGCGGAGGTAACCCACCAGAGGGCGTTATTTGGCAAAATGAGACCTCATATCCCAGCGTGCATTTGAAAATGAACTTCCACCAAGGGAGGAGCACTGATAGCTCACTAACCACAAACACGCAGGGGAAATGCGGCAGCCATAAATCACCTCCGCTGACACGGCCTCTGAGGAGATGCAAACAGCGGCATCGAAACGCGTCAGGCCATGGACTTCAAAGGGATGTTAAGCTGCCTGCTTGGTTCAAATGGAGTTTGTAACTCACCTGCAGCTGTGTGCGGCCTCAAGCTTCTGGGCATTTTTGGTTACATATTATGCGGCGGTTCCAGGCCGCAGAGGGATCGCACTGCCCGCAACCAACGGGACTAGGGGAGAGGAAGATTCCTCTTTCCGAAGTTGCAGGGTACCTTTAATGAAGCCGGCAGAGTATCATCCAAGGCTCAATGGAGGGCCGAGAATAATCGTCCATAATTAGCTGCAGCGGAGGTAACCCACCAGAGGGCGTTATTTGGCAAAATTAGACCTCATATCCCAGCGTGCATTTGAAAATGAACTTCCACCAAGGGAGGAGCACTGATAGCTCACTAACCACAAACACGCAGGGGAAATGCGGCAGCCATAAATCACCTCCGCTGACACGGCCTCTGAGGAGATGCAAACGGCGGCATCGAAACGCGTCAGGCCATGGACTTCAAAGGGATGTTAAGCTGCCTGCTTGGTTATAATGGAGTTTGTAACTCACCTGCAGCTGTGTGCGGCCTCAAGCTTCTGGGCGTTTTTGGTTACATATTATGCGGCGGTTCCAGGCCGCAGAGGGATCGCACTGCCCGCAACCAACGGGACTAGGGGAGAGGAAGATTCCTCTTTCCGAAGCTGCAGGGTACCTTTAATGAAGCCGGCAGAGTATCATCCAAGGCTCAATGGAGGGCCGAGAATAATCGTCCATAATTAGCTGCAGCGGAGGTAACCCACCAGAGGGCGTTATTTGGCAAAATGAGACCTCATATCCCAGCGTGCATTTGAAAATGAACTTCCACCAAGGGAGGAGCACTGATAGCTCACTAACCACAAACACGCAGCGGAAATGCGGCAGCCATAAATCACCTCCGCTGACACGGCCTCTGAGGAGATGCAAACGGCGGCATCGAAACGCATCAGGCCATGGACTTCAAAGGGATGTTAAGCTGCCTGCTTGGTTCAAATGGAGTTTGTAACTCACCTGCAGCTGTGTGCGGCCTCAAGCTTCTGGGCATTTTTGGTTACATATTATACGGCGGTTCCAGGCCGCAGAGGGATCGCACTGCCCGCAACCAACGGGACTAGGGGAGAGGAAGATTCCTCTTTCCGAAGCTGCAGGGTACCTTTAATGAAGCCGGCAGAGCATCATCCAAGGCTCAATGGAGGGTCAAGAATAATCGTCCATAATTAGCTGCAGCGGAGGTAACCCACCAGAGGGCGTTATTTGGCAAAATGAGACCTCATATCCCAGCGTGCATTTGAAAATGAACTTCCACTAAGGGAGGAGCACTGATAGCTCACTAACCACAAACACGCAGGGGAAATGCGGCAGCCATAAATCACCTCCGCTGACACGGCCTCTGAGGAGATGCAAACAGCGGCATCGAAATGCGTCAGGCCATGGACTTCAAAGGGATGTTAAGCTGCCTGCTTGGTTCAAATGGAGTTTGTAACTCACCTGCAGCTGTGTGCGGCCTCAAGCTTCTGGGCGTTTTTGGTTACATATTATGCGGCGGTTCCAGGCCGCAGAGGGATCGCACTGCCCGCAACCAACGGGACTAGGGGAGAGGAAGTTTCCTCTTTCCGAAGCTGCAGGGTACCTTTAATGAAGCCGGCAGAGTATCATCCAAGGCTCAATGGAGGGCCAAGAATAATCGTCCATAATTAGCTGCAGCGGAGGTAACCCACCAGAGGGCGTTATTTAGCAAAATGAGACCTCATATCCCAGCGTGCATTTGAAAATGAACTTCCACCAAGGAAGGAGCACTGATAGCTCACTAACCACAAACACGCAGGGGAAATGCGGCAGCCATAAATCACCTCCGCTGACACGGCCTCTGAGGAGATGCAAACAGCGGCAGCGAAACGCGTCAGGCCATGGACTTCAAAGGGATGTTAAGCTGCCTGCTTGGTTCAAATGGAGTTTGTAACTCACCTGCAGCTGTGTGCGGCCTCAAGCTTCTGGGCGTTTTTGGTTACATATTATGCGGCGGTTCCAGGCCGCAGAGGGATCGCACTGCCCGCAACCAACGGGACTAGGGGAGAGGAAGATTCCTCTTTCCGAAGCTGCAGGGTACCTTTAATGAAGCCGGCAGAGTATCATCCAAGGCTCAATGGAGGGCCGAGAATAAGCGTCCATAATTAGCTGCAGCGGAGGTAACCCACCAGAGGGCGTTATTTGGCAAAATGAGACCTCATATCCCAGCGTGCATTTGAAAATGAACTTCCACCAAGGGAGGAGCACTGATAGCTCACTAACCACAAACACGCAGGGGAAATGCGGCAGCCATAAATCACCTCCGCTGACACGGCCTCTGAGGAGATGCAAACAGCGGCATCGAAACGCGTCAGGCCAAGGACTTCAAAGGGATGTTAAGCTGCCTGCTTGGTTCAAATGGAGTTTGTAACTCACCTGCAGCTGTGTGCGGCCTCAAGCTTCTGGGCATTTTTGGTTACATATATATATATATATATATTTATATATATATATATATATATATATATATGTAGATATATATATATCACAGTTGGCTCGTCTTCGCTGGCATGTTGGCGCTTCTGGGACGTTGCGGTCCAAAGCGTCAGAGCCACGCCATGTAATATTCCAGACACACCTTCTTTAAGAAGAGCAGTTCGCACTCACAGGTCAGTCATTATTTCTTTAAGTACATAAAATTGTCTAAAAACTAATAAAACAGGAGAAAGTGCAGTTTATCATACATTAAAAAACTCTGTCCACGAGTTTTAAAACAAGCCAACCCCAAGTTGTAAATTTTTCTGATTGAAAGATGCGCAATTCATTTAAATGCCGAGGATATCTACTTGTTCTCCATTTCAATTGGCAATACATGTGCATCACTGCTCTCGGCTCCATCAACAGAGTGGTTCCTGCCTGGTCCGAGGCGGGCTGCAATGTTGGCTATGTGTACTTCGTCGCCGTCAGGGCTCCAGCTTTCTGCCGAGCCGATTACAAAAACACAGTTGTACTGGCAGTCCCCCTGCGGCGTCTCCTCGATGGTGGTAGGCCGCAGCAGTACACTCTCCGCAAAGCAGCAGAACAGTGCCCATTGGATGAATACAAAAACAACACAGCTGATTACTATTGGCCACGTGGACATACCTGCAAATCACACTATAAAACACACCCCATCCCAGACCATTATCCTGTTCCCTGCAGCACAGAAAGACAGACACCATAAGTTTTCTATCCCTATCCCATTTAACCCTCTCCACACACTTTTGTTTAATTTTTTTCTAATATCCCTTGGTGTTTTTTTTCATTGTCACTCACTTTAATTTCTAGTTATGCTATGGCCAAAAATACACGTTTTTCAGAGGCGGAGTTGTCAGTCATGGTGGATGAAATCATAAGAGTAGAGCCACAATAGTTTCAAGCCCAAGTCTGACATACTACTCTCAGTAGAAAGAGGGAAATATGGGACAGGATAGTCAACAGAGTGAATTATGTAGGTACCAGCCTGCGCACAAAGCAGGAAATAAGGAAGACGTGGAATGGCCTGAGGGGGAAGGTGCATTCACTGGCCTCCAAACAACACCTGGAGGCCCACAAGACTGGTGGTGGTCCTTCCAGCACCCCATTCCAACTCTTTCCCTGGGAGGAGAAGGTATTGGCCATCCTGCATTTTGAGGGCTTGACACAAGTACCTGGGTAGTGAAGTCTGGTAAATTACACCTTACTAACGGTCACAAAACTTCAATATCCTGCATGCTCACATTTCAGCTTTTGCTATTGTGTTGTCTATCTACTTTCCTAACATGCAATGCTCAAAGTTTCGGAGGTGTTTAAATGTCAGTGTCAATGTGTATTGTTGCATATAAGATTACATGTATCAATCTCCATTACATGTCACATGTTGGAATGCTGTCTGTAAGTGTATTACTATAAAATCATCATCACAGGACCCATAATATGTGTCAAAATTTAAATGAATGGTCAAGCCCAACTGCATTTTGACAACAGGTATGTTACACTAACCATTTTGTAAGTGTTGGGAAGTAGCGATTGAAATGACTACAGCTACCAGGAGGCCCTGTTTCTGTTACTCAAAACAAGATGAAATAGGGATTTTGGCTATTCTCGTTTGTCTGACACGTAACAACTGATGTTCATTTCTCATGCACAGACCAATCTACAGACAGTGCTCTACTCAGAGACATGACTGACTACTTTGCTTGATGTTATCCTGGTCTCCTCAACTGAAACATGTGATGGCATGAGTGACACCATACCAAGTGTGTACCTCAAATATTTGTAAGGCATTAAGGTAACTCAGCTGATTAGAATTGGCAGGTGACCCATTGACTCTGCACTGCTCACATGATTACTAATTCTAAATATACAGCCAAAGTTGTGTGATCACCTGTATTGTACACAATAAAGCGTCATCAAATACGCATGTTACTTCTCCACTGTGTTGCCTTAAATGTATGAGAGATGTCATGTTCATTCCTAATCCAAAATGCAATATATCAGCACATCTAGTGAGCTTCTCAATTCTAGTACATGTATTGAATGTCTCCAAATGTCAAGTTCAATACCACGTATATATATATCACAATAGTAATATCTACCTATTTTGTTTTTCCTAGGTCTCTACTTACTGTGACACAAAACATTTGGATGTAGATACGACACGTCCACCAATAACGTTTTGCAGGAATAATGTTCTCTATTTCACAACAGGTCGATCTGACACAGTACCTGGGCAAAGCTTGGGAACCAAACAGACTCCCATTCCACCCCTGGATGAAGCCCTCAGTGATTAAAACACTCCTGGAGATCTGGGCGTGTATGACAGTCCTGGCACATTTGGTCAGCATGGGCAGACGGCAACAGTGCGTCTCACTGTGCCCACACCAACAACTCACACCCCACTTGAAACACCTCAGCCAACCCCAGTCCTCCCAACCTGTGTACCTAGTGCAGTCACTACAATCTTGTGCTCCCAGTCCTCGATTCTGAGATGACAATCATCAACCCAATCACAGAGGAACCAGAAACCAGTGGGAGAGGGCACACAGGGGAAAGGGCACAGGCCCATGGGGGTAGGGTTTGTGGGAGGGGTACTGTGTGCACGTTGAGTGAGGCTATTGGGGCCACTCACAGGCAGGCCACCACAGACCAAGTCTTAGGAGCCTACCAGGACTCTCAAGATGTGATGGGCCAGGTATTGAATGAAATCCGTGAGATGAAGCAGCTGCAGAGGGACATACACCAGGAGCTGGCCACTACAACACCAACATGGGCCAGCTCATTGGGGTGCTGCAGGACATCAACACAAACCTCTGCAGGGCTTTTCCATCACCGTCTACCTCTTCCTGTGGTCCAACTACATCCGGGCCATCTACATCTGCAACAGCCACAGGAAGGGAGGTCAGAAGAAGGTACGCCTGCAGACACCCATGTCTCTGCAGCAGCAGATCTTCCCCGCACTAACAAGCGGGGACGTGCAAACAAAAATCCAGGAGGTGTGGATGGCAATACACCTACCAGTAAGAAACCTGAACCATAATTTCCTCTAGTGTGTGCAACACATTCACTCAGTGGATGATTTCTGGACACTTTTCCCTTTCTGATGTGAGTAGTAGTTTGGACTTCAAAAAATTAGGCATCTACAACTATGGTTTCATTCACCATGACTGACTACTTCACTTTATTTTATGTTTGATTTTGCACAATGTAGCTCTTCACCTTTACCACCTTAATAAATACACAAGTCACAAACTCATTGTCTACTGTAGTAAATCACACATCTAGCAATGTAATATGTACTCCCATGTGAATTTTACTATGCCAAAACACACTACTTCTGTAAGCAAGGATATGTTGCATGTACACAATGTTTAGCTCGGGATTGCAACCATGTCACACCAACAAATACATACAAGTGTCTTGTCTTATGACATCTTTATTCCAATAATAAGCTGGCACGATGTCAGAAACATAGCAAATAAAACATGACTCAAATATTCTGTCAGTGATCACATTTTCAGGTGCAGACGTTAACAACATGGAAGAAGGGGATACATCAGACGATTTCCTATAGTCTATGTCATCAGCTGGAGCCATATCCCCTACCTCACAAAAGGAATACCAGATAATTTAAACCAAAAAACAGACACATGGCAGTACAACAGTTTCTTATCACAGAGTCATTCCAATCCAGTGTTGCTGCATTTTGTGGAATGTCACAAAAAATGCCAGTGATGTGCCACAAGCACTTTGGCCTACAATAGGAGAAATATCAACAGCTACATACAGTTTATATACAATGAGGATTTAGCCAATGTGAAGAGAGACTAGCATGATTTGGGCCCATGACAATATTTTGTCGGAGCACATGATGGCACACATATTGCATTAGGACCACCACATGACAAGGAACAAGTCCAATGGATTCCTCTTAACTTCCATACTATCACTGTGCAAGCCGTCTTGGTACAGGTTTTGTATACCCAAAGTCTGTGACATTCCCACGGACAATCCATGTCTACTTCATACATCCAAAAAGCATCATATAACTGCTAATGTCACAACTCTGAAATGGCCAAATGAAGATGCCAATGTGAAGGTACCTAAAATAGACCAAAACAAAGAGATTAGCTATAAAACCATACATATGACACAATTCACATAGTCAGCATATGGAGAACACAGTCCATGACATAAAACTAAGCTAAACAAACCAACATTAACAAAATGAGCATGTGTCAAAACCTTCCTCCACAAGCACCTTTCACCAGAATTTGCCAGAGATTTAGCTTCTTAATATTTTCCCTAAACATACTCCTCACATCATCACAACAAAAGAGTTGCTTTAATAGTCAAAGTCATGACATCTCACAACATACTTACGCTCATGAGAAGTTGTCGATGAGATCTTGATGCAAGTCAGCTCCTTCCACTTTACCACTATTATCATCATTTGGCATTTCAGGATCCTCAACCGGTGGCACTTCATAGTCTCCATCATCTGCAATATAAGGGATGTTCCATCACAGAGTGATGTTGTGGAGCATGCAGATGCAACAGTGATTTGACACACATTCCCTGGTGAGTAGAGGAGGGCTCCCTCAGTCTTTTCCAGACAACTAAATCTGGCCTGAATTAGCACAAAAGCCCACTCCACCAGCCGCCATGTTCTTCAATGGGCTTCATTGAAGCAGACTTCCCCTGGTGTAGTTGGATTCCTCAGCAGTGCCCACAAACATGGGTGGTTGGGATACGCTGAGTCTCCTAGATGGAAGACAGACATAGGCGCAACAATAAGCTACACACTTTCTGATCACTACCCGGCATCACCCATGCAAACGTAGGACAGATCAAACTTACCAACAAGCCAGGCCTTCTCCAGTAGTAGTTGTGACAACACCTGGGGTATGATGCTGTTCCACAGTATGAAGGAATCATGGGCTGATCCAGGGAATCGGACACAGACGTTTGAGATGTATGAATCCAGTAAGCAGACAACTTGCACGTTGATAGAATGGAAGTGCTTCCTGTTAAGGTAAACGTAGTACTAAGGCAATATGGGTGCCATCAATGGCTCCAACCACATGTGGGATGCGGCCAAATCCATAGAAGTCAACCTTCATATTGGCTAAATCCTCACGTCTGGGGAACTGGATGTAGCTGTAAATGTGTCTCATCATTGCTGAAAGCACGTCTTGTAGTACACCACTGAACACTGGTTGTGACATACCACCAGATATAGCCACAGAGTACTGTGACCAGAAAATGCAATACTGCCATAAGTTTCACAATAGCTGGGATACATGTGGGATTAGTGTTTTGAGGATGGAGATCAAGCTCCGACTGATGACATAAATCCTGTATTGTTTGCTTATTCAAACAACACTTCTCGATTACATCCCTTTCTTCCATGGTTTGAAGGTCTGGAAATAGGTGGTACACTGGCAACTGTCGTCTCCTACCTCTCCCAGCATACTAATGTGTGGAGTGACAACAATTTTGAACATTGGTCACAGTGTCCATATTAACATATACGAAGAGTAAGCCAAACATAATGTGACAACACATAACTGCTTCAGAAAGCATTACACATTATCCACATGATTATTGGCTACTGTCCAACATTCACAAATAATCCCCATTGTGGCCTTCACATGTGTCTGTAACATAAATGTGCAAATGATACATTCAGAAATGTATTCTTACCCCAATAATGTTAATTTTAGGGAATTTTAGGTGTACAGTGCACCGCGCACATTTTGCATTTATGCACAGTCATGCACTACATAGGTAATTTGTGTCATGGAAATCACATGGCAATGGAGTAGTCCATATGTAAACATGTTAACCCTCATTTGTAGTGGTGGTGATGCACTTAACAGTCACAAATACTGTGGTTCCAACCGCTAATGGTGGATGCCTGACCTCACATATAGGACTTTCGGAAACCAACTGCCGCCTGAGGAAGTTGATCACGCGGTGGGTGGTTTCATCCACGGCAGACACAGCCATAGGCTAATGTTGGTGATTGTGACAGTTGCGGCCCAATGGCTGTGTCTGTCTACGCTGATGTAAATGTACACAGCAGTTTAAAAAATAACTCATTTGCCTCCTGACATTGCAGCTATCAACACTTCCTCTGCTTTAGCTGCTGTTTGCCAGCTCTGGGAGCAATCATACCAGGCCAAACAGGTGTGAAGGACCCTGCCTTCTCTCCAGAGGAGCTGGAGAAACTTGTTGAAGAGGTCCTTCCCCTGTATTGCCAGCTGTATGGCTCACCAGAGGAACAAGTAACTATCTCACATACATATTTTACTCTGTTCAACCCCATCCTTTACATTCCCACAGGCTACAATGTGTGTCTGAGCCCCAAAGTGAATTCAGATTACTGTTGTGACATTTTGTGGTCCCTATATAGAACAATCATGTAATGGATTGTGGAGCACTGTACTTTGTGTACTTAACATCACCATTGTGATGTGTGATAAGTAGGCCTGTGCGGTAAAATCCGCTCCGCTGGCGGAATTTGCAGCTTTTTGGCAATTCCACGTTCCGCGGAGAACGCGGAATTACCGAAAATTCCACGATGCGCGGTGTAGCAGAATGTTTTCCTTGTTCGCGCTTTAAAAATGCGACTTACCGGGATCCCTGCGTTCGCCGACGGGTTTTCCTATACGTTCGCGTGCGCCACGAGATTTTGGTAACCGGCCGCGCGATCCCGCGAGAGTGTGCTATCGCGCACACGTCATTTGCCGCACCATCGGACACCATGAGAATGTGCGATCGCGAACACGTCATTCGGACGCCCCATCGGACATCCGGCGGAAGTTTGGTGAAGCTCACGATGCCGAACACGCAAAATTTGCAATCTGGAGAAGAAGAATATCTCGAGCAGCATAAAACCTTCTCTAAAATGATGATTTGGATGAAAAAACTTCTCAGATTGACATTTGGCTGTACTTTTTAGTGCAAGGAGTCCTTTTTTAAAAACTTTTTTTTGGAGAGGAAGGAAGTGCCACAGAGTCTCCAACTTCCTGTTCCTGTCCAGCAGGCTCCTCCCAGTGCTTTGTCCATCTCCTGTTCATTTTTCATTTGGATTTTGAGCTGGAAGGATCACACTTTGTGTCTGCTGCATCATATATCATTGGATTTGAGGACTTTTGGATTTGAGGACTTTTGGATTTGAGGACTTTTGGATTTGAGGACTTTTGGTTTGAGATTTTACAAGTAAGTTGGTGTTGTTGTTTGTTTGATTGGGGCATTGCAGTTGCTGCAACTACAATTTTGGTACTTTTCATCATTTAAATTTTTTTTATTGTGGGTAGCCAGTAGGCCCAGAGCTAGTCATGGGTGCATGATGAAACAACTGTTCCTTTGGTGTGTGTTGAATTTATTTTAAACATCATTTAGGGCATGGATGGCATTGGATTGAATTGCAAAATGTGTATTTTTTGGGGTATTTCAGTTTTTGGGTGTGTGTTAAATAAATGCCTTTGTTGTGTGTGTGTGGTGTGTTGTGTACCTTGCACGCCGTGTTTAGCCCTGTGGATTTTCGTTTTTGCATTTTATTGCATTAAAGCTGTGTTGTTTAGCATGCCTCCTTTGCCTGATTATTATAGGCATGTTTCAGTTCATTGTTTTCCAGGCCTCCTGCTTGTTGCTTGTGACTGTGAGTGTCCATGTGGCTGGTGGCCATTTCTGGTGGTAGTTATAAGTGTGAAGCTTTTGCCATATAGGCCTGCATGTGTTTCCTTTGTTCCTTTTTGGCCTAGGCTTCTTGTTGTTGTGGGCCTGGCCATGTGGCTGGCGGCCATTTTGAAGCCATGCAGTGTGCTTTTGCCATAGGCCTGCATTGTCTGTCTTCCCTTTCTTGTTGTTGTGGGCCTGGCCATGTGACTGGTGGCCATTTTGAAGCCAGGCAGTGTGCTTTTGCCATAGGCCTGCAAGCTTGTGGCCTAGTCTGCCAACAGACCTTTCATCCAGTAGGCTCAGAGGTAGTCATGGGTGCATGAAACAACTGTTTCTGTGTGTTCTGTTGAATTTAAACATCATTTAGGGCATGGATGGCATTGGATTGAATTGCAAAATATGTTTTTTTGGGGTATTTCACTTTTTTGGTGTGTGTTAAATAAATGCCTTTGTTGTGTGTGTGGTGTGTTTGTTGTGTAACTTGCACACCTTGTTTAGCCCTGTGGATTTTAGTTTTTGCATTTTATTGCATTAAAGCTGTGTTGTTTAGCATGCCTCCTTTGCCTGGCTATTATAGGCCTGTTTCAGTTCATTGTTTTCCAGGCCTCCTGCTTGTTGCTTGTGACTGTGAGTGTCCATGTGGCTGGTGGCCATTTCTGGTGGTAGTTATAAGTGTGCTGCTTTTGCCATATAGGCCTGCATGTGTTTCCTTTGTTCCTTTTTGGCCTAGGCTTCTTGTTGTTGTGGGCCTGGCCATGTGGCTGGTGGCCATTTTGAAGCCATGCATTGTGCTTTTGCCATAGGCCTGCATTGTCTGTCTTCCCTTTCTTATTGTTGTGGGCCTGCCATGTGACTGGTGGCCATTTTGAAGCCAGGCAGTGTGCTTTTGCCATAGGCCTGCAAGCTTGTGGCCTAGTCTGCCAACAGGCCTTTCATCCAGTAGGCTCAGAGGTAGTCATGGGTGCATGAAACAACTGTTTCTGTGTGTTCTTTTGAATTTAAACATCATTTAGGGCATGGATGGCATTGGATTGAATTGCAAAATGTGTTTTTTGGGGTATTTCACTTTTTTGGTGTGTGTTAAATAAATGCCTTTGTTGTGTGTGTGTGTGTGTGTGGTGTGTTTGTTGTGTAACTTGCACACCTTGTTTAGCCCTGTGGATTTTCGTTTTTGCATTTTATTGCATTAAAGCTGTGTTGTTTAGCATGCCTCCTTTGCCTGGCTATTATAGGCCTGTTTCAGTTCATTGTTTTCCAGGCCTCCGGCTTGTTGCTTGTGACTGTGAGTGTCCATGTGGCTGGTGGCCATTTTGTGGTGGTAGTTTAGTAGTGTGCTGCTTTTGCCGTATATGCCTGCATGTCTTTCCTATGTTCCTCTTGGCTTAATGCTTCCATCCATCCCCTTTGCCAGCTGCAGCTCCCTGAATGACGTGATGAGGAAAATATTTAATGCCAAATAGGTTCCACTTCCATTACATTTGTATTTTTGTTTTGTTCTTCTTCTTTCCTATCCTTTCTGAGTGTACACAGTATACCATGAAAGCCCTTGTTGTCAAAGTCTCACAAATGGCTACACTGTTATGTTTTTGTTTTATAACTTAAACTGAGTTAATTAAATGTAATAATATAACACTAACAAGTGTGACCACCACACACTAAGTTATATATTATATTTGTTTGTTTGTACTAGTAGTAATTGAACCCCAACAACAAATGCAACATTTCACTGATGTTCTTCTCCTGGCTTCTTTGCTTTTAGGTGCACAAAAAGACAGAGGAGGAGGTGTCATCATCACCCGTTGTACTGCCAGACAGAAGTCCTGCTGCGCACCACGTCACGTCCACGTGTGACCACAGACATCTCTGCAACTTGTGCACCTGCGTCCTGCTGACATCGGAAGGAAGAAGATGGCCCAAAGAAAGGTACCAGGTCCTCCAGTACCAAGAAAGTTGCCAGTGAGAAGAAGGAACAGAAGAAGGAAGTGGCACTGCCACTTACCAAGACTGGTGTGCCGGCCAATATGTTTTTTGGGAAACAAAAAATTACGCCTGCATCAGTGGTGTCCGGGGACCAAGCTGGGAGCAGCACCTCTGCATCAGCGGGCCCACCCCACCAACCTAGGCCCAAGCCCATGAGTGTCGCAGAGGTAGCCAGTCTACTAATGAGCAGTGATGTTGAAATGTCATTATCGCAAAGTAGTACCCAATCAAGTCAGGCGGAAACTCAGCAGATAAGTGGGCAACAACAGCCGGAACAACAGCCGCAACAACAGCTGCAACAACAGCTGCAACAACAGCCACAACAACAGCCGCAACAACAGCCGCAACAACAGCCGGAACAACAGCCGCAACAACAGCCGCAACAACAGCTGGAACAACAGCCGCAACAACAGCCGCAACAACAGCCGCAACAACAGCCCACAATAGTAGTTTTTCCTCCTGAAGTAGGGGCAGTTCAGGAAATCGAGCTTCCTGCAGACGAAGAGGAGCAAGCCACTCTTTCAGAAGATCCATTGTCTTCCAGATCCCCACCAAGGAAAAGGAGGGTTAGTCCATCAACTTCTTCTTCAAGCCCCGCTTCTGATGATCTAGATGCCACTTGGAAGCCACCAGCTCAGTCTGAGAGTGATGCACGCCACAAGACAAGGCTAGGGAAAAGGAAGGTTCCAGAAAGCCTTAGAGTTATGGAGGTAGATGTAGAAGAGGGGGATGATGATGACGAGCCAGTCATCATGAACTTCACTCCGGGCCCAGTGGAGATGGAGACCAACATTATTACCCTATCCCAAATCGCTGCGAGGGATGTAGCACGGATACCACCAAGACAGGTAACACCACCTCCAGCTTCCATATTTGCATTTGCTAAGGCCTGGCAGAGACCTACATCCAGCTCAACCACCACCTCAGTAGGTAGTGGTACTGTAAGTGCACAGAGTCAAATTCCACGCCCACCCTCCAGTTCATCTGGCATTGAAAGTGGCATCTCCAGCAGCGCCAGAAAGTTCAGCTCTCCAGTTTGGGACTTCTTTTCGGTTAGCAGTAAGGAGAACGTTGCTATATGCTCAATTTGTCGACACACTGTTAGGCGGGGTAAGCTTGGTACAAACTATGGTACTGGAGGCTAAACAAGTCATCTCAAAAAACACCACATGATCCAGTGGGAGGCTCACCTACTTCGCGCACAAAAAAGTAAAACTGCACCCATTGCTGTTGGTGGGGATGAAGAAGTAGAAGAAGATATGATCGCGGTGGAAGGTGAACAAGAGGGAGACATTTCTAGCCCTGTCCCCAGCAGTGTAGTGGTACCGCCCACATCCTCAGCAACATCTCAGTGGCACCATAGTAAGAAGAGTCAGACTCAGAGTCAGACTGAGACACCAAGGCAACAGAGTACTGCAATGAAAAAATGTGCGTCGTTGAGCCTAACTGGGTTCAAGAAGACAGCTGCATCACAAAGGAAAATAATCCAGCCTACCGTTGACAGCATGCTTAGGTCGGAGGGGCAGTACGAACGCAACCACCCAACAGCACGTTTGTACAATGCGAAGCTGGCTAAAATGTTAGCGCTGGACCTTATCCCTTTTTCTTTTGTGGAAGGGGTGGGTTTCCTTGAATTTGTGTCAGCCATCTGTCCTAAATGGAAGGTTCCCAGCCGGTCCTATTTCGCCTATTTCGCCAGAGTTGCTGTTCCAGCACTACATCACGATGTGCTGGAATTGCTTGGACAAGCTTTGCAGCAGAGTGCTGTTCACAATATCCACCTGACAACAGACATGTGGACCAGTTGCCAAGCCACTGATTACATGTGCATCACTGCACACTGGACCTCTTTTGTGGGGGTTAGAGAAAAGATATCTGAAGCAGGTGCTGTTGACACTGCTGAGATTTTTAATGCTACTCGGAAACATGCAACTGTAGCCATGTTCACCATGGAGAAATCTCATACTGCTGCAAACATTTTGGAAGAGTTTAACAGCAAGGTCTTTGAATGGCTGCGCCCCAGAGGGCTTAACATTGGTTTTGTTGCCACGGATAATGGCAGTAATGTACTTATGGCCATGGAGGATGGTGCCTATTTCAGGGTCCCGTGTTTGGCGCACTGCATTAACATTATTGTTCAAGACTTTCTGAAAAAAGAAGCCATAGTCAGCAACTTACTGACCACCTGCCGAAGAATATGCACACATTTCAGCCATTCATTTAAAGCCCGGAAGCAGCTGAGGATCATTCAATGTGACTATAGAATGCCAGTCAAAGCACTCATCCAGGAGGTGGCAACACGTTGGAACTCAACTTATTACATGCTTGACCGTCTGTTTGAAGCAGTACAGACCAATCAATGAATATGTCATGCAAAGAGGGGATGCTACTGTGAAAGGCATGACCCTTCAGATGGACCAATGGTGCCTAGTTAAATGCCTGACAGAGATGCTTCTTCCTTTCGAGGTCTTCACACGTGAAGTCAGCAAGGAGGACTGTACTATGGGCCAAGCTATCCCATTGTTGCACATGCTAGAGCAACAGCTGAAGGAGGTGTCTGAAGCGTACATAGGTGTGGAGGAAAAAAATGAAGCATATGAGTTGGTGGAGAGCTTATCCCGTCGCTTAGCTGAAAATACAAGGGTGCAAACTAAGATTGTGTCAGAAAAACATTACATTTGTGCCACAATTCTGGATCCACGGTACAAATCGGCACTGAACAGTAAGACATTAATTCCTTTTTCAGAACTGGAGGTTGCCCGGTACAAAACCTGGATAGCTGAGGCAGCCAGTGGCTTTGAAAATGAACGGCTGGTAATTAAAGGCCCGCTACTCAAACCCACAACAAGTACTGCAGCAGGGCATTCGGCGTCAAGTTCCACTTCAGAGCCTGAGGGCAGTGCGTTTGGCTCAGAGCGGTCACCAACACTATCAACAACAGCAAGAACCGGATCATCAGCCCCAGTAAAATCAGCACAGGATTGGTATTTACAGCAAGGGCTTGCTAGGTCCAGTGCTGATGCAAAGGCAAAAGAGGCCAAGCAAAGTGTAGCAGCCCTGAACATTGAGCGGATGGTCCAGGCCTATCTGGATGACCCAACAGAGGTCTACATTGATCAAAAACCATTGCGGTATTGGTATGGGAAAAGGGGCCAATGACCAGTGCTCAGCAGGCTGGCGATAAACTATCTGGCTTGCCCTGTCGCAAGTGTCTCTTCTGAACGTGTTTTCAGTGCTGCTGGTGCCATTGTAACAGTGAAAAGGACCAGTCTCTAGCCCAAAAACGTGGAGAGGTTAACCATGATCAAAATGAATCAGCACTTTATACCACCGAATTACACAATACATGAATCAACGCAAGAAGATGAGGACAGCGACTTAGGTGACGGAAGTAGTGTGTTAGATGATTACCTACTTCTGGTTGAACCCCCAGAGTTTGAGGACGAGCTATACTTCCCTGACAACTAGGCTTGAACTTCTTACTTTCTTCTTTCCTTATTTACTTTTATTTGTGTGTGTCTGTCTCTCTGGTTCGAAACTTCGAATCACAACAAATCCATCAACACCGTCTTCTAGTCTATTTATTGCCATATTGGAGTTGCAGCTGAATGCATTTAACTGAAGTCCACTCCTCCGAGTCCTGCTCCTCCATCCTCCTGACAATGTTCCCCTTCTTGTTTTTTAATAACAAAATTGTACTTCTACTGCATGCAGATCCATTGCATTTTGAATATGGAATGTGGACTCACTCTGTACACTGCACACTGAGTTGGACAACACCATGATGATGACCACAGTGACATAATATCTTCGCAGTCACTCAGTAGGATCGGAGATGATTGATGGAATAAGTTAGGGCATTTCATGAGTGGCATAAAAGGTAAACAAGTCAACAACAACCACTGCAGACCTACATGTCTGTGTAGTGGTGGAGTCGAGTGTAGTGGTATGACAGACAGCGCTGCATTGATTTAGTCACTTAATTTGGAAAATGCTATGTTGCTGTATATTTGCTTTGTCTGCCTCTGTCAAAATGTAAGCTAAATGGAGGATGGGTCACGTGTGCCGTGGGCCTGCTCTGTCCTGTTGTTGTTGTAGGTTAATGCTGGAAACAGAGTAGACATGATGTATCCATGTCGCCTCTGAAAGTGTTCTTGTTGCACTCCACCGTAATTTATGCATTTTTTATCTCCTTGATTTTTCAATATCCCTTTTGTTTTTCCAACTACAATTACAGGCCGGCCCTTACCCTGTGCTATACTGGGAAAAACAACTCACACTTACCTTACCAATCCGCATCCACCAGGCAGGCAGTGGCGGCACCCAAGATTGATGGACGGAGCGTCCATGGAAGGGAGGACCAAGAGGAATGCCGAGATGCAACTCCCCAATTTGACCAGGATAACATACAGTAACAGTATCAACATTCATCATCTTTTAAATAATTTGATTCATTTTTTATCTTCAATCATTACGACTGTGTGTTGTTGTTATTATGTTTGCTCTCTGCTTATAATTCATCCCTACAGCTATTTTTTTTATTTTCTTTGCTATCTTTAAAAGTAAGCCCGGTGCAACAGAACAGAAACTGTATGTAATTTGGGTCTCTCTGAGGGCAGACAGGCAAGGCAAATTGCATAATATACTGCTGCCCTGTACTGTCTAATTGTCTAGTAGTAGTTAGTAAGTACTACTTATCATTAACCATCAAGTTATCATCATCATGCATGCATTTCCTTTTTCTCCCTTAACAGATTTATGGATATGGTCGTCTGCCAAGATTGTGTTTTGTTGTTTGTCCATGCGTAGTGTTTTCTTTGTCAAACCTTTCCCCAAACCCCCCTTCCCAACCATTCATCAAACCCTAACCCTCTTCCTCCGGTCTGTGTGATTTATATTGAGGTGTGACTAAATTAATTGTACACCAATAATTGATCACACGCTTGCTGGGGCGGATGTGGTGAAAGCAACACTAATTCAATTTCAAGACAGGGCGAGGATCTTCTTCTGCTTGCCCACCCATGCTCAGTATATTTGCAAGTCAATTGTTTTTCCAAAGGAACTTAATCCATCATAATTAATTTCCTGCATCGATTGGATTCATCAACATCCTCCTACACAGCACTAAAGGTTACGATTGTGTCGAGTGACTCGACACAACTACAGTTTGTAACTTGTTGTACTAGGCTATCCCCGCCACCATTATGTTTCCTTGTATTTTGGCATATTATTGTTTGGCAGTAAGTTCCGTACTGTACTTCGTTCTACTACTCCTCCCAGAGTCTCTCTCAGGCGACTGACTGTCTCATTTTCTTTTTTTGCAAATGCTACTGCCAGTGTCTACTACTCCCACCACAACCATGGCATCTCCATTCTCTTGGGAAACCAAACCATCATCGCCATGCAGCCATCGCTGTGCCTAACTTAAACATCAATCACAGGTAAGATAAGAAGTTTGGGGGAGGTATAATAATGGACTAGGAGGAGAGGCTGACAGTACTAGTAGGACAAGTCACTCAGTGAGGGGTACCGCATCTATCTGTTTGCTTGTTTCAAAATCGGCAGATTATTTAAATCAAACAATGGCTGCGGCCCTGCAGCAGCAAGGAACCCATGTGATGTAAAACAGTAACCCCCCTACTAAACTTTAACAACGTATGCTATGTTTAAGTATAAATATAATTTAATACCCTAACAAAAATAAACTATGTAAAAAATCCCACAACACCTGACCCACCCCTCTCCCTAACCCCAACCAATGTCCAAAACGAGAAAGTTCAACCAATGTCCAAAATGTCCATAATAATAAACCCCAACGCCCAATTCACACCCACCAAAAAAAAGATTAAAAAAGGGGCAATCCAACAGGGTCTTAAAGTTATCGGCGGGCTCTTCTGATCTTCTTCTCTAGGACCTTGATCTTCTTCTTCAGCTCCTCTAACTGCTCCTCTAGAAACGCATTTCGGAGGAGCATGCGGCGCGCATATGCCCTGCAGTTGCATCCACAGGGGGGGCAGCAGTGCTGGATGTTGAAGTGCGGCGGTGGGCAGCTGCCTGACCGCAGCGCCGTACCACTGGAGGGGCCTGGCTGGGGCCCGGGGCATTGGAGGAGGCTGCAGCTGCTGCCGCCTCCTCCTCCTCCGCCAGAACCACCAGCCGCCGGTATTCTTGGCAAATGGCCTCCAGCTTCTGGCGCCTCCTTCCTGGTTGGTTTTGCTTGGGAAGGAGGAGCTATATCAAGAAAGAAAAAAAGACTATTGTAATCAATACTCTTAGCAAAACAGTAACACAAAATTAATTCAACACATAGTGGCACAGTAGCACTAGCAAGCACAGTACATAACATTTGTGGTATGTATATATCCTCCCACTTCCTCGGCCTCTAACATTTGTGGGAGTTTCAGGCATTATACTAGCACTATGGACTCGAGTACACAGTACACCAGTCTTCGTCTTCTCTCTTGTTTAGCGAAATTACGTAACCTTGTTGTAGCCGGCATGCCAGCTCAGTCAGCTTGCGCCCAAGACGAACATACTCGAGTCATGACGCAGACTCACGTTAGTTTTATTTACTACTGTCTGCAGGTGGGGAAGCTCGTATTTTTCTATTACGGGTGGCACTGGCCATACTCTGTTACATCAAGGGCAACTGCTCAATTTCACTTTCACCCTGCCCTGACTACTACAAAAAGGCAGAAGAAATCTGATCCAATGATCATTGCTTATATATGGGACGACATGAGGTACTTTGTTTTGATTGTGTAACCAGCCGATAGGCCACCAATGGCAGGCTGGCTGACAGTCGAAAATAAATTAACATAGGTAGGGAGTGGTCCTCGAAGTCGGAGGAAGGCGCTTAATAACTACATACATACACAATATAGATGCTGTGCTTGCAAACTACTGTGAGTCAAGGGAGTATTCTGAAAATACAACTCATATTCTCCTTGGCTTTGCTACTCTGGCGTGGTTTATTTTACATTCTCTTCAAACAAAGACTATTCATCCAGTGACAGTCTCCACCTATGCTATCTATGATGAATACCATCCAGGCATCCATCTATTCAAAGTAAACATCTATCATTCTTCTTACTCCCTCAACAAACCTTAGTTTGTTTCACCAACAACAAACATTTATTCTTTTTTTTTTTAAACCACCACCCATGCGTCCTTCCTTCCTTGCTTGCCTTGGCTTTGAGTTTGACCCAAACACCGCAGAGGATTCTTGCTATCCACCCATACAGTTTCACCCACCCACCCAGGCAGGCATCTTTTCTTTCACCTTGCACCCATCCTTCAACCACCCATGCATCTGATTCCTATCAGCCACCTATGCATGCATCCCACGTATCCTTCTCTGCCAGTCATAAATAAATATTACATCTCGCCCGTCCTTCCTCCTTCCACCCTTCTTTCCCTTTTCATTCAACACATCCATCAAGGTCATCTGATCTGACTTTTAGTCTTCTCCATAAAACTTTCATAGCTGAGTTGAAGTCAGATAGAAGAAGCCATTGGTTACTCAACTCCCGCCGCTAATGCTATTGCTAATGCTAAGTAAAGGGTGTCTTCTTCAACCGTTGTTCACAACAACTTCTTACTTACTAAGTCTCAACAGTACAGTGTACACCCTTGCAGTGAGTGTAATGTCAATAAGTAAGGAATATAACTTACCACCACCCACCACTGCTGCTGGCTCACCCCCTGCAGCTCCTGCAGCTGCCGCATCTCCTGCTCCCTCCAAAATGGCCGCGTCGCCATCGCTGCTGGCCCCGGCACTGGTGGTCGGTAGTACGCCTAGAAAAACATTACACGTTTTTTTTAGATGCCATATACAACTCCCCCTATTTATTCTTTTTCACTAGCAAGATTGAAAAAAGTTAATACATACATATACAACATACATCACTAGTACAAATCGGGTACTAGAGTAGAGTAGACACTAGTAGTGTTATATGGTCCCTAGGGTCATTCTAGTCTTTGCTAAGTTAGCCTGAGTCATGCAACCATTTTAGCTTTGTGTCTTTTATTTTTGCGCACGTTACCTCGCAGCTTGTTGTGTAAGACGCCTTTGAGCCCACATGAGCTCATACTGCTACTGTCTGAGCGCTGCGTACAAGGTCGAAAAACAAGCCACTTTGTTAAGGAGTTCTGGTCAGTCCGTATTGCTTAGCCATAACATGCTACACTTTTTGCCACGACTGAGAAATGCTTGCATTATACTAATGCGCACCATTTTTCTCATAACAGCCAGAAGATTCCCTTCTACGAACCAGAGCTTTGCAGAGCTTATGATGTAACCAGTACTTCTAGGTTCTAAGGTGAGGGGTCCCCCAGAATTCGCTCAGAGATCTTCATTTATAATTTTATATAAACTATATTCCTACCAAGGGGAGGGTGGTTCTTCCACCACTGTTCAGTTATCATGATTTCCCCTTTTGTCTTCTATGGACTTGTAGTTGTAACAATTTTTATTGTTTTAATCTTATGCATTTTGCTGTTGGTGCTGGCTCATATACTGCATTATAGAACAACGTACAGAGCTTGTTAGTTGAAAATAAACCTATCGAACTTACATAGACTCTGTGGTATTTGGTGTGGACTTACACGAGAGAGTGAGCGAAAGGGTGTGCATTGCTTCCGCGACTCTGAGAGGTCGGGAGTGTTATGTTCTGGGTTGTCTAATCATTGGGTATCTTTGGGGGTTCGGGGAGCTAATGACACACTATAGCTA
Organism: Calotriton arnoldi; assembly: GCA_963921515.1. Lineage (NCBI taxonomy): Eukaryota > Metazoa > Chordata > Amphibia > Caudata > Salamandridae > Calotriton > Calotriton arnoldi. The sequence goes on along the minus strand of CAWUFW010002670.1, from coordinate 1,214,253 downwards.
GTCGCTCAGGGGATTGTGGGCTCTGAGGTGTGAGGAAGGTCCAACCTCCCATCACCAACATCCTATTTTCTTGTGCATAGTTCTGTATGTGCAGAATCCCTACAACAGTAGTAGTATGTCCTATCCTATCAAAAATAGTACAAAATCTGGTTTGGCATTTTGTTGTTGGGAATTGTCGAAAAGCCTCAAGATTAAGAAGACTAGAAGAGGACAACCCAAAGGACTGGGCTCAGTGGCTAGAGCTATTGGTGAATCTGAGTTTTATTTAAAACCTTTTAAATAAAGAGTGGCCAACTGGGCAAGCTTAGCTACAGAAAGACTAATAGTAGTAGTACAGAGAGTCATAGCAGAGGCAGCAGGGATAACAAGAATTTAGAAACAGATAGTCTAGATCGAAGAAGATTTTGTAAAAAATAGAATCAGGAGACCGTTCGGAAAAAATAAGGTGCAGAAAAAGTTAGGGAAGTATAATTATTAATATTAACAACAGGAAAACGTACTGGGGCCAGCAGCAGAACCCTCGGTAGAGGAGCGATCCTGGCTATCAGCTGCTCCCGCCGACTCCGACGACCCCGTCTTCTTGCCCCTGGGTGCTGATCATGAAAGATGTAAGAAAGAAAGAGACAAACATGGATGATTGGTGTGAAACAAATAAAATATTTTTTAAAACGCTCAAAAAAACATTTATGGAAACAACAATTGCAATAAAATTGACCTATCTAATCTGGTCGACTAGTATTGCGGGATTCGCAGACCGTCTAGTTATTATTTATGAACACTAATCCAGTGTTCCATTCTGATTCCAGAATACTAACTAAGCCTAAGTACCACCTGACCTAGCCCACCTATTCCAGACGGGCCAATTGTTCACTAAGTCTGCATTTCCATTTATTTTAGTCCTCAAAAATGCATACATTTTTGCATACACCAAATTGTTGGTTGGTTGCTGCTGATGTTCTGCTAGTGATAAGCCTATTACCACTCACTAAACAAACTACAAAAGTTTCTACTAAGGACTGGGGTAAGCAGCACTCAGCAGCACATGACGTGACAAAGGATGCGTCACGCAGACCACTAAAAAAATTACCAACTAATACTAATAAGTAACTAAACCTATCAATCCACCACTATCTCTTCTTAGTGGCAGGAGGACAAAGGAAGGACTAGAGTCTCTCTAGCATTACCTAACTTAAGTTCTCTAAAGTAAACTCTTACAAGTGGATCCCCACCGAAACGAGAAGAATGGTCACCCAGGCCCTCGTCATCAGCAGGCTGGACTACGGAAACGCCCTCTACGCTGGAGCCTCGGCCAAACTCCTGAAGCGGCTGCAACGCATCCAGAATGCCTCTGCAAGCCTGATCCTCGACATCCCTCGCCGCAGCCACATCACCCCTCACCTGAGAGACCTGCACTGGCTCCCCGTCAACAAGAGGATAACCTTCAAGCTCCTCACCCACGCACACAAGGCTCTCCACAACAACGGACCTACGTACCTCAACAGATGACTCAGCCTCTACACCCCCGCCCGCCAGCTTCGCTCCGCCGACCTCGCCCTCGCCACAATCCCCCGCATCCGAAGAGCGACCTCCGGCGGCAGATCTTTCTCCCACCTCGCCGGCAAAACCTGGAACACCCTCCCCATCCACCTACAGCAGACCCAAGACCTGCTGACCTTCAGAAGACTCCTCAAGACCTGGCTCTTCGAGCAGTAGCAGCACCCCTCCCCCCCCAGCGCCTTGAGACCCTCACGGGTATGTAGTGCGCTCTACAAATGCTATGATTGATTGATTGATTGATTGACATAATCAGGCCAAGCGAGCGCAAAGTTGCAAACAAGTAAGATTAGTAGCGCCAAGCACCTGTGTCATAACTATCACAGAAGATTTTTAAACGTAATTTACCTGCAATGTAAGCAGCAGCATTCTTGCTGTTCGGAAAAAAAATATATTCGCAATATATAACACAGAGCAGAAGAACACAAAGTAGTAATATTAAATAGCTACTCACCAAGCCCCGGGACCTCCACTCCTAGCAGGTCCAGCAGGTCCTGCTCCCAGTCCAGGATATCGGACCACCGGTGCGTCAGCTGGGTATCGGTGCTCCGGACACCAGAGCAGCGAAACACTGCTTGGCTCACCTTTTCCCACCGCTGGCGACGCTCCCGGAGCCCGTACCCAGCCCCAGGCCTGCCGCCTGCTGCTAGGGTTAAGGGGAGGTGGCGCTGCACAAAAAAAACAAGTGCGGCCACCTCCGCCTCGCTAAAGATGTCCCTAGCCTGCACCCCTTGTGGGCTGCGCCTTCCGCACGAAGGCGGTCGCGGCTGAGGCTACGAGTAGTAGCCTTGCCCTTGTTGCCCTTCCACTCTCCCTTGGCCATGGTTCTGGGACTCGGGGGGGGGGGCGAAAAGAAAAGGGAGAAATTAGAAAAGTAAGTATGAAAAGCAAGTTATAGAAAAAGAGTGAAAAAGTAGTAGAAAAAGTCACAAAAAGTAGAAAAAAACTCAAAATATAGAATCAGGAAAATAGAGAGATAGATAATAAATAAAAAAGATTTTAAAAAGTGTACAGAAACAAAGGATTGCAATAATAGAGGGAGGATAGAAAAGCAGGCCCAGAACCATAGCAAAAGAGTAAAAAACAAGATGGCCGCGCCTATTGCGACCGCATGGGCAAGTTCGCGCGATATTTCCCCCCCGAGCACGCAAAAAGCGTCGTGAACACGTAATACACGTTCCCGAACAGGAAATACTCATCGCGAACGGGCGGTAGCACGCAATGCGCGACCCGGAGCAGGAAATAGCATCGCGAATGGGTGGGACAAGTGAAAAACAAGATGGCCGCGCCCATTGGCGACCGCATGGGCAAGTTCGCGAGATATTTCCCTGCGAGCACGTAAACAGCATTCCCGAACAGGAAAAACGCATCGCGAACGGGCGCAACAAGCAATTCAGCGTGCTCGCGGAATTCCGCGTGCTCGCAGAGATTTTTTACCGTTTTGCGGAACTTTGCTTAACACGACTACGCAAATTCCGCCCACCCCTAGTGATAAGTCCTCGATCCTACTTGTGTTGCATGCACATATCTATGCATATATACATTTTATGGTACCTATGATATATTTGCTAATCAGATCATGGTATTTTTATTTTATTTTAAAAAGTTTTATATAGCGCGAACAAGACCAATGAGGGTATCAAAGCGCTTTACAGTTGAGCGATAGAGAGGAGGCCTATAAGTCAGACAACAGTGTGGTGAAAAGTACAGGGGGAGAAAAAACTCTAAGCCGGCATAACAAGGCATAATCATAAACAGTCTAAGCAAGTACTAGGGTGAGAGACATAAGTCAGAGCAAGCCTGGAGAATAATGGAACAATAATAAGTGAAGCAGATTACAAAGTCACAGAGAAGGAGCTAGGGGATCTAATAACAAAGTAAGTATGAAAAGTGTATAAATAGGTAACTCTCTGAAAACCCAAACCAAATACTATCAACTAAAAAAAAAAGACAGGTTAAAAAGGAGAGGCAGGCGAGTCTTTGAGTGCTTATCGGGCAAAGGGGCTCTAGGGCAGGAATTTTTTCATCAATAGCGCTTTAACTTTGTTGAGGGGATCATCCTGATTTCCGGAGGCAGGGAGTTTCAAATTCTCGGGGCAATACCTGAGAAAGCTCGATCGTAAGTTTTCTTTTTATGACATTTCTGCAGTTTCAGCAGAAGGGTGTTGGCACTTCTGGAGGATCTGGAGCCACTAGATAGTTCAAGTTTTTGTGTGAGGTATAGCGTGGTGTTGCAACGTAAGGCTTTATGGGTCATGCAAGCAATTTTTTTGTTGTATCCTTGCTTCATATGGGAGCCAATTTAGGGATTTCAGCTCTGGGGTTATATGGCGGTATCTTTTTGAGCCAGTGATGAGTCTAGCAGCAGAGTTAAGAGAGGCCCTTAGTGAAGCCGTCTTCAATCATGGGAGGCCACAGAGGGTTGCACTTCCATAGTCCAACTTGGAGATCACCAGAGATTGCACCGCAGATTTAAAGTCGTTGGGGGGAGAAAAGGTTTTATTTTCCTTAGGATGCTCATTTGGAAGTTTGCTCCCTGGGTGAGGGCAGTAATGTGCTTCTGCATGTTCAAGCTCTTGTCTAGCATTATGCCCATTGTGCTTGTGGAGTCAATGATCTGTGTTATGCAGTTAAGAGCTGTTAACTGATTCATCCATTCACTGATGACAGATGATTGTTTAGGTGGGGCGATTAAACGGAATTCCGTCTTCAAAGCATTTAATTTAAGATTATTAAGTCTGCCAGTTTTGGGCTTTCAGTAGAGGGGTGTTGAGGGACCTGATATCATCTGGGGAGGAGACTTTCAGGTACAGTTGGGTGTCATCAGCATACATGTGATAATGGATATTGGATAGTTTCAAGATTTCAGTTAACCCTTTCGCTGCTAAGCCTCCCCCCGTGCGAAGCCTTTTCTAGGCTATTTGGGGTAGTTCACGCTTAGGCCCCTGTAACGTTTTGTCCACATAAGGTATCCACATCAAATTTGCGCCCTTGAGGGATCTAAAGGTTCCCAGGGTTTGTGTATTCCCTTGGAGGGGACTCAGAAATAAGCCAAAATACAGCTACTTTTTGGTTGTTTTTTTAAAATGGAAAAAAATTGTTGCAGAAGAAAAAGTCTTATTTTTCCCCTGCAAGTGGCATCAGCAAAGGGTTTGTGGTGCTGAAATCACCATTATTCTCAGCTTTCAGGGACAGGCAGACTTATGTCAGAAATCCAACATTTTCTATACAGTTTTGGCATTTTACTGGGACATAGCCTATTGTTCCTTTTTTGAGTGTTTTCAACCTCCTTTCAGTTAGTGGTAGAAATGGGTATGAAACCAATAAGGGATCCCAGAAAGCTATACATTTCTGAAAACTAGACACAATTCTGAATTCAGCAAGGGGTCATTTGTGTAGATCCTTTAAGGTTTTTTTTAACAGAAACTAACAGTTGAAAATAGAAAATATTGAAATTTAGTTAAAAAAACAGCCACTTGTGCCAACGTTTTCACCTGTAATTTCAGTAAGTATGACAGACTTTTCAAAAGCAATATACTGTTACATCCGCTAGACCCTTCAGGTTGTGGGGATATATAGGACTTGTAGGTTCACCAGGAACCTGAGGAATCCAGAGCCAATAACTGAGCTGCATCTTGCAATGGTTTTTCATTGTGTACAGGGTATATAGCAATTCATTTGTTAAATATAAAGGGGCAGATTTACAAGCCCCTTGCGCCTTCTTGCGCCGCCATTGCGTCACTTTTTTTGACGCAACAGCAGCGCAAAAAATGCAGCCTAATTACAACGTGACGCATCTAGGGAGATGCGTCACGTTGTAAAGCCCTGCGTCACATTATTCCTGCGTCAGGTATAATGTATGCAGAGTGGGCGTTCCCTTTCAGGAAGGCCTCGTAAAAGTGACGCAGTGAAATCTACAAGATTTCACTGTGCCACTTTTAGGACGCCACTGTGTCAAAACCTTACGCCTGCTTGAAGCAGGCGTAAGTAGTGACGCAGTGTAGTGGGAATAGGCCTCAACACACATTGCTGGAGTTGCGCCGTGCTTGCGACACGTGCTTGCAGCAATGCGTGACTTTTGCCCCAACAGATGCGTCAGAATTTCTGACGCATCTGTCAATCCTTGCGCCATGGTGCGCCATATTGTAAATATGGTGCATCCATGGTGGCGCAAGGGTTTCTCAGAGTGGCGCAGGGAAAGTGACGCATCTCTTCAGATGCGTCACTTTCTTGTAAATCTGCCCCAAAGAGTGAAAAATAGGTACCAAGGAAACCAATATATTTCCGAAATGGGAACAAAGTATAGAGGGGCAGATTTACAAGCCCCTTAACCACTTTTGCGTCACTTTTAACATGGGAAAGGTGATGCAAAAGTGGAGCAAGGGGCTTGTAAATCTGCCCTAGAGTTTATAAGCAGTGTTTTTTTGCACATCTCCAAAATTGTGGGTACCCATACAAGCATGTGAATTAGAGGTCATTTTTCAAAATGACTTCTTTTTTACAAATTGTTTTACATTTGGAAGGCAGAAATGCAAAGAAAGTCAATTGGTAGTAACACTTGTTCTACTATTCTCTGTTCCCCTAAGTCTCCCAATAAAAACACTACCTCACTTGTGTGGGTAGGCCTAGTGTCCACGACAGGAAACGGCCCAAAAGGCAACGTGGACACATCAAATTCTTCCAGTGAAAACTGACCCTTTTTTTGCAATGTGCCTAGCTGTGGATTTTGAACCCTAGCTCAGCCGGCACTTAGGGAAACCCAGCAAACCTATACGTTTTTGAGAACTGGACACCCATGAAAAGCCAGGATGGAGTGACTTGTGTAGCTCTCACTAGGTTATGTTAACCCAGAATCCCTTGCAAATCTCAAACTTTGTCAAAAAACACATTTTCCCCAAATTATGATGATGGAAAGTTCTAGAATCTGCGTGGATCCACAAACTTACACGCACCCAGCATTCCCCAAAGTCCCCCGATAAAAATGGTACCTCACATGTGTGGGATGACCCAGTCCCAGCAACAGGAAACGGCCCAAAAAGCAACGTGGACACACCACATTTTTCCAGTGAAAACTGACTTGTATATGCAAAGTGCTGAGCTGTGGAATTTGAACCCTAGCTCAGTCGGCACCTAAGGAAACCTAGCAAACCTATACATTTTTGAAAATTAGACACCCAGGAGAATCCAGGATGGGGTGACTTGTCTGGCTCCCACCAAGTTCTGTTACCCCGAATCCCTTGCAAATCTCAAACTTTTTCCTCACATTTCTGTGATGGAAAGTTCTGGAATCTGCGTGGATCCACAAAATTCCACCTACACTGCATTCCCCAAAGTTTCCCAATAAAAATGGTACCTCACTTGTGTGGGTAGGCCTAGTGCCCGCGACAGGAAATGGGCCAAAACACAACATGGACACACCACATTTTTACAGTGAATGCTGGCTCTTTTTTTGCAAAGTGCCTAGCTGTGAATTTTGAACCCTAGCTCTGGCGGCACCTGGGGAAACCTAGCAAACCTATACATATTTGAAATCTAGACACTCAGGGGAATCCAGCATGGGCTGACTTGTGTTGCACTCACTGGGTTCTGTTACCCAGAATCCCTTGCTAATCTCAAACTTTGTAAAAAATACATATTTTCCTCACATTTCTGTGATGGAATGTCCTGAAATCTGCGTGGATCCACAAACTTCCACCCAACCCGCATTCTCCAAAGTATACCGATAAAAATGGCACCTCACTCGTGTGGGTGGGCCAAGTGCCCGCGGCAGGGAAGGGCCCAAAACGTATTGTGGAGACATCAAAATTACCTACCACAAAACGACCAGGTTTTTCAAGGTAGGTCACCGGGGTTTTTAGACCCCGGCTCGGCAGCCATCTAAGTCAACCTATCAAACCCACACATTTCTGAAAACAAGACACCCTGGGGAGTCCAGGGAGGTTTGGCTTGCATGGACCCCCAATGTTGTCCTACCCAGAATCCCCAGCAAACCTCAAATTTAGCTGTACAAATCCCATTTTTCTTAAATTTCTGTGTGGGAAAGTTGTGGGATCATAAGGCTGACGAAAATTTCCTACCACCCAGCATTTCCCCATGTCTCTCGATAAAAATGGTACCTCACTCGTGTGTGTTGGCCAAGTACCCGGGACAGGCAAGGGCCCAAAACATATTGTGGAGACATCAAAATTACCTATCACAAAACAGCCTGGTTTTGCAAGAGGGGGCACCTGGGTTTTTGGCCCCAGTTTCAGCGGCCATCTAGTGAAACCCTAGGTAAATCACTACGCAAGGCACTGCCCTGTCCCCTCAGTTCTTTTTGCAAATAAGCTCTTTTGGGTAACCTTTACGGTTAGAGCGGATTGTGCCACAAGCAAGAGTGTCCACTTTGAACAATTCCTTAAACAATTGAACAGCGGTATAGAAGTTATCTAGGTACAACTAGTGACCTTTGTCAAAAAGTCCTCTAGCGAGTTCCCACACAATTTTCTCTGAAACTCCAAAAGTGGACAGACAACCGGGGGGTCAATAGTGGAATCCCTACCAGTGTACACCCGGAAATTATAGACATATCCTGTCCTACTCTCAGACAACATATACAGCTGAATTCCATCACATGCCCTCTTGCTAGGAATGTACTGCCTAAAAACCAAACGGCCCTTGAACAGGACCAAAGACGCATCAACAGCTATTCCTTTCCCTGGAGTATAGATCTCTGAAAATCGATCTACAAAGTGATCAAGGACAGGCTGAATCTTAAAAAGACGGTCACAGTCAGGGTGATCTCGAGGCAACGTCGAAGCATTATCAACAAAATGCAGCATCCGAAGCAAAAGTTAATACCGATCATGACTCATAATTGCAGGTAATATGTTTGTTGCTGTCAAGGGACTGGTAGACCATATATGGAGCCAGGGACGACTTCCATATCAAGCCCATCAAAAACGTTAAACCCAAAAACTTCTTAATCTCATCCAGATTTGTGAGAGTCCACCATGTAGCTCTAGAGCGGGACCTAGGTCTGGCACTGTTGTCCCTCAAATACTGTTCAGGATACAAATCACTCTGCTCAACAATCTCAGCCACAAATACATCATCCTTAAAAAACTGAAAAAACTATATAGGTAAAAAAGGTTCACAATTCACTCTACACCCTGCATCACCACTAAGGCAGGCAACACCGGCTGCACCATGTTTGGATCAGCTCAGAGTCCAGCACCTCCAATGGGAAGCCTTGCAGCCCCAGGCTGCAATCCAGATGCCTCTTGCTGCACCATCGACATATCAGTGTCCTCCTCTAAAACAGGGACATCATCCGTGTTGAGAGTAGCTTCATCCGCACTGATAGTAGCTTCATCATTAGATAATTCCTCTTGGACAGAAAATTCACTCCCAGAATCTTGCACTTCCCCCTCTCCCTCAGATGCACTGTCAGTCTCATAATCATGGTCAGAGGAAGATTCATAAAGCATACCAACCACCTGCTGAGCAGTAATTCTGCGGCTAGCCATAATTCTTACTAATAAAGGTAACTTGTCAAACAAGTCAACAACAACAAACGCTTTGTAAAATAAGTAATAAACAAATTGTGGCTTTATCTCAAAGACCTATATACTCTGAAACGATACCACTCACTTGCCAGAAGCAGCTATACTCACCTACTCTGCACAGACACAGCAAGGACCAACAATATCCCACTAAAAAAGAAAAAGAAAAGAAAATTGCACATAAGACAACACAAAACACATCGCAAAGAATTTTACGCTCAAAACACAAACTAAATATGCTGCTATTATGACACCACTTACAAAAAATTCATTCATGCATGACAATAATACTCATTTGGCGTAAACACAACAAAAAGGTTTTTTTTACCAAATACATGCAATTACGCAAACTGCAGATCAACCACTGCCGAAACCACAAACAAGAATCAATAGCTTTGCACTAAAATAAAAAGGAGAAATAAAACATTACAATCACATAAGCAAATAATGCACAAGTCCACACACAATCCACCAGCCAAGCTGAGGGTAGGTGGACCTAAAAGCATAATGCCGATCGGCCCACAAGGTGGGGCAGAAACAGCCAAAATATTCATCCCTGTGAAAGGGGAGCGACCCTTGCCCAAGGGTCCACTCCTCTACACCAACTATTAAAGAACGCTGGTGTCTAGTGGCTTCTGCCCCCCTTGGGGACAGATGGGCCTAACAACATATGGCCAATCTGCCCCCAAAGGGGACAGAAACAGACACAATATTTACCCCATAAAGGGGAGTGACCCTTGCCCAAAAGGCCCCTCCCCAACAACATTGTTTAAAAAAACCCTGGTGTCTAGTGGCTTCTGTCCCCCTTGGGGACAGATGGGCCTAAAAACATATGGCTGATCTGCCCCCAAAGAAAGGCCACAATAATCACCTCATAAAGGGGAGCGACCCTTGCCCAAGGCGCCGATCCCCAACATAAAAAAAACAGAAAACCCTGGTGGCCTAGTCGGGCACACAAAACAAAAGAAAATCAGCCAATCTGCCCTTCCCAGGGGGGCAGACACTGCCAAAATAAATGCTCCCTAAAAGGGAGCGACCCTTGCCCAAGGGGCTGATCCCTGCAAACATATTCCTAAAAAAAACACTTGTGGTCTAGTGGGGCACACAATATTTTAAAAAATTGGCTGATCTGCCCCCCAGGGGGGCAGAAGCAGGCAAACAAATTGCTCCCCAAAGGGGAGCGACCATTGCCCAAGAGGCCACTCCCCACAAACATCACAATCATTTTTTGTTTTTAAATCCCTGGTGTCTAGTGGGCATTCCTGCTGCTCAATCGCGCCCCATGCACGATCGTGCAGCAGGAATGCTCAAGAGACATCGGAGGAAAGGAAAACCCTTTCCTTTCCTCCCATGCCTCTTTTTTTTAAATCCCCCCCTCCCCGAGGAGAAACTTACCTCCTCTCCCTCTGACGGGCTGGAAGCAAATGGCTTCCAGTGCGAGCGGTATCAGCTGACGTCGGCGCGCAGTGCGCGCTGATGTCATTAGATGACGTGGAAGAGGGTCAGGGGCGCAGCAGAAGGGCTCCCACTGCCCTCCCTGGTGGGTACAACAAGAAGGGCAGCCCACGGGGGTAGCACCAGCGCTTCCCCGTGAGTGGGTGCTAGGATGTCCGGGAGCCGTCTGATGCACACGCCCACCATGACATGGGACAGCTCCCGTCCGTCCCATGTATGGAAGGGGTTAAAAGTTCCATGAAAAAGTTGAAGAGAGTTGGAGAGTGTGGACCCATTTTGGAGCCCCTAGATTAACTGAGGACGGATTAGAAAGAGACTGATTAACCTTGAATCTTTGAGTTCTATTGTGGAGAAAAGATGCAAACCAATTTAGGATGGGCCCTGAGAGCCCCACCTTATGTTCCAGTAGGTCGAGTAAGCAGTCATGTTTAACTATATAGAAAGCTGACAATATGAAGAGGAAGATCAGAAAGCAGAAATTGTTCTGATCCAGCATTGTGAGCGCATCATCAACAATATGGGTGTGAGCAAATTCTGTACTAGGACCGTGACGGATGTCAGATTGGAATTGGTCAAGTAGTTGGAACTGTTCTATATGATTACAAAGTTGAACGCGGACACATTTCTGCATGAGCTTGGCCCGGGTCGGAAAGTTGGAGAATGGGTGTTAGTCGGTGTGATCGGTTGTAGGTTTTTTAAGAATAGGGGTAACCTGTCCAGCCTTAAGACAGTCTGGGATAGAGCCTTGAAGCAGCGAGGCATTTATTAGCTTGGGCCATAGTGGGAGTAGGGATAGTTTAATCTCCTTGAAGAAATTCGATGGTAGAGGGTCACTGAAGTGGTTGGATGGTTTCAGTGCAGTGAGAGTTTTTAGAATGGTGTTATCATTCAAGATTTCGAATGAGCTCCAAGATTCGTTGTTCTTGGGGATATGACCTGGTATGAGCAACGGTGCCAGAGATTGGGGATGGTGGGAGCTGATAGGTGGTAAGATTGGCAGGAGCCCAATTGCAGTCCGCAGATCATATTCCATCTTATGTGTCTTTTCAATGAAGAAAGTGGAAACATCTTCACAATTCAGCAGTGGGCATGGTCCCATCGGGGGGGGGAGATTGAGTTTGCTATTTGATTGAAGCTTAACAATTTCGAACAGTTTTTTGGGTAAATTTTTAGCTTGGTTCAGTTGATTTATGAAATAGTTAGCTTTGCAGATTCTTATGCGTTTGTTATAGATGTTCCTTAATGATCTCAGATGTTTGAGATGATCGAGGGACGGCGAGGATCTGCACAATCTTTCCGCTTTTAAATTACCATTGCACCAGGGTTTGGAGATTTTGGAAGGTATTCTTTTTAACTGTAAAGGAGCGACCGTGTCTAGAATGCTTGTCATGGACCGGTTGCAGTGTTCAGTGAGGTCATGTACATCGGACATAACCTTCGGGGATAAAATGTTATTACTGAGGGTTGTCAGATCATCCAGGTTAATGTTTCTCAGTTTTGTTTGCCGATGTTTGGTTTTTTTGGGTTGCATTTTACTGGTACTTACAGATTCTGTGATGAGGAAGGTGATGAGGAAGATGATGCAGTGGTGATCAGTCCAGTCGCAAGGGCGTAGAATCAAGTTGCATGGATTTCCGTTTGCCAATGATTGGGTCTAAGGTTGCTCCCTTGACGTGTGTAGGGCTGGCACATATCTGGGTTAGATTGAAGTCGATCAGGAAAGTTTTGAGACTATTTACAGAAGGGTCATTCATGTCATTCCAGTGGAGGTTAAAATCTACAAGGAAGTTCTGAGTGCTGTGATGATCTGCGTTAGTTAAAATAATTTCCATAATCTGTTCGATGAAGGAAAGTTTGTCTCTTGCGGGATGGTAGAACAGGTGAAGTTTGCAGACGTGCCTGATATTACAAGCGACCTCAATGCATAGGTACTGGGAGAGCAGAAGAATGAAGTTGTTTGACCACAAGATTGCTATGATATATACAGGAGATACCTCCCCATTGCCCACTAGATCTGTCAAATGTATGTAAATGTGCAAAGAAATGTACAGCCTTTACAGGTAATGTGTAACCCTGGGCGTTGAACTCCGTTCCGCTCGCGGAGTTTGTGGAGTATTCGGCACTCCGAGTTAGCTGAGTTTTTTTCTTCGCTCGCGTTCACCAACGTCAAGTTGACGAGCGAGGAAAATCCACCTTCCGGCGAGAATTTTCCTTGTTCGCGATCGTCAACATCAAGTTGGCAAGCGCGAGTGTGGAAAATAAACCTCCCGGTGAGATTTCTCAACGCCGTGGGGTCAGGTTTCTCATTGCGAGTGGTCGCGTATGCTCGCGACTGCTCACGTTGAAACTGCCCGTTCACGTTGAGAAAGCTGCTGCTCGAGTAAAAATCTACCCGAGCGGCAGAAAGGAAAGCAGCGCTCACTTGCGCTGTGCATGGTGCCGTTCGCGATGATTGCACAGTGCGGACAAGCATCCGGCACTGAAAATCACCCTGAACTGCATTTTTCTATCACACTCCGTCGCTTGCGGAGCTCCGCGTAGTGCGGCAGAGTTTTTTTTTCACTTCACGGAGTTTCCCGTAGCGCAACTCGGCGAACTCCGCCCAGGGTTAGTAATGTGTACCATTAAGACACAGGTTAAACCACCTCTTTATGTAATGGAGATTCCCTGAGCCTCAATGATCTTCAATGGTCTATTAGCTGTTAGGTATGCAATGTAAGAATGGAATTCTCACCAGTACCAATCTGGACTGGGGATGTCCCTAGGCCTAGGTGAACTCTTATGCTATGGATATTGTAGACAAATCTCCCGGATATTTGGGCCAGATTGTCTCCAGTCTACTTTTCTGTGCTACATGTGATTGTAGGGCCGTGTGTGGAATCTGTAGGAATTAATTTATCATTGCCATCCTATTTGATCACACAAGGTTACTAAGGTATATTACAAGAGCCAACCTATACAAGGTGATGAAGGACCCTACTAGACACATGAGGATGGGGATCAGACATCTTCACTCATGCAATTGGAGCTGTCTGTGGTTATGACTTCACTGTGAGTAACTGTTTACAAGTCATGTAGCATGCATGCATGTGTTCATGATAATATTGAAGCCTATGTAGTGAACCATGCAGCTGGTTGGATATCTTTTGTGTTGATATCTGATGGTCAAGTGTGGTAACGAAGTTGCAATAAACCAATTTTATATATCATTTCAGATTCATCCAGGGCAAGCAAAAGAGAAGGGGCCCACATTGTTAGGGACACAGCTGGTCACAGTGGTTCCGGTCGTGAGAGTACAGATACGTAGGGACCCAGTGACCAAGATACTATGGAGAGTGCCATGGAGGATGGTAGCTCCATTTCTTCATCATCAGAGTCATCCTCCAGTGGACACTCCCAAGTGGTATTGTTTCACCTTCATCCTTGTCTTCCACCACCAGTTCCATCTCTATCCTCCCTGTTGCTCCCCACTCAGTTGGCCAAGCCCGCTCCCCTAAGAGGGGAGCAATCTCCTTCGCTTCAGCACCTCAGCCCCTTCGTGTTACCCCCTCCGCCCTGAGTGAAGAAGCTATTGACCTCCTGAGAAACATCTCTGTCGGTCAGACACACTACTGCATGCCATTCAGGGGTCAAGGCACACACCTGCAACAGATGGTGGCCTACCTGGAAGGCATCCACAGTGCTATGTCTGTCCTACAGAGATCTTTTCAGGCTCTTACCTCCTCCCTCATGGCAGCCTTCCACCTATCCCAGACTTCCACCCCAACTCCTGTCTCTTCCCCATCCAAATTCCCTATTCCTATGCCTGTCCCAAGCACACGCACACATACACATGCACACACCTCAACAGCCCCAAACGGAAACACCAGAAAACATGCAAGCACACAACCACTCACCTGACACTCACCGCCTCACCACCACCACCAACACAACCCCAGATGCCACACCCACAGCCACAGACCCATCCCCAACAACCAGCATTCCCCCAGGCACCACACCTGCACCACCAGACCCATCCACAACACCCAGCATACCCAACACTTCTACATCTCCCCAAAAGACACAAACGCACACACTCACCCACCCAACAGACACCTAAAAAACATGAACAAGATACATCAGATACACAGACACCTGCACCAACAACACAACCACCCACACCTAAAAAAATCACTTCCTCTACCTCCCCAACCCTACTCCCTCCCGAACATCCTGCCCATTTGCCCAGTGAAAGTGTGTTATTTGCCTTACCACTGTCAAATCCGAACCCCCTCCGAAAACAAAAAGAGCCTCTTCCGCACCCCAACCCATCCCTTCCACATCCCAATCAACCCTTGAGAAACCTGATCCTCCCAACAGTTAACACAACTGTAAGAAGACCAAAACCCCTCCCAAAACCAAAGACACCTCTCTTAAAGTCAGGACCACCCTCCCAAAACCAGCCCCCCTTCCAATACCGACCCCAATCCTCCCAAGTAAGATCTTGAAGGTGCCTGTGATGCCCAATGGATGTCCCTTTGTGAGGAGGTTCTCTGGTAGCGTCATGAAGGGCATGTTTAGTGGCACAGCAGTGTGCTGGAGCACACATTGTGTACAAGGACTGGCCATTGGCCTTTGGATTTCTCCATCTAGTTATTTTGGTGAAATACAAATATTTGTTTGGTTTATAAAATATTAGTCCTGCCGTTACTTTTTCTAACTATTTGATGTTATTGGATACTTTGTAATGTGTGACTACAGTTGTATTTGTTTCACCCTGACTGCTGACACGATTGAAGTGGTTAGTATGCTAAACTTGGAACCAGTGCTGGAGTCACACAGGACCAGGGGAAATGTTCAATGGATGTATCTGTGGGATGAATTCCAGTTGGGGCTGACATTGCATTGGGTGGTATTTCATATAGTAAGTATTTCAGCTTGGCTTGGCCAATGTCAACACCATTTAGCTTGCACTTCTCCCTATGATGTAGGTTGGATGTGTTTTTTGATGTGTGCAAGTTAGATATGTGTTTATCCACACATGGAGGGTGTTAAATTGTCATACCGTTGTAGACATTTTTATTGACAAGTCTCGATTTTCATGTGTGCACCTTACACCTACTTTATGTAAATCTGTGACAAATGCTGTTACTGCTGTGTTTACTTTCTTGACTTGCAGATACACATTTCCTACATATGCATGACACTTGACTATGCTATTGGTTGTCCCTGATATACTTCAATCCACAATTCTTGTGCACATAGAGGTTTTGAGGCATGTGCAAAGTGGACTGTGGCCCAGGGCCCCAGCCTTTCAGGGGTCCACCTTGTAGAAGCATACCTCTTCTACAGAGAGTCTTTACATTGTGCCCTTTGAATGCTTCTCACACTGATTATCTGGAATCCCATTTACCTGACATTTGCTTTTAATGTGAGTGATGTGTTAGAGTCACAGAGATTTAACAGAGAAGGTTTGCTTCAGTTTCATGACCTAGCATGTGAGCAATGTGAGGATGTCACAGAGATTAATAGGTGTGAAATTGACGAGGAGGTGCTGTTGTGTGACACAATTTAATACACACATCACTATCCCTGATTAGGAGATTTGAACACATGTCGACTTTAGCAGAGTGTGCCTGTGCAGTGTCAGTGACATGGCCAAAGAGGGCATCATAGGGCTGTAGTTGGATCATACATTGTGTACAATTCCAAACAGGGACCCACAAATATGTTTGACCCAGAGACCCCAAAACCCTTGCCAGGTCCATGGTGGGGCATCTATTTGCGGAGAAGTCGATGGAAATGGGTATGAGTGTAGCTTACTGTCGGTTGCATCCATTACATTGTCGGTTTTGGATGCCATCAAGCAGGAACAGCAGCGGCAGGATGTGTAGGATTGGCTCCATGGCGTCACAGGACGGGATAAGCTAAGTACAGGTGAGTTTCAGCCGTATATCCCTCCCTATCTGACTGCTCAGAGATGGTGGTTGGACCGCCACATTCACATCGGTAGGAAAGCACATCGTAATTGGGCTGGCGGTAACACTGGCGGTCCACCCTTCGACAGACACATTAGCCTATCCCGCCGCTGTTGAGATTTCCTGGCAGAAAATAGTGTCGAATTTTATACTTTTGGTGTAATACTTTTTTATATTGAACTATAATATTTTTATTTTATTTTATTTAGAGAAAAAATCCTTTAAATTATTGCAATTTAGGTAAGTCTACACAAATTAAACTGATGTATGTGTGTGATCAAAATTGATCGTATATTATATATGAATTTTAATAAATAAATGTTAGTTCAAATATATAGTTTTTAATTCATGTATATAATTTAGCAATTATATAGATTAAATTATTGTGCTATGTCATCTAGTACATATAAGACTGAAAAAACTATATTGTATAATTTTTATAATATTGTTACTTCAATTTATTAATTTGTTTTGATATTTTGGACTGGTTGCAATATTATAAATATTCAATAGGTAAGATTGGGTAAAAGTTATTTCACTTCTTCCCTGTTAAGCACCTTATGTAAGATGTTTTACTATGAAGTGGGCATTTTTAATTTTTAATTGTTTTGCATCCAACACATTTACAAATTATTATAGACTGCAGTGGGAATTGTAAATGTTCACCTCTTTACTCTCCATTATCTTCCCCAAATTGGTTTAGATTTGAGTGGAAATAGTACATATTACCCCTTTAGTGTCCAACATCTTCCCCACATTGGTTTAGTTTGGAGTTGAAATGGTAAATGTCACCCCTTTAGTGTCCAACACCTTCCCTTAAGTGGTTTAGATTGGAGTGGGAATAGTAAATGTTATGTTAGGCAGATTTGCAGACAGGCACTATCACCCGAAGGGCTGAGCAGGTCCGAGTCTAGGCACACATAGGGCCTAATGGGACAACTGGAAAAGCCAGGTCTTCTGCTTTTTGTGGAATTCAAGAAGTGAGGAGGAGGCTGTTATGTGTAGAGGGAGGTTATTCCATGCTTTAGGAGTGGTATAGAAGGAGACTCCACCGCTAGATCTGGTTTTACCTTTGCATGGGATTTGTGCAAGTAGGAGTCCAGACGAGCAATGGCATCTGGAATGTTTGTGAAAGCAAATGCAACTGTTGAGGTATGCTTGGCAAGTTTTAGGCAGTGCCTTAAAAGTGTGGGTGAGGAGTTTGAATTGTGCTCATTTGTATCCGGGGGGCCAGTGGAGCTCCTTCAGGTGTGGTGTGATTTGAGTGTGGCACGGGAGGTTGAGTGATTCTGACCACCGAGTTCTGAATGATCTGCAGCCTTCTGATGAGGTTCTTTGTTGATCCTGGCAATAAGAGTGCTACCAGCTTGCTTGTGACTAGGGCATGCATGACGTTTTTTCAGATGCTGATTGGGAGCCATTTGAAAATCTTCAGCATCATTTTCAAGATATGGAAGCATTAGGCGGTAACGGCATTGACTTAGTGGTCATGTCGAGCTTGCTGTTGATGATGATCCAAGGTTCTTGGCGTGGGTGGTCTGGGTAGGTGGGTGTTGGCTCTGGCTCTGTTGGACACCAGTTGTAGTCCCATGGATATGTGCTCTTTCCGAAGATCATGATTTTGATCTTTTCTGTGTTCAGCTTTACACAGTTGGTGTTCATCCAGTGTGCGATTTCAGTCATGCAGGCATTAAACTTAATTCAGGTAGTGGGCTTTTTGTCCAAGAGGGAGAGAATGAGTTACATGTCATTGGCATAGGAGAGGATGTTGATATCGTGAAAGCAGATGATGCTGGCTAGAGGGATCATGTATGCGTGGAAGAGGGTCAGGATCAGGGAGTACCCTTGTGGAACTCGGCAGATGAGGTGGAACACGTCCTATATGTACAGTGCCAGGCTGACTGACTGGGTCCTTCTTGTCACAAAGGAGCAGATTCGGCAGAGTGCTTGTACTTCAATTCCAATGTCATGTAGGTGTTGGATGAGAATGGGGTGGGAGGCTGTCAAATACTGTGGACGAGTCTAGGAGGATGAGAGCCGCCATGTCTCCTCTGTCTCGAGTCATGTGGATGTCATCCATGGTAGCAATGAGGACAGTTTCTGTGCTGTGGTTGGGTCTGAAACCATTGTGAATGGTGTCAAGTATTTAGTGGTCATCGAGGTATTAGGTGAGGTGTTTGTTAATGATTTTCTGTAAGAGCTTGGGTTGAAATGGTGAAGAGGAGATCCGTCTGTAGTTGCTGAGCTTTGAACAGTCCATGGAAGGTTTCTTCGGCAAAGCAGTTGTGTGTTTCCAAGCATCTGGGAAGGTCAAAAATGATGTGTAGGTATTCAGAGTGGGTGTGAGCATAGCGCTGATGGGTTGCAGTCCTCTGGAGTAGGCATGGAGAGGTCAGGGTTCAGATAAAGCCCCTAAGTGGATGTACTTCATGGTGGTGGTAGTTACTTCTTCTGAGGTGATGATGGTCCAAGTGGTTAGCATTAGGGGTGTGCATAACTCGCATAATTCAGTGTAGTGTAATCACACAGAATTACCTACAAATTCTACAAGATTATTCTTCAATTATGTGACAAGAGTAATTCTGTGTTTAGAGCTATTTCTTAGTGCAAACATGCCCCCTCGTATATTAAATACAGCAAAACACAAACAACGATTGCAAGCGGCCACTTGCACTCACTAAATGTGCGCTTGCATTAAGATTTGTTTCTCGTAAATTACTCCTAATTACTTGAGGAGGAGTAATCAAGTAATTTTCAATAATTATGTGTCAAAGAGGAACGTAGAATTACAGAAATTAACACAATTACTCCAGCGTATTTGAAATTCCGCCCAGGCCTAGCATTGGTTCTTTCGATTACACCAGGAGGCTTTTGGTGAGATCTGCCAGGTTCAGTTGCAGGCTGACATTTCTGTAAATGGCGGTGATTTTTTTGCTGAAGAATTGAAAGAGATTGTTGCAGAGGTTCTGGAAAAGGGTGATCAAGTTGGAGGCGGCCGATGGTGAGGTGAAATCTTTCACAATAATTAAGGTGTCTTTTCATCTGTTGGGGCTGGAATTGATGCAGTCTGTCAGAGTGGTGGGTTTGTTGGTAGGTGAGTTTGGTGGTCAGGGTCATTTGTAGTATTATCTTAGGACAGATTTGAACGGACTCCTCTGTGCAATTTCCTGGCTCATTTTCCATTTGTGCTCCAATTATTTGTAGTGGCATTTCATCAGTTTGAGTTCCTCTATTTACCAACTGGAATTGGTCTGGGTCTTGTTGTATTGCTTAATTGGAGGGGGCCAGAGTATCTGCACAGGAGGTGATCCAATTGTTGAAATTTGATGGATTTGGGGAGACTGTTGCTGTGTTTTGGTCCGTGGGTGTTAAGAGCAGAGTTGCAGCCCTTGTCAGTGATGCTGTTCCTGTTTTGGTACAGAACACAATTGGATATCAAGTTATACAATATATAATATAATAAATTTGCTCCACAATGAGTGGAAATTTGGTGCTGAGTAAAGTGCTTGTGAGTAGATAAGAAGGGAATAGGAAATTCAAGTGCTAATATATACAAACAATTCAGTTAGAGCTGGTCCGGACATGCTTTATATGATAATAATCCACAGTCATAAGATACAGTGTATAGATTCTGTGTTATCTAGACAGGTCAATATAATTAGAAATGTCGACGTTTCAACCCCTGGAAGGTGGAGAGGCCAATTAACCCTTGAGATGGGGTCTTCATCAGGGCGAAAGGGGAGCAACCTAAATAGTGGGTGGAAAGAGACCAATCAATAACTTGCTAGACCCATAGATAAAATTCTAGATGCTGTTGGTGATAGGGGTACTATTAGATTTGGCGGCGTGGCTTACCTAGAACTCACCGTTGGACAATAAGGGGGATGGTGTCAGAATTGGGCCAGTCAGCTCCAAATGAAAGGGAAACAAGGATGTCTTCAGTGGTCCAAGAAAGATCCAGAGCGTTGTTGTGCTATTAATTAAATTGCACATCAACTGATAAGAAAACGTCTAAAATATCATGAAATTAGCCACAAATCCTTCACAAAAAACTCACCCAAAGGTCCTGAATTGTTCAAGAATGGATGATACCAGGTGGCGTCTACTGTTGAATCTATATTGAAATTAATTACTTGATTCAATATTCCGAATTAATTGGATTAGTGATATGCAAAGGAGAAAAGTGAGGCACCCGTTGAAGGAATAGCTCTGAGCTCTCGAGTCTCTGCGAGTCTTCCGAAGACTGTGTCTAAAAATAGACACAAGTAAGGTCAATGTGCACGCGATCACGTCAGAGGCACAGTCGCTAGCTGCTGCCTGCCTCGGCGTGTGGCAGTGTGAATCAGCAAAAAGGGAAAGAGGGAAAAAGGGCTGATGTATGTCCCTATTTGTAAGTGTGCATCGAGACAAACAATAAATAAATAAATATATAAATAAGTAAGTAAATAGTATGGCAATTATTCATTATTGGCATGGCAATGTTACAATGAACATCAAATGGAAATTAAAAATTCAAAAGTGGAAAAACTGATCTAGACAGAGAAAAAGAAGAAATCCTTTGGACTAAATCACAGTGGCATTAACAGAAGTATACATATATATGTATATGTATAACTGTAAACTGTATAACCTACGGACATCCTTCCTCCGTATATAGTAAATTACATTGCTTAGCACCACATGTTTTAATTACATGTTCGCGAAATAGAGCAAGAGGATACCAGATGGCAGAATTGCACGAGGAAGGGAACGAATCACAAGTACAATCCGATTCTTCATATAGATGCTGGAACAACAAATTACATTGCGTATGGAGGTCCTTATACTACTTATAGGTGAATATATTGCACCGCGATGGAACATGATAAACTAACAATAATATTACCACGGGGAAAAATATTAGTGCATGATGTAGGATTGGACTGTTGTCAGCCAGTGGTGAGAAGAGACAACTGTCTTGTGATTTCCTCATGTTCATTCAGCCCCCGGTTGACAGTGTCCAAGATGTGTATCCATTTGAACTCACGCAAATTGAGGATATTCACCAGATTACCGCCCCTGGGGCCCAAAGTTACCTTTTCAAGAACTAACCATTTGAGACTTTCAACTGGATGATTGAGTGTGTGGAAGTGTTGTCCTAAAGGTGCCCCATGGACCTTGCATTTAACGTTGCTACAATGTTTTAGTATACATGTTTTGACTTTCAGGCGGGTCTAGCCAATATAGAGTAACCCACATGGGCACTGGATAGCATATACCACGTCTACGCTATTGCAGTTGGTGTGATTCCTACGTTCAAAATTGTGATCTTTGTGGCTGAAGGTTTTCGTTTCTATCATGAGGTGCCGATTTCCGCCCATTAGCTGAACTCCACAGAATCTCACAGCGTTTTCATGTAACTCCGTAGAATTCCACAGAGTGAAACTCCACATGTTCCACCAACCGCTAGTTGCAATGTCACCCCTTCAGTGTTCAACACTCACCTTTAAGTGATTTAGAGTGGAGTAAGAATAGTAAATATCACCCCCTTCTTTGTCCAACACCTTCCCCAAAACTTTTTATATTGGAGTGGGAATAGTAAATGTCACCCCTTTAGTATCCAACACTTGCCCCAAGCGGTTTAGATTGGAGTGGGAACAGTAAATATAACCTTTTTAGTTTCCAATACTTTCCCCTGAGTGGTTTATATTGAAGTGGTAATAGAAAATGTTACCCCCTTAGTGTCCAACACCTACCCCAAATTGGTTTAGTTTAGAGTTGGAGTAGTAAACATCACCTCTTTTGTGTCTAACACCTTTCTCAAAGCCGTTTAGATTGGAGTGTGAAAGGTAAATGAAACCCCTTTAGTGTCCAACACTTTCCCAAAATGTTTAGATTGGGGTGAGAATAGTAAATGTAACCCCTTTAGTCTCCAATGCCTTCCCAGAAATGGTTTAGATTGGTAGAGGTAATAGTAAATGTGAACCCTTTAATGTGCAGCGTCTTCCCCTAAATGGTTTATTTTGGAGTGGAAAGTGCATTTCGCCCATAAATTAATAATATATATATTTTGTTAAAATAAAGGTACATGACACAGTTTCTAATATATGATGATTTATAAAGCCCATTTGCTTTAGATACAACGCTATTTTAACTCAAAACGTATTTATGTTGTTTAAGTCTCCCCAAATGAATTTGTTTGCCATAACTTGTTTAATTTTTTAAGAGTTTTTTAAAGCTGTTTTAAAAGCGCATAAATATAACAGTCTTGTACTCATGTATTCTGTATTTGTCGACCTCAATTTGCCATAATCTGTTTAAGTTTTTAATGAGTTTTTAAAGCCGTTTTTAAAAATGAAAATATAACTGTTTTATACTTATGTATTTGTATTTGTTGACCTCAGTTGAGGTCTGAACCAAATAAATTAAATCGAACTAATTTTTATATATATTTGTTTACGTTTATCTAATGTATATGTACATAGTGTTTTTTGTGGATGAGTGTTGAATGTTTTTTTTTTACAGGTTTAAGCATCTGAATTTATTGAATGGACGTGTGGATTTTGTGATTTTTTTCAAAGGAAATGATTTTGGTTTCTAGTAAACTATTATTTATCATTTTGATTTCCTTGGCTTTTTCAGGTTTCCTGGAGCATTTCTTTCTTACATTCTTCATTTTTTTTATGGTTTCTTATTACTTTGGATTGTTTCCTAGGATTTAAAATAGACCTGTTTTCTTGGCACTTTTTGGGGGTGTTTTTGGGAATAATTATTTCTGTTTCTGGTGGATTATATTTTGACAGCATGGATATGGATGAAGATCTACATGACTGGTGCCTTCTTCATTTTGAACTAATTAAAATACATATTATTTCGATGCATCCATCTGTTTTGCCATCTTACTCGTATGTTGTTTTGATTGATGTATAATAATAATTTGATTAATATTTAGTTAAAAATATTTTAGTTATGCTGATTCACATTTTGGCTGAGATTTATTGGTTAGTGGGCAGATAGGTTATTTTTTTTAAATAGAGTTTTGGCTATTGATTCTAAGTACTGTGTCCTTTGTTGTTAATGAAGAGCTTTACTTAACATTGCAGCATGTGGTGTATTCTATTGGTCTGTTTGCTAATTTTAGATTTAATTTAGGTTACTGATTTCTCTTTTCTTATATGTAGGTAGCTTTGTTCTTTTAGTAAGGCTTCTATGAATTTGTAGAGTGTTGGTTAGTTTCTCCATAGTGTAGACTGGAAGGTCCTGTGCCATCTTTCTAATGTGTTGTTGGTTTTGGCATTTGAGCCATGGTTCTGTCGTAGACATTCCACAATGGTATTTGGAGTTCGGGTTTGTGTCTGTGGCTGAATGGTGGTCTGCCAAACCAAGTGTCTTCAAAGTAGTCGTTTAGGGGACTTAGTTTGTGTTTGTTTTGCTGGTAGAATGGACTTTCTAAAAGTAAGTTGTATTGATTAGCTACCTCTGTTGCAGGGACATAGGCTAGTGCAATAATTTGTTTATTTCAATGACAAATTGGCTGTTGCCTATTCTACACTTAGTGCAGATTGTTGAAGGAGTCTTCAAATGCTTTGGTTAAAATTGCAGTAACAGCCTTGTATGGCTTTTCATGGTGTGATGTATCATGCTCGTTCTGTCATTATGTTTGAAAATAGTGTATTAATACAATTAATTAAATGTTAAAACATTTATATCGCATATATAATCTAAATACAAAGTTATGGTAATTGTTTTCTATTTTATAATTACATGTATGTTCTTGCTGGTAATTCTAGTGTTTATTTTATGGTTTACTGTTGGGGTTGTTATGTGGGTCAGGTGGCTTCTTTTCTGTTGGGGAAATAAAAGTTGTTTTACTTTTATTTCTAATGCTTGTTTGTTGGTAGCTAGTAGAGGCTGAGGGTTTTTAGTTTTATTTCTTTAATTTAATGGTGATTTGTTATTTATGAATGTTTTCAATTTACATACTTTTTGTGTGCCTTTTCCAGGTATGTGATCTTTATAGTTTCTTGATGTCTTTGTCGTTTGTTGATGGTGTAGTAATTTGACTGTAGTTTCAAAAAAATTAGACATAAAATAAATAGTTATTAGTTATTTATTTATTGTTTTATGTTTCTTAAATAAGTTATTAGCAAGTTACTTTAATTAAATGTTTTACTTAATGTAGACAGCACTTGTGTGTAGACTTCTACTTTTGTTTTCAGATTTCTGTGGCAAATTCAACAGAGTATTGTCATCTGGCAGCATTCATAGTTTTTGGTGTAGAAAGTAATAACTTTTTGTGCTACTTTTATATTGTTAGTTTAATTGATAATATTATTGTATTGGTTAATTTGCTTCACAGTCTGTTTTTTTATTTTTTATTTTTCTTTAAGTTTGATGTATTCTTTCCAATTATTGGCTTGTATGGTGAACACTAATTAGTGTTTATTTTGGAATGCTAATATTTATTTATTTCTTTAGGTTTAATTTGTGACTATTAGTTTTGTATACACCCCAATACTATATATATATATATATATATTCACTGAAAAAACCATAGGTTTTAGGGACAGTTATAGTTAGTTGGACATTGCACTCGTACAAAACCAATTAAAATTCCCCCGTTATAGTTAGTTCAGGTAACTATAACTCGCGCCCCCGCAATGCACTGCTGATGACGTCACATATTACATCACTCATGACATGGTCAGTGACATCACTGATGACATCTCAAATGACATCACTCATGACATCATCCAGTGACTGTGTGTTTCTGTAAAGTTTAAATATGTTTAATATATATAGGGAAAGGCGTATTGAAGAATGAGTGGGTGTATAAGTGTCTGAATGGATGATTTAGTAGGTGCGTGACTAACTCTATAAGTGAGTGATTAAACGTATCTTACTGAATGCATGGGTTAGTGACTAAACTGGGTGAATGTCTGTATCCGTCTGTCTGTTGCTGTGTAAGTGGCTGCATGGGTTTGTGAATAGCTACATGAGTGTCTATATGAGTTATTGATTGGTTGTCTGAGTATCTGTATGGGTGCCTGAGTGTTTGTGTGGGTGGGGTGTGTGCGACTCTGTGCATAGATGTGTGAGTGGGTGATTCACTGGGTGGATGGTTTCAAGAGTGCATCTGTGATAGACTGTATGGGTGGGTAAGTGTGTGTAAGAGTGTGTTAGTGAGTGAATGTATGTCCCAGTGGTACATGTGTGAGTAACTACATATGTGAAAGGCAGTATATATGTGTGTTGGAGTATATAAATAGCTATAAGCGAGAGTGTGTGATTGTGAGAGTGACTGTATGGATGAGTGTGTGCTTGTATCAGAGATTGTATAAGAGCGTAAGAATGTGCTAGTATTTGTATGAGTAAGTGAGCTGGTGTGTGTATAACTGTATAGGTGAGTAAATGGGTGTGTGCTTAATATTTTGCATGACTGACTAGGTGTGTGAGTACCTCTATGGATGAGTGGTGGTGTGTGAGTGTTTATATAGGTGTATGAGTGCATATAATAGTCCTGTACTGAGTGACTATAAGTATGAGTGACTGTACGGGTGAGTGAGTAGATGTGTGTGTGTGTAGACCTAAGAATCAGTGAGTGTGTATATAGTAATTGGTGTTGGAGTGTCTATGGTTTT
The DNA here is from genome assembly GCA_963921515.1 of Calotriton arnoldi. Taxonomy (NCBI): domain Eukaryota; kingdom Metazoa; phylum Chordata; class Amphibia; order Caudata; family Salamandridae; genus Calotriton; species Calotriton arnoldi. The sequence goes on along the minus strand of CAWUFW010002670.1, from coordinate 1,188,123 downwards.
GACAATGGCAGTCTGTAATTTACAGTGGGTGTATCAAAAGTTATATTATGGTGTGAGAAGATGCATCAAATTATCACATGGATGATGTCATCAGTGATGTCATCAGTGATGTCATTTGAGATGTCATCAGTGATGTCATCAGTGATGTCACTGACCATGTCATGAGTGATGTAATATGTGACGTCATCAGCAGTGCATTGCGGGGCGCGAGTTATAGTTACCTGAACTAACTATAACGGGGAATTTCACGGGTTTTGTACGAGTGCAATGTCCAACTAACTATAACTGTCCCTAAAACGTATGTTTTTTTCAGTGAATTTGTAAGGTTTTTAAATGCTAATTTCTAACTATAACGTGCCTGAAACCTATGGTTTTTTCAGTGAATTTCAAAGGTTTTTTAAATGCTAATTCCTAACTATAACATGTCTGAAACCTATGGTTTTTTTCAGTGAATTTCATAGGTTTTGTAAATGACAATTTTTAAATGTATTAATTGTTATATTTATTTTTTGATACTGATTTACTACATTTTTTTAAACTATTTATTTTTAGATATTTTATTTTTTAAAATACATTGTAATTACATTATACATTACATTACAAAATATACTTTCTCAGAATGAATTACTTTAGTTTAAATACTTTGCAAATAGGCAATAGACTTTTAAGTACAGTAGTTACACTTGTTGCAATGGGCAACACAATTTCAAACACAATGCAACATTGAGCTCAATGTGAATTTCAAGTTAAATGCAATTAGTTACTTTATGGATTACTTTTCTAACCACAGGACTGGATCCTAGATTCAGTCCTGGGACATCTCCTGTAAACAGTTGAGTAAAAGCGTTTTGGTTACAGTAGTGATTTTTAAGGAATATTATTGTATTTTAAAAGTTGACACTTAGAATCACCAATGTTATCCTATGGGAGGAAATTCACTTAGCAGGTAAGTAGTGTTATCGTTACTTTTTCTTACTCAGTGGTGGATCCTGGATCCAGCACTGGTGCATCTCCTGTAAACAGTTGAAAGAATGCGTTTAAGTCATTCAGGCGATTTTTAAGGAATATTTGTAGTTTGTGAAAATCGACACTGAAACTTTTCTGCTGAAAACCAGACAATGGATTCCTATGGAAGTAAATACAAGTTACTGGTAAGTACGGTTAGAATTACTTTTCAGGGTCAGTGCTGGGCTAAAAGATGCAGCACTGGGTTCTCTCCTGATAACAGGTGACTAAATCGGAATTCGTAGTTCGGCTGATTTTAGAGGAATATTATAAAATTCCAAAACTCCACACTTAGAAGAATTTCCAAGTGAAACCAGTCAATGTTAGCCTATAGAAGGAAATTCAAGTTACTGGTAAGTACGGTTAGAATTACTTTTCAGGATCAGTACTGGGCTCAAAGATGCAGCACTGAGGTCTCTCCTGATAACAGGTGAGTAAATCGGAATTCGTAGTTCTGCTGATTTTAGAGGAATATTTGTAAGTTTCAAAAATCGACACAAACTTTTTCAGCAAAAAGCAGGCAATGATATCCTATGGAAGGAAATTCAAGTTACTGGTAAGTATGGTTAAAATTACTTTTCAGGATCAGTACTGGGATCAAAGATGAAGCACTGAGGTCTCTCCTGATTACAGGTGAGTAAATCGGAATTCATAGTTCGGCTGATTTTAGAGGAATATTATAAAGTTCCAAAACTCCACACTTAGAAGAATTTCCAAGTGAAACCAGTCAATGTTAGCCTATGGAAGGAAATTCAAGTTACTGGTAAGTACGGTTAGAATTACTTTTCAGGATCAGTACTGGGCTCAAAGATGCAGCACTGAGGTCTCTCCTGATAACAGGTGAGTAAATCGGAATTCGTAGTTCTGCTGATTTTAGAGGAATATTTGTATGTTTCAAAATCGACACTTAGAAACTTTTTCAGCAAAAAGCAGGCAATGATATCCTCTGGAAGGAAATTCAAGTTACTGGTAAGTACGGTTAAAATACTTTTCAGGATCAGTACTGGGCTCAAAGATGCAGCACTGAGGTCTCTCCTGATAACAGGTGAGTAAATCGGAATTCGTAGTTCGGCTGGTTTTAGAGGAATATTTGCACAATGGTGAAGGAAGGGGTGGGGCCTGAGGTGACATGTCTGCAAACACGCCCTGTGGCGCGTTTTAAGTTGGAGAATTAATTCCTCCTCAATCCCGAGGGTCCCTACGGGCCAAGTAGCCCACCAGATACCTCCAGTATGCGCCAGAGAGCTGCGTTGCAGAGAGGTGTTCAGAGGCCACGCCCTTTTTGCACCTCTCTGCAACGCAGCTCTGTGGCGCTTTCTGGATGTACCTGGTGGGCTAGTTAGCCCCAGAGACCCTCAGGATTGAAGGGGATTTAATTCCCCATCTTAAAACGCGCCACGAGGCCTGTTTGCACACATGTCACCTGAAGCCCCGCCCCTCCCTTCACCACTGTGCAAACGCGCCCGTGGTGCGTTTTAAGTTGGGGGATTAAGTCCCCTTGAATCCTGAGGGTCCCTGGAGTCCAACTAGCCCACCATGTACCTCCAAAAGTGCCACAGAGCTGCGTTGCAGAGAGGGCGTGGCCTCAGTACACCTCTCTGCAACGCAGCCCCTGGCGCATACTGGAGGTTCCTGGTGGGCTAGTTGGCCCTCAGGGACCCCCAGTATTCAAGGGGAATTCGTTCCCCCTCTGCAAACGCGCCTGGGGGCGCGTTTGCAGAGTGGTAAAGGAAGGGGGCGGGGCCTGCGGCACGATCGTTTTTTGTTTTTTATTATTTTTTTTTTCCCGAAGGGGGACTGTGTGGCCCCCCTTCCTTTTTCCTTTTTTTGGGCCCTGGGGACCCCATCCCCCAGGGCCTTACCCCTTTTTTTCCTTTTTTAAAAAAAAAGAAACAGGAAGGGGGCCGCGTGGCCCCCCCCTGTGGCCGATTCCGGCCCCGGGGACCCCATCCCCCGGGGCATGGCCACACTTTTTTTGATTTTTTTAAGGAGGGGGGCTGCGTGGCCCCCCTCCTCAGGCCTCCTTTTGCCCCGGGGACCCCATCCCCCGGGGCAGGCCTTTATTTATTCCTTTTTTTTAATTATTATTATTTTTTTGGGGAAGGGGGGCCGCGTGGCCCCCCTCCCGGGCCACTACTTGCCCCGGGGACCCCATCCCCCGGGGCTGGCCCTCTCCGTTGGGGACTGTGGGGGGGTCCCCAATCCCCCCACGGTCCCGCTGGCTCCCCGCGTCCCTCGGGAGCCAGCATTGCTTTTCCACATGGGGAGCTGCTAAGATGCAGCTCCCCGTGTGGAAAAGCAATCTGCTGTGAATTTTGGAAGAGAGAGCAGGTTTCCTGCTCTCTCTTCCAAAATCCAAAGCAGTTTGCTATGACAGGACGGGAGCCGCGAGGCTCCCGCCTGCCATAGCAAACTACAGTGTCCCAGGGGTAGGCACCCCGGGACACTGCAGGAGCCGGCCCTGGGGGTGGCGGTCCCCAGGGCCACCACAGGCTCCAGGAGGGGGCCGCGCGGCCCCCTCCCCACATCTGCAAAGCCCCGGGGAGGTGGTGGTCCCCGGGGCTTCGTGGGTCCAAAACGGACCCCCATTTTAAATTTGTTAGTGCCCCTGGGGAGGTTGCGGTTCCCGGGGCCTGTGGGGGGACTGGAGCCCCCCCACACAGGTCATTTAAATTTAAAAAAAGAAGCCCGGGGGGGTGGCGCACCCCGGGGCTGCGGGAGGGCGGAAAACCCTCCCGCACCATTTTTTATTTAAAGCCCCGGGAGACTTCGCACAGTTCTGTGTCTCCGTGGCCCCTTATCAGAAGGTGGTGCAGTCTTCATGGCTTGGACAGCCGTAATAATATTTTTTACACAATCGTCCATCGATTCAAAGACGCACTCGAAATCAGAACCTTGTAAAAGCAGGACAGCTTTTCTTCATTTGGAAATTATTGCTCAGCCTTACGCGTTTCGGAGTTATCAACTCCTTGCTCACAGGCATACATGCACAAGCGCAGTGAAAAAAGGAGGCACCATTACTCAGCATGCAATTTATATTGCCCTCCAGTGGGCAACGAGTGAGTTCCGCCAGTGCAGCATGCTGGTACTTGTAGTTATTATTAGTTAAATGTAGGAAGGTGATATTTTTGTAAATGATATTTTTTCCCTATATTTTTGTGAATCAATATAGTTGCCATCAATTTTGTCATTGTTTGGATTTTAGAATATTTCAGTAAAAATAGCACCAAAATCACGAAGCACTGATGCGGTTTAACTGGTCATGATGCACCAGGACCTAGATGCAATTCGGAGCTTACCTCGATGGAGCGCGGGTCGGATACAGTAACCAGGTTTGACCTTGTCTAAAAATAAAAGCCAAAATGCTTCATGTGACAAGGCAGCAGGATGTATCCAAGAATTGCTTAACAACACTCGATAGGTGCTGGACGAGGTCCTGGCAAAGCTGCTGGTATTGGGGGGAAAAGCTCTGAGCTGGAAAATTCAAATTTCACACCCAGGGAAGTCTTGTCACTGGTCAGATACTTTTTCCACCTTTTCCCACTCAAGATTTTTACCTTCAGACTTACTTTCTTTTTCGAAGCTCAGAATTTGCCAGTGATGCAAGGCTGTGGGCTAGGACCAATTGAGGGCTCCACAAGGTGAGATACCTTTTCATCTAGGTTCCGCTGAAACAGATTTGCTGCTGCAGAGAAACATGGAACAGGGGAGACCCGTTTCTTAAGCACAGTGAGTTTGCTTTTTGCGCAGATTGGTTTGGCAGGTTTGCCCTGGTCCTTTGGAGTTCAAATATGTTCAAAGTTCCAGCTGCCAGAGGTGATGGGAGAAGCCCAGTCAGACACAGCCAAAATTCTAAGGACCTCAGGAAAAGTACTTGGGCGTCAGGACTCACTCCTGCAGAGGCCCTCAGCATGGTTCAGGGCAGGTCCACTTGGTTCTGGGGAGCTGGGCAGGAAAAACAGCTGGTTGCAGTATGTTGTGTCCCTGTAGCCACGTAGGAGATCTGCCAACTTGGAGTCTTCTTCTATGTCCTAAGCGCTAGTGGGAGCAGGTCAAGCCATTCAGGTATCCTCACTGGTCTCAAACAGCAGTCACAGTCATTCTTCTGTTCTTCCACATGTTCCGAGGGTCCTGAAGAATAGCGCTTCAGGTGCCCCATTTATGCCTGGCGTGTGGGTGGGTGTGACTGCTGGCAACTCCCTAACCAATAGGGCAAAGGTTCCCAGGGGGACCCTGCCCCCTTTGCAGCAGTTCCTATGTGCCCGACTATAAAAATCCACAGTGCCCTTCACTCACAAAATCCAAGAAGGAGAAATCCTACTTCCCTTGTTTGGAGCCTTTGTGTCCACCGAGAGGTGTGGTCAGGTTAATCAGCATCCCCTCCTTTGTGATCACTTCAAACAAGTTTTTGATACAGCTTTCCCCCAAGGGTTTGGTACCTGCCTTACTGTAGGACAAAGGAAGGGGCCTGTTCAAGAGTCATTTGGCATTTGCTTGTGCATGGGAGGCCAATTTGAATAATATTAGGCCCCACAGGCTATCCTGCCAGGGGAACAAAAACACCTCCCCTCACCCAGGTCACTGTCTTGGCTCTGGGAGCAGCTTTCAGACCTTATTAGTTCGGTGGCAGTTGGAGTGCTTATGCAAATTTGCCTCCAGGAGCTTCAGGCAGGGAAAATGTAACTTACTAAAGCTGTTAGCTTCCGCGGACTGCAACATTTTTTAAACACTGTTTTAAAGGAACAAATCTTAGTAGATAGTTAAATTCTCATCTATTTAACACACACTCACTTTCACAGTCAATAGTGGTTCATCACCTTAGTAATGTTTTTGTACTATGTATAAGCTTAATCCATGTATTAATCTTTTTAAGCAGTTTTTTTTAACCTTTTGACATATTTGGGGGTGCTATCAATTATAATGATTTTAAGTAATTAGAAACAGCAAAGAAAATCACTCACACACTCACTCACTAGTAACTGTGAACATGCCAACATTATCCAGTATTAAAGTGTCTGATATGGGTATAATTATTTTGCTGGTCCTTAAAGAGGGATCCATATTTATATTTTTTATATGAAACCTCACATTGTACATCATCCACTTATTGGATTAAAAATACATGCCAGAACCTCCAGTATCTGCATGAACTGGTTATTGTGCTGTGCACACATGCAGGTCACAATACATCCATTATTGACATGAGCATTAATATGGTGGCAGTTATTTAAGAGAAATTCCTCCTCCTTGCTAAAAAGGTTGTTTATACAGAAACTCTGTAGACACATAAGCCAGTCAGCTTGAATACCTAGGACATTTCTAAGCTCGTATCTTGATGTTAAGTATATTGTGCATTATATGTTGGATATCAGTCAATCAACCAATCAGGATTTATAGAGCGCAGATAATCACCGGCAGGTTATCCAGGCGCTGAGGTCCAAGCTGCTCAATTGGCATCAGCTGAAATGCCAGATCTTGAGTCCCCTTTTAAATTGCTGAAAAGAGGGTAAAATCTGGAGATAGAGGGGGAAGCTGTTCCAGTCGCAGCTTTTGCTATGGCACCTCTAAACTCTGGAACACTCTTCCGACTGAGCTCAGAAGTGCGAGCTCCCTCTCCTCCTTCAGGAAAGGACTGAAAACGTGGTTGTTCCAGAACTAGACGCCCGAGCAGGTGTACTAATGTCCTCAGCGCCAAGACACCTCCGGGTATACGAGCGCTTTATAAATTCCAGTAACATTAACATTAACATTAACAGGACTTTGCAGAGAGGTAGAAGAAACATCCTCTATTGTTGATTCAGCAGATGTAGGGAGTGTGAGAGAGGGAGGGCGGATCGCAGAAGTCTGCAGGGTTGGTGGAAGCTCAGGCGGTAGTTAATGGATGCTGGTCCTTGGTTTTGCAGGGCTTTGCATGTGTGGGTTAGAATCTTGAATCGGCACCTCTCACATATCTCATGAGATGTGACAGGAGGTGTTAGAAATGGGGGTCATCTAGTTGGCAGTGGCTTGCTCCCTGCCCAAATAGGGACCCTTCCTTCTAGTGAGTGTAAGGGATCACACAGCTAAGATAACCCCTGCTCACCCCTTTGGTAGTTTGGCACAAGCAGTTAGGCTTATCTCATAGGCAATGTGTAAAGCATTTGTACATAAACACACTGCAACACAGTGAGAACACTAGAAATGGACACCACACCAGTTTAGAAAAATAACCTTTATCTAAATAGCACAAGACCAAAACAACAAAAAATCCAACATACACAAATCAAGATATTACTTCTAAAAGGTTTAAAATAGTTCAGTTCATATAAAACTATAGATGCATCACTTTTAGCACAAAGTGCGTGAGATGCATCAAAATCAAAGATGAAAACAGGCGCAGGGGAGGTGAGGCACCAGAAAAGCAAAGCAAACCATTGATTCCTTACCCTCAGGGAAGGGGATACATTGGTTCCTTACTTGCAGGGAAGGTGATGCAACGGTTCCATGCTCCCAGGGGAGGTGATGCGTCAGTTCCTTACTGCTACGCAGGGGAGGTGATGCATTGGTTCTATACTGTGAGAGGAGGTGATGCGTTGGTTTATTACTGCGATGGGGGTGAAACGTCAGTTTCTGACTGTGAGGGGAAGTGATGCACCATTTCTCTGGACATGTGGCCTTGGTTCCTTACTGAAGCCCAGTGTCAATGTAGACTTGGCACACAGGTGGGATAAATGGAAAATCCGGTTGTGCTGGGGTCAATGCGGCAGCAGCGAAACAGGCGCTGTGTTGATTTTCCCAGCCACAAACAGGTGATGCATTGAATCTTCAGCCACACAGCAGGGCCTGCGTCGAAGTCGGACCCGGGGTCTCGGATGTCGGATTCAAAGGCTCAGGACTCAGGCTGCGGTGATTTCTCAGCTGCACTGCAAGCCCTGTGTCAATTTTTCGGCTGCACCGTGGCGATGCATTGGTTTTTTATCCGCATGGCAAGCTTGAGGTGGGAAAGGCAGATGCTGAAGTGTGATGCGTGGATTTTCTTCCTTTTTTGCAGCAGAAGCCACCTCCAAGAGCCCAGAACTGAAATTGGCACCACTTGGCATGTCGGAACTCCCAACAGAAGATTTCAGGGGCTGTAGATGAAGTATTTGATGGCCCTAAGATTTCTTAACAGGAGGCAAGCACACACAAGCCCTTGAAGAAACTTGATAAGCAGGATACAAAAGCAAAGTCCAGTCCTTTTAATCTCAAAGACAGAAGCAGCAAGCAGTAGGCCAGCACAACACAGCAACAAGCAGAGTGGCAGTTCCCCTCCTACAGCTTCTCCAGCTATTCTTCTGGGCAGAATCTCCTCTTAGTCCAGAAGTATTTTTATTAATGTGGGGTTACAGGTCCAATACTTATACCCCTTTTCACTTTTGAAGTAGGCATACTTCAAAGGATAGTCTTTGTAGTGCACAGATCCTGCCTTGCCCTGACCTGGATCCAGACACACTACAGAGGGGTGGAGATAGCTTTGTGTGAGGACAGCACAGCCTTATTCAGGTGTCAGTGACAACTCCTCCTACCACTTTTGCTCAGGAAGGCCCATAAGCCTGGTGATGGGCAAAAGGGATATGTAGGGCACACCTCAGGTCCCTTTGTGTGGCTGTTTAGAGTGAATGCACAAACAGCCCAACGGTCAGTCTAAACCAGACGTGGATTCCAGGCAGGCAGAGGAACAGGATGGTAAATCAGGAAAATGCCCTCTTTCTAAAAGTGGCATTTTCAAACACACAATTTAAAAACCACCTTCACAGAAAGATGAGTTTTTAAATCCTGAGTTCAGGGAACCCAAACTCGAAATCTCTATCCCTTCTCAATTGAAAGTTACACTTGAAAGGTGTTACAAGGCAGCTCTAATGATAATCTATGCAGGAGATAGTCCTTGCAAAAGTGAAAGACTAAATGAGCATTATTTTAGTATCAGGACATGTAAAACACACCAGTACATGTCCTACCTTTCGTATACACTCCACCATTCCCACGGGGCTCCCTTGGACCAACTTAGGGCCCCTTACATGCAATAAAAGGGAACATTTGTACCTGGCAAGTGGGTGCACTTGCCAGGTCGGCATGGCTGTTTAAAATTGCACTCACAGACACTGCAGTGGCAGCTCTGAGACATGGTTGCATGGCTACCTATATATGTGGCACAATCAGTGCTGCAGGCCCACTAGTAGCATTTGAATTACAGGCCCTGGGCACAGACAGTGCAGTTTACTAGGGATTTACTAGTAAATCAAATATGCCAATCATGGATAAACCAATCACCAATACAATTAACACTGAGAGCATATGCACTTTAGCATTGATTAGCAGGGGTAAAGTGCCCAGAGTCAGAGTCAACAAAACAGGTCAGAAAAAACAGGAGGAAGAAGGCAAAAGGTTTGGGAATAACCCTGCAAAAAGGGCCAGGTCTAACAAGAGGTTAACCAATTAGCCCTTGAAGTCCACCCACTGGTCCTTGGCACAATTGTGAGCAGGTCCAGTCCTTGGGATCTCCCACCACAAGTTCAAAAGCAGCAGCAGCTCTTCTATTTCTGAAGTCCTGTCTTGGTTCAGCAGGTGCAGTCTTTCTTGGTGCAGCCTCTTTTTCTGAGGCTCACAGGGTCAGAAGGTGCAGTCTTTCTTCTGTCCTTTCTGAGTCCAGCAATTTTCTGAGTCTGGAAGCCAGGGGTGACACTTTTATGCCAATTTTGAGTTTTTGAATGGGGAGGACTCCCTAACCAATGCGGGCAAAATTTCCAGGAGGCAACCCTACCTGTTATTACATCACTTCTTGGGGGATTGGCACTAACCAATCCTACTGTGCATCTCTCTGCCCAAGTCCAAATTGTCAGGACTCTTCTTCACCAGGTCAGAAGCTATGGTTACACCCCTGTGGCGTGTCCAATATAATGAGCTACCCCTCCTGTCACACATGGATGGCACCTACACACTTCCTTCTTGGGCTACCATGCTTTCACACACTATTTTTCCATATGTACATTAGCATCTTATAGGGCCAAGCATCCCATTTAGCATTCTTTTCTCTTGACTACATACATCAAGACACAGTGACAAAACATGATGAGAGCACAACTATGGTATTACATACAACATCAGAGCACTACTCACACAGACCACATGGCAGAAATACACTCTTTCATCCAAGTACTCTTTGGAGTAGCCTGCTACCTCTGCTCAAATGCACTTTGCCTTTTTTCACTGGCTAATAAGCACTATGGGGCCGATTCACAGAACTAATCTGAGATAAAATCCTAAACGTACTACTTTTAGTATTTACAGAAGGCATTTAGTAGTAGTAAAATTAGGACTCCTAACTTTACTACTACTAAACTGAGACAAAATCCTAACTTTACGAATTCCGGTATTCACAAAAGGCATTTAGTAGTAGTAAAGTTAGGAGTACTAACTTTACTACTACTAAATGCCTTCTGTGAATACCAAAAGTAGTAAGCTTAGGATTTTATCTCAGATTAGTTCTGTGAACCGGCCCCTTTATGAATGCAACTGCAATGCCCTACAATAGCTTTGTAATTATGTTTTATTTTTTCATCCTACTTAAGTGTGAGATGTGCCAAATACACTATTATTAACCTTCTTTAACAGATCAAGGGCCAATGCTGCATAAACATTTTAAGTTAAGTGTTTGTATTCTTGATATGCTGTGGTTTTAACTATGATAGCACTAAAGTTAATGTTGGGCAAAACAATCTATCAAATTAAGCCTTTGAGAATATCTGCTTAGTCCCCATGCAACTGTCCATAAGATATTGGTGATATTGTGCTTCAGAGAGCTACCTATCCTCATAGGTAAGATCGTCTTTGTAGAGAAGTACAATGCCAGTTTATTTAGTGTCAATTGAAATCATAAATTACTCTTCCTGAGACTCTTCCTGGTATCACTAACGATAGACAGATTTACTTGAATATGATATCTGCACCTCTCTCATGGACTTATCACTAGAAAAGATGCAATGGATATAATTCCTTATTAGCGCTATTCCATTGCAAAAGAGTGATATAGCTTTAAATATAAGTGCAACGCCATCATATTAGGCTAATTTTACCCCAGCTAATAGCTTGTCTGGAATAACCTAGGCCATTGGCTTGGCATATAAACCAATTAATGAGTTTCTAACATTTGTCAAATACCTTAATAACACTAGGAAAACCTATCAGTAAAAAGGGAATTACTATTATTTGGTGTGGGTGATTGCCCCCCTCAAGGAGTAATAACACTTATTATTAGGGTGAACTTCAAAGTCACTAAATTAAACTAAGCTCAACCCCCTGGTTGCTATATCACAGAACAGGCAGACTTAACTTAGGGCAATATGCAACATATTTATGCAACAAGCAATAAACGTCCCAATCTGAATTAGAAATATATGGGCTCTAGGTGCAATTTGAGGCCAACCGTGATGGAGCCCTGGTCGGATACCCTAAGATAATTAATCCAAGTGAAAAGTCTGAAACTTAAAAAGTTCAAAAAAGTTTCCAAGTCCCACTACAGAAATTAACTTTGTCAATTTTTTGAAGGAAAAAGTTTAAATTTCTTTTATGTCCCAATGCAGAAAGGGCATTGTCACTTTTAGAGTAGAAAAATCCCCACTGAGCGGGCGGCCACTGAAATTGTAGCTGCCGCCAAGGAACTGAAGATCTTATACTTGAAGTAGGTTAGTCCGGCTGGAGCTCTGGAGTCCCATCCAGAATGCAGCATAGTTATTTTTTCCGAGGTGCTGGGAGCCTTGAGTAGGGTGAAGCTGAAGTTCAATCTGATACTGTGGATCTGCCGGTTAGATGCTTTTTCCTGTGAGTCTCATTTGAACTCTGGAGAAAACATTTTCAGAAGTGCCCAAACTTTCTTGTGGAGCCCAAAAAGTCACGGGAGTAAACTTCCCAGGAACTCAAGAGAAGGCACTTAGAGACTCTTAGGGTGTCAAGAAGCAGCCTACAGCAATGTCCAGTCCAGGTCCATTTCTAACTGGTCAGCTGGGTATTTTGAGTAAAGGACTCTTGCAGGTTTTTGTGTCACTGTAGCTGCAAAGGATGTCTGCCAACTGACCTTTGGTGTCACTTTGTCCTGGGTACAAGAAGTAGCATGTCCAATCCTCCAGGCTCCTCTTAGGTCACAGAAAGCAGATCCAGCCCTCTTCTGACCCTCCACAGGTCCAGAAAGTATTTAAAGGATGGTGCCTTGGGGTGCCACACTTATGCCTGCCACCAGGTAGTGGGTGGGAATAACACCAGTCACTCCCTAACCAATGGAATAAAAGTTCCCTGGGGCAACCATACCCACTTTTTCAGTAGTTCCGTCTGCCCTACTGCAAACAATCTCATAGTGCCCTTCATTCTCAAAAGCCAAGATGGAGAAACCATTCTCAATGGTGTGCAGAGGTTGTGTGCCTACCATGGGTGTGGCCAGGGTAATGAGCAGTTCTCTCCTCTGTGGTTCTCTCCTCTGTGGTTCTGGATGCAGCTTTCCTTCTCCTGGATTTAGTACCAGCCTGACTAGGTGGCCAAACATGGGGTCCTTCCAAGTGTCACTTATCAAATGCTTGTAGCAGGGCAGGATTACGTTTTTGGGCTGGTATTCCTTCCAGGGGAAGGAAATATCTCCCCACTCCCAGACCATTATACCTGCTCTCGGAGCAGCTTAACACTTCTTTCACACCTCATTCAGGCCAACTAGAGGCTGTCAGTTGCTGTAGAGTTTCTAAAGGTTACATTTCGATTATACTTAATAAAAATCAAGCTTTGCCATTTGATTTGATTTTTCTTAAATATAACAATAAGTCTTTGAATGGAGTTTGTAGCTAGTAGAGGTCAAAACTATAGATTAAACTGTAAAATCTATACAATGACTTTTCCTATGTGCCAGTTACAGTCTGACCAGTGATATTGTCATGTTGAACCTAGTTACTGGCGGAACATTCTATTTTTAATGTCACACATGTTCCATTCTTAAATATTATGCACACCACGTTGTGGGCAGCAAGGTGTTGTTAGGGGGTGACATTTAATATATAAAAATAGGTAATCCTACCTGTCAAAGGTGTGATTTTTGCAGGACTGAGTAGCAGGGTTAAAGCTGCTGCTGTCAGGCTGCACATGGTAGACCTGAAACCATTTTTGCAACTCACTCTGTGGATGGCATAATAGCTGCAGCAGTCCACATGTGGTACATAACTTCCCAGCCCTGGGTACATTTTGTAAACCATATACTAGGGACTTACAAGCAAGTTCAATAAGTTTGTTAGTGATAAGCCAAATGTAACCATGTTGAAAGTGGGAGCATAGGCCTTTCTGATTAGCAAAGGTAACAGTACACACAGAATTCTAAATCCAGCAAAAGGTGAGAAATCTGGGGTTAGCATGCAGAAAAGGAAGATTCCTTACACCATCCTTCCACTAAACTTCAAGTCTAACACCCTATTCTACTTCAAAAAACAATAAAGCCAAACATATTACCAGAAAAGGCACTTAGCTGTCAGCTTTTGAGCCTGTTGAATTTCTGAACATTCCTATACAGCATACATCAAATTGTTTATAGGCACAAACAGAAAGTTCTTCAGAGAAGAAAAAGTCCGCTAAGGGAGCTCCAGTCCTAACTCTGGTGAAAGGACAATGGGAATTCATTTGTGAACAAAAATAACTTAATTGCCTTTTGAACCTAAAGAACGTGGTTTATTTTTTATTTATTATGGTCATTCAACATCCTGGGACAAAGTACTAAGGGCCCCATGCATCATCCGAAAATCGGGTCGCAAACGGCCAATTCGCAGAATCTGCCCCTTTGCGACCTGTATTTTTGCATTTGGGATGCATCATCCCAAATGCAAAAATCGCAATTTAGGGAATCGCAAAATTGCGATTACTTAATTGCGATTGCATTTAAAGAATCGCAAATTGCTATTCCTTAAATGCAATACACTAAACTGAAAAACATAGCGATTTCGCTAATAGGGGTCGCAAATTACCATCAAACTGAACTTGATGGTAATTTGCAAAAACTTTGAAAAATGCACAAAAGTGCATTTTTCAAAGTGCATGTGGCGCACACATATGCCCTTATGGCATATGTGTGCGCCACATGAGCCCAGATGCCAAATTTGGGGGTGCAGCAGGGTGGCCTTTAAGGCCCCTAGCACCTTCAAGTGCATTCGCAATTTGCGAGTACCTATTTGGTACCCGCAAATTGCGAATGGCTTCCCATTCATTCCTATGGGCCTGTAGGCCCATAGGAATGAATGGAAAGGCATTCCTTAATTGCGAATCGCAATTTGCGATTCGCAATTAAGGAATTTGTAGGAATCGCAAATATTTGTGCAAAACCTACATGCATAGGCAATTGTGATTCCTTAATAGCGATTCCTTAATAATCGCTATTAAGGAATCGCAACTGCCTAGCTTGATGCATGTGCCCCTAAGAATATACAATCTCCTTCCCAACGTTGAGTCAATTTTGCAATTGCTAATTGCCCCGGATTCATATCTAATATCGTGTCACTGATTCAATTTATTCAGTAAATACTTGAGTGCCTCTCAAAGAATTGAAAATTAAGCATCTTATTGTAAAGCTGGATCTCTTTTGCATGAGTAGCCAAGGTAGATTGTTTAGATCAACGGGTATGCTAATAGACCAGTTAATCTTGAGGAGCTTCAGAAAGCTAGCTTTTTTAATCCTCTGCAAGCAGGCTACTTTATAATGAGTTACCACCTATATAAGGACTTGGGGCCATATTATCAAGAACGGCGATAACATTATCGCCGCTTTAGCGGCAGGAAACTGCCGCTAAAGCGTGCGATAAGGAGGCTTGATAATATGCCCTATAGAATTCAAATAGAAGCCCAGGTTTGATGTCCTTCACACCAGAACCTGGGCTTCTATTGGAATTCTATAGGGCATATTATCAAGCCCCTTATCGCCGCTTTAGCGGCACTTTCCTGCCGATAAAGCGGCGATAATGTTATCGCCGTTCTTGATAATATGGCCCTTGGTGTTTAGATTAATGATTGACTCCATGGTCTTTTTGTAGCGAGCAAGGTCGATGTAAAGGAACATTTTATTTAATTGCCTTGGAAAATAGAGAGATGACTGACTCAGAGAACTTTTATGAGAATTAATATTCATTTCTTCATCCCAAATGGCCCCTAGATGTTAGGCTTATTTGATAAAAGACAGTAGACCAAAGAGTTTTGGAGGTTGTGGCAAGGTCAGTAAGACTTCTGTTTTCGCATCATTCAATTTTACACCACTAAGGTTCATCCAGTTAGTAACTTTCCAGTGGAATTCCTTCAAGGATGAAAATACATTTTGGGGTTCTTAGACATCTAGGGGCATATTTATTGGAGGCTTTGTGTCATGTTGGCACCACACAATGTGATAGATGTGCAATGCAAACCTTTAAGTCAGATTTATGAAGCCATGCAAAGCCACTTTGCGTGGCTTTGAGTGGCCTCATAAATCTGGAGTAGCGCAACGGAGCGCAGATTGCTGTGTTGAGCTTCTCTGCCCTAGGTAGGGGTTCCATTGGTGTTGTGGTTCCCATGAAACTCCCATGGATTTTGATGCATTCCCAGATTTACAAGGACTTACAATCCTGGGATTGTGCCAAAATCCTACCCCTTCCCATGAGAGGTGTAACAAGGAGAAATATCTTTATTTCTCCTTGTTTTTTCCTCTTTCTATTTGTGCTGTATTCTGCAGCACACATGGAAAGAGGAAAAAGCTTCCCAGAATTGTTTTTGTGCAGGAAGGTGCCCCTTCCTACACAAAAACAATTCTGCCCACAACACAGTCAGTTTGAGGGTGCCTGTTATGGCGCTAGGCTGCCAAAATGGCAACAGTGTAAGGGAAAAGGACAAGAATGCATCATATTGGATAAATATAGTGCATTCCTGCCCTTTCCCTGTGAGGATGCGCAGCGCAGCATGGTGACTTGCTGCGCTGCCCTGTGCCACAAAAGTGATAAATATGCCCCTTAGTGTAGGAGTGACAGTGAAGGCCATTTTTCTGGGGATTTCGAAACTAAAGTTTTATAAAAGGTTCAATAGTGATAGAGACATACCCTGAGGAATGCCACAGACTATTCTCACTTAAGTATTAAGTCCTATTTGACAGAAACATCTAAACCATTAGAAAGCTTTGTCTGCTAACAATGCTTTAGTTTACATCCAAGTGGCAAGAAGAGAAGAATCCATTAATAGTCTGATGGCATAAAACCTTGGGGCATATCATCAAAGAACAGCGTTAAATATCGCTGAGCGGGCTTAGCGCGGATTTGCTTAACGCCGGCTATCGCCGGATTTGATCACCGAGATATTGCGTTATTTACAACGCATATCTCCACGGCGATATTAAATCCGGCGATAGCGGCGAAATCCACGAACACCGCTGGAAATCCAGCGCAACAATGGAAGCGATAAGGTATTCCTTGCAAATAGGGAGATGTGGATTCAGCCATAGAATCCACCTCCCATCATATGTATAGCTAAGTCTGCTTTTTTTCAGACGTTAGCTTACGGCGATATCCGCGGATTTTAACATCGGTATTGGTGTCCTGGGCCAGCTTGTTGATAGGGAGAAGTGCTGTTAGCCATGATTCCCGTGTTGTGTTTGAAGGAAACGCCCACTTTGCATCTCATTAGAGATGCAAAGCGAGGCGTCGGTAAAAAGGCTGCTAACATGCGCTAATGCGTGTTAGCACTGCCTTGTAAATAGGGCGAAAACATTATCTCCGCTTTTTTGGCTTTTAAAGCCAAAAAAGCAGAGATAAGGCCCTTGATAATATGCCCCCTTGTTCTTAGATGAGCTAATATGTGTTCCACAATTTCCTGATGTTAGACCTGACATCCTTGGTGTGGTTTTCCCAAAACATTTTGCCTTGATTCCTCCCTTTGATGATTCCTTTTGTTGGCTCTAGAACTCTGCACACTTTACTGTTGGTAACCAGTGCTGAAGTTATTGTGCACATCATATAAACATGGTAAAATTGGCTTGCACCCAATTGGCATATTTTATTTACTGAGAAGTCCCTAGTAAAGCATCATACCATATACTCATTTCTGGTAAATTAAATTCTATTAGTGGGCCTGAAGCACTTACTGTGCCACCCACTTAAGTAGCCCTTTAAAACCTGTCTCAGGCCTGCCATTGCAGCCTGTGTGTGTGCATTTCTAAACTGCCATTTGACCTATCAAAATAAACATTTTTCCAGTCTTAAACCTTCTTTTTTAATACCTGTGGGATGCTGGCTCTCTATATAGTGTACTAAAACAAAGAACACTGTGAAGAGAGTCCAGTGGATCCCTTATTGGTATGCAGAGGGAAAAGTAGATAATACTGATGCTCTTTTTGTGGTAGTATGAGTGAGCAGTTAGGCTTATCAGAGGATCGTGCTTAGCATTTCTTTTACTCACAGAGGCAATAAATGAGGCAAACACTCAAGAATAAATCCGAGACCAATTTGTAAAAACAACATGACTTTCATATAATTTTTCAGACCAAGAACTTTGTTCTAAGGTAAGTACTTTTCAAGCTATGAATTTTTAAAGTTTGCAAAAGAAATCACTGTTGTGCGCAATTACGTACAACAGAAGTCAATGGGGGAAATTAGGGAAAACCATAGAATATCACACAGGAGGCTCTCGAGGTTTACTTTCTGTATTCGAGTAAGTAGCAAGGCCAGGTTCAATGTTCCAGCAGCAGAAGTTCGAGAGCGTCCCGGATTCGGCTGGGAGCAGGTTGCTGAGGTCATTGGTAGCAGGCGCACTTCGATGAAGGGAGGCACCTGAAAACACACTTCACAGGAGGACTTAAAGGTAAGTCTGTGGGGTCCCACTCGAGGGAGCAGGTTACCAGGGCCTCTGGACCATGGGAGCACAGCTGGTTTGTCATTACCCAGGCAGGGTGGTCTGGGTGCAGAGCAGATAGAGCAGCCAAGAGGCGTGCGGCGAGATGGTCCTTGTGGTAGGGGGTCTAGTACCATGGGTATTGGTATGGCACGGCTCCGGTAGGTCCAGGTGACCTCCCACTTGGTGGAGGGACAGATCTAACCCTTCAGAGTGGATGTACCTCTTCTTGCTTTGGTGCTGCATGGAGCAGCCAGGAACCTGCAGTTCCGAAAACTGGACTTTGTGATTCGAGGCCTGCAGTCAGCAGGGGAGTAGTTCCTCTATTCGAAGGGAAGTTCTCATTAATTTGTCAATACCAGGAGGTGCTCCGGGGTTCTTGGCGGCCTCACAGTTGCAGGATGAGACAGCAGGCTATGATTGTGGAGTCCTGGACGCAGGGTTTGGTACCAATTTTCTGCAGCAGGTCTTTGTTTCTAGGGTCAACAACTCTTCATTGTCTGTTGCTCTTCTTAGGTCCATTAAATCTAAGTTGCAAGGTCCAGGGATGCCACCTAAATACTAAATTTAGGGGCGTTATAGGGGGAGACAGGTAGTAGTCAATGGGCTACCTACCTTAAGGGTGTCTACACCCTCTACGTCACCACTTCTTGTGGGAAGAGGCACTACTCTAGCCCTGATAGGTTAATTCCCGCATCCCAAGTTATGCTCACATCACCTGCCCCACATTAGGGGTGGTGCTGCCTGTATTTGGGCACACCTCCTAATTTAACTAATTTTCCTGCCTGTTCTCCCCCCAAATGTGGAGAAGGGCAGTGGGGGTTGGCTTCCTTCACTAGCTGGAGCTGCCTGGGTCACATTTCAGATGCGGCATCACCTTTGAAGCTTCCCACCTCAGAAGATCAACCTTTCCTATGGAGGTCCGAAGCACCTAGCCCAGAGCAGGCTTTCTTCCTGGCCTCTGAGAGCACTGGGCCTCACTCCATGAGGTCAGAAACTTGTCTGGTGGTGGTAGGCTGACTAAGAGTAGTCAAAGACCACAACAGTGCATTGTAGATTTTCAGAGGACCCTCTAAATGGTCTCTTGTGTGCTTTTATTAATAAATCCAACACTGGCATCAGTGAGGATTTATTAAGATGAGATGTTTGATACCAAACATCTTAGGGTACATTGAAGCCATCATGGAGCTAGGAAACTCATTATGACAATAATACTCTCCATGGCTTCTCTGTACACTTACAATATCCAAGAATGGACCTTATATTGTAGGGTCATATCTGCTCATGCAGATATGTCCACACATGGGATATGTTGCACCCTGCCTTAGGGCTGTAAGGCCTGCAGTAGAGGTGATTTACCTATACCTCATGCAGTATATGAAGGCATAGGGATATGGACCACCTTAACAATGTTGGGTTCTCTCCTTTCATCTGCATGAGTCATCTGAGAGGTCTGTGTTCAGTTTAAACAAGGAAGTGAGAACCAAACAGGTATGTTCTGAGCTTCTTCAGGGACCACACCACAGCAAAGACTTCCCTCTCAATGGCACTCCAACGCTGCTCTCGGGGGAGAAGTCTCCTGCTTATGAAAGCAACAGGTTGGTCATGCCCATCATCATTGGTCTGGGATAGGACTGCTCCTATCCCATGTTCAGGGGCATTTGTCTGCACTATAAACTGCTTGGAAAAGTCTAGAGCTTTTAGTATGAGTGCTGAGCAAATGTCTTCCTTAAGAGTGTCAAATGCCTTTTGACATCCAACAGTCCAGTTAAACTTTTTTGGCACCTTTTTGGAGGTCAGTTCTGTGAGGGGGACCACAATGGAGCCATATCCCTGCACAAACCTCCTGCAGTACCCAGTCAAGCCAAAGACCGCCCTGACTTGAGTCTGGATGGTTGGAGCTTGCCAATACAGAATAGTGTGCATTTTGGGGTATAGGGGTTGAACTTGGCCTCCACCCACAAGGTGGCCCAAATATACAACTGTGCCCTGCCCTATCTGGCACTTGCTTGCCTTGATAGTGAGACTTGCCCTGTGCAGAGCCTTCAGGACCTTCCCAAGGTGGGCCAGGTGATCCTGCTAGAAGGATCTAAATAGAGGAATGTCATCAAGAGATGCTGCACTAAAGGAATCCAGCCCAGCAAGAACTTTAATCACCCGCCTGTGGCTGTCCCTAACCTGGCAATTAATCAGCCCTAGGAATTGGATGTGAATCAGTGTTTGTCACATAATTGAGACCCATATAGTCCACACAAAACTGCATTTCTTTCTTGCACCCCTGGGCGTGAGGTTTGGGGACTAACACAACTGGGCTAGCCCAGGGACTCTCTGAGAGTTCAATGACACCTAATTCCAGCATCTAGCTTACTTCAGCCTTGATGCTCTCTTTGACATGATCAGACTGCCTGTAGATTTTTTTTTTGACAGGAAGACTGGCACCAGCATCCACATCATGTGTACACCAGTTAGTCTGACTAGGGGTCAAGGAGTAGGGCTCAGAAAACTGATTTAGGATTTGCCTGCAATCACTCTGATGTTGGGCAGTGACGGTGTCTGACAATACCACTCCTTCAACTGAACCATCTTTAGGTTTGTTTGAGAGGAGGTCAGGGAGCATTTCACTCTCTGCTTCCTGATCCTCATCTATGACCATGAGCATGGTCATTTCAGCCATGTCATCATAGGGTTTCCGGTGGTTTACATGTATTACCCACTTGGGGTTCCTGCATGTGCCAAGGTCCACTAAATAGGTGACCTCCCCTTTTTTTCAAGGATAGGATAGGGCCCAGTACATTTGTCCAGGAGGGCCCTAGGAGTCACAGGCTCCAAACCCATACCTTCTGCCCTCATTGGAACTCCACCATGGCAGTCATCTGGTTAAGCGTCTTTATGAGACTAAGGGGATGTTTTCAATCATAAAACTTCCCTCACAGGTCAGATTCACTGCCGTCAGCTTGTTAGTCCCACTGTTCAATTTCAACATAAAACGTCAAAGTACCACATTCTATACAAGCTTTAAGAGGAAAGTTTATACCCACAAAGAATTGTGACCTCATGTGAAAAACTTATGAGAAAGGTCAGAAAGTACCTCACGTTAGTATCTCCAAGGGGGGCAGCTGGTAGGTACTCGCCAGTTTGCCCACATTATCATCATCGGTAACTTTTTGATCGGAGAAGAAAAAGTGTGTAGAATCAAATTCCTCAGAGGTGAGAAATCAATAAAGAAAATCGGTGAAGATGTATACAAGTGCACTATCAGTGCAAATGTCCCTCAGTGCCCAACTGGTCCCCGTGAAAAAGAAATGCGATCCTCAAAGTTAAAATGGGGTACGACTCACCTGCAAACATAATTTTAATGGGTGCCGTGAGCATCCACAAATTAAAATAATGGCGTATGCTTGGCCATTTAGCAATGAAAGGCCAACATGTTTCGATTGCCTACTCAATTGCGGCAACTTCATCAGGGCTACTGGGAAACCAGTCTTCACCTCGCTTGTTGGTCACACCAGACCTGTGGTTACATGACGAAAATAAAAAGAGACATGTGCCACATGTAAATAAAATCTAACCTCAGAAAATGTCCGAGCTCTCATTCAAGCCCACTCCTTACAATTGCATAATTACCAAGTGGTTGCTGTAGTCCTTCGTAACCTGCGAACCACTCAAATGGTAACCTCGCGCCAGACGGTTGAGTGTCCCAATATTAACTGCAGTCGTCAGTGTCACCTGAAATCACAGTGTCATGAGTACAGGTACGAAGGACTACAGCAACCACTTGGTAATTATGCAATTGTAAGGAGTGAGCTTGAATGAGAGCTCGGACATTTTCTGAGGTTAGATTTTATTTACATGTGGCACGTGTCTCTTTTTATTTTTGTCATGAAACCACAGGTCTGATGTGACCAACAAGCGAGGTGAAGACTGGTTTCCCGAGTAGCCCTGATGAAGTTGCCGCAATTGAGTAGGCAATGAAACATGTTGGTCTTTCATTGCTAAATGGCCAAGCATACGCCATTATTTTAATTTGTGGACGCTCACGCACCCATTAAAATTATGTTTTGCAAGTGAGTTGTACCCCATTTTAACTTTGAGGATCGCATTTCCTTTTCACAGGGACCAGTTGGGCACTGAGTGACATTTGCACTGATAGTGCACTTGTATACATCTTCACTGATTTTCTTTCTTTGATTTCTCACCTCTGAGGAATTTGATTCTACACACTTTTTTCTTCCTCCGGTCAAGAAAGTTACCGATGATGATAATGTGGGAAAACTGGCGAGTACCTACCAGCAGCCACCCTTGGAGATACTAACGTGTGGTACTTTCTGACCTTTCTCACAATTTTTTTCACATGACGTCACAATTCTTTGTGGGTATAAACTTTCCTCTTAAAGCTTGTATAGAATGTGGTACATTGACGTTTTATGTTGAAATTGAACAGTGGGACTAACAGGCTGACGGCAGTGAATCTGACCTGTGAGGGAAGTTTTATGATTGAAAACACCCCCTTAGTCTCATAAATACGGTTAACTGTTCTGAATGAGTCGGGTCTTGTTGTGTTTATATACTGCTGAGTGGGGGGCGACCTGACTACTTACCCCCTGGTGTTCCTGTTTGTGATTGTGATTTATGTACGGCGGCGCAGCCGTGAGAGCCTTTTTTAAAAAAAAGTTTGTAGATTTTGATGACCGTGCCAACTGTAAATAAAAGTGTCTTTAAAGGAGGATTTGTTTGTTGTTCAGACACTAGTATAATTCCATCTAAGGCGGGACGCGGGTTTCTATCCTGTTACTGTTATGGATAGGAATTGTCTAGCCTTTTCCGATGAACAAATTGCTTTGATTTTATCAGGTCCCTCACTACTACCCGATGCCCCATTAGCAAGTAATACAACAGCTAGGGAGGAGTGGGACAAGCTAACGAACACTAGGAAACGTCAAATCCGTGTAGCCATTCATGGGGCTTTAATGACAGAATACCTCCGTGCTGGTGCAGCCCCACCAAGTTTAATTGTGCAAATTGCACCTAAAATCTTTCTGGAAGACAAGCAGTTCCGAGTGGACTGGAGCTATATAGCTAACAAGTGCACTCGTGATTGGCTGATTTTAATTATAAATACGGCAAAAAGGCTAAGCGAAGAACTGCTGAAATAGATCCTCAAGTTAGAGGAGGCCATTTAGGGTGACACTGCAATTACTGATGCTAAAGAACGACTAGCTCGTATTCAAAGTGACCTCACAGACTATAAAACATATATGGTGAACCAGAATATTAAGGTTCTCAAACGCAACTTGGACCGTTTCACACACGAGTGGGCATTCCCATACGTTGAGGATAAGTACTATCAGACCAACACTGAACAGCCACACTTTCAGAACTGTCAGAGAGGGGGACGTAGACAGACTAGGAGGACTCCCTACAATTGGACATTTGACAACACAAGCAGTGAAGAGGAGGAAGTGGTGGAGCAACCATCCACCTCAAACCAAAGTAGGGTCAGATTTACACCACAGAATCGAAGTAACTGGGACTTGAGTGCCATTTTGAGGTCTTTTTTAGGCCAGAACCAAAGGGGCAACAGAGGTGGGGGGACACAACGGGGGAGAGGCAGAGGCAGGCTCAACCAACAGCCAACATGGCAGGCATACTCACCTCGCATAACCCGCAGCAGAGGCAGAACACCCCTCTAACCCACTCTTTGAATGATCCACAGCAGGTGCTTGATGCCCCCATACCTGACACTATGGACATAGTTGTCAATCTCTCTGATTATTCACTATCTCCTGAAGAGTCACGAGTCCTGAATAAGGGTTTGGGGTTTGTCCCCACACCCAAGCATGACATCTTTAAATGTAGAGTTGAATTTCATGAATTAATGAGGAAAATCAAGATTCATAAGTTCTTTGCAAACAAGGAAGTAGAACCTCCATCAATATTTACCACTAATTTACACCGCCCCTCTGGGTTTTATCCCCCTAGTTCGGCTGTGGGCCCCGAGGTGGCTGTCTTTGAACAGCGTGTACTTCATGATATAGAGATATTGGAGCAGTCACAGAATCAGTCTCATTTTCATAATATGAGCAGCACCGATTGGGCAGCAGTTAAGTCATTACAGAATAATGGGTTGATAACGATCAAACAAGCCGATAAAGGCGGTGCGGTGGTAGTCCTCAACACACAGGACTATGAAGCGGAAGTCTTGAGACTTCTGGGTGTGCGCACTAACTACCAACCCCAAGTGCGTGACCCTACATCGGAGTTGCAAGATACCATCAAGGCTTTGGTGGCGGATGCTAAGGGGAAGAAGTGGATCATGTATAAGGAAGCGGACTTCCTTGTAAATCTAAAACCCAGAGTGCCGGCATTTTACATCCTGCCGAAGATCCACAAAGCGCAACGTCCGCCGCCTGGCCGCCCGATTGTTTCGGGTATTCAGTCTGTATTGGAGCCACTGTCCCAATTTGCGGTTTTCTTCCTAAGGGAATCAGTCATTACACAACCATCTTTTGTACAGGACACCACTGATGTCTTGAACATCTTGGACACAGTGGAGTATGATCCTATGAGGCATTTTCTGGTAACCATCGATATTGAATCGTTGTATACCAGTATACCCCAAGATGCCACGCTGGTGGCAGCAGCGCGAGCTCTTGGGGCACATGAGTGGTTTTATGATACTCCTCAATCTTTTGTCCTGTAATGTATAGAACTGGCCCTCACAAGGAATTTCTTTGGATATAAAGATCAGCTATATCTCCAAGTGTCAGGAACATCGATGGGGGCTACATTTGCGCCAAGTCTGGCCTGCATTTATGTGGGCCAGTTTGAGGAGAATGTGATTCATCATGCTTCCAACCCCTTCCAGGAGATTATTTCTCTGTGGAAGAGGTTTATTGACGATGTCCTGTGCATTTGGATGGGAACGGAGGACCAGTTACAGGCATTCTTATCATGGCTGAATGAAGCAGACAGCTATCTGCGGTTCACTTAGACTATCAGTAGGGTATCCACGGTATATCTAGATATAGATATCAAGGCGCTGGACAACAGACTATCCATGTTGGTCCATCAAAAGCCCACCGATAGAAACTCCTTATTGCATTATCGCTCATTCCATCCTCGAGCATTACGTGACAATCTTCCGGTGGGTCAGTTCTTGAGGTACCACAGGAACTGTTCCTCCACGGAAAGGTTTATGGAACAATCTGAAGATTTGGTCACTAAACTGAAAAATAGGGAGTATCCTACTAAGGTGGTCAAAAGGGCATGCAAGCGAGCACTATATACACCCCGCAAGGCCCTATTGGAGAGGAATATCAAACAGAAGGAACAGTGTTTACCTGTGATCACCACCTTTGATCCTCTGTCCACTAAAGTGAGACAGATAATAAGGAAACACTGGTCTTTATTGGACGTTGGGGAGAAGAAGATGCCGCCCCCGAGGTTTGCCTTCAGAAGAGCTACCAATCTAAAAGATAGGTTAGTCCACACACGCCCTACTCCTACGAAAAAGGAAACAAGTCTGCCAGTAGGGCATCATCCCTGCGGGTGCTGCTCAGTATGTGATCTGACTGAGGTCACTAAGAGTGTTGTTCTCACAAATGGGAAAGTGTGGCATCTGAACAAGTTCAGTAATTACAATACCACACACGTAATTTACAGGCTTACATGTAAGTGTGGATTGCATTATATTGGACTTACATCACGTAAAGTGAAGGTCCGTTTACAGGAGCACTTAAGTACACTGAAAGCAGGGAAACTCACCACTCGCCTAGTTCAACACTTCCAGGAACAAAAACATCAATTTAGGGACCTGAAGTGGACTGCACTTGAGAGGGTGTTGGGTAACACACACAACATTGATGACATCCTAGCGAGGAAGGAGGCCAGGTGGATTTTTACTGAGAAGGTAGACCGCATTGGCTTGAATGATTTCATTGAATGGAATAGTGTAGGTAGACAATAGACCTGTGCAGACACCCTTTGGGTGGGGGGCCAGATATACTAGTAGTATCTAGTGTATGTATAACGCTAACAGTGCAGAAGTCTGAAGCCCTGCAGTATCCCTCCCACGTGTTGGAATTGTGAGTAGTGGTGTTGGGATGAAATTTCTCCACACTAAAAAACTGCGTTGTTGTGGTTGGTTTTGTAATTAAATTCATCCTGTGGGTGATGAAATAAACAATTGGACTTTCCTATGTAAATAGATTTAAAACTATTCTTTGGGCGTTTTTAATAAATTGGACATTCCTGTGTAAATAGATTGAGCCCTTATCATGAAAAACAATAATAACAAATTGATTTTTACATTTATCTTGCTGTTTTTGCCTTCTCCAAAATGGCCGCTGCTGAACTAACGAAACAAAGGAGATGTGTAGAACTTGACCGGGAGCCCACTTCCGGGTCATGTGTATCCGGAGGGGGCAGCCCGGGGTTTAAATAAATAGACACTCGCGTCCCGCCGACTTCACTGGGACGGAGCACCAATTTGCAGACACGCCGCGGATGCGGTAAGAGGGAACCATGGATAACTGGGGGGAGGCTCGCGGTGAGAGAGCGAGCAGGGAGGTGCTACCCCCTAGGGTTCAGTCACCGTCTTTACAATATGTGCAAGAGGCGGAAGATGGGTCAGTCTGAGGCGACCCCGACTGAGACGGGTTAGTTCAATGCGACCTTGGCGCAGGCACGAGATTTACTTCACGACTAACAAGCAGGCTGGGGGTTGGAATGTGATTACTAAAGTGTGTGTCTGATAATATCGTTGTTTCAAACTCCATAATGAGATGCAAGGGCACTCAAAGGGACCCATAGGATGGAGTAGGAGGGCAATGTTAAGATCGGGGTACTTGATTGAGACACAAGGTTTACTCATGACACTGTGATTTCAGGTGACACTGACGACTGCAGTTAATATTGGGACACTCGACCTTCTGGCGCGAGGTTACCATTTGAGTGGTTCGCAGGTATGAAGGACTACAGCAACCACTTGGTAATTATGCAATTGTAAGGAGTGGGCTTGAATGAGAGCTCGGACATTTTCTGAGGTTAGATTTTATTTACATGTGGCACGTGTCTCTTTTTATTTTCGTCATGTAACCACATGGTTACATGACGAACATGACCTGCACCAGGTATAATGTATGCAGGGTGGGTGTTCCGTCGCAAGGAAGCCCTGTAAAAGTGACGCAGTGAAATCTACAAGATTCCACTGAGTCACATTTACGTCCCCGCTGCGTCAAAACCTTATGCCTGCTTGTGGCAGGCATAAGGAGTGACGCAGCATTGCAAGTATAGGATGCCCCTGAGCAGTGCTGGAGTAGCGTTGCGCTTGCGACACGACTCCAGCACTGCGTCACCTATACGCTGACAGATGCGTCACGCATCTGTCTCTCCTTGCACCACGGAGGGCTGCATTGTAAATGCAGCGCATCCATGGCGGCGCAAGGGGTTCCTAAAGTCACGCAAAATAACTGGCGCATCCCTGCTGATCTGCAGGGATGCGCCAGTTATTGTAAATCTGCCCCATAGTGCAGGAATGCGCACCATCACTAAGATAGTGCGCATTCCTGTGCCCCAGTCATGAAAAGTGTTAATGCGCTGCGACAAGACAGCGTTGCAACACTTCTCATCACGCCCTACTTGCAACAGCATGGATGCGCTGTACTCACTGGACAGCGCTCCATGACGCAAGTAACGACAGATACGTCAGGAATCCTGACGTATCTGTCTGCGCTAAAGTCATGCATTGCTGCAGTCGTGTCACAACCATGACGTAACTCCAGCAATGCATGGGGCCAGCCCATCCCTGTGGCACAGCATCACCCTCATGCCTGCCATCAGGCAGGCGGAAGGTACTGACGCAGTGCCGTTCATGAGGGGTGCCCGAATGTCTGCAATGTTGGAGTTCCATCGGTTGTGGTTGCGCGCTGTGGTGTCATCGTTTGGAAGCATTGGTGGAGTGTTGGTGCGGAGGGAGTCGGCAACACGTTCTGCGGTGGCCTGGATCCAGCTGTGACGGGGTGCGATGTTGGCGCTGGCGTTGGGTGGGCAAGGTGAAGACGTCATTCATCCAATGATGGTAGTGCAGGAGAGTCCGGTGTTGTGGCTGTAGTTGAAGTACCCGGTGGCGGAGGTGACGTGCCCGACCGTGTCCTGCTATGTGGCCTGTTGAGGTGACTTGCTGCTTGCGTCTGATGTCGGTGACCTTTCCCCGGAGGGGGTGGTGCTCTGGTCACTGGGGTTGCCCAGGTGGAACTTGACCACCGTGCGCACCGAGTTGGATGTCGTTGGTGGATGGGAGACCCTGGGGTGCAATGAGGTCCTAAATGGGATTGCAGAATGGGGGGCCACGGCCCGGGGGGCCTGCACATGAGGGTGTCGCAGAGGATGTTCTTGGGCTTGATCCGGATCTGGGAGTTGACGTGGTCCATGGTCACCCTTGGCACATTAGAGTGCGTGGTCAGTCGGAGTGTGCCCCTGTAGGTGATGGCAATGCCTCCTCCTTTACTGTCAGGGTGCTCCTTGCGGGTGATACTGCAGCCGTCTGTGATGGCGAAGGCGAAGTCCGGTACGGAGCAGAGGTAGGTCCTGGCAGGCGAGCTGGAGTCCAGGGTTGATGGCGAGGAGGGTGCAGGCGTTGTAGCGGTGGAGTGGCCAAGAGGAATGCTCATTGGTGCTGAGCGCGGTCCAGGCGCTGACCGACGCAAACAGCGTAGCCTATGGGTTGCCTTTGGCACGGGAGACGACCATTACAATGCAGGCAGTACATCGTCAACAACGCAACTCCGACAACGCAGGTGCCTTAACATCGCATTCGATTACAACGCATTGTGAGGTCAGTTATGGGGTAATTTTAACTTTTTCATGTGTGAATGTGTTTTGGATGTCAAAAATGAAAATTGTTGTTTTTCTGGGGGTCAGATTTGAAAAATGGGGTGTGCTTTTGGGGTCAAATATGATATTTGGGGTGTATTTGGGGGTCAAATATGAAATTTGGGGTGTGATTTTGGGGTCAAATATGAAATTTGGGGTGTATTTGGGGGTCAAATATGAAATTTGGGGTGTGCTTTTGGGGTTAAATATGAAATTTGGGGTGTATTTGGGGGTAAAATATGAAATTTGGGGTGTGTTGGGGTAAAATATGAAAAATAGGGTGTGCATTTGTCTCAAATGTGATTTTCCGGTGTGTTCTGGGGGTTCTAAAAGGGATTCAAGGGTTCATGTTAAGTTTTGTTGTGCAAAGGTTAGTGTTGGGTTGCACTCACTGAAGTGGGAACAGTGATCTTGATGTCTCCGCCATGCAACACCTACCCTACTGTTGCAATGTGCCTAGTATTAGTATGCATTGGAATGGAATGCGAGGTTATGGCATGCGTCGCAACTACGTATGTGCCTTTGGCACACGAGTGATATGCCCGCTGTGCATGGGCGCACAGCGGATAACATTGAGAAGTGTGGGGGGTCTGGACAGCTGTGGGGTGGTAAACGCCAGAAAGAACACTGGATGGTGCATGGACGTGGGGATGTGTGTGTGAGCGGGTGTTGTGAAAATTTATTGAGGGAAGTATTACCTCCAAGCCGGGTCCTGTGTCTTCTTAGCTCCTGCTCTCCTGCGTCTCCTTCCAGGAACAGGAAGTAGCCAGCCAGGCTCCCTCCCCGGAGTCAATCACAACGCTGCAATGCAGTGGTGGGATTGGTAATTGGCAATGGGACAAGTCATGCATCCCGGGACCGGAGGGGTGGGCATGTTCTCCATGCAGGCTGTAATGCAGCCTGCATTGCGAACAGGGAAGTGTGCATGACTGAATTGGGCAGCCTGAGTGGGCCAGACAAACAGTCGTTGCGCACTTGAGTGGGCATGC
Source organism: Calotriton arnoldi (assembly GCA_963921515.1). NCBI lineage: Eukaryota > Metazoa > Chordata > Amphibia > Caudata > Salamandridae > Calotriton > Calotriton arnoldi. The sequence goes on along the minus strand of CAWUFW010002670.1, from coordinate 1,158,379 downwards.
CAATCCGCCCATGCCCTGCTCCGTGTTTGGAGCAGTCCTACCCACCCTCCCCCCCGAGGATACATAGCATGATTACATCAGTTAGTTAGCCCTTGTGTTCCCCCTTTATAAATGATTTCTTGGCTTCTCTGAGCCCGCACTTACCGCCGCTGCTGCCCGTGCAGCCCCGCACCCCTGTCCTCACCCATTCCCACCTCCAAGCTGATCGATCCTCCACCCTCCCCTCATACATGGCGGACGCTGCGCGATTGCGCATCGGACACACGCCGCTGACGCACAGATGGCTCGCCTAATACAAGCCCGTCTGCGCCCGTCCGCAACCCAACCTTGACCAGCGCCAGGAACCCTGGATCACGGGCCACCCACTGCTACAGCACAGCCACCCTCCATGCACTCAACCCTGGAAAAGTCAGAGACTGACAACAGGCCTCGGCTAACACGACCCACAGCCAGTTCTCCTGCCTCCACTGCCGTCAGAGTGTAATCACCACCCCGGACTCCAACACAGCCGACGCCAGCCCTGCGACACCCTAAGATGCATCCTCCTCAACGTGCGCTCCGTGCACAAACACGCCGTGGAAATCTGGAACCTACTCGACTCTCTCTCGCCCGACATCGCCTTCTTCACAGAGACCTGGACCAACGCCTCCTCCGAACCCGACATCAACCTCGCCATCCCGAACGGATACAAGATCCAGAGGAAGGACCGCCACAACCACCCAGGAGGGGGCCTCGCATTTGCCCAAAAACCACCCTCCGCCTCACCACCTCCAGCAAATACTTCCCCACCACCGAACACCTGCACTTCCAGATCCAGACCAACCACAACTCCACACTCCCAGGAACCCTCATCTACAGACCCCCCGGCCCACGGACACACCAGTCAGCCCACCATCTCCATCAGGCTGCCAGTCACAGCCGAAGACACCGCCTCAACCATGAAAGGCATCCACTCAGGGGCACCCACCAACCCATGCGCTCCTCACATCTACCACAGAGCCACGGACGCCATCACACACGAACTACAACACACCATCAACACCACCTTCAAAATAGGCACCTACCCAGACGAGTGGAACCGTGCAGAAGTCTGGCCCCTGCTCAAAAAGACCACAGCTGACCCCACCAACCTCAAGAAATACCGGCTCATCTCGCACCTCCCCTTCGCGCACAAAGTTGCAAAGTGAACAGTCAACAGGGAACTGACACGATTCATTGATGGCAACGCTATCCTCGACCCGTCACAATCCAGATTGCAAACCAACCACAGCAACGAGGCCGTCCTGCTCACCGCCACGGACGACATCCGCACCCTCCTGGACCAAGGCCACTCCGCAGACCTCATCTCACTCGAGCTTTCAGCGGCCTTCTACACCGTCTCCCACCGCAGACCTGTCGCAAGCATACACGACGCCGGCATACAAGGTACAGCCCTAGACTGGATCCGATCATTCCTCCCCGTAAGAAGCCAAAGGATCAGACTGCCACCCTTCCTCTCCTATCCCACGTAAATTGCATGCGGACTCCCACAGGGGTCATCTCTGAGCCCGACCCTATTCGACATCTACATGGCCCCCCTCGCCGCCACCGTCTGACAACACGACCCCAACATCGTATCCTACGCTGATGACACCCAGCTCATCCTCTCCCTCACCAAAGACCCCACCGCCGCCACGCTCAACTTCCAGGAAGGAATGCAGGACATCGCAGTCTGGATGACCAACGCAGTGAAGACAGAAGTCCTTGTCCTTGGAACCACCCCTTCGGCATGGGACAACACCTGGTGGCCTTCGCCCTCGGAAGCCCACCTACCCACTCGGACCACACCCGAAACCTCTGCATCCTACTCTACCCATCCCTCACCATGAGCAGACAGGTCTACGCCGTCACCTCCAGCTGCTTCAACACCCCCCGCATCCTCTGCAAGCCCTTCAAATGGATTCCCCCAGAGTCAAGGAAGACAGTCAGCCATGCACTCATCACCAGCAGAGTGGATTATGGACACGCACTCTACGCCGCCATTTACAAGTCCCTACTCCGCAAAGTACCGACATTACAGTACACCGCCACCTTGACTCGTCCTCGGCATTCCCCGGCACTAACACATCATCCAACACCTTCGTAGACTCCACTGTCTCCCCGTGGTGTAAAGAGTGACCTTCAAAATCATCACTCATGCCTACAAATGACTACACATCAACATAAACAAATACCTCAATGACAGAATCAAATGCCACATACACAAATGAGACATCCGATCTTCCAACCTCGCACTGTCCGAAACCCCGCACATCCACAGAGCCAGAGCAGGCGGGAGATCATTCTCCCTCATTGCATCCAATACTGGGAACGAGCTACCGGCAGACATCAGAGGTACACCTTCAGGAAGACCCTCAAGACCTGGCTCTTCAGCTAACAGATCAGCTGCACCCCACCTCAGTGCCTTGAGACCCTTACGGGTGAGTAGCGCGCTTACAATTCCCCTTAGTGATTGATTGATTGTGTTATCATCATGTGATGATTGTTCCTCTTCTGCACTGCTTGAGGTGGTGGGGCAACGCTCTTCCAACATAGCGGTAGGGCCGCCACTGGGGGTGCGTCATCTACATGTGATAGGCATGAGCAACTCCCCCCCCGGCCCTCCTGCGCTACGCGTCCCACCTTCTCCTTACCTTTACATTGACTCCGTGGCGCTGTCCACAGCACTCTCTCCAAATCTGTGACTCAGCCAGCAGGAGCCTGAGCAAGGTGGCTTTAACTGGGCTGGGTACAGCAGTCACCGCGTTGTCTGCTGGTGGACCACCCGATGCAGTTGATGCAGCAGGGCTCCCTTAGGCGTGTAGTTGCAGCGCTCAGACCACACAACTGCGGCGTAGTACAGGGGCCTCACCCTCCAGAGCATCCAGCCAGCCCAACATCATCCGTCCTGTGATGCAGGGAGACGGCACCCACCATTGGTAATCCCCTCCGTGCACCCAGGTGTAGTGGTGGATTGTAGTATTTGATGCGGACCCCACTACGTTGGTGCGCATAAGCGCCTCTACCATTAACTGCTCCAAGGTGGACAAGGCGGACTTCTCACACAGGTCAGCAACGTGTCTCCATGCGACCTGCCAGACTTCACCACCAGGTACGGGTGATTGTCGCACATCAATGTCCCCAGCCACAGCTCATCGACTCCACAGCTCCTCCACATCCCACTCCAGGCTCCAGACGCAGGTCCAGTGAGGCATCCAGGCACCAGACGCAGGTCCAGCAAGGCATCCAGGCACCAGACGCAGGTCCAGCGAGGCATCCAGGCACCATACGCAGGTCCAGCAAGGCATCCAAGCACCATACGCAGGTCCAGCGAGGCATCCAGGCACCAGACGCAGGTCCAGCGTGGCATCCAGGCACCATACACAGGTCCAGCGAGGCATCCATGCACCAGACGCAGGTCCAGCGAGGCATCCAGGCACCAGACGCAGGTCCAGCGAGGCATCCAGGCACCAGACGCAGGTCCAGCGAGGCATCCAGGCACCAGACACAGGTCCAGCGAGGCATCCAGGCACCAGACGCAGGTCCAGCGAGGTATCCAGGCACCAGACGCAGGTCCAGCGAGGCATCCAGGCACCAGACGCAGGTCCAGCGAGGCATCCAGGCACCAGACGCAGGTCCAGCGAGGCATCCAGGCCCCAGACACAGGTCCAGCGAGGCATCCAGGCACCTGACGCAGGTCCAGCGAGGCATCCAGGCGGTCATCCTGGTCATCCTCGATGTTGGGTGGCTTGAGGGGGTTGTTGATGTGTGCTGCACTTGGCCCTGGAAGCTGCATTGAACTTTTTTTTTGTGCATCTTTTGTATGGGAGGTGGACTGATTGGCTATTTTTTCTAAGTCAACACCTGCTGCTTAGCGTGCGTTTTGTTATCGCTGGTTAGCTTCATTGCTAGTTTCCGCCCGCTATCGCCTGTTTCCCTATCGCCATCGCTCTGCGGTTGGCGGCAGTTTTCGCTGCTGATCCCTGAAGCTATCGCCTGTTAGCGACGTATTGGTAATACGTCGCTAACATGACAATAACTATCAGGGATCGACGGCTATAAAAAAAATGCCGCTAACCTGGGTTGGCGATAATTATCGCCTCTTCTTGCTAATATGCCCCTCAATTTTTCTAACCTGCTGTGGAATCTTTTTTGAGTGGTGTTTTTACTGTTTTACTAGTTCAAGTGTTGCACAAATACTTTATTCATTGCCTCTAAGTTGCACTTGACTGCTCGGTGCCAAGCTACCAGAGAGTGAGCACAAGTTAATTTGGGGTTTGCTTGTGCCTTCCAACAATTCCTGAGTGTTAACATTAATTTTTACCTCTGAAATCGAAAAAACATTAAATAGTACATATACATTATCTGTGGTATGCATCAAAATTTCCAGTATTTTGACTAAACACCATGTATAAAAAACATAAGTAATAAGTTGAAAAGTTGTCGATGTAATTTGAAATTACCATCTCCCCTACTATCACCATTTATTTTTATGTTTTATTTATTTTTAGATGAATAGTTGCAAAAGACAAAATAAACATGAACAAAATTTGCATCTTATAAAATATGATCTTAGAGCATACATCCCTTTGCAACAAACTCTAACATCCATACTGTAATCTGTGTTTTTATCATGTAAAACCATACTCGACAAAGAATCAATAGCCAACGGTCTGAAGGAAATATGTGCTCTTTTTATGTGCCTTCGAAACTGTCATATATAAACATTTCTCAAGTAAAATCCGGTAACATATTTATTTTGAAAATGGAATTAAACATATGCCTTATCGAATTTGCATAATTGTATAAAATAAAATATCTGAGTTGGAATCATTAAAATGTGTTTTAGTATTGACATTAATAATGCATTCGCTTTTTCCAAATTAAGATGTATGCGTGCTAAATAGTAAATGCACTGCATTATGTATGCTTGCATTTTGTTGATGTTCGCTAAACAGAAAAAATGTTTTGCTTAAAAATACTCTAATCAATATTTTACATGGTGATTATGTTTGACAGCCATGAACATAACTACAGCACACGCAATAAAACGGCTGGAATCTAAAGGATTGAAACAATGTAATCTTTTTATCTTCAATAATAGTATAATATTTAATGTACTACTCATATTTTGACCATAACTTCCACATAGACACACTTTTATTAAGTTCATGCTGGCAGATTATTGGGCAATTGATCAAAACATTAATTATGGGTATATGAAAGATTAAGGAATAACCTTCAACCGCCAGTTTCTGTTTCCAGGTCTCCTCTTAAGTTCTCCACATCGAATATCAAACCCCTATGATGTTGCCTTCAATATCAGCTGCTTTAATATGTTCAGAACCACAGAATGCAAAGTGGTGGGGTGAAAATGCATAACAAATGTGCCTGGTGATGCACTGGTTATTGTGCATTACTGGTTAGAGTGTCGCTGCTGCACCAGATCAAGCGCCCCTCCCCCTCTTTGAGCTACAGATAATTGTGTTTGCCCAGTTTGTAGAAAGGGGCTATCAAAACCCCGCCTTTTAAATGGGGGCATTGCAAGGTAGTATAAACTACCAATTGTCACAATAGACAAGGCAGAGTTTACTGTTTGGCCGATCCACTGAGAAGAAGAGGGGTGTCTGTGCGTGTGTGTCTGAGTGAGAGAGAGAGAGAGAGAGAGGGAGAGAAAGTGTCCCTTGGCACTAGTGCTAGCATGACACTGAGCGTAGAGATACAGGCCCGCATTTATAGGGATTTGCCGTAGGGCAGCGCAGCAAGTCAGCTTGCTGCGCTGCCCTACGTCAAAGTGAAAGGGCAATAATCCATTGTATTCATGCTGTACAGTGCATTCCTGTCCTTTCCCCCTGCGCTGTTGCCGTTTCGACAGCCCAGAGCCAATGCAGGCAACCTTGCACCAGGGAGCAAGGGGCCTGTGTTGTCACCAGGTGTGTTTTTGTGCTGGAAGGGGCACCTTCCTGCACAGAAACAGTCCTAAGAGGCATTTTCTTCTTTCTATGTGTGCTGTAGAATGCAGCACACATAGAAAGAGAAAAAAACAAGGAGAAATAAAGATATCTCTCCTCTTTACGCCTCATCTCATGAGGCATAAGGTTTTGGCGCTTCCCCAGGTTTACATGCTCTTGTAGATCTGGAGAAGTGTCAAAATCCATGGGTGTTGAATGGTATTACCCACTGCAATGCCCATGGACCGCCTCCTGAGCGCAGAGTAAGGCAATGCAGTGATCTTTCATTACTTCATATCTGTTAGACCTGACAGCCTTAGGGTGGTCTTCACCCAACTTTTTGCCTGCCTGCCTTCCTCCATTTTTCTGTGCTCGTTTTTGCTGGTTTTAGGACTCTGCGCACTTTACCACAGCTAATCAGTGCTAAAGTTCTTTCTCCCCGAAACATGGCAACATTGGCTCATACCCAATTGGCATATTTAATTTACTTATAAGTCCCTAGTAAAGTGCACTATATGTGCCCAGGGCCTGTCAATTAGATGCTACAAGTGGGTCTGCAGCACTGATTGTGCCACCCACATAAGTAGCCCTTTAACTATGTCTCAGGCCAGCCATTTCAGGGCCTGTGTGTGCAGTTTACTGCCACTTCGACTTGGCATTAAAAACTAATTGTCAAGCCTTAAAACTCCCCTTTTATTACAAATGTCACCCCTATGGTAGGCCCTAGGTAACCCATAGAGCAGGGTGCTGTGTAAGCAAAAGGCAGGACATGTACTATTCATGTCCTGGTAGCAACAAACAGATAAAATAGTTTTTCACTGCTGAGAGGCCTCCTCCTTAAAATATCTTTAAGCTGTAATTCCTGATCAGAAAGGAGTAGCTTTTTTATGTTTATTATCTTTGGAATGGTAATGATAAATCCTCTTTACTGGTAATGTAAGATTTAACATTACAATTTCAGAAATGACACTTTTAGAAAGTGGACATTTCTCTGTTCTTACTGCTCTGTGTGCCTTGCAGCCCGTCTCCAATACATGTCTGGGCTGGGTGACAGTTCCCCTTTGCGCATTCCCTCCAGACAGCCTTAAAACAGGAAGGCTAGGTGTGGCTGAATACCCATCTACATACATCTGCATTCTGATGGCCCTTCCTGGGCAGAAGGGAGGAAAGGGCTCACACTTACACTTCAAAGGATAGTGGCCTGACCCCACACCAAGGACTGATTACCTCCCACAGATAGCCTAGCACACAGGACTGGATTGAAAGGGATATTGGTACACTTCAAAACCACTCTTTAAAGTGTACCACACTTCAAGGGAACATTTGGGTATAAGTACTGGGTCTGTGACCCCATCAAATCATACACTCCTGGATCTTGAACTGAACCTCTGTCAGAAGAACTTCTGTGCTGCTCAAAGGACTCAACTGGACTTCTTTTCTCCAAGGATTGCTTTTCTGCTTGTTGCCCTGCTGCTCTCTGACTCTGCTGAAGGAGAGCTGGACGCTGCCTTCCCTCCAAGTGAACTCCAAGGGCTTGTTGGCTTGCCTCCTGTTTTCTAAAGTCTCAGGGACACAAAAGACTTCTCGCAATTCGACTGGTGCTGCTGAACTCTGCCATCTGTGTGTCCTACCTTTGCCTAAAGTGCCCTCTCCAGTTCGGGCCTCAGAAGTGGGTCCTGCCATGGTTTTGCTAGAAAATCAACGCATTGTCATCACAGTGCCGATTGGAGTTCAGTTCAAGATCCAGGAGTGTATGATTTGATGGGGTCACAGACCCAGTACTTATACCCAAATGTTCCCTTGAAGTGTGGTACACTTTAAAGAGTGCTGATCTGAAGACATCCCTGCGTGGTTCAACGATGACGCAGGACAAGAGTGCAAGGTTCGACTTCAACGCAATGACCCTGTGAATCGGAACCGACGCATTGTTCTCACTTCCTCACTGCATGGAGAAGATCGACGCATCTCATTGCTTGCAACCAGGAAAGGTATTTTGCTCACTGGGGCCTGTGTGGGTCCTGTAGCCGGCAAGCACTGCATCGTGGTTGGCCTGAACGTTGACTTTGCCCCGGTCCAGCGCGACCTAAAGTAACCTTTTGAGCGCTGCTTGCTTCTAAGCACTTTACTGCATTTATTTTTTCAAAATTCAATATCTCAGCTTCTACTTAATAGAATTTGATCATTTTTGTCTTGTTTTGTTCAAAATATAATAATCTATTTTGCTAAGATGGTGTGGAGTCTTTTTGTGGTACATTTACTGTGTTGTTGTATGAGATATTGCCCAAATACTTTACAAATTGCCTTCTAAGTTAAGCCTGCCTGCTCTATGCCAAGATAGCAGAAGGTGAGCACAGGATAATTTAGGACCGTGTTGTGACTTACCCTGACTAGGATTGTGGTGCCTACTTGGACAGGGTGCATACCTCTGCCAACTAGAGCCCCAATTTTTAACAATATCTAATAGGCCATTCAAAGCCACACATAGTGGCTTTGCGTGGCCTCATAGATATGATTTTGTAATTTGCGCCTCCGAGGCATCACAAAAAGTGAGGCTCCGGCAGCACACTTGGCTCGCAAATATGCCCCAGAGTCTTTTACTTTATTTAGCTGGGCAGTAGCAGCTGGGATAGTCTAAGACATCTGGTTGAATCTCATCCCCCTTTGCCAGATGAATGACTCAGCAGCATCATCTGTACTTGGGAGCGTGCCAACATCTGTAGAATGTCAATCAATTGCACCTGAAATCCCTCATGCTATTCATTGAACGCTCCCTTATCAAGTCTGCCAACATACTTGATATATCAGAAAATAATTTTTTGACCCATGAGCAAATGCATAATATTGCGGTATATCAGCATACCATAGCATTGTATATCACCCAGTATTTTGTTGTAGTAAAACATACAAGGGATAAAATTCATGAGGTAAGGTGCTGCCTTCACCGTGTCACAACCCTGCCACACTAAGTAAACCTACCATTCTTGTTACTTGAAAAACCTTCAAATTAGATGTGTTTTAGACATTCATTGATTGTGTATGAATTTGTAAAAGGGCGCATAATAGTGTGAATAATTTCCTGAAGTGAAACTGTAGACCAATCCTAAATGCTGATTGCGTGGTGCACGATGATCGGTTTGTTGATATACAATGCTGGTCGGTGCATGTATGATGCTGAATGTGTGTGTAGGTGTAAAATGATGGGTGTTTAAATGCACAATGGTAGGTGTATTGGTGTGTGATGGTGGCTCTATGAGAGTATGATGCTCGGTGTGGCAATTGATGGTGGGTGTATGGGTGCATATCTGTGGCTGGAGTGCATAAATGTGGCTGAGTGATTGTCTGATGGTGCATGCGTGTGTATGGGTGGTTATGTGAATATGTAGTGCTGAGTGTTCCATCATATATAATGTTGGGTGGTGGCCATATGATGGTTACTGTGTGGCTATATGATGGTGGGTAGATACATACGAAGGTGGTTGTGGTTCACATATTATGTTGATTGTGTAGATTTTAATTAGTGGGTGTCGACATATCATTATAGCTAATGATGTTTTAGATTGTGTACTTATTTTTTTTAAGTGATGTATAAAGCATTAAATGCTGCAGAGTCCCTTCAAAGTGTTGAATGGATGGGGGAGGGGCACTCAAGGGGTAAAGGAGAGGAAGGAGAAATACAAGGAACCACAGCCATACTTCAGAAGACAAGAAGGAGCAATGGGGGGAAACCAAAGCTGGAGAGACTTAGGGCACTGAGCGATGATTTGACAGGGTCTTAGAGTAGATTCTCAGGAAGGCTTGGTGGTAAGGGATGATTTTCAATTTGTTTCTGAATTTAGAGTGGTTCAACTGATGATTGAGTTCAGGGGGTAGATGGGTGAATGATGAAGATGCTCAGCTTTTTTCTTCAAAGTCTTCTTTTTGCTAAACGGTGCCATTAAAATCCTGTTGTGCAGTGAAGATCTAAGCAGGCATGAAAGCTTGAGGCTTAAGAATAGCTTCAGCACATGTTTTGGGCCCTGGAACTAATATGTTCTGTGGGTAGAGCAGAGCAACTTGTGCATTATCCTTTGTTTGATAGGCGCAAAGTGTGTTACTTTCTGTTAAAAAAAAAGGTGTGCAACATTGTAAAGACTATATGCTGTGGGTTGGAGTTAATGTTGACTTATTACAGTGGAGCAATGACACAAGGTGGAGGTAGCGCCTTGATTTGTGAGTTCTTTGTCTTTTTTACGTTTTATGGCGAACACACTGTTAAGATATTAGTCAGCCAAAACTCCCTTTCAACTATAATTTTTCAGGCACTTTGATTGATTTTTTTGTTTGTTTTTGTGATTTGGCATATGATGATGATTTTGGGGGTTAGTTAGCATCTGATGTTAATAACAAATTGGCAACAAATTGGGGCAAACAATTCACTCGCCTTTTGGAACATATTCTAAAAATGTAATGATCCTAGTATGTTATGTTATATGGCCTTGCTCCTCCCAGTGACATTTTCAAAGAATTATCATTCTAAGCATCATTCTAATTATCATTTTAAGACGTATCATGAATCCTCAAATATAAGATAATGTAAATACCTCCAATGTTGGGGACCCTCCACCCACACACATTTTCGGAGTCATTAATATCTTGGTTATTGCAGTATGAGGAGCAGGAGTCTCGTTCAGATTTTCCCTGCTGCATATTGTCGCAGGGATTGTTGTGCTGGTGGGAGGACAGCGTGAGAATGGGGCCATGTGGCCGTACAGATGTGTGAACTGCAGCGTGGTACATCTTTGTGCTACCGTGGTGGGCATTGTGTGCTGTGTAACTAAGAGGTAAACAGGTCTCCCCGTGCACAGTGATGTCACCATTCAGGTCTCTTTGGTGGCATTGATGTGGGGGAAACCTCCCTTAGAAGAGCTGTCGTGTGCTGGAAGCGCTTGGAGTATTAGGCATAACAGTGTGTCACATTATGTGGAAGAGTCTCTTCACCTATAGTCAGGTTGAAGGGAGGAGAGAAGATTCAGGGTACAGCAGAAAATCCAATGCACCATAGATGTAGGGGCGTACCCACTCACAAAACTGAGGCTAATCCATCGTGATACCCTCTTAGCATGTAATATCCGTGTTGGGCTGTTAGATGGCTTCATTCCTCCCCTGCTTGGAGTCGCTTATCTGCGAGTGTCATAATGCACATATTAAAAGTGGTTGCGACCTGCGAGTCCTACATATATTTTGAGGGGCATATTTACAAGCCCCTTGCGCCACTTTGCGCCGCCGTTGCGTCACGCATGTGACGCAGCGGCGACGCAAACCATGCGCCGCGTTGCGCTATATTTACAACGTGACGCATCTAGGGAAATGCGTCACATAGTAAACCCCTGCGCCACATGAAACCTGCATCAGGTTTCATGTGGGCATACCGGCGCAGGGGGCGTTCCGGCGCAGGAATGCCTCGGAAAAGTGACGTAGTGAAATCTACAAGATTTCACGCAGTCACTTTTCCGGCAGCTGGTGCGTCAAATCCTTACGCCTGCTTCAAGCAGGCGTAAGGATTGACGCACCATGTTAGGGATAGGGAAGGTTGGAACAGTGCTGGAGTTGCGTCGCGCTTGCGACACAACTTCAGCACTGCGCCAACCTTCCGCCGGCAGATGCGTCACGCATCTGCTTATCCTTGCGCCACGATGCGCCGCATTGTAAATGCGGCGCATCGGACGTGGCGCAAGGGTAAACTGCTGATATGCAGGGATGCGCCAGGGAACGTAAATATGCCCCTGAGTCTTTAGTACGACAGATAAGTTAGTTAATGCTATATGTTGATCCAGCACGAGCCTTCGGGTTCTGGTGGGTCACTGTCCTGTTCCCGCCATCCAATCACAACGACTTTGTCTCCTCAGTTGGTGCAGAACACTTGCCATGTCCCACTCATTCCACTTTTGAAATTGAATAAGGACATTCATTTGCACCTTTCCGTACAATTACATGAAATAGGAGTACATTTTTGCTACTTTTCTTCCCAGCAAAATAAATGAAATGGCGCCCCCACGGTTCCTTCCTTCCACGAAGTGCTATAATCATCAGCAAGCGGCCGTAAGCCGCCGTAGAGCTGGAGCAGCAGGCATCGAGACTAATGGGCTGGAAGGCACATTCGGTTCTCCGCAGTTCTTTCCTGGTATTTCTTCAGAAGGGATATTCTTTCAGACATTTATCATACCCATAGCCACAAGCATATACACTTGCTGCACAGCTGCGCGGCGAGATCTAAGAAATGAGTTTGTGCTGGTGACTGAAGTGTATGAAGAGCCCCCCTCAGGTCTCCATTATTCCGCAGAGAGCATTTCATGAAACGGGTCTCTGTGCAAATAACCCTGCGGTTTAATAAAAGTAAGAGAGGGCGACACAAATGTATGGCGTCTGCTGTCTGATCTCTGTTTATGTTGCACATTTTTGGGAAAATAAAATGCCTATAGATGATTGAGGGTGGTCTGCACGCTCCCCGGATAAACACCACCTTCGGAATTGTAAATAAGGCTCCGGTGTCTGTAATGTTTATCGATGCATTGCAGAACAACGATGAATGGAATTTAACAGGAGCGTCACGTATACAGACGCACTAGGAGCAATAGAGATAAAGAAATTACTGTCAGATGTACGAGCTGTGGCGTAGCAGAATGCTCCCCTTCTCTAGGTTTGAAAGGAAGACATTACGGCGTAAATTGGGGTGCTGTTACCCCTTTAGCCCTCATCTCCGGTCCCACTGCACTTGCCGCATCACTGAAAGGAACGTCCCTGCAGTTTAAGCCTGGGCAGTGTGATGTCGGCGATGATTTGTGATGATCACCGCATGCGGACGTGGGGGAGACCAAGAGATACAGGTCTGTGGAGGTGTCGCCCGATCTCCCCCTCTTCTACTATAGTGTTCCACACTACATCCCTCCTTGACCCTCAACCGAAACACAAACATTCAAAAAAACGTAGGGGCATATCTACAACAACTTGCGATAAATATCGCTAACCGCGCTTAGCGCGGTTTTATTTATCGCCGGCTATCGCTGGATTTTATCGCCCGGTTATCGCGTTATTAACAACGCTTATCACCAGGGCGATAAAAAATCCAGCGATAGCGGCGTTTTGGGGGGATATCGCTGGAAATCCAGCGATATGACAACAGAGTTAGGGAAATCCTTCTAGATACGCCATGGTGGACTTAGCCTGACGATCCACCTCCCATTAAGGAGATGGCTAAGTCAGGATTTTAGGAGGTGTTAGAATCTGGCGAAAAGCGCGCTTAGCGTAACTTTTTACATCGTTAAGAGGTTGTGGGGCCGCATTGTTAATATCGCGATGTTCAGTTAGCGACCTTTTCCGTGATGTTTCCAGACGGAACGCCTACTTTGCATCTCATTAGCGATGTATATCGCTAAGATGCGTAGCATCACTGAAATGGCTGCTAACATGCGCTAATGCATGTTAGCGCCGCATTGTTAATAGGGCGATGGGATTTTCGCCGCTTTAGCGGCAAAAAGTGCAGCTAAAGCAGCGATAATGCCCTTGATAATATGCCCCGTATTTTACTAATTAACTCCGTAACTTGGATACATGAACTGAAAGGTCCAACAGAAACAGCTGGTTCACACCATGCAGTCTTTGAGTCGGATGGACGGTACCGGATTATGTCACAGGTGACACTTCATGCAGTCACTCCCGTCTCTGTGGTCTTGATGACGGGTGATGGACTCGTGAGCGATGACAGGGGTTACTGTTGTCATTGAGAGGGGACCAGGTGACGGGTCTTCGCCTGGGTCAGCTGGGCCCAGATCACTGCCACCTCCTGGCGAGCTTACGTTTGGCCTTGGGGATGTCTCTCTGGTACAGCGGGGTGTTGGCTTATTCGCTTCGCGGTTGTCATGGATCACCTCATTGTCCCCTTTGGCAGGTTTAAAGAATGAGATATGCGAGTAATTTCTTCATTGTCTCGCGGGGTGGTGATCATCGTGCTTGCTGTCGCGTTATGACTCATCGTGGTGTTCAAAAGGGAGCCTGATTTGCTGCCTGGGTGTTTGCCTTTCACAAACACCCTATTGCCTGGGCAGAGGTTCGACAGCTGAGCTCCACAGCAGACACTTACCTTGGGGTTGGTGTTCCTTCTTCTCTGCAGCGTTCGAGTATCGTCAATGGGGGTGGCGGGGGGGCGCCCACTTCATGTGATGCCGAATGGTGTCAGTTATTACACGCCCCATGCTAACTTGCCACGGGGCTTGTCTGGTTGTTGAATGCAGGGTTTAACAATATTTCCACAGGAATGCATAGACCTCCCATTCCAATGATTGGTGGTTCACATACTAATCACTTGATTCAGAGAGCACATGAAGCACGCAACCTCCCCATTGGTTTGAGGTCAGATGGTTTGCTGTAAAATCCTGGCTTTAGAACGGCTGGCCATTGTCAGTTTGGGGCTCTCGTATGAGCCCATGTGTGGCTCTCATCTTCTCCAGCTTGGGGATGACTTCAGTTGTAGCTTGAGATTTACCAGCTCCACTTCAGGGTGTTTGGTGTAGTCATCGATTAAGACTAGGGTGTGTCGCCCGTCCGGAAGTCACCGAAAATCCAGGCTGCTGCATATCCTTGGTTGCTGGGGGCCTCGCTCAGTGATTATTGGGGGATGGGAAAAGACACACAATTGATGGACGGAATGCAGAACAAATCAAAACATTCACCCCCAGTCAAGAGATCTGGGTTAAATCCATCATTCTTTTGCTCACCATGCCACCCCAGTTTAGACCTGGCCATATGCAAATCAGTCTTGACCCTGTGCCTCATGGGAACAGTCCAGCCCGAACTGCCAAGCCAGGTCCTCCCTGGACCGGAAACAAGCATCCTAGGACCGGTTTCTGGGTTTCACCCTCTTCAGCCAGGATAGCTTGATTCCAGTGGCACAGTGAGCCCAGGACCCACGTCTGGGCATACCTGGCGCACTTAGGGCGAGAAAGCAAAAGACACACAATTGATGGACGGAATGCAGTACAAATCAAAACATTCACCCCCAGTCAAGAGATCTGGGTTAAATCCATCATTCTTTTGCTCACCATGCCACCCCAGTTTAGACCTGGCCATATGCAAATCAGTCTTGACCCTGTGCCTCATGGGAACAGTCCAGCCCGAACTGCCAAGCCAGGTCCTCCCTGGACCGGAAACAAGCATCCTAAGACCGGTTTCGGGTTTCACCCCTCTTCAGCCAGGATAGCTTCATTCCAGTGGCACAGTGAGCCCAGGACCCACGTCTGGGCATACCTGGCGCACTTAGGGCGAGAAAGCAAAGACACACAATTGATGGACGGAATGCAGAACAAATCAAAACATTCACCCCCAGTCAAGAGATCTGGGTTAAATCCATCATTCTTTTGCTCACCATGCCACCCCAGTTTAGACCTGGCCATATGCAAATCAGTCTTGACCCTGTGCCTCATGGGAACAGTCCAGCCCGAACTGCCAAGCCAGGTCCTCCTGGACCGGAAACAAGCATCCTATGACCGGTTTCGGGGTTTCACCCCTCTTCAGCGAGGATAGCTTGATTCCAGTGGCACAGTGAGCCCAGGACCCACGTCTGGGCATACCTGGCGCACTTAGGCGAGAAAGCAAAAGACACACAATTGATGGACGGAATGCAGAACAAATCAAAACATTCACCCCCAGTCAAGAGATCTGGGTTAAATCCATCATTCTTTTGCTCACCATGCCACCCCAGTTTAGACCTGGCCATATGCAAATCAGTCTTGACCCTGTGCCTCATGGGAACAGTCCAGCCCGAACTGCCAAGCCAGGTCCTCCTGGACCGGAAACAAGCATCCTAGGACCGGTTTCGGGGTTTCACCCTCTTCAGCCAGGATAGCTTGATTCCAGTGGCACAGTGAGCCCAGGACCCACGTCTGGGCATACCTGGCGCACTTAGGGCGAGAAAGCAAAAGACACACAATTGATGGACGGAATGCAGAACAAATCAAAACATTCACCCCCAGTCAAGAGATCTGGGTTAAATCCATCATTCTTTTGCTCACCATGCCACCCCAGTTTAGACCTGGCCATAGGCAAATCAGTCTTGACCCTGTGCCTCATGGGAACAGTCCAGCCCGAACTGCCAAGCCAGGTCCTCCCTGGACCGGAAACAAGCATCCTAGGACCGGTTTCGGGTTTCACCCCTCTTCAGCCAGGATAGCTTGATTCCAGTGGCACAGTGAGCCCAGGACCCACGTCTGGGCATACCTGGCGCACTTAGGGCGAGAAAGCAAAAGACACACAATTGATGGACGGAATGAAGAACAAATCAAAACATTCACCCCCAGTCAAGAGATCTGGGTTAAATCCATCATTCTTTTGCTCACCATGCCACCCCAGTTTAGACCTGGCCATATGCAAATCAGTCTTGACCCTGTGCCTCATGGGAACAGTCCAGCCCAAACTGCCAAGCCAGGTCCTCCCTGGACCGGAAACAAGCATCCTAGGACCGGTTTAGGGTTTCACCCTCTTCAGCCAGGATAGCTTGATTCCAGTGGCACAGTGAGCCCAGGACCCACGTCTGGGCATACCTGGCGCACTTAGGGCGAGAAAGCAAAAGACACACAATTGATGGACGGAATGCAGAACAAATCAAAACATTCACCCCCAGTCAAGAGATCTGGGTTAAATTCATCATTCTTTTGCTCACCATGCCACCCCAGTTTAGACCTGGCCATATGCAAATCAGTCTTGACCCTGTGCCTCATGGGAACAGTCCAGCCCGAACTGCCAAGCCATGTCTTCCCTGGACCAGAAACAAGCATCCTGGGACCGGTTTCGGGCTAACAGCCCTCATCAGCCAGGTTAGCTTAAATTCAATGGCAAAGTGAGCAAGGGACCCACGTCTGGGCATACCCTGCCAACTTTACCTTTATTTTGCCTCTTTTTGCTTGTTCCTCGCCTTTGTTTTGCCCTTTTGCTGCTCATTTGTGACCTATATTCTGCCTCTTTCCGCTCGTTACTGACCTCTATTTTGCTTTTCTGCTCATTGATGACCTTTATTCTGCCTCTTTCTGCTCCTTTCTGACCTTTATTCTGCCTTGGCAGTTCGGGCTGGACTGTTCCCATGAGGCACAGGGTCAGACTGATTTGCATATGGCCATGTCTGAACTGGGGTGGTGGAGTGAGCTAAAGAATGATGATGGATTAAACCCAGATCAGTTGACTGGGGGTGAGTGTTTGATTTGCTCTAGCGCTCCGTCCATCATCCCCTTTGGTATCGCTTTGTTCGCCCTAAGTTGGCAGGGTATGCCCAGACGTGGGTCCCTTGCTCACTTTGCCACTGGATTCAAGATAGCCTGGCTGATGAGGGTTATGAACCCGAAACCGGTCCCAGGATGCTTGTTTCCGGTCCAGGGAAGACATGGCTTGGCAGTTCGGGCTGGACTGTTCCCATGAGGCACAGGGTCAGACTGATTTGCATATGGCCATGTCTGAACTGGGGTGGTGGAGTGAGCTAAAGAATGATGATGGATTAAACCCAGATCAGTTGACTGGGGGTGAGTGTTTGATTTGCTCTAGCGCTCCGTCCATCATCCCCTTTGGTATCGCTTTGTTCGCCCTAAGTTGGCAGGGTATGCCCAGACGTGGGTCCCTTGCTCACTTTGCCACTGGATTCAAGATAGCCTGGCTGATGAGGGTTATGAACCCGAAACCGGTCCCAGGATGCTTGTTTCCGGTCCAGGGAAGACATGGCTTGGCAGTTCGGGCTGGACTGTTCCCATGAGGCACAGGGTCAGACTGATTTGCATATGGCCATGTCTGAACTGGGGTGGTGGAGTGAGCTAAAGAATGATGATGGATTAAACCCAGATCAGTTGACTGGGGGTGAGTGTTTGATTTGCTCTAGCGCTCCGTCCATCATCCCCTTTGAGTATCGCTTTGTTCGCCCTAAGTTGGCAGGGTATGCCCAGACGTGGGTCCCTTGCTCACTTTGCCACTGGATTCAAGATAGCCTGGCTGATGAGGGTTATGAACCCGAAACCGGTCCCAGGATGCTTGTTTCCGGTCCAGGGAAGACATGGCTTGGCAGTTCGGGCTGGACTGTTCCCATGAGGCACAGGGTCAGACTGATTTGCATATGGCCATGTCTGAACTGGGGTGGTGGAGTGAGCTAAAGAATGATGATGGATTAAACCCAGATCAGTTGACTGGGGGTGAGTGTTTGATTTGCTCTAGCCCTCCGTCCATCATCCCCTTTGGTATCGCTTTGTTCGCCCTAAGTTGGCAGGGTATGCCCAGACGTGGGTCCCTTGCTCACTTTGCCACTGGATTCAAGATAGCCTGGCTGATGAGGGTTATGAACCCGAAACCGGTCCCAGGATGCTTGTTTCCGGTCCAGGGAAGACATGGCTTGGCAGTTCGGGCTGGACTGTTCCCATGAGGGACAGGGTCAGACTGATTTGCATGTGGCCATGTCTGAACTGGGGTGGTGGAGTGAGCTAAAGAATGATGATGGATTAAACCCAGATCAGTTGACTGGGGGTAAGTGTTTGATTTGCTCTAGCGCTCCGTCCATCATCCCCTTTGGTATCGCTTTGTTCGCCCTAAGTTGGCAGGGTATGCCCAGACGTGGGTCCCTTGCTCACTTTGCCACTGGATTCAAGATAGCCTGGCTGATGAGGGTTATGAACCCGAAACCGGTCCCAGGATGCTTGTTTCCGAGTCCAGGAAGACATGGCTTGGCAGTTCGGGCTGGACTGTTCCCATGAGGGACAGGGTCAGACTGATTTGCATATGGCCATGTCTGAACTGGGAGTGGTGGAGTGAGCTAAAGAATGATGATGGATTAAACCCAGATCAGTTGACTGGGGGTGAGTGTTTGATTTGCTCTAGCGCTCTGTCCATCATCCCCTTTGGTATCGCTTTGTTCAGCCCTAAGTTGGCAGGGTATGTCCAGACGTGGGTCCCTTGCTCACTTTGCCACTGGATTCAAGATAGCCTGGCTGATGAGGGTTATGAACCCGAAACCGGTCCCAGGATGCTTGTTTCCGGTCCAGGGAAGACATGGCTTGGCAGTTCGGGCTGGACTGTTCCCATGAGGCACAGGGTCAGACTGATTTGCATATGGCCATGTCTGAATTGGGGTGGTGGAGTGAGCTAAAGAATGATGATGGATTAAACCCAGATCAGTTGACTGGGGGTGAGTGTTTGATTTGCTCTAGCGCTCCGTCCATCATCCCTTTGGTTATCGCTTTGTTCGCCCTAAGTTGGCAGGGTATGCCCAGACGTGGGTCCCTTGCTCACTTTGCCACTGGATTCAAGATAGCCTGGCTGATGAGGGTTATGAACCCGAAACCGGTCCCCAGGATGCTTGTTTCCGGTCCAGGAAGACATGGCTTGGCAGTTCGGGCTGGACTGTTCCCATGAGGCACAGGGTCAGACTGATTTGCATATGGCCAAGTCTGAACTGGGGTAGTGGAGTGAGCTAAAGAATGATTATGGATTAAACCCAGATCAGTTGACTGGGGGTGAGTGTTTGATTTGCTCTAGCGCTCCGTCCATCATCCCCTTTGGTATCGCTTTGTTCGCCCTAAGTTGGCAGGGTATGACCAGACGTGGGTCCCTTGCTCACTTTGCCACTGGATTCAAGATAGCCTGGCTGATGAGGGTTATGAACCCGAAACCGGTCCCAGGATGCTTGTTTCCTGTCCAGGGAAGACATGGCTTGGCAGTTCGGGCTGGACTGTTCCCATGAGGCACAGGGTCAGACTGATTTGCATATGGCCATGTCTGAACTGGGAGTGGTGGAGTGAGCTAAAGAATGATGATGGATTAAACCCAGATCAGTTGACTGGGGGTGAGTGTTTGATTTGCTCTAGCGCTCCGTCCATCATCCCCTTTGGTATCGCTTTGTTCGCCCTAAGTTGGCAGGGTATGCCCAGACGTGGGTCCCTTGCTCACTTTGCCACTGGATTCAAGATAGCCTGGCTGATGAGGGTTATGAACCCGAAACCGGTCCCAGGATGCTTGTTTCCGGTCCAGGGAAGACATGGCTTGGCAGTTCGGGCTGGACTGTTCCCATGAGGCACAGGGTCAGACTGATTTGCATATGGCCATGTCTGAACTGCGATGGTGGAGTGAGCTAAAGAATGATGATGGATTAAACCCAGATCAGTTGACTGGGGTGAGTGTTTGATTTGCTCTAGCGCTCCGTCCATCATCCCCTTTGGTATCGCTTTGTTCACCCTAAGTTGGCAGGGTATGCCCAGACGTGGGTCCCTTGCTCACTTTGCCACTGGATTCAAGATAGCCTGGCTGATGAGGGTTATGAACCCGAAACCGGTCCCAGGATGCTTGTTTCCGGTCCAGGGAAGGCATGGCTTGGCAGTTCGGGCTGGACTGTTCCCATGAGGCACAGGGTCAGACTGATTTGCATATGGCCATGTCTGAACTGGGGTGGTGGAGTGAGCTAAAGAATGATGATGGATTAAACCCAGATCAGTTGACTGGGGGTGAGTGTTTGATTTGCTCTAGCGCTCCGTCCATCATCCCCTTTGAGTATCGCTTTGTTCGCCCTAAGTTGGCAGGGTATGCCCAGACGTGGGTCCCTTGCTCACTTTGCCACTGGATTCAAGATAGCCTGGCTGATGAGGGTTATGAACCCGAAACCGGTCCAGGGAAGACATGGCTTGGCAGTTCGGGCTGGACTGTTCCCATGAGGCACAGGGTCAGACTGATTTGCATATGGCCATGTCTGAACTGGGGTGGTGGAGTGAGCTAAAGAATGATGATGGATTAAACCCAGATCAGTTGACTGGGGGTGAGTGTTTGATTTGCTCCTAGCGCTCCGTCCCTCATCCCCTTTGGTATCGCTTTGTTCGCCCTAAGTTGGCAGGGTATGCCCAGACGTGGGTCCCTTGCTCACTTTGCCACTGGATTCAAGATAGCCTGGCTGATGAGGGTTATGAACCCGAAACCGGTCCCAGGATGCTTGTTTCCGGTCCAGGGAAGACATGGCTTGGCAGTTCGGGCTGGACTGTTCCCATGAGGCACAGGGTCAGACTGATTTGCATATGGCCATGTCTGAACTGGGGTGGTGGAGTGAGCTAAAGAATGATGATGGATTAAACCCAGATCAGTTGACTGGGGGTGAGTGTTTGATTTGCTCTAGCGCTCCGTCCATCATCCCCTTTGGTATCGCTTTGTTCGCCCTAAGTTGGCAGGGTATGCCCAGACGTGGGTCCCTTGCTCACTTTGCCACTGGATTCAAGATAGCCTGGCTGATGAGGGTTATGAACCCGAAACCGGTCCCAGGATGCTTGTTTCCGGTCCAGGAAGACATGGCTTGGCAGTTCGGGCTGGACTGTTCCCATGAGGCACAGGGTCAGACTGATTTGCATATGGCCATGTCTGAATTGGGGTGGTGGAGTGAGCTAAAGAATGATGATGGATTAAACCCAGATCAGTTGACTGGGGGTGAGTGTTTGATTTGCTCTAGCGCTCCGTCCATCATCCCCTTTGGTATCGCTTTGTTCGCCCTAAGTTGGCAGGGTATGCCCAGACGTGGGTCCCTTGCTCACTTTGCCACTGGATTCAAGATAGCCTGGCTGATGAGGGTTATGAACCCGAAACCGGTCCCAGGATGCTTGTTTCCGGTCCAGGGAAGACATGGCTTGGCAGTTCGGGCTGGACTGTTCCCATGAGGCACAGGGTCAGACTGATTTGCATATGGCCATGTCTGAACTGGGGTGGTGGAGTGAGCTAAAGAATGATGATGGATTAAACCCAGATCAGTTGACTGGGGGTGAGTGTTTGATTTGCTCTAGCGCTCCGTCCATCATCCCCTTTGGTATCGCTTTGTTCGCCCTAAGTTGGCAGGGTATGCCCAGACGTGGGTCCCTTGCTCACTTTGCCACTGGATTCAAGATAGCCTGGCTGATGAGGGTTATGAACCCGAAACCGGTCCCAGGATGCTTGTTTCCGGTCCAGGGAAGACATGGCTTGGCAGTTCGGGCTGGACTGTTCCCATGAGGCACAGGGTCAGACTGATTTGCATATGTCCATGTCTGAACTGGGGGTGGTGGAATGAGCTAAAGAATGATGATGGATTAAACCCAGATCAGTTGACTGGGGGTGAGTGTTTGATTTGCTCTAGCGCTCCGTCCATCATCCCCTTTGGTATCGCTTTGTTCGCCCTAAGTTGGCAGGGTATGCCCAGACGTGGGTCCCTTGCTCACTTTGCCACTGGATTCAAGATAGCCTGGCTGATGAGGGTTATGAACCCGAAACCGGTCCCAGGATGCTTGTTTCCGGTCCAGGTAAGACATGGCTTGGCAGTTCGGGCTGGACTGTTCCCATGAGGCACAGGGTCAGACTGATTTGCATATGGCCATGTCTGAACTGGGGTGGTGGAGTGAGCTAAAGAATGATGATGGATTAAACCCAGATCAGTTGACTGGGGGTGAGTGTTTGATTTGCTCTAGCGCTCCATCCATCATCCCCTTTGGTATCGCTTTGTTCGCCCTAAGTTGGCAGGGTATGCCCAGACGTGGGTCCCTTGCTCACTTTGCCACTGGATTCAAGATAGCCTGGCTGATGAGGGTTATGAACCCGAAACCGGTCCCAGGATGCTTGTTTCCGGTCCAGGGAAGACATATCTTGGCAGTTCGGGCTGGACTGTTCCCATGAGGCACAGGGTCAGACTGATTTGCATATGGCCATGTCTGAACTGGGGTGGTGGAGTGAGCTAAAGAATGATGATGGATTAAACCCAGATCAGTTGACTGGGGTGAGTGTTTGATTTGCTCTAGCGCTCCGTCCATCATCCCCTTTGGTATCGCTTTGTTCACCCTAAGTTGGCAGGGTATGCCCAGACGTGGGTCCCTTGCTCACTTTGCCACTGGATTCAAGATAGCCTGGCTGATGAGGGTTATGAACCCGAAACCGGTCCCAGGATGCTTGTTTCCGGTCCAGGAAGGCATGGCTTGGCAGTTCGGGCTGGACTGTTCCCATGAGGCACAGGGTCAGACTGATTTGCATATGGCCATGTCTGAACTGGGGTGGTGGAGTGAGCTAAAGAATGATGATGGATTAAACCCAGATCAGTTGACTGGGGGTGAGTGTTTGATTTGCTCTAGCGCTCCGTCCATCATCCCCTTTGGTATCGCTTTGTTCGCCCTAAGTTGGCAGGGTATGCCCAGACGTGGGTCCCTTGCTCACTTTGCCACTGGATTCAAGATAGCCTGGCTGATGAGGGTTATGAACCCGAAACCGGTCCAGGGAAGACATGGCTTGGCAGTTCGGGCTGGACTGTTCCCATGAGGCACAGGGTCAGACTGATTTGCATATGGCCATGTCTGAACTGGGGTGGTGGAGTGAGCTAAAGAATGATGATGGATTAAACCCAGATCAGTTGACTGGGGGTGAGTGTTTGATTTGCTCTAGCGCTCCGTCCCTCATCCCCTTTGGTATCGCTTTGTTCGCCCTAAGTTGGCAGGGTATGCCCAGACGTGGGTCCCTTGCTCACTTTGCCACTGGATTCAAGATAGCCTGGCTGATGAGGGTTATGAACCCGAAACCGGTCCCAGGATGCTTGTTTCCGGTCCAGGGAAGACATGGCTTGGCAGTTCGGGCTGGACTGTTCCCATGAGGCACAGGGTCAGACTGATTTGCATATGGCCATGTCTGAACTGGGGTGGTGGAGTGAGCTAAAGAATGATGATGGATTAAACCCAGATCAGTTGACTGGGGGTGAGTGTTTGATTTGCTCTAGCGCTCCGTCCATCATCCCCTTTGGTATCGCTTTGTTCGCCCTAAGTTGGCAGGGTATGCCCAGACGTGGGTCCCTTGCTCACTTTGCCACTGGATTCAAGATAGCCTGGCTGATGAGGGTTATGAACCCGAAACCGGTCCCAGGATGCTTGTTTCCGGTCCAGGGAAGACATGGCTTGGCAGTTCGGGCTGGACTGTTCCCATGAGGCACAGGGTCAGACTGATTTGCATATGGCCATGTCTGAATTGGGGTGGTGGAGTGAGCTAAAGAATGATGATGGATTAAACCCAGATCAGTTGACTGGGGGTGAGTGTTTGATTTGCTCTAGCGCTCCGTCCATCATCCCCTTTGGTATCGCTTTGTTCGCCCTAAGTTGGCAGGGTATGCCCAGACGTGGGTCCCTTGCTCACTTTGCCACTGGATTCAAGATAGCCTGGCTGATGAGGGTTATGAACCCGAGACCGGTCCCAGGATGCTTGTTTCCGGTCCAGGGAAGACATGGCTTGGCAGTTCGGGCTGGACTGTTCCCATGAGGCACAGGGTCAGACTGATTTGCATATGGCCATGTCTGAACTGGGGTGGTGGAGTGAGCTAAAGAATGATGATGGATTAAACCCAGATCAGTTGACTGGGGGTGAGTGTTTGATTTGCTCTAGCGCTCCGTCCATCATCCCCTTTGGTATCGCTTTGTTCGCCCTAAGTTGGCAGGGTATGCCCAGACGTGGGTCCCTTGCTCACTTTGCCACTGGATTCAAGATAGCCTGGCTGATGAGGGTTATGAACCCGAAACCGGTCCCAGGATGCTTGTTTCCGGTCCAGGGAAGACATGGCTTGGCAGTTCGGGCTGGACTGTTCCCATGAGGCACAGGGTCAGACTGATTTGCATATGGCCATGTCTGAACTGGGAGTGGTGGAATGAGCTAAAGAATGATGATGGATTAAACCCAGATCAGTTGACTGGGGGTGAGTGTTTGATTTGCTCTAGCGCTCCGTCCATCATCCCCTTTGGTATCGCTTTGTTCGCCCTAAGTTGGCAGGGTATGCCCAGACGTGGGTCCCTTGCTCACTTTGCCACTGGATTCAAGATAGCCTGGCTGATGAGGGTTATGAACCCGAAACCGGTCCCAGGATGCTTGTTTCCGGTCCAGGTAAGACATGGCTTGGCAGTTCGGGCTGGACTGTTCCCATGAGGCACAGGGTCAGACTGATTTGCATATGGCCATGTCTGAACTGGGGTGGTGGAGTGAGCTAAAGAATGATGATGGATTAAACCCAGATCAGTTGACTGGGGGTGAGTGTTTGATTTGCTCTAGCGCTCCATCCATCATCCCCTTTGAGTATCGCTTTGTTCGCCCTAAGTTGGCAGGGTATGCCCAGACGTGGGTCCCTTGCTCACTTTGCCACTGGATTCAAGATAGCCTGGCTGATGAGGGTTATGAACCCGAAGCCGGTCCCAGGATGCTTGTTTCCGGTCCAGGGAAGACATGGCTTGGCAGTTCGGGCTGGACTGTTCCCATGAGGCACAGGGTCAGACTGATTTGCATATGGCCATGTCTGAACTGGGGTGGTGGAGTGAGCTAAAGAATGATGATGGATTAAACCCAGATCAGTTGACTGGGGGTGAGTGTTTGATTTGCTCTAGCGCTCCGTCCATCATCCCCTTTGGTATCGCTTTGTTCGCCCTAAGTTGGCAGGGTATGCCCAGACGTGGGTCCCTTGCTCACTTTGCCACTGGATTCAAGATAGCCTGGCTGATGAGGGTTATGAACCCGAAGCCGGTCCCAGGATGCTTGTTTCCGGTCCAGGGAAGACATGGCTTGGCAGTTCGGGCTGGACTGTTCCCATGAGGCACAGGGTCAGACTGATTTGCATATGGCCATGTCTGAACTGGGGTGGTGGAGTGAGCTAAAGAATGATGATGGATTAAACCCAGATCAGTTGACTGGGGGTGAGTGTTTGATTTGCTCTAGCCCTCCGTCCATCATCCCCTTTGGTATCGCTTTGTTCGCCCTAAGTTGGCAGGGTATGCCCAGACGTGGGTCCCTTGCTCACTTTGCCACTGGATTCAAGATAGCCTGGCTGATGAGGTTATGAACCCGAAACCGGTCCCAGGATGCTTGTTTCCGGTCCAGGAAGACATGGCTTGGCAGTTCGGGCTGGACTGTTCCCATGAGGGACAGGGTCAGACTGATTTGCATATGGCCATGTCTGAACTGGGGTGGTGGGTGAGCTAAAGAATGATGATGGATTAAACCCAGATCAGTTGACTGGTGGTGAGTGTTTGATTTGCTCTAGCGCTCCGTCCATCATCCCCTTTGGTATCGCTTTGTTCGCCCTAAGTTGGCAGGGGTATGCCCAGGCGTGGGTCCCTTGCTCACTTTGCCACTGGATTCAAGATAGCCTGGCTGATGAGGGTTATGAACCCGAAACCGGTCCCCAGGATGCTTGTTTCCGGTCCAGGAAGACATGGCTTGGCAGTTCGGGCTGGACTGTTCCCATGAGGGACAGGGTCAGACTGATTTGCATATGGCCATGTCTGAACTGGGGTGGTGGAGTGAGCTAAAGAATGATGATGGATTAAACCCAGATCAGTTGACTGGGGGTGAGTGTTTGATTTGCTCTAGCGCTCTGTCCATCATCCCCTTTGGATATCGCTTTGTTCGCCCTAAGTTGGCAGGGTATGTCCAGGCGTGGGTCCCTTGCTCACTTTGCCACTGGATTCAAGATAGCCTGGCTGATGAGGGTTATGAACCCGAAACCGGTCCCAGGATGCTTGTTTCCAGTCCAGGGAAGACATGGCTTGGCAGTTCGGGCTGGACTGTTCCCATGAGGCACAGGGTCAGACTGATTTGCATATGGCCATGTCTGAATTGGGGTGGTGGAGTGAGCTAAAGAATGATGATGGATTAAACCCAGATCAGTTGACTGGGGGTGAGTGTTTGATTTGCTCTAGCGCTCCGTCCATCATCCCCTTTGAGTATCGCTTTGTTCGCCCTAAGTTGGCAGGGTATGCCCAGACGTGGGTCCCTTGCTCACTTTGCCACTGGATTCAAGATAGCCTGGCTGATGAGGGTTATGAACCCGAAACCGGTCCCAGGATGCTTGTTTCCGGTCCAGGAAGACATGGCTTGGCAGTTCGGGCTGGACTGTTCCCATGAGGCACAGGGTCAGACTGATTTGCATATGGCCAAGTCTGAACTGGGAGTAGTGGAGTGAGCTAAAGAATGATTATGGATTAAACCCAGATCAGTTGACTGGGGGTGAGTGTTTGATTTGCTCTAGCGCTCCGTCCATCATCCCCTTTGGTATCGCTTTGTTCGCCCTAAGTTGGCAGGGTATGACCAGGCGTGGGTCCCTTGCTCACTTTGCCACTGGATTCAAGATAGCCTGGCTGATGAGGGTTATGAACCCGAAACCGGTCCCAGGATGCTTGTTTCCTGTCCAGGAAGACATGGCTTGGCAGTTCGGGCTGGACTGTTCCCATGAGGCACAGGGTCAGACTGATTTGCATATGGCCATGTCTGAACTGGGGTGGTGGAGTGAGCTAAAGAATGATGATGGATTAAACCCAGATCAGTTGACTGGGGGTGAGTGTTTGATTTGCTCTAGCGCTCCGTCCATCATCCCCTTTGGTATCGCTTTGTTCGCCCTAAGTTGGCAGGGTATGCCCAGACGTGGGTCCCTTGCTCACTTTGCCACTGGATTCAAGATAGCCTGGCTGATGAGGGTTATGAACCCGAAACCGGTCCCAGGATGCTTGTTTCCGGTCCAGGAAGACATGGCTTGGCAGTTCGGGCTGGACTGTTCCCATGAGGCACAGGGTCAGACTGATTTGCATATGGCCATGTCTGAACTGGGAGTGGTGGAGTGAGCTAAAGAATGATGATGGATTAAACCCAGATCAGTTGACTGGGGTGAGTGTTTGATTTGCTCTAGCGCTCCGTCCATCATCCCCTTTGGTATCGCTTTGTTCGCCCTAAGTTGGCAGGGTATGCCCAGACGTGGGTCCCTTGCTCACTTTGCCACTGGATTCAAGATAGCCTGGCTGATGAGGGTTATGAACCCGAAACCGGTCCCAGGATGCTTGTTTCCGGTCCAGGGAAGGCATGGCTTGGCAGTTCGGGCTGGACTGTTCCCATGAGGCACAGGGTCAGACTGATTTGCATATGGCCATGTCTGAACTGGGGGTGGTGGAGTGAGCTAAAGAATGATGATGGATTAAACCCAGATCAGTTGACTGGGGGTGAGTGTTTGATTTGCTCTAGCGCTCCGTCCATCATCCCCTTTGGTATCGCTTTGTTCGCCCTAAGTTGGCAGGGTATGCCCAGACGTGGGTCCCTTGCTCACTTTGCCACTGGATTCAAGATAGCCTGGCTGATGAGGGTTATGAACCCGAAACCGGTCCAGGAAGACATGGCTTGGCAGTTCGGGCTGGACTGTTCCCATGAGGCACAGGGTCAGACTGATTTGCATATGGCCATGTCTGAACTGGGGTGGTGGAGTGAGCTAAAGAATGATGATGGATTAAACCCAGATCAGTTGACTGGGGGTGAGTGTTTGATTTGCTCTAGCGCTCCGTCCATCATCCCCTTTGGTATCGCTTTGTTCGCCCTAAGTTGGCAGGGTATGCCCAGACGTGGGTCCCTTGCTCACTTTGCCACTGGATTCAAGATAGCCTGGCTGATGAGGGTTATGAACCCGAAACCGGTCCCAGGATGCTTGTTTCCGGTCCAGGAAGACATGGCTTGGCAGTTCGGGCTGGACTGTTCCCATGAGGCACAGGGTCAGACTGATTTGCATATGGCCATGTCTGAACTGGGGTGGTGGAGTGAGCTAAAGAATGATGATGGATTAAACCCAGATCAGTTGACTGGGGGTGAGTGTTTGATTTGCTCTAGCGCTCCGTCCATCATCCCCTTTGGTATCAGCTTTGTTCGCCCTAAGTTGGCAGGGTATGCCCAGACGTGGGTCCCTTGCTCACTTTGCCACTGGATTCAAGATAGCCTGGCTGATGAGGGTTATGAACCCGAAACCGGTCCCAGGATGCTTGTTTCCGGTCCAGGGAAGACATGGCTTGGCAGTTCGGGCTGGACTGTTCCCATGAGGCACAGGGTCAGACTGATTTGCATATGGCCATGTCTGAATTGGGGTGGTGGAGTGAGCTAAAGAATGATGATGGATTAAACCCAGATCAGTTGACTGGGGGTGAGTGTTTGATTTGCTCTAGCGCTCCGTCCATCATCCCCTTTGGTATCGCTTTGTTCGCCCTAAGTTGGCAGGGTATGCCCAGACGTGGGTCCCTTGCTCACTTTGCCACTGGATTCAAGATAGCCTGGCTGATGAGGGTTATGAACCCGAAACCGGTCCCAGGATGCTTGTTTCCGGTCCAGGGAAGACATGGCTTGGCAGTTCGGGCTGGACTGTTCCCATGAGGCACAGGGTCAGACTGATTTGCATATGGCCATGTCTGAACTGGGGTGGTGGAGTGAGCTAAAGAATGATGATGGATTAAACCCAGATCAGTTGACTGGGGGTGAGTGTTTGATTTGCTCTAGCGCTCCGTCCATCATCCCCTTTGAGTATCGCTTTGTTCGCCCTAAGTTGGCAGGGTATGCCCAGACGTGGGTCCCTTGCTCACTTTGCCACTGGATTCAAGATAGCCTGGCTGATGAGGGTTATGAACCCGAAACCGGTCCCAGGATGCTTGTTTCCGGTCCAGGGAAGACATGGCTTGGCAGTTCGGGCTGGACTGTTCCCATGAGGCACAGGGTCAGACTGATTTGCATATGGCCATGTCTGAACTGGGGTGGTGGAGTGAGCTAAAGAATGATGATGGATTAAACCCAGATCAGTTGACTGGGGGTGAGTGTTTGATTTGCTCTAGCGCTCCGTCCATCATCCCCTTTGGTATCGCTTTGTTCGCCCTAAGTTGGCAGGGTATGCCCAGACGTGGGTCCCTTGCTCACTTTGCCACTGGATTCAAGATAGCCTGGCTGATGAGGGTTATGACCCCGAAACCGGTCCCAGGATGCTTGTTTCCGGTCCAGGTAAGACATGGCTTGGCAGTTCGGGCTGGACTGTTCCCATGAGGCACAGGGTCAGACTGATTTGCATATGGCCATGACTGAACTGGGGTGGTGGAGTGAGCTAAAGAATGATGATGGATTAAACCCAGATCAGTTGACTGGGGGTGAGTGTTTGATTTGCTCTAGCGCTCCATCCATCATCCCCTTTGGTATCGCTTTGTTCGCCCTAAGTTGGCAGGGTATGCCCAGACGTGGGTCCCTTGCTCACTTTGCCACTGGATTCAAGATAGCCTGGCTGATGAGGGTTATGAACCCGAAACCGGTCCCAGGATGCTTGTTTCCGGTCCAGGGAAGACATGGCTTGGCAGTTCGGGCTGGACTGTTCCCATGAGGCACAGGGTCAGACTGATTTGCATATGGCCATGTCTGAACTGGGGTGGTGGAGTGAGCTAAAGAATGATGATGGATTAAACCCAGATCAGTTGACTGGGGGTGAGTGTTTGATTTGCTCTAGCGCTCCGTCCATCATCCCCTTTGGTATCGCTTTGTTCGCCCTAAGTTGGCAGGGTATGCCCAGACTTGGGTCCCTTGCTCACTTTGCCACTGGATTCAAGATAGCCTGGCTGATGAGGGTTATGAACCCGAAACCGGTCCCAGGATGCTTGTTTCCGGTCCAGGGAAGACATGGCTTGGCAGTTCGGGCTGGACTGTTCCCATGAGGCACAGGGTCAGACTGATTTGCATATGGCCATGTCTGAACTGGGGTGGTGGAGTGAGCTAAAGAATGATGATGGATTAAACCCAGATCAGTTGACTGGGGGTGAGTGTTTGATTTGCTCTAGCGCTCCGTCCATCATCCCCTTTGGTATCGCTATTGGGGGATGGGAGCATCCGGCGGGCCACTGACTTGGCACCATCGACAGGACCACACGGTTGTCTCAATCATCTCATCTATTAGCAGGAAGGAGACGTTCGTCTGGAGGCGGTTCTTGATTTTCACCATACCTTGGTGACCATTGTGGTCAAGTTGCACTGCTTGTGCAGTGAGGCTGGGGGAAATCACTAAGCAGGCTCCTCGTAGCAGGCATCCTTTTGCATCAGTCACAAGTTCATGGTGCATATGGCATAGTGATTCTAAAGTTTTCTTCGCCTCAGATGTTTCGTAGGCTCGATGTTTCTTAGGGGAGTTCCATTTCGCTCACTAAATTGCTGCTAGAGCTAGTTGTAGGCACACGTCCTGCTCGGTCGTGCTGCGGATGATGCCTAGGGACAGAGGCAGTGGCTGGATCTTTCCACTACTTACCTCACATACTCTCCTGTCTCTTCCTCTTCCTCTTCCTCATCCTCTGACTCTTTCTGGGTGGCCTCATACAGGTGGCGAGGCAGGTCGCCGGCTGGGTTGTTGGCACCTGGCACTATTCCACCCGGCAGTCATACTCTTGCGACTGAAGCATCCACTTTTCGATGTGAGGTGGAGGTTTGGTTGCAGGGCCTTAAAATAGTGGCATGAGTGGCTTATGATCTGTTGTTACCGCAAAAAGTTGCCCATAGATGTACAGATGAAAGTGTCGGGATGCCCAGTGGATGGTGATGGCTTCTCTATCTGAGAGTACCTCTGTTCTGTGGCTATGAGTGATCGACCGGCATACACTACAGGAGTCCAGTCTCCACAAGCTTGTTGTTGCATGAGGATGGTTCCCAGCCCTCTGGGGCTTGTGTCGACTGCAATGATGGTTTGTTTGGAAGGGCCAAACTAAGTCAATGTGGAGTCAGCCGAGAGAGCTTCCCTGGGACTTGGAATGCCTGTGCTTCACTCCAGGTCCATGGGACTGCAGCCTTCATGAGGTCTCTGAGGGGCTGGGTGAGGCTTGTTAGGTATGGTATATATCTGCCACAGCAGTTCACCATACCTAAAACGCTCCTCATCTCAGATACGTTGGTCAGTGCAGGTGCTTCCCAGATGTCCTTCACCTTCTCAGGGTCGGGGGATATGCTGTTCACCGAGAATGTGTATTCAAAGAAGCTGATTTGTTGTTTCATGAATTCACACTTTTCCTGATGGAGCATGAGTCCTGAATCCTGGATCCTTAGTAGCAGACTGCTAAGGCAACAATAATGCTCTTTCACTGATTTTGTGAATATAAGAATGTCTTCACTAACATTGAGGATGCTGGGCAAGTCTGCAAGTAGTTCATAAATAGTATTTTGGAACATCTCTGAAGTGCTTGAGATCCCAAAATTGAGATGATGGCATTGCCGATGTCCCACATGGGTGGAGAAAGTAGGGATATACCTTGCATCCAGGTGCAGGGTCAGTTGGTGATTCCCTGACCACATGTCTACTTTGCAGAATTACTGGGCTCTGTTGAGCTCTCCAATGATGACATCGATGGTGGGGGTCAGGTGACATTCTCATCTTATTGCTATGTTTGGGAGCCGCATGTCTATGCAGATACAGACCTCTCCAGGTTGCTTTTGCTTTTTCACTACAAAAATGGGCGACACCCCTAGTGTGGGACCTGTGACCTTTTCAATAATTCCTTCATGCTCTAATTTGGGTCCAAGGTTAAACGCAATGTGACGATGTCGCAGGGCCACCAACTGTATTGATTTGTTGATGTGCACTGTTAGAAATGGGGGTCTCTAGTTGGCAATGGTTTACAACTTTGTCCAAGTAGGAACCCTTAGTTCTAGTCAGGGTAAGGGAGTTATGCCCTTAGACAACTCCTGCTCACACCTTGGTAGTTTGGCACGAGCAGGCAGGCTTATCTCAGAGGCAGTGTGTAAAGAATTTGTGCACACATACAGTAATGCAGTGAAAACACCACAAATGGACACCACACCAGTTTAGAAAAATAAGTAATCTTTATCTAAACCAAACAAGACCAAAACAACAAACATCTACAATACATAGACCAAGATATCCTCAAAAATAGGTTATTCACACAAATAAAGCTTGTAGCAGCAAATAACTCCACCTGGAGCTATTACAGCGTTGTGACAGATCAAATACAAAGTACGATGCCAACCGCGAGGTTCGCAGCGTCGGGCCCGGAGTCACACGGACCCCAAAGAACAGTACTTTGGCAAACGATGAAAGCAAAGACGGTACACGGCATCAGGGAGGTGATGCTTCATTGGCGCCGGGCGGCACCGCTTCCTTATGACCACAGGGGAGGTGATGCGTCGGTTCCTTACAACCTTAGGGGAGGTGAGGCCTCGGTTCCTTACTGCGATGCAGGGGAGGTGAGGTGTAGGTTTCTTACTGCTGTCGGGGAGGTGAGGCATTGATTCCTTATTGTTGCCGGGGAGGTGAGTTGCAGTGGTAGTGAGGCAGCGGTTCCTTATGACAGTGCAGTGTCGATGGATTAAGGAGGTCACCCACGTCAGGTATCGGCTCCGTGATGATGAAGCACCCACGTCAGTGAGGTCGGGGCTGCGGTGCAAGTCAGGGCGGAGCATCATGAGTGTCACGAGCAGTGCCCTTGGCTCTAGTACAGGCAGAGGCCTCTGTGACGGCGTCGGAGTCGATACGGTGCTGCATCAGCAGGCGTCGGCAGGCGTCGGGGCTGCGGTGCAAGTCGGGGCGGTGTGTTGTGCACTTCATGAGCGGTGCCCATGGCTTCGTTGCAGGTTTCGCCGTCACTCGCCGGCATCAGTGTTGCAATTTCCCTCTGTTGCATCTGAAACAGCAGTTCCAGATACAGGAGGACAGAGGAAATGAAGTCTTTGTGTCCTTGAGACTTCAGAATAGGAGGCAAGCTCTACAACAAGCCCTTGGAGATCTTCTTAAAGCAGGATACACAGCACACAGCAAAGTCTTGGTCCTCTCCTTGGCAGAAACAGCCACTGCATGCCAACCCCAGAAAGCACACAGCAAAGGGACAGTACTTCTCCTTCAGTTTTCCCAGATTTTCTCCTTGGCAGAGTTTCCTCTTGAGTCCAGAAGTATTCTAAAGTTCTGGGGTCTGGCCCCATATTTATACAGCATTTTCCTTTGTTCTCTGGTGGCAGAGAGTCCTTGTCCTTAGTCCAAACCAGTTCTGTCCTCTCTGGTCCAGCTTCCTGGCAGGAGGTGGAGACAGCATTGTGTAAGTCAGACCAGGCCTATTTAGGTGCAAGGAAATCTCCTCCCCTACTCTAAATGCAGCCCAGGTCTATACAGCCCAGCCTTCACTAATTCAGGAAAGGCAGGACACACATCAACCCCCCCAGTGGCTGCCAGAGAATGCACATCCCCAGCCCCTGCCACTTCAAAGCCAGACAGTCAATCCACAAACCAGCAGAGGCACCCAGGATGGCTAGGCAAGAAAATACCCACTTTCTAAAAGTGGTCTTTTCAAACACACAATATAAAAATCATCTTTACTAAAAGATGCATTTTATATTTTGAGTTCAGGCATCCCAAACTCCATCTTCCTACCTTGTCCCAATGGGAAGTTATATTTATAAGATGTTATAAATAAACTCCCATTCTATCCTATGGGACAGATAGCCTTTCCATAGGGAAACACAAAATACATTGTAGTTCACTATCAGGACATGTCACACACACCAGGACATGCCCTACCTTTCACATACACTGCACCCTGCCCACAGGGGTACCTTGGGCCGACCTTAGGGGTGACTCAGATGTAATAAAAGCAAAGGTTAGGGCCTGGCAAATGGGTGCACGCGCCAGTTTGACATTGCAGTAGAGACTTCTTGCAGACACTGCAGTGGCAGGTCTGAGAATCTTTTGCAAGGCTGCTTGTGTGGGTAACACAATCAGTGCTGCAGGCCCACCAGCAGCATTTGATTTCCAGGCCCTCGGCACACACAGTGCACATTACTAGGGACTTAGTAGTAAATCAAATAAACCAATCATGGAAACACCAATCCATAATAGCAATTTACACAGAGAGCATATGCACTTTAGCACTGATCAGCAGTGGCAAAGTGCCCAGAGTCTTAAAACCAACAAAAACAGGGTCAAAAACGGGAGGCCAAAAAGTAAAAAGTCTTGGGATAAACCCACTGAAAAAGCCAGGTCTAACATGCACCCACATAACTTTGTCCTTCAAGCAGCTGATTCCTTTAAACACTATTTCAAATTCAGTAAGGATGTGCAAGAATTCCTCTGCTTGCACTCCGAAGGCGAATTTGACCAGGCCCAGTGTTTTAAATGTTTTGCAGCTGATGAGCATGCCCTTACCTCCTCTTGCTACATATATGGTGGTGTCAACACATGTGTCCCTGTATGAGACTGTTGAACTGAAACTCCTAAGTATGGGCAGCGGTTGTGTTTGTCCATAGGCAAAGACTCTGACCTTGACTTTGGCTAGCGCTGGGGGCTTCAGCATGGCTTGATATGTATCCGCTAACATCAAAAGCTGTTGACACTCCGGTGTTAATGGTTGCAGTGGGTGGGCCAAGTGCCCGCGACAGCGAAGGGCTCAAAACATAATGTGGAGTCATCAAAATTATAGATCATAAAACAACCTGGTTTTGTACGGGGGTCACCTGCGTTTTTGGTGTTGGGCTTGGCGGACATCTAGGGTAACCTACCAAATCCAAATATTTCTGAAAACTGGACACCCGGTGGAGTCCAGGGAGGTATGGCTTCCTAAAATTGAGGTTTGCAGGGGAATTTGGGTAACAACATTGGGGGATCCACACAAGCCACATCTCCCAGGACTCCCCCCGGACTCTTTGGGGTAATGCTGGGTGTGTGGAAGTTTGTGGCTCCTCGCTGATTACAGAACTTTCCATCACAGAAATGTGAGGGAAATGTGTCTTTTGTGACAAAGTTTGAGGTTTGCAAGGGATTTTGGCTAACAGAAGCTGGTGAGAGCCACACAAGTCACCCCATGCTGGATTTCCCGGGGTGTCTAGTTTTAAAAAATGCAGAGGTTTGCTAGGTTTCCCTAGGTGCTGTCTGAGCTGGGGCCCAAAATCAAGAGCAAGGCCCATTGAAAAAAAGGGTTGATTTTCACAGGAAAAATGTGATGTGTCCATGTTGAGTTTTGAGCCGTTTCCTTTCGATGGGCACTAGGCCTACCCACACAAGCAAGGTACCATTTTTATAGGGACACTTGGGGAAATGCTGGGTGGGAGGAAGTTTGTGGCTCCCTACAGATTTCATAACTTCCCATCACTGAAATATGAGCAAAATGTGTTTTTATGACAAATTTTGAGGTTTTCAAGGGATTCTGGGAAACATAACCTGGTGGGAGCCACACAAGTCACCCCATCCTGGATTTCCCAGGGTATCTAGTTTTTAAAAATGTACAGGTTTGCTAGGTTTCCCCAGGTGCTGGCTGAGCTAGGGCCCAAAATCCAAAGCTAGGCGCTTTGCAAAAAAAAGGGTCAGTTTTCACTGGAAAAATGTGAAGTGCCCATCTGGCGTTTTGGGCCGTTTCCTTTCACGTGCACTAGGCCTACCCACACAAGTGAGGTGCCATTTTTATAGGGACACTTTGGGAAATGCTGGGTGGTTGGAAGTTTGTGGCTCCCTACAGATTCCAGAACTTTCCATCACAGAAATGTGGAGAAAATGTGTTTTTTTTTTACAAAGTTTGAGGTTTTCAAGGGATTCTGGGTACCAGAACTTGGTGAGAGCCACACAAGTCACTCTACCCTGAATTCCACAGGGTGTCTAGTTTTCAAAAATGTACAGGCTTTCTTGGTTTCCCTAGGGGCCGGCTGAGCGAGGGCTAGACACATTGCATAAAAAGGGTCAGTTTTCACTGGAAAAATGTGATGTGTCCACATTGCGTGGACTAGGCCTACCCACACAAGTGAGGTACAATTTTTATCGGGAAACTTAGGGGAACACAGAATAGTAGAAAAAGTGTGTTTACCATTTTCTTTCTATGCATTTCTGCCTTCTAAATGTAAGACAGTGTGTAAAAAAAGAAGTCATTTTGAAAAATACCCTCTAATTCACATGCTAATATGGGTACCCACAAATTCAGAGATGCACAAATAACCACTGCTTCTAAACACCATTTCAAAAATACAAAGGTTTTCTTGATACCTATTTTTCACTCTTTATATTTTACCAACTAAATTGCTGTATACGAGGTACACAATGAAAAATCATTGCAAAGTTCAACTCATTTATTGGCTCTGGGTACCTTGGGTTCTTGGTGAACCTAAAAGCCCCATGTTTCCCGCAACCAGAAGTGTCCCACTGATGTAACGGTATATTGCTTAAAAAAATCTATCATAGTTAGGAGACGTTAAGGGTGAAAATACAGGCGCAAACGGATGCTTTGTTCAACTCAATTTCAATATTTTTTTAATTCAACTGTTACTTTCTATAGGAAAACCTTGAAGGATGTACAGAAATGACCCCTTGCTGAATTCTGAATTTTGTCTACTTTTCAGAAACCTTTAGCTTTCCGGTATCCATTACTGGTTTTACATTCATTTCTACCACTAACTGGAAGGAGGTTGAAAGTACAAAAAATAGAAAAAATAGGCTATATCCCAGTAAAATGCCAAAACTATGAAGAAAATTTTGGACTTCTGAAACACATCTACCTGTTCCTTAAAGCTGGAAAGATGGTGATTTTAGCACCACACACCCTTTCTTGGTACCATTTGCAGGGAAAAAGACAGACACTTTCTTCTGCAGCACTTTTTTTTGCCCTTTTCCCCAAAAACCCTAAATTTTCCTGTATTTTGCCAAATTTCTCGGTCCCCTTCAGGGCAGTCTGCAAACCCTGGGTACTGTTAGAATCCTCAGCATGTTGGAAGAAACAAACGCAAATTAGCCGTGGATACCTTATGTGGACAAAATGTTATGGAGTCCTAAGTGCGAACAACCTCAAATAGCCAAAAAAGGGTGTGGCACGGGGGAGGGAAGGCCTGGCAGCGAAAGGGTTAAAGAACTTGTTAGACCTAACTTGTCCAGCAGGTTTATCCCCAGACTTTCTGCTTTTTGGCCTTCTGTTTCTGAGCTGTTTTTGTTGGTTTTATTACTCTGTGCACTTTACCTCTGCTGATCAGTGCTACAGTGCATATACTCTCCCTGTAAATTGTTATGATGGATTGGTGATTCCATGATTGCCATATTTGATATACTACTAAGTCCCTAGTACAATGCACTGTGTGTGCCCTGGGCCTGTAAACCAAATGCTACTAGTGGGCCTGCAACACTGCTTGTGCCACCCACATAGGCAGCCTTTCAAAGGTAACTCAGACCTGCCACTGCAGTGTCTGTGCGCAGTTTGGTACTGCCATGTCAACCTGGCAAGTGCAACCACTTTCCAGGCCCTAACCTTCCCTTTTCTTACATATAAGACAACTCTAAGGTAGGCCCAAGGTAGCCCCATGGGCAGGGTGCAGTGTATGTGAAAGTTAGGACATGTACTGAGGTGTGTGACATGTACTGATAGTGAAATACAGTGTCTTTCGTTTTTCACTATTGAAAGGTTATCTTTCCTTAGGATAGAATGGGAGTTTATTTATAACATCTTATAAATATAACTTCCCATTGGGACAAGATAAAAAGATGGAGTTAAGTATGCCTGAACTCAGAATATAAAAATGCAACTTTAAATGAAGGTGATTTATATATTGTGTGTTTGAAAATACCACTTTTAGAAAGTGGGTATTTTCTTGCTTACCTATCCTGTGTGCCTCTGCTGGTTTGTGGATTGACTGTCTGGCTTTTGAATGACAGGGGCTGGGGATGTGCATTCTCTCAGATGGCCACCGGGGGGGGGGTTGTTGTGTGTCCTGCCTTTCCTGGATGAGTCAGGCCTGGGCTGAATAGACCTTGGCTGCATTTAGAGTAGGGGGAGGAGATTTCTTTCAGGCCTGGTCTGCCTGGGAGTCGGACAATGGTGTCTTCACCTCCTGCCGAGAAGCTGTGTCAGAGAGGACAGAACTAGTTTTGACTTAGCACAGGGCTTCTCTGCTTCCAGAGAACAAAGAGAATTGCTGTATAAATATTGAGGCCCAGACCCCAGAACTTTATATTACTTCTGGGATTCAAGAAGAACCTTTGCCAAGGAGAAGAGCTGGAGAAACTGAGGAGAAGTACTGCCCCTTTGCTGTGTGCTGTGTGGGGTTGGCCTGCAGTGGCTGTTTCTGCCAAGGAAAGGACAAGGACTTTGCTGTGTGCTGTGTCCCCTGCTTGAGGAAGATCTCCAAGGGGTTGAAGTAGAGCTTGCCTCCTGTTTTTGAAGTCTCACAGATACAAATAATTCACCCCCAGCTCCCCTGAACTTCCTTGCTGGGCCTCTGGAGGTTGATCCTGCTTTTGGGAGCTGGGAAAGTAATGCAACGACGAGAAGTGTGACACA
This sequence comes from Calotriton arnoldi, assembly GCA_963921515.1. Classification (NCBI taxonomy): domain Eukaryota; kingdom Metazoa; phylum Chordata; class Amphibia; order Caudata; family Salamandridae; genus Calotriton; species Calotriton arnoldi. Next base: position 1,119,333 of record CAWUFW010002670.1, on the reverse strand, counting down.
TTCGCACCTGTTTCTGACGCATCACCAAAGAAACCGATGCAGCGCCGGCCCACGGCTCACGGCTCGAGAAATCGCGGCACGCCGCATCGAGTGCACCGATCTACGAAGTCCAAGATCACCCCACCGATTCTGACGCAGGCCCGGCTGCACGAACCAACGCATCGCGGGACCGTGGCTGGAGAAACTGACGCATCCCCGATCCTCACGCATCGCATCTGGGCACCACGCCTGCAAGAACACCGGGGCGGCAGTAAGAGACAAATGCATCACCTCCCCGCACAGTAAGAAACCGACACATCACCTCCCCTTCAGTAAGGAACCAACACATCACCACCCCTGCATGGCAGTAAGGCACCAACGCATCACCTCCCCTGAAGTAAGGAAACAGCGCATCACCTTCCCTGGGCGTAAGGAACCAATGCATCACCTTCCCTGTGACAGTTTTTGTTTGTGCGCCTGACGCATCCAAGGTACTTTGTGTGAAAAGTATCACATCTGCAATTTGCTTTGACCAGAACTGTTTCTACCTTTTAAATGTAATATTTTGATTACTGTATTGTGGATTTTTTTGTCATTTTGGTCTTGTTTGGTTTAGATAAAGATTATCTATTTTTCTAATCTGGTGTGATGTCCATTTGTAGTGTTTTCACTGTATTACAGTATATGTGCACAAATGCTTTACACACTGCCTCTGAGATAAGCCTGTCTGCTCGTGCCAAGCTACCAAGGGGGTGAGCAGGGGTTATTTTAGAAGTGTATCCCCCTTACCCTGACTAGGAAGAAGGGTCCCTACTTGTACAAAGGTGCAAACCATAGCCAACTATAGACCCCCACTTCTAGCAGTACTGAAAGTTGATTATTTATATTTGAAATGCATTTGATTGCAGCTCCATTCTAAAATTGGTGGGAAAGATGCATTGGCCTTGATATGGACAGTCGCAGAAATTTGAGGCCTACGCTGTAAGTGATGTGGGTTATACTGAATGTCCATTGGCCCCAATGGTAGGCTCTAACAGCCTCAATATCAAAAAGTGACCCAAGGCATTCATGGGTGGCATAAGCCCTGTCCAAGTCACCTACCACATAGCAGTATCCCTAATACTCATCTTGTTTTGTTTTCAGCCTCAGTGGCTACAGAAACTATTGGATGTTATTTATGCAGAGAGCAAGAAAGAGCGTCTCATTTAACGGGAACCCCCTGATTCACAAACAATACTTTTTATGGAGTTTTATTTCATGCATGTTGCCAAAGGTAAACTGGCTTTGTAGTTGCATTATATTATTCATTTTTGGACTAAGTCCTTAAAATTATGGGCCCCACATTTTGATTTTGACAAAAATTAGGACAAAAAAGCTTTATAATGGTTCACTTTTGCTCATTTCTTTCCTAGGATAATTTTGGTGGGCAGCTGTTAGACTTGGCTTTTTCAGTGGGTTTCACCCCCAGGCCTTTTGCTTTTTGGGCTCCCGTTTTTGACCATTTTGTTTCGGACTCTGGGCACTTTACCACTGCTAATCAGTGTTAAAGTGCATACTCTCTCCATGTGAATTGTGTTTATGAATTGGTGTTTCCATAACTGGCTTCTTTGATATACTACTAAGTCCCTAGTGCAGTGTACTGTGTGTGCCCAGGGCCGGTAAAGCAAATGCTACTAGTGGGCCTGCAGCACTGGTTGTGCCACCCACACAAGTAGCTTTTCAAAGGTGTATGAGACCTGCAACTGCAGTGTCTGCACGCAGTTTTTAACTGCCATGTCGCCCTTACCTTCCCTTTTCTTACTTCTAAGTCAATCCTAAGACAGGCCCAAAGTAGCCCCATGGGCAGGGTGTAGTGTATTTAAAAGGTAGTACATGTAGTGGTGCATTTTTGCATCTCCTAATAGTAAAATACTGTGTATTTTGTTTTCACTGTTGAAAGGCTATCTTTTCCATAGGTTAACACAGGAGCTGCTTGGTAACACTTTATAAATATAGCTTACCAGTGGGAGCTGATAGAAAAATGGAGTTTAGTATGCCTGCACTCTGGATTAAAAAAAATACATTGTTTAGTAAAGATGATTTTTATATTGTGTGTTTGAAAATACCACTTTTAGAAAGTGGGTATTTTCTTGTCTAACCATCTATGTGCCTCTGCCTGTTTGTGTATTTCCCGTCTGCGTTCAGAGTGACAGGAGCAGGGGACGTGCATTCACACTAGATAGACACCGGGGGTTGGAATTGAAGTGTGTCCTGCCTTTGCCGGATGACTCATAGCCAGGCTGAATAGACCTTGCTGCATTTAGAGTAGTGAGAGCAATTGTTGCTTGCACCTGAATGGATTGTGGCTGCCTCGCACAAAGCTGTCTCCACCTCCTGTGGTGAACCTGGCCTGAGTCAGGCTGAACTGGTTTATATGTGCCAGAGGAACTTTGTTTGTACCAACTTTAAAGGAAAATGTGGTATAAATATTGGGGCCCTGACCCCAGAACGTTAGATTACTGCTGGACTAAGGAACCTGCCCGGAAGAAGAGCTGGAAGAGGTGTTAGGAGAGACTACCACATTTCTGTGTGCTTTGCTGGGTTGGCCTGCAGTTGCTGCTTCTGTCGTGGGCAAGGAAAGTACTGGACTGTGCTTTCTTCATCCTGAGTATATCCAAGGGCTTGAGGTAGAGTTTGCCTCCTGTTGGAATTATCATGGAAATCAAAGACTTCAACATCTTCTGGGTACCGGCTTCTGGAACTGAATATTTCAGCTGCCACAGAGGTGAAAGGTAACCCAACACTGTCAACAATGCCGCTGCTGGCCCTGTGACCTGAAGACACCGCAGAGGGCACCACTGCACTTCGTACTGCAACCCTGGTCTCACCGACGATGCTGTCAACGCCACCACCGAGCCACTGCTTGCACTGTGACCTCTGGGCACTGCACTCCGTACCACTTGTGGAGAACATGAAGCACCATCCCACTTTGCACTGCAGCCCTGGACTCACCGACGACACCGCTCCAAGCTGACATAGACGCCGCTGCCTGCACCATGGTTTGAGGGCACCGCTCGTAGGTTACTCGATGCACAACCCCGTCCCACCTTAGCCTTAGCCCACCGACGCCAGCCCCATCAACTACAGATCGTCAACCGATGCCGCTGCTTGCACCACGACCTGTGGGCCCGGCACACCGCATTGCCCCATCTTGCACCGCAGCCTGGTGTCTACCAACACCAGCGCTTCCGCAACGACGACGCCGCTGCCTGTACAGTGGCCTGTCAGCACCACAATGAGCACCGCCCCGCTCTTCACACCGCAGCCCCGACGCCTGCTGACGCCGGCGCTCCTGACTTCAAACTCTTCGAGTTCGACCTGCAATTCATGTGACTTCAAGGGCCCGATGACTCTTGCACCGACGTCTGAAACCGATGCCTGTCAATGCCACTCCTCCAGAGCTTACCACAAGGTCCGACACCCTGCATCTATAAGGGTACTGGTTTACGGGTCTCCCTGACACCATAGCTGGCCTGCGACAACGCTACTGGATGGAACTGTTGGATTTGTTTGTTCACAAAGCCGTGATAGCCCCGGACGGAGCTATCGACTTCAAGGAACTGTAAATAAAGCCTATTTTTGCATTATTCATATTTTGATCACTGTATGTTAGATATTTATCTTGTTTTACACAGATAAATATTGGATATTTTTCTAAAACTGGTGTGGTGTCAATTTGTAGTTTTTTTCACTGTATTACTGCTGGTTATGTGCAAATGCTTTACACATTGCCTCTGAGGTAACCTTGACTGCTCGTTCCAAGGTACCAAGGAGGTGAGGCGAGGTTATTTTAGACATGTAATCCCCTTATCCTGACTAGAATGGTGGATTCTGCCTGGCTGAGATGCATACTCTTGCCAACCTGAAAACCCATTTCTAACAGCAACAATGTGGGTAGCACGGCCTTTCTTTGCCAGCTCTTCTAACTGTATGAAACCAAAATCTAGTATGTGGTCACTGTGAAAAGAATGAGATGCGGGCGTGACTGACCATTAACCTAATCTGATAAAGCCTGATAGCCTAGGCTTTGGAAGTCAATGCACTTACTATATGTGTCCATATTTCACCTTATTTGCATCTCTGAAAGTAAAGGCATGATTTTAAAGTTGTGCTGTGCAATACGCCTTGCCAGATCAGAGAATATTTTTGACAGGTGCAATTAAATGTCCTTGGTAATATGTAAGGTGGCGCTTGGCATATGCGATAAATATTTGTAGATACTTGTTGAGTTGCACTTTGTTTTAGTTGTGGTGTGCTTTTATGTTGTTGTGCTACATTATTGCAACGCATGTATTATTGCAATGTGTTTTTTCTGTTGAACTGTGACTTTGCGTTCTGCTCTGACTGTTTTTATGCAGTGCCTTTTTTATGTTTATTTTTTTATTTTGCTTTGTGTTATGTTACTGTTTTGTGTTCTGTAATTACTTTAGATATTTTAACAAATGCTGTTACATATCCAGCCACAAGGAACCTTTCCTGTAATGTTCCAGTGGCAAAGAACAACATACCCCTGTCTAAGGTTGTAAAATACCACTGACACATCAGCTCCAAACTGTGGCAGAGGCTCTGCCCTAAATTATCACTTGAAATTCCCACTTCATGTTCCGGCCCTGTTAGAAATTGTGTTTTTGGTTGACTAGGTTAAGAGCCTTTGTCAAGCAGCAACCATAATCCTCACCAGAGTAAGAGGTAGGCAAAGCCTAAATTAACCTGTGCTCGCCTTCTGGTAGCTTGGTACAGAGCAGTCAGGCTTAATTTAGAGGCTATGTGTAAAGTATTTGTGCAATACCTCAAACTGTAAGACAATAAAAACACCACACAAAATGATTCCACACCAAGTTAGAAAAAAAGATTTTACTTTAATAAATAAAACAAGACCAAAACGACAAAAATTCAATGAATAGAACCAACAATATTGATTTTTAAATTTTATAGTGAAAAATAGCACCAAAAAACACAAAGTACTATTGGGGAAATCTGGTCACACTGGAACGGGACAAAGTCACAAATTCAGGATGACCACGATGGAGCCTGGGTTGGCTACATGGACCTAGTTAGACCCACTGAACAAAGTGCCTTAAATCCTGGTGACGGACCTTTGCGTGAATCCGCGTCAAAGAAGTGTTGCGCAGCCGAGGTGATGCTTCAGTTCCGAGATGCAGAAAGCCTGCAGTGAGGGGTCTTGATACATCAATGGTAAGGATCCTGTCAATGGAGCTTGCGATGCGAAGTCTGATGTCGAGGATGTGAGGCGAAGCCGAGGTGATGCATTGGTTCCAATAAGCAATGAACCTGGGATACATAGTTTTGACGTTGTCGTCGAGGCTGCCGTCATTGAGAGATGCGAGGAGCTTGTGCCTGGAAAAGAGTCGCACAGCAGTGATTCCAAATGCGAAACGTCAGTCGCAAGATGTGGAGGCGGTGACAATGCAAGTCTTTTGCGACAGGTCCAATCCAAGTAACAGCAGCCATGCGTCGGTTCTGCTCAGGGATATGCCGCTCAGCCGAGGAGATGCATCAGTTCGGCTCAGGGATGCATCGCTCAGAAGAGAAGATGTGTGGGTTCTGCTTGAAAGCTCCTTAGGCCCAGTTCCAAGTTTCCAGGACTGTGGTGGTGCAACTTGGCAGGGTAGACTTACAGATGGCAATGTCTAGGTGCAGGGGTAGGAAGCTGGTTATGTCCCTGAGGCTTCAGATCAGGATGCCAGCCAGCTTGCCCTTGGAGTCACCCTGGGTTCTGGGGTCAAGAGATACAGGTCCAGTCCTTCTCACCCAGGCAAGAAGGCAGCAAGCAGCAGATCAGCACAGAAAAGCAGGAGTCCAACAGAGTGGCAGCCTTTCAGCACCACAGCAGTCCTTCTTCCTGACAGAGTATCCACCGGTCCAGAAGTGCACTGAAGTGGTGGTGTCTAAGGTATAGTACTTTTACCTAGTGGTGCCTAAGAAGTGGGGGAAATTTCAAGGACATGCCTTTGAAGTGCACAGTGGTCCTCCCTTCCTGCCTGGCTCCAGACTCACTACAGGGGTGTATGCAGCCATGTGTGTGAACAGGACACAGCCTATTCAAGCCTATGTAAGTGAGGCTGTGCCCAGCTCCTCCCTCCCATCTTGCCAGAGATGGCCTATTGAGACACACCTAAGCTCCCATTGTGTATGGCTGTCTAGGAGGAATACACAAAGCCCAACTGCCAACTACACCCAGTCATGTGATCAGAAACAGGTTACAGGCACCAAATGACTCAGGCTCAAAAATGCCACCTTTCTAAAGGTGGCATTTTCAGAACTGTAGTTTAGAATCCGACTTCACCATAAATTAGGATTTTAAATTAGGATTCTAGAGACACAAAGCTTGAATCAGTTATATCTTCCAGTTTTGAAATTACATGTATAAAATGTAATAAGGTCATCCCAATGTTATCCTACAGGAGATATAGGCCTTGCTGTAGTAAAAAACGAATATAAGTTTTTCACTACCGGTACTTATAAAATTAAAAGTACATGTCCTGTCTGTTAGATACATTGCACTTTGCCTTCTGGGTGATCCAAGGTGTACCCTAGAGGTGACTTATATGTATGAAAAAGGAAGATTGGACCTCGCAAAAAGTTTATTTTGCCAAGTCGACATGGCAGTGTACACTGCACACGCAGGCACTGCAATGGCAGGATTGAGACATGGGTGGCACATTCAGTGCTTCAAGCTAACTAATAGCATTTAATTTACAGGTCCTTGGTACATGTATTACCACTTTACTCAGGACTTATAAGCAAATTAAATATGCCAGTTTGGGATGAACCAATATTACAATGTTGTAGGGGTGAGGGTACAAGCACTTTAGCACTTGTCAGCAGCGGTAAAGTGTGCAGAGTCCTAATGCCAGCAAAAAAGAGGTGAGAAAAGTGTAAGAGGAAGGCAAAAAGTTAGGAGGAAGACTATCCTAAGGCTTTCAGATCTAACAGGCACCTTCTGTAATGAATCTCTACAATTACTTTTTAATATTCATTGGCCCCTCAGTGGTACCCATGCAGTGTTTGTGTTTAAAGTGTTCAGGGCTGTGCAAAGGGTATTTCTTAAGGCAGATTGAGGCTTTCTAGTCTGCCTCTGTTGAAAAATGCAGCACAGCCTGTATAGTTGTCCAGAAAGATGGCAGTCTTAGCAGCAACCATGATGGACTAGTAAGGTAAAGCTCCCCCTACCACTCATGCACCGAGCTGTCCATGCATCCCCTTAACTTGGTCATAAACGTCAGACACTTAGAAATAGCTATAGTCTGACAGACTTGATTGTATAGATATCTGTCCCATAGGCATATATTTATTGTAGTGCCTTCTCATGTGATGGACATGTGTGGTATTTAAGTAACAGCATTGATGGCATTAGAATAAATACACTCTCTGCCAGACAAAGCATTTTCTGAATAGTAATTTATCACAACAAAACTGATTTATCTTAAACAGTTAGACATTTAATTCTGGGAAAACCTTCTGTCCAGAATTCAGAGGACAGTTCTGAGGCCTGGACATAGCCTAGCAGTCTTTGGAATTATTGGCACTTGCGTCCAGGTACATGGGTTGCTCTTCTGTGAAATACTGTACTTAGCATCAGCATCTCTCAGGAGTCACTCTGGGTAGCCTGGGATCAAGGCAAGCAGGTTAAAGCTTTCTTCTTCAGACAGCAAGGCAGTTCTTCAAGCAACAGGGCTGTCCTCTGGCAGCAGGGCTGTCCTCCTGAATCTTCCACAGGTAGAGGAGTGTTCTGATAAGTGGTAATGAGGGTTATTTTTCATACCTGGAGGCAGCCTTTGTATTTGGGAATTCCTTGCTCTACCCCTAAAACTGGTTCTGGTCAGTTTTCCACTTCCCCTGGTCTTGGCTCAAAACTGTTTAAGCTGATAAAAGGTATGGCAGGCCTGTGTGTGCTGTGGGCAAAGTCCTTTGAAGTGTAAGTGAGGCTAGGTACAGCTCCTCCGCAGCCATCCTGCCAGGGTGGCCCATCATGTTCACACCTAAGCCCCCTTTGTCTCACTTTTGGAAGCAATACGGAAACCCCAACAGCAGAGCCATTCAATGTCATGTGACCTAGGGCACTGGCAGGAAGGCACAGTTGGTTGGGACAAGAAAGTTCCCACTTTGTAAAAGTGGCATTTTCAGAATTGCAACTTAAAATCCAAATTCACCATTGAAGAGAATTTTAAATTGTAATTCATTTGAATGTAAACAGCATACCTCTATGTGCTCCCAATCTGGAGTTAGCACGCATTAAATGCAATACGGTAACCCAGTGCTAGTCAATAGGAGAGATAATCCTTACAACAGTGAAAAATGTCTTTAGGAGTTTTAGACTGCCAGGACATGTAAAACTTAAATACTCATGCCCTGCTTTTTAAATGCACACATGCCTTTGAGCCTTTCGTCCTACTTTATTGGGGACTTATACGTATTAAAAAGGAAGATTTATGCCTGGCAAAATGTTTATTTTGCCAGGCCAAAATGGCAGTTTAAAAGCTGCACTACAGGCTACAGTAACAGGCTTGAGACATGTTTCAAAAGGCTACTTTAGTAGGTGTCACAATGGGTGCTGCTGCTTACTATTAGCATTTCAATTTATAGGCCCTGGGTACATGCAGTATCATATACTCGGAACTTGCAAGGGAAATAAATGTACCAATGAGGTGTAGGCCAATTTTACCATGTTTTAGGGAGTGAGCACAACAGGTTACCAAAAATTGCACAGAGTCCTAAAAGCCAACAAAAAGAGTCAGCAAAGGAAGGGAGATGAATCCACAAATCTAGGGTAACCCTGAAGAAAGGGCCAAGTCTAACAATAAGCAATGTATTCCAAATGTAGGAGTCTAAATCAGTAATTATTTTTCTGAATTAGGCCAGTAGCAATGTAAGTGGTTACTCTTTATACGTTACATAACCATTGCACAACAAGGTGTCTTTGTGGTAGTGTGTGTAAACCATTGAACATATTGTAGGAAAGTCATCTGTTTTGCCCTGATCACTTCCATTTTTTTACTGATACTGGTGACTACTGACTCTGAATGTGCCCTGGGTTCTGCTAATGAGATTGTTTAAAAGGAATATGATAATTGGTGTAATTAAAATTGGTTCAGACAACATACCTGTACATATCTATATAGGGCATGTAGATTTAGAGACCCCAGTGGACGTAATGCACTTAAGTGTGCACTGCTGTGGTGTCTGGTGTCATTTTAAAGCCAGTCCTGCCCTGCAGGCTGGATTTAAAAAAAACTGTAACCAAATTTGACTTTGTAATTAAAAGTACTTCCAAATTCTAGGACTACCTTTTTATTACATATACATCACCCCTAAGGTCTGCCCTAGGGGCCCCAAGTGCTTTGTCATAAAGAGCAGGGACATTATTAAAGATGTCTTATATGCCCAGGTCAAGGAGAAACAGCCAAAGTCATTTTTCCCCATTGTAGTGCTGCTAGCTCAATAGGCTATCATGGGAAGGCTTTATTAAACTTTAATATGGTCCAACTTTTGACAGGAATGAGCTTCCAACATAATTCAAAGTATCAAAATAATAGTTACAATAAATCCCACCACTTGTCAAAGGTGGATTTGTTATAACTATTGCAGGAAAGTAGTTTTAGAACTTACTTTCCTGAAGTTACCTAAAGCAACCTATGTAGCAGCCTCTTCTGATTGGCAAGCCTTTGACAGCCTGAGACAAGCTGCTCCCTGATTAGGTGGGAAGAGGCCTGGGGCTGAAACAATACAGCCAAATGGTGGGAGGAGATTTGGTTCCTGGATAAGCCAGGAACAGGAAGGGGGCTGGGGGGATAAACTGGTCTTCAAATGGAGAAGCCCAGATGTCACAGGACCCAGGCCAGCCACTACTTCCTTGATCCCCAGCCAGATGGGAGCACCACTAATTAGTTTAGTAGAGGGGCTGGGAGGGGAGTATAGCGAAAAGTTAGCCACACCCATGCGTTCGGTTAGCCAGAACTGAACTCCAAGGAGAGATTTTCTCCATTTAGATTTTTGCTTAGATGTGCATTCTGGGAGTCACAAATATGCTGCACTTTCCAGGAAGTTGTCATGGCAGAGGTTGGCAACTTGAACCCCATTGGTTGGGGTGTTCCCCCTCTTGCCATCACAGAATGGGGAATAAATATGGAAGAGCTGTAAGAACACCTCAGATCCCTGCCTGAAAACATCTGGAGAAGAAGGACTGCCCTGCTGGACTCTTGGACTGCACGAGAGGACTGCACTCAGAATGATTGCATCTGCTGCACTCTAAAGGCTCCATAACAGAAGGACTTTGCCTGTGTTGAAGGATGAGAAGTGGACTCCCTGAGCAGCAACAGGTAGAATAGTGCTCTAAGAAGGCTTTACATGGATTTTACTTGGATTGATCAGGTGCATTGTGGAAGTTGGAGTCCCAGACCCCAAGAGGCAACCCAGAGCTTCTGAACCCTGGGCTGGTGCTGTGGATCCTTTCTGACCCTCAAGGAGCCCTTCAGAAGAAGATATGAAAGTTTCGGAACTTTTGGCCAACTTTTGTGAGACAGCTTCATGAGAAGACCGGCATCGATGACGAGAGTCAAGCTGGGGACGTTGAACCGCCCGGCCTGACCATGCAGGTTTTACCTGTTGCAAGCTCTGGAGCTCCTCGCTGTCATTGATGAGGACAAAGACCTCCTGGATGACTCACCAAGGCATTGTGCTGCAGCAGGCTGGCATCATCAAATTGAAATCTGGATACGTGGACCCGATCGCTCTACATCGAGAGAAAAAGCTCCAAAACAATTACTATGTCAGAAGATAAAAACTTGATTGGGCCCAACTGCTCATCATATCTGACCCACATTCTATCACGGTTGGCCTGAAACGTTGACCTTGTCCCAGTCCTGCGTGACAAGATAGCTGCAGTTGTCACTTTGCACTTTTTGGCTCTAGAAAGATGATAATATTCTCTAATTGTATAAATTAGTGTTGGATTTTTATTATTTATAGTCTTATGCCTTTTACCTGTTTACTGTTTTCTTGACATTAAATGATTTACCCACCTGTCTCTTAAATTAAGCCTGACTGCTCATCTGCCAAGCTACCAAGAGTTGAGCATGGATTAATTTATTGAGACTTGACTGGACCTTATTTGTGATTGTGGTGCTAGTACTAGCTGTAGGTACCTACATCCACCTAATAATAAACCACCTTTCAACACATGTTATATTAATTGTGTATCTCAACACATTTGTCTGGTAACACTGTATGTTGGCTTCAAACTATTCTGATGAAAATGTCGACCCTGATACAAAAAAGTTGTGCATATAAAGCTCTTTGAAGTAGCCGCAAGACAGCACGCAGCACTTTGCAAAACTAACCAAATAAATATCTACAGAGAACTATATAGTGCTCTAAAGTCCTTAAATCTTTTTTTAGAAATGCTTCCTGGATTTGTCCATTTTAGCAAAGAAAACTAAAAATCATTAATCGTATCCCTTTATTAAATATAGCCATGTTAACATATTACAGAACATCCGATAGAGCATTCCTGTGCAATATTTGTTTCCCAGGAGCATCTTAACGCAAATAGACCTGACGCCTATTTTTAGTCTTCCTCCCTGCATTATTTACTCTTGCAAAGCATCTTACTCTTTAGTGAGCTAAAAATCAGATTGCTATAAATCATTGCTTTCCACAGGGCTTAGGCACTGTTTACACTACACCCATCTGAATTATGATACTGTTGTTCTCCTCAGTTTTCCCCTGAAACATTTTCCCCTAAACGCATTAATCATAATGTCAGGACAAGGCTGGTAATCTGATGCTTCTGGTAAACTGTAAACTCACACAAACTGAGAGCATGTTCGGCAGAAAGTAAGAGTTCGTGCAGGACCTTGTGTTCTTGAAGATAAAACTGAGGGTAATATTAGCAAGACCCACGTTAAAATTATCGCCGTTTTAGCGGCAGGAAACTGCCGCTAAAGCGGCGATAATGGGCTTGCTAATATGCGTTATGGAATTCCAATAGAAGCCCAGGTTAGATGTCCTGCACATCTAACCTGGGCTTCTATTGGAATTCTATAACGCATATTAGCAAGCCCATAATCGCCGTTTTAGCGGCAGTTTCCTGCCGCTAAAATGGCGATAATTTTAACGTGGGTCTTGCTAATATGCCCCTGTGTTTCCTCATGCAAAAAGAATTTTAAAGCCAGATTTTTAAAAAAAATGTTATAACTTCAGCTTTTATTTAAAACAGACCGTCATCGATATCTTACTATATCAACTTGCCACTATATTGCTCTTGGTGACCGATTAGCCACAACACAAAGAAAGGCTCATAACAGTAAAAATACTATTTCCAAAGTAGGTCTAACATCAAAAAAGCTGATCAAAAATACACGAGGGTAAAAAATGTAAAGCAAAAATCTGGTAAAAAATGTTATCGTCTTGATACATTGCACTGTTATTCTGTAAAGTTCATGCTGCTATCTTCAGCCAAATTGCAAAATGCGTGAAATTTCTAATATGGAACGGATTTACAACAGGTTTTGTTAAACTGGTCCGTTTCATCATTTCCATGGACTTTAGTAATTTCTCTGCTTCGGGGCCGTTTTTGTGCAAGATCTGGCATTTTGTAGTAGTTCAATTGGTTTGTGCACCACCAGGAAACAGTGAAACATTCCTGTAATTTGGTGTTTTGTGGCTTTTCTTTGGTTCCTTTTTCTTCTCTTTTGCAGAATGCGGTAAAAAAGATAATGGGCCCGATTCACAAAAGTAACCTGAGACAAAATCCTAACTTTACTACTCCTAAATGCCTTTTGTGAATACCGAAAGTCGTAAAGTTAGGATTTTGTCTCAGATTACTTTTGTGAATCGGGCTCTCTGTGCGCGGCTGATGTTTCACTACCACATTCTTCAAACTTAGCACTAATTACAAATATATTATGCAAGAATCTGGGTTATTAGTTGAGAGGGGTGAGAGCCCCGCTCAAGTATTAAACACAGTCCCAATCAGGGTGATCCCCAAAAGTCATTAAATAAACTCTGTGCTTAACTCTCTGATGGATTGACACAAAAGCAGTCAGGCGAAAACACCACACAAGAAAATCCCACACCAATTTAAAAACTAGGGTACATTTTAATAAATAAAATGACACCAAAACGACAAAAATAAAATAAGTACCTCTCGGAGTTACGAATTTGTAAAGTATCATGTAAAAATAACCTCAAGAAACACAAAGAGACATTCACAGTTATCAGATCACGCTGGAAAGGGTCAAAGTCAGAAGTTGAAGCCGACCACGAGGAACCTCAGCCAGAGCTTTGCAATGACAGGGGCCATGAGGAGGTCACTCTTGGCACAAACAGCATGTCGCCACTGGAGCTTCGTGTTGGCAGGAGACGTGGGTGGTCGTTAATTGACATTAAGAGCAGGTTGCCATTGGAGTTTTGCGTTGGCTGTTGAAGCGAACGATCATTGTTGACGCAAAGAGCCCAGAACTTCTGGATTTTCAACTGTAATCCAGTTTTTGTAGTTTGCAGCTTGGAGTAGTATACTCGGACACCAGCCAAGGGTCCAGATTCTGGAAAGGCATCTCCTGGGCAATCAAGACTCAGTTCAGCAGAGGCCAGCAACAGGGTCCATGCAGGTCCAGTTGGTGCTGGTCAGCTGGGCAGCTGCAGGGAATGTCTCTGAAAGCTTGTTGCATCCCTGTAGTTCAAACTGGAGTTCAGCCAACTGACTTGGAGTCAGTTTCTGGGATCCTAGGTACAAGGCAAGCAGATCCAGTCTTCCTTATTTAGACAGATAGGCAGTCCTTTTTTCAGAATCTTTTCCACAAGTCCAGGAGTGTTCTGATGAGAGGTTCTGAAGGTGCCACTTTTATATACAGTGCTAGCCTAAGTGGGAGTATATCCGCTTTGTCTAACCTTACCCCTTTCCTGGTTTTGGTTCTAATTTGTTATGGAGGGCAAAGGCAGGCCCAAGTGTGAGCTGCATTTGCCAGGAAAGGGCAGGCAACTTCAGTCAGGAAGGGAATGGGCACAGCCCTCAGGCCACCCTCTGAACCTCAGGCATGGCTGAGACTAACCCTCCAGGCCACCCTGCTCAAGTGTGTATGACCCTTCCCCACATCTGAAAACCCTTTGTGTCTAGTCTGAATGAAATACACATCACACTGCTGGAGAGCCATTATCAGTCAGGTGACACTGGCAGAAAATCAAAATTGATTTAGGCAGAAAAATGCCAACTTCCATAAAGCGGCATTTTCAGAATACTAAATCAAAATCCAACTTTACCATTAAGGAGGATTTTAAAGTACAATTCAAATGAGTGTAAAATGTTTCTCTGTCTGCTCACAAGCTGAAGTTACCACTTATTGTGTGAAATTGGTTGTTAGTTGTGGGGGGTGTGTGCTCTTCTCAAGCAACAGCCAAAATCCTTGTCAGGGTGAACTACAAGAGTCACTAAATTCACCAGTGTTTAACCCTCCGGTAGCTAGGCGCAAAAACAGGCAGGCTTAATTTAGAGGCTATGTGTAAAGTATATATGCAGCACACTAACAGTAATAAAGTAAAAAACAAAACAAGAAACATACCACGCCAATTTCGAAAAATTTCATAAATTATTTGACTGAAAACTGATCAAAATCCAATCAGTAGAACCACAGATATGCAATTTCAAAGATTTAAGGCAAGGATAGTGCCTAAAAGCACAAAGTGGCACTCGCCCTTATTTAGTCGTGCATGACCGGGTGAAAGTCAGATGTTCAAACCGACTACAATGGAGTGCGGGCCAGATGCAGGGACCTAGTTAGTCCAGCTGGAAAAGTTGCCTTCTACAGTCCAGCACAGAAGGTTCCGTTCACGGTGGAGAAGGCCGCAAGGAACAGTGAGAGCATCATGGATAGTCATCACTGCAGAGCAAAGAGCAGGCCGGGTGACATGGATGGTTGCTGCTGTAGCATGAAGAGCCTGGTGGGCGTCGCTGACAGTCGTTGCTGGAGCTTAATGTTGGCAGTCACATTGGGCTGTCGATGCTGTGGTGCAAAGTGCAGATCTCATGCTGCCGGTCATCACTGGCAGTCGTTGTAGTGTGAAGAGTCGGGTTCACCGGAGCATTTCATTGACGGTCAACAGGGATGGCAAGATCTTGACACAAACAAGCCTGTTTGCGTCGTGAAGAGCCCAAAACGTCAGGATTTCTTATTTTCTTCAAGGAGGAGCTCAACTGATTCCACACTAAGGGTGTAAAAATTTTTTTTATTTTTTTTATCTCTGTTGTTGCTTCCCTACTGCCTTCCTACTAAGTAATGCAATTTCCTTTGGTTTTGTACAGTGTGTATGTAAAGCGCTCTGATACCCACGGGTCTAGCTAGCGCTATATAAAACTTTTAAAATTAAAATAAAAAATAAAAATAAGGGTCCAGGACCTGGGAGGTACCTCTTGGGGATCAGAAACTCAATGCAGCAGAGCTCAGCAGGGCTCTTGCAGGTGCAGTTGCAGGTCCAGTCAGGTCCAGTGCAACAGGTTCAGCTGGACAAATGCAGGGAGGTCACTGGAGCTTCTTGGAACCATGTAGCTCAGAACAGGAGGTCAGTCAGGTGACTCTTGGAGTCACTACAACCTGGGATGAAGGCTGCAGGTCCAGTCTTCTTTCTCAGCGAGCAGGGCAGACCTGAAGCAGCAGAGCGCCCTTCTTCTTTAGAATCCATAGGTCCAGGAGTGTATTGAAGAGTGGACGAGAGAGTTTCATTTTAATACATGGTACCCACTTTGAAGTGGGAGAAGCTTCTGGGGTATACCCCTACTGAGTTGCCTGTAATTTCTTGCCTCTCTGCCCTGGTCCCAGTATGTCTGGGGACACAATAGTCTAGTGTGAAGCCATTTGTGTGTGAGCTGGGCCAGAGTCTTTAAAGGACAAGTGTGGTAAGAGACAGCTCCGCCCCCATCCTGCCAGAAATAGCCCATCCTGCCAACATCCAGACCTCTATTGTGATGCTGTCTGGGAAATACACAAAGGCCAACTGCCAACTACACCTAGTCATAAGTCCCATTAACAAGATACAGGCATCATATGGTTAGGACAAGAAAATGCCAACTTTCTAAAAGTGGAATTTTCAGAATTGTGACTTTATATCTGACTTTATCTGTAAAGAGGGCTTTGAATTACGATTCCTCAGGCATCAAACATGACTTTCCTACCTGCTCCCACTTAAAGTTATTATTTATTATGTAATAAGGTAATCCAATGTTATCCTATGGGAGAGGTAGGCCTTGAACTAGTGAAAAACTAATTTAGGAGATTTCTACTACCAGGGCATGTAAAACTGAAAAGTACATGTCCTACTTTTTAAATACACTGTTCCCTGCCCTTAGGGCTGTCTAGGGCCTACTTTAGGAGTGACTTACATGTTATGAAAAGGAAGGTTTCGGCCTGGCAAGTAGGTTAACTTACCAGGTTGAAATGGCAGTTTAAAACTGCACACAGAGGCTTTGAAGTGGCAGGTCTGATACATGTTCCAAAAGCCTACATAAGTGAGTGTAAAAATCAGCACTGCAGGCCAACTAGTAGCATTTAATTAGGAGGCCCTGGGTACTTCTAGTACCGCTTTACTAGGGACTTATATGTAAATTAAAGGTGTCAATTGGGTGTACGCCAATTTCACCATGTTTAAAGGCTAGAGGACAAGCACTTAAGCAATGATTGGCAGTGGTAACGTGTGCAAAGTCCTAAAAGCCAACAAATATGTACTCAGAGAACAGGAGTGGTGCAGGCAAAAAGTCTGAGGGTGACACTGCAAAGAGGACCAGGTCCAACACTTATTAAGTGTAATAAGGTAACCTGGTGTTAGTCTATGGGAGAGGTAGCCTTGCTACAGAGAAAAATGACTTTGGGAGTTTTTCACTGCAAGGACATGTAAAACTTAAGTAAGCATGTCCTATATTTTGAACACCGTGCATCCTGCCCCATGAGAAAATTAACTCTTACATTTTTTTTTCACTACTGTGAGGCCTATCTCTCCCATAGGTTAATATTGGGATTACCTTGTTACAAGTGTAATTTCCAGTTGGGAAAAGATAGACATTTCAAGTTTGGTGTCTCTGGACTCACAATTTAAAATTCCAACTTATGATGAAGTTGGATTTTAAGTTGCACGTCTGAAATTGCCACTTTTAGAAAGTGGTAATTTTCTTACTTAAGCCATTCTGTGCCTCTGCCTGTCTCTAAATAAACATCTGGGTGGGTGACAGCTGGGCCTTGTGCATTCCCTCTAGACAGTCACTCACAAAGGTAGCTGAGGTGTGCTTGATGGGCCAGTCACATTCTGATGGGCCATTCACATCCTGATGGGTCATCCTGGACAGGATGGAAGGAAGGAACTGACACTTGCACCTTAATAGGGCTGTGCCTGTCCCCACACAAAGAGCTGCATACCCCCCTATAGTTAATCTGGAGCCATCAGGGAAGAAAGGGACTCTGTGTACTTCAAAGGCTTCTCTTTGAAGTTTCCCCCACTTCAAAGGCTCAAATGGGTATAAATGCTGGGCCTCTGACACTATGACTTCAATACACTTCTGGATCTGAGGACATTATGCTAGGACAAAGCACTGCCTCTCTGCTGGCCTGCTGCCACTTGCCTGGGAGTGAGAAGGTCTGGACCTGCAACTCTACATCCTCCAAGAACCAAAGTGACTCTAAGGGCTTGGTGGCTTGCCTCCTGTTTTTGAAGTCTCAGTGCCATCAAAGACTTTCTTCAACTCTGCTTCAGCTGCTGGACTCTGCAATGTGTGAGTCCTGCCCTGCAGAGAGGTATGAATCCAGTCCTAGGCTTTGAAAGTAGGATTTGCAGCTCAAACAGAGCAGTAGTAGGCTGTTTGTGATCACACAAGGCTAGTATTCAGATTTTTCTATTTAGCGCTGCACCTCAGAAAAATGCCCCACCACTCACAGGCCTCGCAATATACAATAAAAACAGAATAGGGAGCACTCTCCAAATAATCACTGGGGCATTGGAATAGTATACATATGAAGGACAGAAAGAGAATTTAATCCTATTAAAGTCCATCCATGTGGGTACAGCGATTCTTCCATTTAGTTCATAAACACATGACTAGACGTAGAGATGACTCTTCAAAACCCTTTATTCTTCACATATTAAACATCCAGCCCAGCCAATGCATTTTGTCCTTCAATAAGTGCTTCATCAAGGCTGTGAAACAAACATATACAAAACTTTATTTAAAAATACCTAAAATACATGAAACCAACAATTGTATTTGTGACACCTTCCATCCTCATCTATACATATCAAATTCTAATAATTTAGGACTCTAAATCCATTTATTACTTGACCCACACCCATTGTGAATGGAAGATCTCAGACTTTGAAATGTTACCGAATTTATTTCCTTGAATCCAAGCCCCACATTTTCCATTATGCAAAGAAACTTTCCAAGTGTGACATGACTATTCTCATCAGCATTGTATTAATAAAAAAAAACATCGTACAATACTTACAAAACAAATATCTTCCTAATAATATCACCATTTGCAGTATTATACTTGTAAGGTACAATATTCCAGATCAGTGATGGTCATTGGAAATGAGACCTCCTATGTATACAAGAGGGGGGGAAAAAGAAGCTATAAGCTTCAATTTCCTTATGTTGGAATACAATCAAA
Source organism: Calotriton arnoldi (assembly GCA_963921515.1). Classification (NCBI taxonomy): domain Eukaryota; kingdom Metazoa; phylum Chordata; class Amphibia; order Caudata; family Salamandridae; genus Calotriton; species Calotriton arnoldi. Next base: position 1,100,647 of record CAWUFW010002670.1, on the reverse strand, counting down.
TTACTTGACATGAATCTTTATATATATATATAAGTTAGCTTGATAAGGGGTGCAGAATCTAATGCAGGTGCCTGTAGGGAGTGAAGGGATACTGCTGCTTAATGGCGATCAACTGATCTGCGTTCTCCACCCTAGCATACATTGTGGAATGCTCATTGATGCAAGGTTATGGATTTCAACAGAAGCTCACTATATAGAGGGGGACTCAACGGATAATATATGTGCTTTTATATATATATATATATATATATATATATATATCACTGAAAAAACCATAGGTTTCAGGCACGTTATAGTTAGAAATTAGCATTTAAAAAACCTTAGAAATTCACTGAAAAAACCATATGTTTCAGGGACGTTATAGTTAGTTGGACATTTCACTCATACAAAACCATAGAAATTCCACCGTTATAGTTAGTTCAGCTAACTATAACTCACGCCCCCGCAATGCACTGCTGATGACGTCACAAATTACATCATTCCTGACATGGTCAGTGACATCACTGATGACATCACTGATGACATCACTGATTACATCATCCATGTGACAATCTGATGCACCACCTCACACACTAATATAACCTTTGATACACTCACTGTAAAATACAGACTACCATTTTTGATACCATTGACACACTAATACCAGTTACTACATACCCATGCAGTGATTCCTAGGTCTACACACACATCCACCCATTCACCCATACAATCACTCATACATGCAGTCACTGATCAATAGAACACTATCAAATGCACTCATACACCTATATAGACATTGACACACCAGCACTCATCCTAGTCAGTTATGTACTCTTACTAGTCATCATGCAAAGAATCAATCACAGTTCCATTTACTCACCTACACAGTTCTACACACACCACCTCATTTATTCATACAGATAGTAACGCATACTTAGTCTCTTATATAATCACTAATACAAGTATACACTCATACATACAGCCACTCTCACAATCATTGACTCTCACGTATAGTCATTTCTATACACCAACTCTCACATACACTGCCTTTTATATATGTACTTAGCTGGACATGTGCACTGAGACATCGATTCACTCACCAAGACGCCCATACACACACTTACCCACCCATACAACTTTTCCACATGCACTCTTAAACTCATACACCCTGTCAATCAACCACTCACACATCTATGCACAGAGTCACACACCCCCCACCCACCCAACCACACACACACTTAGTCTCCTATACAAATACGCAGGCAACTAATCAATAACCCATATAGACATTCATGTAGCTACTGACCAACCGATGCAGCAGCTTACACAACAACAGACAGAGTGATACAGACATTCACACACTTTAGACACTAACCCATGTATTCAGTAAGATACATTTAATCATTCACTTAAACAGTCAGTCACACACCTACTAAATCCTCCATCCAGACACTTATACATCCATTCATTCTTCAATACAGCTTGGTATATATATAATACATATTTAAATTTTAAAGAAAACCACATTCACTGGATGATGCAATCAGTGATGTCATTTGAGATGTCATCAGTGATGTCATCAGTGATGTCACTGACCATGTCATGAATGATGTAATATGTGACGTCATCAGCAGTGCATTGTGGGGGCGCGAGTTATAGTTAGCTGAACTAACTATAACGGTGGAATTTCTATGGTTTTGTATGAGTGAAATGTCCAACTAACTATAACATGCCTGAAACCTATGGTTTTTTTCAGTGAATTTCAAAGGTTTTTTTAAATGCCAATTTCTAACTATAACGTGCCTGAAACCTATGGTTTTTTCAGTGATATATATATATATATATATATATATATCCGACCAGAATGACGCTCCTTCTGAGTCATCGGGGACCCGTGGAGAGTGGCGCGTGTGCCGGCGGAGCACACCAGCATAACTATTTCAAAAAAGACTTCGGGTAAACGCGCTCTCAGAAAGGAAGGACACTGTGTCAGTAATCCACCGCTGTTTATTCACAACGCGTTTCGCCTGTAACCAGGCTTGATCACGTGATCAAGCCTGGTTACAGGCGAAACGCGTTGTGAATAAACAGCGGTGGATTACTGACACAGTGTCCTTCCTTTCTGAGACGCGTTTACTCGAAGTCTTTTTGAAATATATATATATACATATATATATATATATATATATATATATATATATATATATATATTTTCACCAACAAAAAGACGCTGCACTCTTCCAGGGGATTGTTTTAACGGTTTATTGTGCCATGGAACTTCTCCTTCCCTCACCAACGCGTTTCGACCAGCAGGTCTTGATCACGGTGCAACAATTGGTCCCTCTACCATTTCTAGTATTTATACCTCTTGCCCAGCTAGCATATTAGGTGCATTCTGGGTCAGGTAGTTTTATTTTACAAAAAACACCCAAGACAAAACATCCAGAAAAGAATCCACATAGATTGAAACATTCTGGTATAAGGAGTCACAGCTGGAGATGATGGGTCTCCCCGGTGGCTTATTCAAAGTTTTGTGAACTTTCGGGAGAAAGTATATGGTAGGTATAGTTGGTGAATCATTTCTTAGGTATTGTACCTCTTGTTCGGAGATGAGACCTTTTTCTTGCCATTGTTTTAATCTACCATTCAAATCATTAACTAAGTCATTGATTGGGTTTTTATTGAGTTTCTCATACTTGTCACTCTCACTCAATTGCCGCATGGCTTCTGCAACATAATCTTCTTTATCCAAGACAACAATGTTGCCCCCTTGTCAGCGGGTTTAATCTCTATTGACGGATTTTTTCTCAGGGAGTCCATAGCCATCCGTTCCAGTTGACTTAGATTTTCCTTTTTGTCGATTTGTTTGATGTTACTCATTTTTTCAATATCTGCTGACACCAGGTCATAGAAGGTATCCAATCCGAATGGAATATGAGACATATGTCCAGATACTCATATACATAGATCAGACTCAATTCACCAACTCACTTGGAATGTGAGATGTAATATGTCACTGAGACTGTGATTGTGTGAGTTACAAACTTTGAAATGCCAATTGATATAATATCAACTGTGTCTCACTCCAAATGATTAATACCCCCTACAATGACAAAATGGTGTTCATAATAGTTTTATTTTAGTTGCACTTTAATAGATTTTGCTTTCACACGATTTTGGGTGTTTTTTGTAAAATAAAAAAAAAAACTACCTGACCCAGAATGCACCTAATATGCTAGCTGGGCAAGAGGTATAAATACTAGAAATGGTAGAGGGACCAATTGTTGCACCGTGATCAAGACCTGCTGGTCGAAACGCGTTGGTGAGGGAAGGAGAAGTTCCATGGCACAATAAACCGTTAAAACAATCCCCTGGAAGAGTGCAGCGTCTTTTTGTTGGTGAAAAATATTAATTCGAGGCGAGTCCGGCCTCGCAGCGCGCACCAGCTGTGTGATAGTGCGCCCTTCGTGTGGACAAATTTGGTGGATAAAAAAATATATATATATATGTACACTCACTGAAAAAAACAAAGGTTACAGGGATGTTATAGCTAGACTCAGATTTCACTCTTACAGAATCATTGAAATTCAGCACTTATAGTTACCTGAGCTAGCTATAACTTATGCCCCCACAATGCACTGCTTATGACCTCACATATTTCATCACTCATGACATGGTCAGTGACATCACTGATGACATCTCAAATGACATCACTGATGTCATCATCCAGTGATTGTAAGTGTTTTCTAAAAGTTTGATTGTTAAACATATATACTAAGATACTACAAAAGTTAAATTAGTATACTTTGTGTACTACTAATGAGTGATACTATTTGTAACACATGTGAGTGACTGTGTGTATCCATGTGTGAGTAGATGTCTGAATGACTCTATGGGTGTGTGAGTGGTTGTATGAGTGAGTGAGTGGCTGTATGGGTGAGTAAGTAACTGTGTGTGGCTGTGTGGGTGAGGGAGTGGGTGTGCCAGTGGTGTATGTGTAAGTGAGTCTGTGAGAGGCTTTATAGGTGAGTGATGGGGTGTGTGAGTGGCTGTATTGGTGAGTGGGTGCATAAGTGGTGTATAGGTGAGTAAGTGTGTGAGTGAGTGAATGTTAGAGTGGCTGTCTGGGTGAGTGTGTGCTTGTGTTCTTGACTGTATAGGTGAGTGAGTACATGTGTTAGTGTCTGTATGAGTAAGCGAGTGGGTGTGTGAGTAACTGCATGGGTGAGTGAGTGGCTGTGTGAGTGACTATAAGTAGGTAAATAGGAGTGTGAGTAGCTGTATGGGTGACTGACTCAGTGTGTGAGTGGTTGTATGGGTGTATGTGTGGGTAAGTGTATGACTGGAAGTGTGAGTGGCTGTATAGGTGAGTGAGTGGGTACATGAGTGGCTGTATGGGTGAGTTAGTGGTTGTGTGAGTGGCTGTATGAGTGAGTGAGTGGTTATGTGAGTGGCTCTATGGATCAGTGAGTTGGGTGTGTGAGTACTTGTATGGGTCTGTGAATGTGTGTGAGTGGTTGTGTGGGTGTGTGTGGGTGTATGAGATATATGGTGGTGTGAGTAGGTGTGTGTGTAGTTCTGTGGATGATGTCATCAGTGATATCATCAGTGATGTCATTTGAGATGTCATGAGTGATGTCACTGACCATGTCATGAGTGATGTAATATGTGTGGTCATAAGCAGTGCATTGCAGGGGCATAAGTTATAGTTAGCTCAGCTGTGTCTGCATACCTCAGAGACCATAGAATATGGTTGATCTACAACAACAACATACGTTTTGATGTGGCTGATATCTACAGACGTGATGGAGTACACTTCACAGATCAGGGAAATCGAGTTTTTCTGAATAACCTAAAGCTGTGCATCCGCACTTATATGTAGCTCCAACTAATAAACACAAGGGCACTGTTTAGAGCTGCCTTATATTCCCAATATCGGTTTGCAGGGTGACAGCTGCGATCCGGCTAGCACAGGGAGACCTGTGGGCCGTCGGGCAGGCTCGCACAGGGAGAGCTACGGGCCGTCGGCTCGCAAACGCACACCAGCGTGCTGGCTCACAGAGGGAGAGCTGGGGTCTAACTCGCAAGGGGACACCAACGGGCCAACGGCCCTGCTAGCAGAGACACACCTATCACCTAACGGACTGGCTCGCACACGTACAGCTAGGGACATGACGGCTCGCAGACGCAGACCTGCGAACCGACGGACTGGTACTGTTTTATGCTTTAGGGTAGTACAGTGGTGTTTGTGTACTGTAGGGGGTTCGTGCTGGAGGTAGCGTTTTAGGGTTTAAGGTAGTGCAGTGGTGTTTGGGTAGTGCAAGAATCGTGCTGGAGGTAGTGTTTTAGAGTTTACGACAATGCAGTAATGTTTGGGTAGTGTAAGTGGTCATGCTGGGAGTACTGTTTTGGGGTTTAGGGTAGTGCAGTGGTGTTTGTGTAGTGTAGGGGGTCATGCTGGGAGTAGTGTTTTAGGGTTTACGGCAGTGCAGTGGTGTTTGGGTAGTGTAGGGGGTAATGCTGGGAGTAGTGTTTTAGGGTTTACGGCAGTGCAGTGGTGTTTGTGTAGTGTAGGGGGTCGTGCTGAGAGTAGTGTTTTAGGATTTATGGTAGCACAGTGGTGTTTGTGTAGTGTGGGAAGTCATGCAGCGAGTACTGTTTTAGGATTTAGAGTAGTGCAGTGGTGTTTGTGTGCTGTTTGGGGGTTCATGCTGGGGGTAGCATTTTAGGGTTTAAGGTAGTGCAGTAGTGTTTGGGTAGTGTAAGAATCATGCTGGAGGTAGTGTTTTAGAGTTTACGAAAATGCAGTGGTGTTTGGGTAGTGTAAGGGGTCATGCTGGGAGTAGTGTTTTAGGGTTTAGGGTAGTGCAGTGGTGTTTGTGTAGTGTAGGGGGTCATCCTCGGAGTAGTGTTTTAGTGTTTACGGTACTGCAGTGGTGTTTGTGTACTGTAGGGGGTCGTGCTGGGGGTACTGTTTTAGGGTTTAGGGTAGTGCAGTGGTGTTTGTGTAGTGTAGGGGGTCATGTTGGGAGTAGTGTTTTAGGGTTTAGGGTAGTCTAGTGGTGTTTGGGTAGTGTAGGGGGTCGTGCTGGGGATAGTGTTTTAGGATTTAGGGTACTGCAGTGGTGTTTGCGTAGTGTAGGGGGTCCTGCTAGGGGTAGTGTTTTAGGGTTTACGACAATGCAGTGGTGTTTGGGTACTGTAGGGGGTGTGCTGGGGGTAGTATTTTAGGGTTTAGGGTAGTGCAGTGGTGTTTGAGTAGGGGGTCGTGCTGGGGGTAGATTTAGGGTTTAGGGTAGTGCAGTGGTGTTTGGGTAGTGTAGGGGATCGTGCTGGGGGTAGTGTTTTAGAGTTTACGACAGTGCAGTGGTGTTTGGGAAGTCTTTGGGTAGTGTAGGGGATCGTACCGACAGACTGACTCACAGAGCTCCGAGCCAACGGACTAGCTTCTAAAGGCATAGCCGCGACCTGGTGATATGAAGAGAGGCAGCGTGAAAGGCATATCTCACACACACCTTAGTCAAAAAGAACCCCCTTTGGGTCAATTCACATGCATCAAACCAAACTAGCACAAGGCACCCTATGTCCATGAACAAAGGAATAAAAAACCAAGTAACGAATGCAAGTATGAATATACAAATTTAATTGACAAATATATACATTTCAATATGCAAAATGCGAAATTGGCCTTGTCTAAGCCACAAGGCTTTTCCGCCTCAATGTGCCTAGCGGAGCTACATTGGCTCCCTGTGCAGCAAAGAATTTATTTTAAATCCCTTTGTATAGGGTTTAGGGCTTTGCATGGACTCGGTCCTGGGCCCCTACAGAAGAAATTGGTTTGGTATACTCCTACCCGGACCCTTCGTTCCTCTTTTGCCTACTTGGCAAAGGTACCCAGGTTCAACAGGTTCAGACTGGGAGGAAGATCTTTTAGTTTTGCTGCTGCAAAACTCTGGAACGCACTCCCACTTGAAATTAGACAATGCAGTACCCTGTCCCTGTTCAGGAAAAGGATCAAAACGTGGTTGTTCCCCAGAAATTGATCCTGTCGCTTTTGAGTAATGCTTTTAGGTTCTGTCCTTCTCGCTTCACGTTGGTCTGTATTCATGTATCTTTAGCGCCAGGGTACCCGTAGGGTGTTTGTGGCGCTCTATAAATGCTATATACAATACAATACAATACAATACAAAATAGACTAAAAATGATAACAATAATCAGAGTTACATTTGAAAATTCATCCTAAAAACAATATAAAAAACCCAATAAAATTCAATATGGGTAATATAATTAAAAAACATACATACGAATAACAAAAGAAATAGACATAAACATTGCGAGAACAGGCAGGAAAATAATTCCTATTCGCAGGAAGAACTACACAATCACAAATGGATCAGTTGTTGTTTTATATATACAAAAAATTGTCAATTTAAACAGTTGTCCACATTGATTTACAGTAGGCCTTCCTTTATTAGTGCATCAATATATCAATATCTCACACAGACACAGATGCCAGTGTTGCCTCGCAGAGGTAAAACTACGAACCCGATGGCTTCTACACGGAGAGATGCGAGCTGACGGAGTAAATCACAAAATGGCTGCCAACACTTCCTGGTTTCAACCATTCACAGCCAATAAGCCGCAAGCTGGTGCTTGTAACCCCTCAGCCAATCACATGTCAGAATTCTCAAATATCGATATCTGTAAAATTTGATATTTCTCAAAAACTACTGAACGGATTTACACCATTTAAACAAAAGCGTGAAAGTTTGGGGGTGATTTGACAAGCGGGGGCTGAGAAAAAAGGGGGGTCCCAAAACACGGTTTCTCCATGTTAATTTCCATAGGAAATTTTGCGACGAGCTACAGCCCGAACTGCTAAACGGAATTACCTCAAATTTGGTAGAAAGGTAGAGCTTGGTTCAGAAAGCGACCTTTTTTTTAAATGGGGTAAATCTGTTCAGAAGTTTTCGAGAAATACAAAAAATAAGAGTCAAAAAATCAATTTCCCATAGGAAACTTTGTGCAAGGCTACAGCCGAAACTACTGAACGGAATTACCCCAAATTTGGCAAAAAGGAAGTGCTTGGCTCAGAAAGCGATCTTTTGTAAAATGGTGTAAATCCGTTCAGTGGTTGCTGAGAAATAAGAAAAATGAAAGTTTCGATATCTGGGCGGAGCCTAAGTCCCGTGCACGAGCTTCACTGTGATTGGCTGCGAACACTCCAAACCAGGAAGTGTTGGCAGCCATCTTGTGGCTCGGTAGAAGCGAGTCACTAGAAAACAGAGAAACAAAGGTATAAAACAAGAGAAGGGGGCAGGGTAAAAATACTGTGACCCCCTAGGCCTGCTCAGGGGGTCCCAGAAGGACCCCAGGGCCCAAAAAAGCATTTTTTATAAAAATAAAAAAAATCGGCGCAATTCGCGCTGGGGTCGCGGGTTCCCGCGTTTTATTTTAATGAGGTCCCTGGGTGGGCTAGGTCCCGCGGGCATTTCTTAAAAAATAATAGCTGGGGGTCGCTGGGGCTGTGGGGGCCCGCTGGGGTCCCCGCAGCTCCGGGGCTTCACTGATGTTGGGAGGGGGGTTGCGCAGCCCCTCTCCTGGAGCCCTCCATGTGCTTATAACTTTGGCGTCGTTTGACGAATCTTTACGAAATTTTCAAAAAAGTTTCTCTTTTTTGATCAGCTCCTATCTTGAAAGTTTGGGGGTGTTTGGTCAAGGGGGTCTGGGAAAAAGGGAGTCCCAAAATGTGTTTTCTCAATGCATTTTCCATAGGAAACTTTAGACAAGGCTACAGGTCAAACTGCTGAACGGAATTACGCCAAATTTGTGAGGGAGAAAGGTTGTGGTCGAGAAAGCGCGCTTTTGTTGAAATGGTGCAGCAGTGCATTGCGGGGGCGCGAGTTATAGTTAGCTCAACTAACTATAACGGCGGAATTTCTATGGTTTTGTATGAGTGAAATGTCCAACTAACTTTAACGTCCCTGAAACCTATGGTTTTTTCAGTGAATTTCTATGGTTTTTTAAATGCTAATTTGTAACTATAACGTCCCTGAAACCTATGGTTTTTTCAGTGAATATATATATATATATATCTCCACGGTGAATCCACACAATACAAAAGGATTCTCGAGCCACTCCGGTAAGGGGGGTAAACTTGTTTTTTCAGCAGCACAAAAGACGCGTTTCGACCACAAATGTGGTCTTGATCACATGACTCCCGGCCGGGGTCACGGAGTTTTTAAAGGGGTACAAAGTGACGTTTCAACATGATGTGAAAGTGTAAACATAAAAGAAACAATCTGTTACAGATAAACCTTCTGACATTCAGACCAAATTAAGTTGTGATACAAAGTACATTCACTGTCAGTAGTGAAATTACAATTAGGTCACAGTCAACCCCTTTTGTCATCAATATCAAATAGATTAGATATGTCTTTATGACCATCCTAGTGCATTAATCAAAACCGTGCAACTTTATTAGTGCTTATGTCCAGGGACAAAGTCTCACATTCTGCTTTGCATTGAATAAATTGCAGTGATGCAGAATAACTAGTATAGTTACAAAACATCAAGTAGCACAAAAAGATATGCGGGGTGTAGTACCCAGACATTCATGTACACAAATGCAGCAATGAGGCGAAATTCATAACGTGTGTGCTAGATAAGAAAACAAATTAAGGTATAGTACCCATATATCAAACAGAATCCCAGAAAAACAATTTCAGTTGGACTTGAGTTGACTAAGTTATTAGGGACGAAGTGTGTTCACTCAAACAACAGTGCGCCTCCGTGCTCTTAATCTTAATTACTGGTGATCACACTGGGATCCTGGATTCAATTGCACGAACATTCCCTGGAATATAATATAACAAAAGCATGTAAGTAATCAATATCACAAAAAATAATGTCACAGATACATATCAAAATCTCCAATATGTGTAAGGGGTTGAAGGGTACATAATAAAAAATCATACTCGGAAGGCTGAAACAGTAGTAAAAAAAGTGCACAAAGTGATAGAAGAATTAGGAAAATTGAATTAAATGGATGGAAGGCTTACAATCTAGTGATAAGACAATAACGAACAGGGTATAAGTTTATAAATGAGAATGCATTTCCTCGTCAAAATTTAGGCCATTTATATATATATATATATATATATATGCTGCTTGAAAATGTGTCAGTCTACATTCACTTCTTCTTACAAGACTTGGTCAAAGCCTTACTATCATTTATACAGGATACCACCGACTTTCTAAAACAAGTCTACGACCTACAATGGCAAGATGACTATTTGCTAATGTCATTAGACGTGTCTAACCTGTATACATCGATACATCATAATGACGGAGTCAGGGCATTGGAACATTTCTTAGGCACCAGACTGATTGAATTCTATCAACACAACAAAATGCTTATTAGTCTGACAAGATTTTGCTTGGAGAATAATTACTTCTTGCTCCAACAGTAGGTCTATCAACAAACAAGAGGCGTAGCTATGGGGGCAAGCTTTTCGCCGAGCTATGCCTGCCTCCATATGGGGTGGTGGGAGGAGAAGATTCTAGCTACCCTGTATGCAGACACAATGGAAAACATGTTGTAAAATGGTTCCTCTATATTGACGATTTGTTTGTGGTTTGGCGAGGAAATAGACTAAGTGCAGAGGAGTTTGTAACCAATTTAAACAGCAATGACATAAATCTGCACTTTACACATAACATAAGCAATAGTACTATCTGTTTTCTGGACGTAGAAGTATATGATGCCCAGGGTCAATTGCAAACAAAACTACACCTTAAACCGACCGCAGGTAACACTATACTCCACTCTACAAGTTTTCACCCTAGACACACTATATGCAGCATACCTTATGGAGAAATGCTCAGGATACGCAGAATCTGTAGCAGCGAGAGTGATCTCGCAAAGGCACAGGAGGAATGTAAATTACGCTTCCTGGCCAGAGGCTATTCCGAGCACATTGTTAATAAGGCAATAAGACGTACTAGGGACCTATCCAGAGACGACCTGCTATTCAAACCATCATGCAGTAAGATCAAGCAAACCAATTGTGCAAGGCCAGAAGGTAGCAATCCTAGGCTAATCTTGACATTCAAAAAACAGAAAGATAGTCTTAGTAGAATCATAAAGAAAAACTGGCACTTAGTATTAAGTGATCCGGTGGTGGGGGATAAACTACAGCAGACACCCACAATAACATTCAGAAAGGCCCCATGCACCAGCGATTTTTTGGTCAGTTCCAGCCCAGAAATTAAAACTGGTTCTGGCTGGCTGACAGGTCGCAAAGGTTTTGTAAGATGTTCCACTTGCAGGGCGTGCAAATTTGGTATCAGCAAAACGTCCTACTGTACGCCCTTCAAGAATAAGGGTGGGCAAAGCACTACGCTACGCTCGCGTAGTTTGCGAAGTTTGCGCTACTTTGCACTACGCGAATTGCACGTAGCACAGTGCAAACACGCGTAGCGTAGTGCAGCGGTCATTTTTTGCTTGCTCGCAGTCCTCAACGTCAAGTTGGCGACCGCGAGCAAGCAAAATGACATCCCGGCGAGACTTTTTCCTCGTTCGCGATCAGCAACATCAAGTTGCCGATCGCGAGCGTGGAAAATAAACCTCCCGGCGAGATTCTCAACGTGGGGAGGTCAGGTTTCTCATTGCGAGTGGTCGCGTATGCTCGCGACCGCTCGCAATGAGAAACTACCAGTCCGCGTTGAGAATGCTGCAGCTCGAGTAAAAATCTACTCGAGCGGCAGTAAAAGACAGCTCGCACTGTGCAAGATGCCGTTTTCAATGATTGCACAGTGCGGACAAGCATCCGGCACTGTGCAATCATCGCGAACAGCGCACTACGCAGTTCGCGTAGTGCTACGCGTAGATCGCGTAGTGCGAAGTGCACTTCGCGTAGCTTCGCGTAGCGCTACTTCGCGAACTACGCCCACCCTTATTCAAGAATAAGCCTATCAGGATTACCAAGTTGCTGACCTGCAAAACTGAATTTGCCATTTACGTGCTGGAGTGCTCTTGTGGACTACAGTACGTGGGCAGCACGAAACTGCAAGTCCACAAGAGAATTCTCCAGCACCTAAGGGACATAACAAACTCAGATGCTACTTATCCGGTGGCCCGCCACTTTAAAGAAGTCCATGGAAATGACTTGGACCATTTAAAATATTATGCTGTGGACGTAGTCCCGCAAGCAAGAAGAGGTGGAGACAGAGAGGCAACACTAAGGAGGCTACAAACTAGGTATATCTTGGAGTTTGACAGCAAAAGCCCACTGGGTTTAAATACCACTGAAGACCTGTATACCTGGTTGTAGCTCCGCCCGAATCTGGGAGCCATTTCCACAATCTAAACAGACATATCCATAATAACAGAAATACATTGAGGTATATACAGTAAAACAGTCTGCACTCCATAAAACCTGATGAAAACCTTCCCTTTTTTTAAGATGTTCATATTGAATCAATTTTCAATTAGCACTTTTTGGCACCTAGACACTTTATTTGCGTTTATATGTTCTTAGGAGCATAACTATACGCAGAACTAGCACTTTAATAGTTCAGCACTTTGCACAGACTAACGTACTTTATAGCAGCAGAAGATATGCCCACTTGGGCAGTATTCCTTTTTGCATATTTTTTCAAGAATGGTCTTTTCCATGATTTTAACATTCTTTTAGCTCTGTATTTTGCAGATTAAAAATTAAACAGGATAAGTACATGAATGTATTATACAGCAATGTCAAAACGTAGAGATGTTTTAACTGTTTTTATGTACTTTTATGTGCCTAGGAATGTTGTTAACATGTGTGCTATATTCAATCGTATTTATATGGGTAATTCGCATATTTTTGCACATAAATACCACTAGCAAGATCAGTATTCTTGAGTGTGACATTTCGCTACTATATAGTATTGAGATATTGGAAGTTCAGACGGGTAGTCTGTTTTCCATATCTATTTTTTCACTTGGCACTTTAAATGTGGGGAGGACGTGTAAGTACGACATGTGATCAAGGCCTGCATAGGCCGAAATGCGTCAAGGCGGCACAGCGCACAAAGTGAACAATAAACAAACTAACTTGCACAAAGAAAGTGGAGTCCGTTCCGTTTCTGGTTCCAGGTCGCAGGGAACCGTATGAGAAAAGGATTGTTAGTAATATATATATATATATATATATATATATATATAAATATAATATATATATATATATATATATATATATATATATATATATATATATATATATATATATATATTATCTACTGGCGGTCGCCAGTAGATAGTTATAGTTAGGACCTATTATCCATAGGAAATCCGCGACATTCTATTTGCAATAACGTTGGCGCCGGTTGACGAATCTTCGCGAAAGCTTCCAACTTGTTGGGGCGCTCCGGTCCGCTCCTACCCTGAAAGTCTCGGGGTGATACGTCAAGCGGGGGCCGAGAAAAAGGGGGGTCCCAAAACGCATTTTCCCCATTCATTTTTCCATAGGAACCTTTAGTCGCAGCTACAGCCCGAACTGCTGAACGGAATTACCCCAAATTTGGCAAAGAGGTAGCCCTTGGTTCAGACTGGTGCCTTTTGCTAAAATGGTGTAAATCCGTTCAGTAGTTCCTGAGAAATTCACAATTAAAATCACATATATATCTATGGGCGCGTCGGATCCGCGTACCCTCCCGATCACGAGCTGCATGCTAATTGGCTGTCAACACTCCAAATCAAGAAGTGTTGGCAGCCATTTTGTCCTCGGTAGAACCGAGGGACAGAAACAAGTGCGCAAAGTGCAAAGGGGGCAGGGTAGAAACACCCTGACCCCTAGGTCTGCTCAGGGGGTCCCACAAGGACCCCTGGGCAGAAAAAAGTATTTTTTTTTTTTTTTTTAATCGGCAGGATGCGCTTACGGTGCGCGGATCCCGCTGAGAAAAAAAAAGAAACAAGTGCGCAAAACGCACAAAGGGGGCAGGGTAGAAACACCCTAACCCCCTAGGCCTGCTCAGGGGGTCCCACAAGGACCCCCTGGGCAAAAAAAAGCATTTTTGTTTTTTAAAAATCGGCAGGATGCGCTCAGGGTGCGCGGATCCTGCAAAAAAAATAAAAATCAAAGCGCGGTCTCCCGCGCTTCGATGTAAATTTGCCCCCGGGTGGGCCAAGTCCCGGGGGCATGCTGGGGGGTTTATTTTATGTATGGGGGCCTCTAAGGGCCCCCCAAGCCCCGAGGCTTTATTTGAAAAGTAGCGGGAGGGCTCTGAGCCCTCCCGCAGCCCCGGGGACCACCACCTCCACGGGGCTTCTTTATTTATTAAATTAACATGTGTGGGGGCTCCAGCCCCCACACGCCCGGGGACCACCACCTCCCCGGGGCACTAACAAAATTGAAAATGGGGGTCCGTTAAGGACCCCCGAGCCCCGGGGACCACCACCTCCCCGGGGCTGTGCATTTGGATGGGAGGGGGCCGCACGGCCCCCTCCTGGAGCCTGTGGTGGCCTGGGGACCGCCACCCCCAGGGCCGGCTCCTGCAGTGTCCCGGGGTGCCTACCCCGGGACACTGCTGTTTGCAATAACAGGGACTGGAGCCTCGCGGCTCCCGTCCTGTCATTGCAAACTGCTTTGGATATTGGAAGAGAGAGCAGGGAAACCTGCTCTCGCTTCCAATATCCAAAGACAATTGCTTTCCACATGGGGAGCAGCATGTTAGCTGCTCCCCATGTGGAAAGCAATGCCGGCTCACGCAGGAGGCGGGGAGCCGGCGGGACTGTGGGGGGTTTGGGGACCCCCACAGTCCCCAACCAGAGGCCAGGACCCGGGGGATGGGGTCCCCGGGGCAAGTAGTGGCCCGGGAGGGGGGCCACGCGGCCCCCCTCCCCAGAAATAATTTTTTAAAAAGAATAAAAAAAGGCCTGCCCCGGGGGATGGGGTCCCCGGGGAAAAGGAGGCCTGAGGAGGGGGGCCACACAGCCCCCCTCCTTAAAAATTAATGAAAAAGTGTAGCCATGCCCCGGGGATGGGGTCCCCGGGGTAGGATTCGGCCAGGGAGAGGGGCCACGCGGCCCCCTTCCTGTATAATTAAAAAAAAAAAAAAGGGGATAAGGCCCTGGGGGATGGGGTCCCCAGGGCCCAAAAATAGGAAAAAGGAAGGGGGCCACACAGCCCCCTTCAGGGGAAAAAAACGATCGGGCCGCAGGCCCCGCCCTTCCTTCACCACTCTGCAAACGCGCCCCTGGCGCGTTTGCAGATGGGGAAGTAATTCCCCTTCAATCACTGGGGTCCTTGGGGCCAACTAGCCCACCAGGAACCTCCAGTATGCGCCAGGAGCTGCGTTGCAGAGAGGTGTAAAGAGGCCACGCCCCTTTTTACACCTCTCTGCAACGCAGCTCTGTGGCGCTTTTTGGATATGCCTGTTGGGCTAGTTGGCCCCCAGGGACCCTCAGGATTCAAGGGGAGTTAATCCCCTGACTTAAAACGCGCCACGGGGTGCGTTTGCACAGTGATGAAGGGAGGAGGCGGGGCTTCAGGTGACATGTCTGCAAACAGGCCCTGTGGCGTGTTTTACGATGCGGGATTAAGTCCCCTTGAATCCTGAGGGTCCCTGGAGTCCAACTAGCCCACCATGTACTTCCAAAAAGCGCCACAGAGCTGCCTTGCAGAGAGGTGTAAAAAGGGGTGTGGCCTCTGTACACGTCTCTGCAACGCAGCCCCCTGGCGCATACTGGAGGTTCCTGGTGGGCTAGTTGGCCTCCAGGGACCCTCATGATTAAAGGGGACTTAATCCCCCGACTTAAAACGCGCCACGGGGTGCGTTTGCACAGTGGTGAAGGGAGGGGGCGGGGCTTCAGGTGACATGTGTGCAAACAGGCCCTGTGGCGTGTTTTATGATGGGGGATTAAGTCCCCTTGAATCCTGAGGGTCCCTGGAGTCCAACTAGCCCACCATGTACTTCCAAAAGCGCCACAGAGCTGCCTTGCAGAGAGGTGTAAAAGGGGTGTGGCCTCTGTACACGTCTCTGCAACGCAGCCCCCTGGCGCATACTGGAGGTTCCTGGTGGGCTAGTTGGCCCCCAGGGACCCTCATGATTAAAGGGGACTTAATCCCCCAACTTAAAACGTGCCACGGGGCGCGTTTGCACAGATGTCACCTCAGGCCCCGCCCTCCCTTCACCATTGTGCAAATATTCCGCTAAAATCAGCCGAAATACGAATTCCGATTTACTCACCTGTTATCAGGAGAGACCTCAGTGCTGCATCTTTCAGCCCAGTACTGATCCTGAAAAGTAATTTTAACCGTACTTACCAGTAACTGGAATTTCCTTCCATAGGATATCATTGCCTGCTTTTTGCTGAAAAAGTTTCTAAGTGTCGATTTTTGAAACCTACAAATATTCCTCTAAAATCAGCCGAAATACGAATTCCGATTTACTCACCTGTTATCAGGAGAGAACCCAGTGCTGCATCTTTTAGCCCAGCACTGACCCTGAAAAGTTATTTTAACCGTACTTACCAGTAACTTGTATTTCCTTCCATAGGAATCCATTGTCTGGTTTTCAGCAGAAAAGTTTCAAAGTGTCGATTTTCACAAACTACAAATATTCCTTAAAAATCGCCTGTATGACTTAAACGCATTCTTTCAACTGTTTACAGGAGATGCACCAGTTCTGGATCCAGGATCCACCACTGAGTGAGAAAAAGTCACGATAACACTACTTACCTGCTAAGTGAATTTCCTCCCATAGGATAACATTGGTGATTCTATGTGAAAAGTTTCTGTGTCAACTTTTAAAATACAATAATATTCCTTAAAAATCACTACTGTAACCAAAATGCTTTTACTCAACTGTTTACAGGAGATGTCCCAGGACTGAATCTAGGATCCAGTCCTGTGGTTAGAAAAGTAATCCATAAAGTAACTAATTGCATTTAGCTAGAAATTCACATTGAGCTCAATGTTGCATTGTGTTTGAAATTGTGTTGCCCATTGCAACAACTGTAACTACTGTACTTAAAAGTCTATTGCCTATTTGCAAAGTATTTAAAGTAAATTAATTCATTCTGAGAAAGTATATTTTGTAATGTAATGTATAATGTAATTACAATGTAATTTAAAAAATAAAATATCTAAAAATAAATAGTTTAAAAAAATGTAGTAAATCAGTATGAAAAAAATAAAAATAACAATTAATACATTTAAAAATTGGCATTTACAAAACCTTTGAAATTCACTGAAAAAAACCATAGGTTTCAGACATGTTATAGTTAGGAATTAGCATTTAAAAAACCTTTGAAATTCACTGAAAAAACCATAGGTTTCAGACATGTTATAGTTAGAAATTAGCATTTAAAAAACCTTTGAAATTCACTGAAAAAAACATAGGTTTCAGGCACGTTATAGTTAGAAATTAGCATTTAAAAACCTTTGAAATTCACTGAAAAAATCATAGGTTTTAGGGACAGTTATAGTTACTTGGACATTGCACTCGTACAAAACCCGTGAAATTCCCCGTTATAGTTAGTTCAGCTAACTATAACTCGCGCCCAGCAATGCACTGCTGATGACGTCACATATTACATCACTCATGACATGGTCAGTGACATCACTGATGACATCACTGATGACATCTCAAATGACATCACTGATGACATCAACCATGTGATAATTTCAAGCATCTTCTCACACCCTAATATAACTTTTGATACACCCACTCTAAATTACAGACTGCCATTCTCAAAAACAAAGACACTCCAACACCAATAACTACATACCCACTCACTGATTCTTAGGTCTACACACACATCCACTCACTCACCCGTACAGTCACTCATACTTACGGTCACTCAGTACAGGACTATCATATGCACTCATACACCTATATAAACACTCACACACCGCCACTCATCCATAGAGGTACTCACACACCTAGTCAGTCATGCAAAAATTTAATCACACACCCATTTACTCACCTATACAGTTATACACACACCAGCTCACTTACTCATACAAATACTAGCACATTCTTACGCTCTTATACAATAACTGATACAAGCACACACGCATCCATACAGCCACTCTCACAATCACACACTCTCACGTATAGCCTTTTAAATACTCTAACACATATATATACTTCCTTTTACATATGTAGTTATTCGCACATGTACCACTGAGATATATATTCACTCACTAACACACCCATACACACACTCACCCACCCAAGCAGTCCATCACAGACGCACTCTTCAAATCATGCACCCAGTGAATCACCCACTCACACATCTATGTACAGAGTCGCACACACCCCACCCACACAAACACTCAGGCACCCATACAGATACTCAGACAACCAATCAATAACTCATATAGACACTCATGTAGCTATTCACAAACCCATGCAGCCACTTACACAGCAACAGACAGACGGATGCAGACATTCACCCAGTTTAGTCACTAACCCATGCATTCAGTAAGATAAGTTTAATCACTCACTTATACAGTTCGTCACGCACCTACTAAATCATCCATTCAGACACTTATACACCCTCTCACTCTTCAATACGCCTTTCCCTATATATATTAAACATATTTAAACTTTACAGAAACACAGTCACTGGATGATGTCATCAGTGATTTCATTTGAGATGTCATCAGTGATGTCATCAGTGATGTCACTGACCATGTCATGAGTGATGTAATATGTGACGTCATCAGCAGTGCATTGCGGGGCGCGAGTTATAGTTAGCTGAACTAACTATAACGGGGAATTTCACGGGTTTTGTACGAGTGCAATGTCCAAGTAACTATAACTGTCCCTAAAACCTATGGTTTTTTCAGTGAATTTATATATATATATCTCCAACCACTTTGAAGCGCAGAACCCAAGCCACTTACAACGGCGGGCCGTGGCAGGGTCGCAAACCCTTAATATCCAATCCAAGTGTTATCCAGGAAATGTTCGAAAAGACAACACACCAGGGCCAGCTAACTTTCTGCAGCGTGATTTTAATAAGGCAAAGTCACTCAAAAATCACGCTGAAGAAAGTTTGCTGGCCCTGGTGTGTTGTCTTTTTGAACATTTCCTGCATAACACTTGGATTGTATATATATATATATATATATATATATATATATATATATATATATATATATATATATATATATTCCAAATATCCTGTGCATCCACAAAATAGTCTTAAGCCCAATTCCATAAAGCGTGATTTATTTCATGAACAAAATAGCAAACAAACGCCCGAAACGCGTCATATAGACAATTTCTCGCCACAAGACCGCCGCTCACTTTCTAGACTGGTGCTGCCGCAAGGCGGTGACGAACCGCTAATTCTGCCCCCAAACACTCTGCTTAACACAAAGTACGCAGCGCACTCACGAGTTGGTTCTGTTCAAATTTTATTCACGAAAAACCACCGTGGCTGACAAACGCGTTTCGGCCATGACAGCCTTTGTCAATGTCAGCGTGCTACCCATCATTGTATCCATATATACGTCACATCATCATTCATGTAAAAACAGAAGACGGACTCAGAAATACATCACTGTCCCAAATTCATGGTGGCCATCTTTGAATGTTTAAGAGCAATCGGTAAAAATAGTCATGCTATCTTCAAGGATATGCTTTCCTTTCTATCCAATTAATGAATAAACAACTAATACAACATTTTATTGACTTAATGTCCTTCATTCGATTGTTGTACCTCTTAACGCCCTGAATGGGCTTTAACATTCATTGTGACCATATTTTCATGTTTGGACTCTGATTTTTCTTTTTTTTTTTTTTTTATCCTCATTTGCCACCGACCTCACTTCACTTCACGCCCTAGCTGTCAATACCCTTGCTCAGTAAACTGAGAAAAGTAGGCATTTGGAAGTAGAAACCTCGGAAGGGACCCGCCTACAGGTATCATGACAGACTTGGGTGCTGATGAAACCAGGTGAGATAACTCTTCAACCAAGCTCAAGAGGGCTTGATGACAGTCGTCAAAATACTTCCAGGGAAGACTGGGAGTAACCGACTTAGTCCAAAGAGTAACAAGGCAGCATAATCATGGGACCACAAAAAAAAAAAAACGAATTTGTTAAGTCTGAACCCATTCTTATCAACAACAAGTCCCAGAATGCTGTCTTCTTTCCACTGCATGATCTGGCTAGGCCCATCTTAGAAGTCACAAGCAGTGAGGTCAGCCAATCTGAGAAAGAGGGGGGAGTGGCTTCTGTCCATCGTATACATATTTGTCTCCTGGCGAACAAGATAGCGCAGAAAAGCAAAGATCTGGATGGACCCGTGACTTGGTGTGTGAAGCCAAAAATAATCAGAGATAGGTCTATCTGAATAAGACAACCCAGGGTATCCGCCCAAAATTTGCTGACACTATCCCAGAAAGTAATCAGAGCAGGGCACTCTTTGAACATGTGTATATCGGAGGCTTGGGCCAGACCGCATTTCTCACAACTAACAGGTGGGCCTTTCACAATTTTGGAAAGCCTTTGAGGGGAGAAGTAAGCCCTGTGAATGGTAAACAGGTGATTCCTTTTCAACCACGCTGGTTTAAATAAATCATGGAGGATCTTACAAGAGTTCTGCCATAGATAGTCACACTGTTGGTCAGGTAAAGATTCCCCCCACAATTCCTCGGCCAGTTTAAATTCACCGTCAACAGTCTCAACTATGGCTTGATACCAAAAGGAAACCTCCTTCCTTCCAGGTGGCTTAGCCACAAGCTGGTGTTCTAGAAAATTGCCTTTCCCAATAGGATTCTTAAGGGTAAGCTGTGATTGGGCCCAGCTTCTCAGCTGTATATATTTGAACCTTGACAGACCATCTCCAATTTTATCTTTAAGTTGTTCCCATGAGAAAAGAGTACCGTCAAAGGCCAGGTCCCCCCAGACCATCAGCCCAGATTCTCTAAGAGGTAGTGCCAGTCTGTCTCTCAAACACTCCGGGGCGCCGGGTGAGTCCCAGAGCGGGGCCAAGCTTGAAAAATAACTAAGCCCAACTATACTTCTAAGTTTGGTCCATGTTTTAGCGAAACCCTGAAGGACCTTCAGCTTAACCTTTTTAAAAAACTTTGGGTCCCCAAATTTAAAAAGATAGCCCTCCTCAGGTAGGTTAGCTCCCCTGAGCATGGCGAGAAACATCCCCCCTGCTCCGGTGCTAACCGGCATTTTCAGCAGCATACGTGAATGTGTAAGCTGAAAGGCCCAAGCATAAAACTGAAGATCTGGCAAAGCAAGGCCCCCCTTCTCTCTCCTACGCCTCAACTTTTTCCAAGCTATTCTTGTTGATTTGTAAGCCCAGACAAAAGAATTGATATCCTGCTGTAGCCTATCTATGGCCGATTTTTCAAAATAAAGAGGGATACAGTTAAAGAGAAAAGTGACCTTAGGTAGTATCGACATCTTAACTAGGTTGACCCTCCCAAGAATAGTTAAAGGAAGCTGGGCCCAAGATTTCAACAGCTTCTGACACTTTTTAGCCACCAAAGTTAAATTTGTCTCAGCTATCTTTGTTATGTCTTGGACAATTTTGATCCCCAGATATCTCATATTGGAACTGATCTGGTACTGATGCTGGGTCCCCCCTAGATTCCAGGCTATGACTTCCATCTTCGCAGCGTTAATCTCATAGCCTGAAACCAGTCCAAAGTCTTCCGCCAAACCAATCACTGCTGGGAATGCTGTTGACAGGTTGGCAGAAAAGACTAGGATATCATCTGCATACAGGACCACCTTCCTCTCCCACTCATATTTGAAAGACTGAATGTTAGGATCTTCCCTGAGCCATTGGGCAAAAAGGAGAGGGGAGAGTGGGCAGCCCTGCCTAGTCCCCCTAGATATCTTAAAGGATTCAGTGATGGTACCATTAACAAGAAGTCTAGCAGTTGACTCCTGATATATCAGCTGAACAGTTTGGCAAAACTTTTTCCCTAAGTTAAACCTTCCCATGACCTCCGACAGGTAGATCCAGTTGACCCCGTTCGAAGGCCTTAGTAGCATCCAAAGTCATGGCAGCTAAGGGAAGTGAATAAGTGGAAGCCAGGTCTATCGCCCCTATAAGATCATAGGTGAGGTCTGATAGTTGCCTACCCTTGACAAAACCCTTCTGATCGAGATGGAGAACATCGCCCGCCACAAGCCCCAACCTGGCCGCCAAAATTGAAGCGAAGATTTTCTAATCCGCATTCAAGAGCGAAATGGGCCTATACGACCCACAGCTCGAAGGGTTTTTCCCAGGTTTCAAGATTAAGATGATTGTGGCATCATTCCATGATACTGGGAGCTTTAGGCCTTCCTGCAATATCTGGTTGAAGAGCTTTTTCAAAGTAGGAACAATCGCATCACTCAATAGTGTATAAAGCTCGGCCGGGAGCCCGTCGGGCCCCGCAGCCTTTCCACTCTTACAGAGTGATATAGCCCTTCTTACCTCTTCTTGGGTAAATTCCTGATCTAAGTGATCTTGCTGTTCGGGATTCAAGGAGGGAAGTGAGGTTTTATCCAGCCAGGCCTTGGCAATCGATCTATCTACCACTTTGTCCTCTCGGTAGATGTCTTGAAAGAAATCCAGGAAGGCATCTGAATTTCTTCATCTGAAGAAAGCATGGTATCTCCGCCTTCACTAATGATTTCTTTAATCTGGTTTCTTAACCGATCTGATTTGGTTTTCCAGGCGAGGAGCTTTCCTGCCCCTTTGCCATATTCAAAGTGGGCAATCTTACTTGCCTCCCATCTTCGGATGAGCCTGGTGTACAAAGTGCTCTCCAACTGGACTTTCAGTTTATTAGAGTTGGTCAGACGTTCTTGCTGAATTTCGGGAGATGCCTGGCTGTTTAACTCAGCCTCCACTGCCTTCAGTTTAGCTTCGATTGATACAATCTCCTCTCTATATTTTTTATTTCTGAAACTCATCCTACTTGTAATTTGGCCCTCAAAAAGCCTTTAAGGAATCCCAAACGACCGATATCGTAGCTGAATCTAGATTAACACTCAAAAAGAATTTGGTTTCCTGGGATAAAGAAGAGATCTCCTCTTCCTCCAAAAGTAAGGCCCGATCGAAAGACCATGATCTGGCTTGGTTGGACTGTGGCCACTCTAAGTCCAATAAAATGCCAGAATGGTCTGAGAGATGAGATGCCAAATAGGAGATGTTTTTAACTCTACCCCTTAGAGATTGACTAATCAAAACATAATCTATTCTTGATTTATGCCGATACTTATGATTCCTATAGGAAACACCCAACTGCTGGCCAGACCTTTCTCTCCAAATATCAGAGAGACCATTTTGCACCATCATATCTAATAGGTAGACCCGAGACTTTGAAGGAGCAGCAACTCTATTATTTGGTGATTTATCTAATATAGGATTTAGTATGATGTTGAAGTATCCTGCCAAGACTACTGGGTCTGGAAAGTCTAACAAATGGGAAAAGATAGTCTTAAGAAAAGAAGGATCGTCTTGATTGGGTCCATAGTATCCAACCAAGGTAAACTGGAACCCCAGAATAATAACTTTCACAATGACCCATCTGCCACATGGGTCAACTAGCTGGTGTAAGATCCGAGCCTTAGCTTGTTTTTTAAATAGGATTAAAACCCCTCTAATATTTGCTGACTGATTTGTACTAACATAAGAGCCAACCCATCTTTTATTCTTAAGAAGACTAACAGTCTCCACCTTTAGCAAATGTGTTTCCAGGAGAACAATGACCTGCGCGGGAGAGTCTCTAAGGTATTGCAAAATCTTGTCTCTTCTAGGTCTTACGCACAGGCCATTGACATTCCAGGACAAAACCTGTATAGAGCTCATGGTGGATCAAATCGACGACCCGGAACCCATAAAGAGAGCCGAGAAAACCAGCACCAGCACCAGATCCATCGAGGTTCCAAGGTTGTGGCTATTGCGATTGATAAAATTATTATGAGGCGAATGAGGACATTTTTTATTTTTTTACCCCGATGCTCCCCACCCCAAACCCAATGCCCTGACCACCCCTACCCCCAACCCTGAAGAACCCTTACCCCAATTATCTGGACAGATGGAGTCCATAAACTGCGACCCGGAGCAACCCAGCCCATCTCAACCTTAAAATGTGAAAAACCCTAAAAAAATAAAATTTTAAAAAAAAGGGAAAATCTTAAATAAGTGAAATCCTTAAAGAAGCGTGTGTGTGCATTTTTTTTTTCCTTTGTCTTTTTTTTCCCCTTTCTTCCCCTTTTTCCCTACCCCCTCCTTCCATCTCCGCTTACCTCCCCCTTTCTCTTTTTCTCCCCTTTTTTTCCCCCTTTTTACCCCTCCCCTCCTCTTTTCTCTTTCTTCCTTTCCTTTTTCTTTCCTTTATTCCTCCTTTCTCCCACTAGTGGCTTCCTATAACTCTAAATCCTTTGTAAAGAAAGGTGAGAAGGGAGAGACGAGTGAGAAGAGAGGAAGCTACCTATCTAGAAAGAAGAAGTGCGGAAAACAATCCTAAGCCAGGTTTCTCTATTAAAGAGAGCCCTTGCTAATCATGTCGAGCAGCTCATCTGCCTCCTGAACTGATCTTAAGTTACGCATTTTGTTATTATGCATAACTTTCAGGAAGGCAGGAAACTTTAACTGAGCTACTACAACAAGCTTCTTAAAGTCGTCTAACTTCCTTCCCAACTCCCACTGTCTATCCAGTGTAGACCTGGAAAGGTCAGAACGTATCTCGAAGGAGAACTCTCTAGCTTTCAGTGATTTTACTTTCAATGCTAAATTGAGAATCTTCTCTTTTAGAGCAAAGGTAAGGAAGTTAATCAATATCTTTCTTGGCTTGGATCTATTAGGATTCCTGCGGAAGGGATCCCTATGTATCCTTTGTATGTCCCGGCTCAATGATTCTTCTGAGTCCTCAAGCTGTAGAGTAACCTTAAGTAGAGAGACAATATAGGATCTAAGATCAGACCCTTCGCTCCCTTCTGGGATATTCAAAAGGCGTAGATTGTTTCTACGAGCAATGTTTTCCAATACTTCCATTCTGTCATGGAGATCCACTCCTTCATTCTTTAGTAACAGAATGTCCGACTTTGCCGTCCCGAGATGGTCTTTCAACTCACCGACATTATTCTCTAGAGTCTCAGTCCTAGAGTTCAGCAGATCCACCTTCCTCTCCAATGATTCGCAAAAGCTTCTAATCTCGCCCTGATTTACAGCTGATACCGCGAAACCCTTCTTTATATCCTCAGACAGTGTAACAAAGAGAGCTTCTAAAACTGTTGTCGAGGACCCAGCCGCGACCTGCTCCTTAGGAAGATCGCTGCCGAGGACCACCTCTGTCTGCATCTGGGTTTGATCAGCAGGGCTAGTAATAGAACTAATAGTCGCTAATGCGGGCTCCAGAATTATGACTGGGTTGCCCTGCTGGGCGATGCGATCGAATTCCGGCTCCATGATTTTATCAACTGCCGCTGCTGAGGGTGCCAAGGGTGCTTTTAAGGTATTTGGATTTTTCCTGAGGGCTTCGCCCTGATTTACAATATCCAGGACCTCTGGCTGCACCCTGAAATATGAGCGTAGTGATGGAGTGACCCTAATTTTAGGATAGGAAGGGTTACTTTTTGAGCTTCTAGTTTTGATACATCTACCTTTAACCTGATAGGTCTGAAAAGCTGAACCACTAGTTGGAGCAGGGGACGTCAGTGGTGTGTTAATAACCTCAGATAAATCCTTATCAAAGCTTTGGTCAACCAGAGAATGCTTATTAGAGTTGTTTTTTGATTTTGATATGGTGGACCCCAAACAAGCCCCTGCACCCTTTTTATGTTTCTAGCCCCCCCTTTAGGAGGAATAGCCGGTTGTGACCTCACCTGGAATAGAGGCAAACCTGGTCATTTTGGAGGGCTTGAAACTCAGGGGCAGAGACAGCCTGCAGCTGCTGATTAACAGAATCCTTCTCTGTGGCTGGAAACTCCTGCTGCCCTTTCTGTTCTCCCTTCGGAGGAGAAAGTCGCTGATGCTGTCCCTGCCGCTGCTCACCCGGAGGTGCCCGCAAGCAACAGCTCTGTGGCCCCTCCGGAGCTCCAGGGCGGCCTCAGACCAGCGGGGCAGAACGGTGGAATGCTGAGCCGCCTCTCCGCGACACATCCCCAGCCAAACGCCGGCGTCGGATATCAGCAGCTGTAAACACAGAAGGAAAAAAGCTCCAAAGAATCACGGTGAGGCGGGACCCGGAGGGTTTTGGAGGGTTTCAGAAATACACGGCGGGATCGGGAGCTCCGGGTGCTAGCGACTGCTTAGCGTGCAGTCACCATGTTCTCCACCCCCCCTCTTCCTTTCCCTCCGACTCTGATTTTTCTTGACCTCTCACATCAACATGTCTTTACAATTTCCAATTTGTGTTTTAAA
This sequence comes from Calotriton arnoldi, assembly GCA_963921515.1. Classification (NCBI taxonomy): domain Eukaryota; kingdom Metazoa; phylum Chordata; class Amphibia; order Caudata; family Salamandridae; genus Calotriton; species Calotriton arnoldi. The sequence continues at coordinate 1,074,286 of CAWUFW010002670.1, read as the reverse complement.
CCCAACAGCATTTCCCTATCAGCTGTCTCAAAGGCCATTAAATCCTATTCATACTAGTTAAAAAATTCATCTTCTATCAAGCCCTCAATGGGCAATGAATATTCTCATCTTTTTACATACTAATATGGGTTTCCATACACTTTCACTAATCTGTCTCATCAAATGAATTCATACATTTTCACCCATCTGTCTCATCTAATGAAACCAGTCCGTCTACAATTATTCATTTTCAAAAATGTCATCCCTTTACCCTAATATACAAGACAAGAGAGGAGAAAAAAAAAGGAAGGTAAAAATGAAAAAGTTGAAAGCAAAAAAAGAAAAAGAAACAAGGGGAGAAAGGAAAATGAAAAAGAAAGAGAAAGAGAAAAAGAAAACCATAGTGGACATCTTAATACTTGGAAAGGCCTGTTTAATCATTGGATTCTTACTTCATAAATGTTACATTCATCCTAACCAACATGTACCCATAACTCTTCTTCACTATTGAGACCATCAGGGGCTATTGTTCTTAGTTCTATGATATACTTAGACTCCAATTGTCGTAGGGTTCTTACCCTATCTCCCCCTCTCTCCTTGATCATTACCTGATCTAGACAGAAAAAACTTAACAGTTTGCTATCACTCTGATGTTGAGCCGCAAAATGTCTAGCAACTGGGTAATTCCTGTCCCCATTGGTTATTGCCCGCATGTGCTCCAGGACTCTCTTTTTTGCCTGGTGTACTGTGCTGCCCACGTACATGAGATTACACAGACACACCGACAGTAAACTACAGAGTCTGTGTTGCAGTTTAACAATTTCATTATTTGTTTTTTAGAATCCCTTCCTGGAACCTGATAGTCTTTAACTTTCGTGCTTTTTTTGCAGGCTTTACATTTTAGGCATGGATAAAAGCCTCTTACTTGTGTCATGCCTCTGTTCTTATTTGAAAAATGGCTATGTACTAATAGGTCCTTCAGAAAGGTGTTTCTCCTATAGGTGATACTGGGATGTTGGGCTACTATTTTTCCAATTACCCCATCTGCTTGTAAGATACCCCAATGTTTGTTCAGTATCTTGCGTACTTCCTTGGAGTCTGTAGAATAGGTTAGAATTAATCTACTCACTTCTTCCTGTTTTTTGTCTGATTTCTTGTTTAGGAGCTCCTCTCTCGTTTTCTGATCAGCTCTATCTGCTGCAATCTTGAATGATTTATGTGGGTAACCTCTTGAGCTAAATCGATCAAGTGCCTCACTTTTAGCCTCTTCATAGTTCTCATTTGTGGTGCTATTTCATTTCATACGGAGTAGCTCTCCATAGGGGATACTGTTCACTAGACATCTGGGATGTTGACTGGTGTAATGCAGGACGGCATTACCTGCTGTGGGCTTTCGGTATAGTTTCGTCATTAATTGACTGCTGTTCACATACACCAGTAGGTCCAGAAACGCTACTTCTGAAGAACTGATATTACTTGAGAAGCGCAAATTGTAATTGTTGATATTTAGTATGGTGATATACTCTTCAATTTCTTTTAGGGAACCCTTCCAGACGATACAAATATTGTCTATATAACGGGCCCAGATGGCTATCTTCTGCGCCCAGATTTCATTGGTCCCCACCCAGGCCACGTGCTTCTCCCACCAGCCCACGAATAAATTCGCGTAGCTGGGGGCGAAGCACGTGCCCATGGCTGTTCCCTGCTTCTGAATGTATACTTGTTCACCAAAGACAAAAATGTTGTTTTTCAGACAGAATGACATGAATTGTAGTATCATCTGGTTATGTTCTGCAAACTTCAAAGGTCTAGTTTTCAGAAACGTCTTTACTGCCTCCAAGCCCTGCGTGTGGTTAATGCTTGTGTAAAGACTAGTAATGTCAAGGGTAACTAACAGAAATTCATCTTCCCATAAAATGTCGGAAATCAATCATATAAAATCTGTACTGTCCTTGACATATGATACCAGGTCATGTACAAATGGACATAACACAGTGTTCACCAAGATCGATGTGTTCTCCAAAAGACTACCCTTGGAGGACACAATCGGTCATCCAGGTGGTTTTATAGCATCTTTGTGGATTTTTGGGATATGGTAAAACGTGGGGATCACTGGGTGATCTACCTTCAGAAACCCAAATTCATCCTGATCTAGGATACCCCTATCCCTCCACATAGTAATCATTTGATAAAAAACCAAAGCACTATCATTGTATTCTTTCCTTGTAATCTTGGCATAACAGATAGTATCACTTAATTGCCTTAGAGCTTCTTCTTGATAGCCAATTTATTTTGTATGACAATATTACCGCCTTTGTCGGGCGGCTTAATCACTATTGATACATCGTCCTTTAATGCCTTCATTGCTTCTCGTTCTTCTTTGGATGCATTATGTAGTGTTACTTTATTCTCCTGGTGTTTGGTTCTCAGTTTGTCCAAGTCCTTAATGATGACCTCATGAAAGCTGTCGATCATATCAAAAGCAGTCTTTGGGATATACCTCGATTTCTTTTTAAGATGACTTGTGGCACCTGTTTGTATCAAATCGATTTGCTCCAAAAATTCCAATTCATCCTCCATTGTGTCTCCCCTTACTGGGGTTACCTCTTCTCCCAGTTCATGCAGTGTTCTTAGAGCTGCTAGATCTCCTACTGTCAAAATGTCTGTGGGTGCTGACCATCTTTCTGTGTTATCTCCAGATGCCGCAATTTTCCCATAGAATTGTTTCTTCAATTTTAACTTTCTGATAAAATGATAGAGATTGGTTCGTGTTTGTACATAGTCCCATTTGTTTGTGGGGCAAAAAGTGAGTCCTTTCCGAAGGACCTGATTTTTAATTATTGAGAGTTGTCTGTTTGATTGGTTCACAATGGTTAGGTCATTTATTAATTCCGAAAAGTGCCTCTCTTGCTTCTCGTTACCCTGGGAGTATATTGCTGTTTTGTTTCTTTTGCCGCCCCGTCTGGTTTTCCTTTTTCTTGTTCCGGCGGTCTTGTCCTCTGTGGGAGTTGTCGCCATGATTGCTGTATCACTTGGTATTCCTGGGGAAAATGTATACTTCCACTAGGGTTCTCAAATGACCTGCCACTCGCTCCCTCTGTTTCCGACTGGTCTGTCTCTAATTCTGATTCAGAGGTGTCTCTCATTGCTGAAGCTGCATTTTTGTTTCTTGCTTCTTGAATTGACTTTCTATGCTGATCAAATTTCTTCGCAAAGGTCAAAACCCTTCTGGCTTCATAATCATGTTGATCTCTTACGAACTTCTCATGTTTGCGTTGTCTAATCACCTCCTCATATTTCACAAGCCGCGACTTCATTTGTTGTTTTAAATTTTCAGCCATGTCTTTTGCAGAATCCTGTGCAATGAGATCTTCCAGACGTTTAATTTCTTCCAGTAATTTACTCCGGTCGCTGATGGCATACTTTATCAGAATCTCAACCATGCCCTTTGCGGAATTTGTAGTGTGTTCCACCCATTCTGCAAGCAGATTCGGGTCCGGGCTCTCGTAGGATGGCACTGTGTATATTCTAAGACCCCTCGGAATCCGCTCTACTTCCAAGTATCTTTGTAGCGATGTTACCTCCCACCATTTTTGCACTTCTTTTTCATAGGTTTTTTCCAAAGTATTAAACAAGCCTTTCAAAGTGCCCGGAGTAGTATTAGTTCCGGCGGCATTTCTTATTCCTTTATTTTCATTTGGCTCCACTGTAAATATCGAGACCGCAGCCTCTAGCCGCTCCGCCTCACAAAAGATGTGGGGTACTGTCGCAGTGGATACGTTTCCAAAAAGCTCACTTGCTCCGCTTAGCCGAATTGGGGCTTGCGTGTTATCAATGGTCACTCGCTATGTCTGGCCAAACATTAATATGGGATTTTGCAGGAAAACACTGCTTGACTCACCGGCACGGTTCCTCGGCTGGCTCACGGGTCCTCCGACTCGTCTCCTTCCAACTTGCCGCATCCGGTGTCGTCTCCGTATTTCGCTGCTGGACCTTCACCGTCCGTGCTTCCTGATCGTATTTCCCTTAGTGATTCCAATGAATCTCCTCTGTTTGGCTGATCCGGCGGTATCTCTCCTCGAATCTGTAAACAATTTCTCGCCACAAGATCGCCGCTCACTTTTTAGATGGGTGCTGCCGCAAGGCGGTGACAAACCGCTAATTCTGCCCCCAAACACTCTGCTTAACACAAAGTATGCGGCGCACTCACAAGTTGGTTCTTTTCAAATTTTATTCACGAAAAACCACCGTGGCTGACAAACGCGTTTTGGCCATGACGGCCTTTGTCAATGTCAGCGTGCTACCCTTCATTGTATCCATATATACGTCACATCATCATTCATTTAAAAACAGAAGACGGACTCAGAAATACATCATTGTCCCAAATTCATGGTGGCCATCTTTGAATGTATAAGAGCAATCGGTAAAAATAGTCATGCTATCTTCAAGGATATGCTTTCCTTTCTATCCAATTAATAAATATACAACTAATACAACATTTTATTGACTTAATGTCCTTCATTCGATTGTTGTACCTCTTTACGCCCTGAATGGGCTTTAACATTCATTGTGACCATATTTTCATGTTTTTCTTGACCTCTCACATCAACATGTCTTTACAATTTTCATTTTGTGTTTTAAACCCAACAGCATATCCCTATCAGCTGCCTCAAAGGCCATTAAATCCTATTCATAATGATCAGTTAAAAAATTCATCTTCTATCAAGCCCTCAATGGGCAATGAATATTCTCATCTTTTTACATACTATTATGGGTTTCCATACACTTTCACTAATCTGTCTCATCAAATAAATTCATACATTTTCACCCATCTGTCTCATCTAATGAAACCAGTCCGTCTACAATTATCCATTTTCAAAAATGTCATCCCTTTCCCCTAATATACAAGACAAGAGAGGAGGAAAAAAAACTTGATAAAAGCTTGATTGAAGATGAAGGAGGGAACAGGGGCAGTGAAGTGATGTGTCGCTGTTTGATAGGACAAACAGAGACTTCCTGCCAGCCCCTCCCCAGTCTCTTTTAAAGTGTTTTCACAGGAAGAGAAGCTCTCTCTGGGGTGTGGTCTGCTGAGGCAGAGGGTGCTGAAGCCTGGCGCAATGGGCAGTTGGAAGGAGGAACCCCCTGACTGTCCCAGGATCCTGAACAGCACCAGGAGAGGAGTCCAGGACCAGTGCGCAGAAGCAGGGGCCTCTGCGCAGGGAGAAGAGAGGCCCAGGAGGAAAGCGAGGCGTAAGGCTGGCGCAGGGAGCCAGTGAAGATCGCTCCCTGCTGAGTGCACCCTCTTGGAGACAAGGAGGGCAAAGGAGAGTGCTTCCAGTGGCTGGGGAGCGCCACCAGGAGCAAGAAGAGGCCAAAATCACGAAGATCGGACCCCTGGGGGCTGAGATATGCCACCCAGAAGGTAGGCGACATTTGACTCTTGGCCAACCGACGACGAAGCGTGTGGGGCTCCACCGCTGGTCCAGAGAATGCCCCCGGGATGGGTCAGGTCCCGGGGGCTGCCCCCAAGCCGAAGTGAAGCCGGGGAGTGCCGTCGCGCTCCCCGTGAAAATGCCCTGCAGAGGGGCCAGGAGCCCACCCTGGCCCCCGCGGAAGATGGAGGTGGGGGAGCACTGTCGCGCCCCCGCAAAGATAAGGTGGGGAGCGCCGTCGTGCTCCCCATGAAGAATGACCCCGTGGGGTGCCAGGAGCCCACCCTGGCCCCCACCGAAATGGGAGACAGGGGAGCGCCATCGCGCCCCCCCTGGGCGTGGTGTGAAGGGCCCGGGATCCCAACTCCGGGCCCCGAAGACGGTAGCAGAGAGGAGGGGGCGTGCCGTCGTGCAATCCCCCTCGCGGGGAAGCTAAGTCGTGAACAATGACCTCAAAGCTGCCGGCAGAGAAGATGAAGCCGGGGGGCACCGTCACGCCCCCCATGAAGAAGTGGCTGGGGGCCCAGGACCCCATCGCCGGGGCTCCAAGTGGATGGCGTAGACCGGGGGAGTACCGCCACACTCCCCCGTGGCTGGAGGAAGGCGGGGGAGTGCTGTCGCACTCCCCCGAGGTCCGGACGGACCGTCAGCAGCTCCGTGTCTGCCCGAGCGGGCAGACCAGAAGAGATGTGCCGGCTCCCACGGCAGCATGCGAGGGTACTGGCCAGTCGGGGAGCCGGCGGGGGCAGCCGGGGGTGTGCTCCCCAGGCTGCCCTCCAGCGTGGCTGCAGTGCAAGAGGCCCGGGTGGGACCGGGCCCCAGTGAAGAAAGGAGCGGCCAGGGTTGGGGGCCCCGAGCCGAAAAACTCACAGTGGAAGGAGTGGGCTCCCCGAGCTACGATGCATCCCCTGGGGGTCCGGGTGGGACCGGGCCCCCCAACGATGAACTGTATGCTGCACAAAGCGCCAGGCCAAAAGGCAGCGTGGCTCTCCCCGGAGCAGCGGGGGAGCCGCTGCTCTAATATTCACGAAGAACGAGGAATCGCCCCATAATGCCTTGCAGGCCTCGACCGGCCTGCAAGGGGAAAACCGCTTTTTCGCTGGTTGTGGTGGCCCCAGGAGAATGGGGTCACCACCAAGTGAGTGCCCAGGTGCAGGGGGAGCTGCTGGAGCTGCTGGAGCAACGCAGTCTCCCCCCAGCACAACGAGAGGAGTCCCTCCCTAAGTCTCATGGGGACTCGAAAAGAATAACCCCTCAAGGGCTCAGCCAGCATTTTAACACCTCCTAGGCTGGAACTTTTGTTCTACAGCTGGGGGTGTTTTGAGAAATGGACCAAAGGATGAAAGACTGAGCTGGGGATGCACGGAGAAGGGCATCCCCTGGAGGTGAAGCGGTGTAATTGCACCGAAGTGTATTTACTAATGTTATTCTTTCAGAGGGACTGAAGGTCACATGTGTAATGTGAAGTACCTGTGCAAGGTGATGTCATAAGCAAAGTGGGGTTAGATTGACAGACATCCCTGCTAGGGTGTCTGGCTGTATATGCTTAATCCTGAGATTTCATCTGTGATGCCTTTAGGGGCTGTAATTGCAATGCATTCTAATGATCCATAAATGTGATGAGTACTGTCATTCTAAAGTGATGCTTAAACATGTATTCTTGCTGCTGCGCTTAGGTGAAGAACCCAGACTGTTAGCCCTTAAGATGTAGAGGTGTATACTTCATGGTCAGTAGGAAATGCTCAGTCAGGGTTGTGTGTCACCAGGGCAGGTGTGCCTATTTTAAATGCTTGTTGAGATTATTGGGGGGTTCGCCACTGGGATGATGCCAGTGTGCAGGGCCCTGGCTCCAGGTTATGTTCAATTAACTGCATTTGGGGGCAAGATGATGTGCATACATGGGAGTGGTGGTACTAGACCCCCCCCCTGCGGGAGGGGTGGAGATGTTATGCAATGTTACAAAGTAATTCCAACAGCTTATGTATATTTGTAAATTGGTGCATAGTATTGAGTAGTGTGTGTGTTTAATAAATGTACTCTTACTTTTATAAAGCAAAGTACAGACGGGTCAATCAATTATTGAGTGTTATTGCTGCACACCTGTAATGGCGATTACTAGCCCACACCACCTCCCTTGAGTAAGCCTCAGACTGCTCTGAAACGCTACCCTCTGAGAGTCAGGCGCTACAATTGGGTGTTTGGTTCCCAGTGAAGGACAATTATAGTCATGTTATTTGTGCAAGCCTCACAGATACTGCCTCGTTTTCCAACAGATGGCCTATGGTCTCCATCTCCCAATTGTAGCTACTATAATCTATCATACGTTTTCCTGTTATCTACAATTTCCAATGCATGATTTCATGAGAATGAAACTCAGATATGACACATATTGTGCAATTTCAAAATGGACATGACTTTTCAGGTTCATACATTTTTGTCGACCACTCAATAAACTTATTTTTAAACTGTACCTTGTACTGTGTCAATTTAAACTCTCACAACATCTGATTCACTCAAATTTCAAATTTCAAGAAATAGAAGTACTTCAGATAAAATACAGATCTTATGAGCTGCCTGGGATTTGCGTTGCATAATTAAAAGAGGTTAACTATTCCTACTAAGCCATTTCCTGGGGGCCTAAATAGCATTGGTGAAGAGGACAAGCCATGCCTTGGGGATTACAACATGCCCTGCAGGATCGAGAGAGATGTCTGGATAGCTGCGGGCCAGCATGTCACTTGAGCATTTACTTAGATGTGAACTGAAGCGATCTTTTATGAAATATTCAGGATCGCAGAATGTTTCTGCACATGTGACGGAAACGAATGAGAGGACTTTGTTGCCGCTCTAATGAGCAGCAATATAGGATCGCTAATTTTACCTGTTCAACTTAGAACAAATTCGTACTTGTTTGTTTATTAAGGTGGGTTGCTTTTATCTCTTAAAATAACGTATTGGATAAGTTTTGATTGAAGAAGGCTTGTAAATGTGTTCTGATGTCTAATAAATTAATGGCCTGTCCATACTCTCAGATGATGTAGACCCCTCCATGTTTAGTGATTGTGGTACCCTATTATGGCCTTGATTATGAGTGCTCCAGTGGGGGATGCAATATTTATCACACCGATACAATTCTGTGCCCCAGGGATCCGCCCCAAACTGTGTATGTCCTGAAATTAAATGGGCTTTCCCCACCAATCCAACAAGTATGATTTATTCAGGGATGTGGATTTTTCTCTCTCCTTCTAATTGCCGGGTGCAGTAAATTCTCTCCTGCTTGTAAATACAATTTATGTTAAAAAAGGTGTATGAGCAGGGGTCGGTGATTACTAGGGCACTAGTAATTGAACACATTGTAAATCCTGCCTAATGATGGGCAGCTGCAGGAGAGGCTGGTTATCTATATACTCTTTCACAAACATTGCAAGCCTAAAAAAATACATTTAAAATTAAAGGTCCCTTAATTCAGATTTAATGTAAGATTTACTGACCAGGAGGTCGATTAAATGAATGATACAGCTTTATTCTCTTACTGCTTTTGGAAGAGCTACTGCCCCCATGCAGCTCTTTCACTGAATGAAATGCAACTTAAACACGAATAACATTTTTGTTCGTGTATGAATTTTGTGTGAAATTTGCAAAAAAATGCACACATTGGCTTACATTTAATTTTCAGTAATTAATGTGCAAAAGGTGGAAAACTTGAGAATACAAATAAGGAATTATTTCCAAAGTGCAACTGTTAAACAAACTATTCACTTATTTTGGTATTAAAAATACTGCAGTAGCGTTTTATAAAACTGTACTTACTTTTTTATGCCTAACACTCCTCATGGGGTATAGGCTGTCAACAAGGACTACCCACCCATCTCTGTCCAGGGCTTTTCTTTCAGTCTGACTCCAGGTGTAACCCATCTCATTGCAATCAACCTCAAGGTCTTGATGCAAGGTGTTTCTTGGCCTTCCTCTTTTCCTTTTCCCTTGAGGGTTCCAGGAGAGGACATGTCTGGTGGTGTTTGATGCAGGCTTGCAGAGGGTGTTGCCTATCCAGCCCCAGCGTCTTTTCATGACTTCTTCATGAGCAGGGAGTTGTAAAGTCTTCTGCCATAGATCGTTGTTTCTGATGGTGTTTTGCCAGTTGATTTGGAGGATTTTCCTCAGACAGGTGTTGATGAAGGTCTGGGCATTTGTTGTGGGTGGTCACTGTTGTCCTCCAAGTTTCTGCTCCATACCTAAGGGCCAACTTTATCCGGATCTTGGTTAGCACCGTTAGGACCTTGGATCTCCAGATCTTCTTTAGCTGAATGAAGGCAGCCCGAGCTTTGCCAATTCTTGCCTTGACTTAGGCGTGTGTGCCGCCCTGCTTGTCTATGACACTGCCCAGGTAGGTGAAGGCCTCAAACTCTTCCAGTGAATTGCCTGCAAGAGTGACTGCAGTTGTGCTGCCCATGTAAGTCTTCAGGATCTTGTTTTTTTTCCTGTGGCTGTTGAGGCCAAGTTGTGCTGATGTGGCTGCCACTTTGTGTGTCTTCTCTTGCATCTGCAGATGGGTATGGGAGAGTAGGGCCAAGTTGTCTGCAAAGTCCAGGTCAACGAGCTGCATCCAAGGTGTCCACTGGATTCCGTTTCTTTTCCTTGCTGTGGATGTCTTTATTATCTAGTCTATGGCCAACAGGAAGGGAAAAGGTGAGAGCAAACAACCCTGGCTGACTCCAGTCCTCACTTGTAAGGCTTCCATGCATTGTCTTCCATAAACTATCTTGCAGGCCATTCCCTCGTAAGAGTTCTTGATGATTCTTTCCAGTTTATCTGGCACACCGTAGTAGCGGAGGAGTTTCCAAAGTGTCTCCCTGTCTATGCTGTTGAATGCCTTCTCATAGTCGATGAAGTTGACATAGAGGGGGAGTTCTATTCCATCGACTGCTCTGTGATGATGCAGCTTTCTTTTCCATTCTCACTTGGATTTTGCAGAGAGTCTCGGTGGAGATCAGTTCTTTATGCTGGTGTTTCTTAGGACCCAGTACCTCCTGGCAGGTTAATGTAACAGTTTCTTTAATCTTCTCCCACTGGCTTTCTATTGGGTCTCTCTTGTCCTCTAGATCTTGCAGGACTCGAAAAGTGTTATTGAGGAACCTGAGCATTCACTCAGTTTCTGTGAATCGTCGAGGAGGGTGGTGTTATATCACTGGCTTTGGTTTGCCGGTTCCATCCATGCTTTCTTCAGCTTTAGCTTTAGTCTGGCCATGACAGGGTGATTCTCTGACACTGCGTATGCTCCTCTCATCACTCTCACATCCTGCAGGGACCTTCAGAACCTCTTGACAATGCAGACATGGTCGCTATGATTCTCTGTTGAATAGCCTGGTGACAACCACGTTGCCTTGTGTATTCTTTTGTGTGGGAATACACTACTGCCAATCACCAGACTGTTCATGGCACAGAGATCTGTGAGCCTTTCATAATTCTTGTTTATGTCGCCAAGGCCATGGTAGCCCATGACTTCTTCATACCCAAGGTTGTCACTTCCAGTCTTGACACTGAGGTCCCCCTTCAGTATGGTGATGTCTCTCTCAAGGCGGATGGACTGGATTCTATTGATAAACTGTTCTTTTTTCTCCTCTTTGCTGTCATTTGTAGGTGCATAGCACTGGATAACATTGATGTTGATCCTCTGTTTTTTTCTTTGTGCAGAAGGTTTCTCTGAGGATTCTGGGACTGTGGGCTTCCCATCCAATCCTAGCTCTGCTGGCTGCTGTCGTTAGGATCAGTGCTACTCCCTGAGTATGTTGGACTTTCTCTTCCTCATGTCCTTAATACAGCAGCATTGCTCCTGGAGCCAGGCTTTTCTGTCTGGACTGTGCCCAGTTGGTCTCTCGGATGCCAAGCAGGGCAAGGTGTCAAGAATCGGAACCTGATCAGATGACTCCACAGGAGCTGAAAGGCTGAAGTTCTACCTCGAAGTATATTTCTCAACTCCCCAACGCCTCTAGTCCAGAAACACCTCTGAACAAGAAACGGGGGGAAAGGGGAATGGGAAACAAAGAGAGACTGCCACACCGGTGACCTCACTGGTATTCTCCCAGAACGATTAGATGCACCTGTAACATACAAGCAAGAATTACTACAGTTCTAAATGTCTAATTAAACTCTAAAAGGTGCCTTACACTAAACATTTGGTTACCTGAACGTGTGTGGAATATTGCCTCTCTCTTATTCTGGCTGTATTTAAAATGATGAAAGAATTTTAGGAATTGAAAATAGTTCTAGCACTATCTTGCTCCTTCTTATTTAGTACATATCACAACCATTATTTTATGCAGTCTGTTCTTATCTTTTCAGAAGATCCTGCAGAAACTGACGAAACAGCTGAGCGACATAGGTAAGTACAAATATATATATTTATATCTACTTGTTGGAAAAAATGAGAAGAATAAACAAACTTTAGAAAAGTCTCTGTCACTGCTGCGCTGTATTAGTTGAAAGTCTTTATATAGCTGCGCTATATGGTTGAATGTCTTTGTCCTTAATGCGCAGTTAGCTGGCTGACTCACTTCATGATGCACTAAGGCTGAATGAAACCTTCGAATAAAACATAAGGTAACCCACAAAGAGTCTGCTGTCTTTTTCTTAGGAATACCTTGTTTAGGAATAATTTTAAAGTCTGCGCCTGTATTAATTCAACAGCTTAGGCAAACGAATTTCCAAGAGAGAGAAACCCTCCAGATAACGAAAGAAATACCTGTTGAATGCGCAGTCACAGGAGCCAGGAATGAAGCGGAGAAATGAAATGCTGAAAAATACCTGTTTCAGCCACAAGAGGGAAATAGAAACTCGCTGAAATAACCAAAATAGCGAGCCAACTATTCCTCGAGAAAAAACGGAGCATGAATATCCTTGAATGCGCTGACTGGAAATCTTCTTTGAAGCGCTGACTGGATAAACGACTTCCCTCAGGTAAGACAACAGTTGAAGTGCGCAGGATTCTAATCACTCGCGCACGATACTGCTGAGTCTACAAGGAAGGGGCAAAAACACTAGAACGCTAACCTTCATGTGCACGTTCTCCCTGTTGAATATCCATTAACTGAGAACTCCCTGAATTGCTACTTGTCTGAAAACAATCTCGCCACCATTTGACTCCATCTAATTGGAGAGTGCAGAAACGTGTAACCCTATTTTATCTTGAAAACAGGGCCAGACAGTCTAACTCTAGGGATAGCCTGACCGATCCTGACAGTACCCCCCACTAAAGCCCCCTCTCTAGGCCTCTGTGGATGAGTCTTGTGAAATTCCTTTACCAATCTTGGAGCGTGAACACTAGCACTGGGTTCCCAAGACCTTTCCTCCGGACCAAACCCTTTCCAATCAATCAAATAGAACAATCTTCCTCTCTTAACCTTAGAATCTATTATTCTCTTAACTTCAAACTCATCTTCTGATTGAACTTGGATGGGAGCTGGAGGCAAAACCTGTCTTAAATTTGGAGGATTTCGTTTGATCAGAGAAACATGGAAAGTAGGGTGTATCTTTAACTTACTAGGAAGCTCTACCCTGACACTCACTGGATTCACCATCCTTACTACAGGGTAAGGACCCACAAATTTAGGCTGAAACTTTCGATTTCCTCTCAACCGCATATGTCGAGTAGAAATCCACACCTGATCTCCAGGCTCAAAAATAGGATTGTCTCTTCGACCTTTGTCTGCCTGTTTCTTGTAAGATTCTTTGGCCTGAAGCTATCTGATATGCTTTTTGCAACTTCAGTATGACCTCCCCAGCCGCTGGAACCTCAACCTCGACCTTTCCAACTAACATATTAGGATGTCTACCAGAATTCAAATAGAAAGGTGAGTAACCTGTAGCAGAATGGACTGAATTGTTATAGGCAAATTCTGCAGTACTGAGTAATGTGGGCCACTCCCCCTCTTGATCCATTAAATACAGGCGTAGATATTGCTCAAGGTTCTGATTTACTCTCTCCATCTGCCCATCGGTCTCAGGATGAAAACTGGTGGACAAACGAGAATCTACTCCTAAATCTTTTAAGAACGATTTCCAAAATCGGGACACAAATTGCGGCCCTCGATCTGAAATCACAATCTTGGGAATTCCATGCAGTTTCACAATATGCTGAATGAACAATGTGGCCAATTGAGTAGCATTTGGAAGGGCCTTCAAAGGAATAAAATGGCTCATCTTAGAAAAATGATCCACCACCACCCAAATTACAGAGTTCCCCTGACTCGAGGGCAGTTCGACAATGAAGTCCATGGAAACAGTATGCCATGGATAAGGGGCAACTGGTAGAGGCATAAGGAGACCTTGTGGTGACTGCCGGGCTACTTTTCCCTTTACACACTGTTCACAAGTGGCTACATACTGTCTCACCTGAGCTTCCATGCCTGGCCAACGAAAAGCTCGCTTCAAAATCTCAAGAGTCTTTTTTACTCCCTTGTGACCTGCCAATTGGTTGTCATGAAACAATTGAATGACCTCTTTTCTCAATTCTTCATTAGGCACGAAAGGTTTTCCTTGAAAGAAAGGTTTTCCATCCTTGATCTCACGATTCGGTCCTTTCAATTTCCAAACCTCTAAATCCATCTCTTGGAAGTTTTTTCTCATCTTGTCTTCCACTTCAACGAAGACTGTAGTTCCCACTATCTTCTCTTCTGGAATGATATGACCTTCTATCTTAACTTCTTTTCCATCACCAGTATTCAACCGAGATAAAGCGTCTGCCTTCCCATTTACTGAGCCGGGCTTATAAGTCAAGACAAAATCATAATCTGCAAAAAAGAGCGACCATCTCAGCTGTCTTGGTGTAAGAGTTCTGGCCGATTTCAAACACTGCAAATTACGATGATCCGTAAAAACTGTTAATTTATGCTTCGCTCCGAATAAATAATGCCTCCACTCTTGGAATGCATCTTTTACAGCCAATAACTCTTTATCTGCAATGGAGTAATTGACTTCTGCAGCTGATAGTTTCCGGGAACGGTAAGCCACCGGGTGAAGTTGACCAGTGTCCTTATGCCGTTGGGAAAGGATTCCTCCAATTGCCAGATTTGAAGCATCTGCTTCAACTTAAAAAGGTTCCTCCAAGTTTGGATGTTGCAAAACAGGTGCAGTGATGAACGTTTCTTTCAAACATTGAAACGCTTCTTCAGTTTCTTCACTCCAAACGAACCTTTCATTCTTTTTGAGCAAACGCGTAATGGGGCTAACCTTCTCAGAAAATTTTTGAATGAATAGCCTGTAAAAATGTGCAAAGCCCAAGAAACTTTGTATTTCCTTGACGGATTGGGGAGCAGGCCAATCCTTAATTGCTCTCAACTTCGAATCATCCATAGACACTCCTTCAGGAGATAGAATAAAGCACAAAAACTCGACTCGTGTAGAATGGAACACACACTTTTCCAACTTGACAAACAACTGATTTTCAAGTAGACGATCCAAAATTGCTCGTACATGCCGGACATGATCTTCTAGATTTTTAGAAAAAATAAGAATGTCATCGATATACACGACGGCAAAACGATCCAAAAATTCTCGCAAAATGTTGGAAGGCTGCCGGGGCATTACACAAACCAAATGGCATGACTTGGTACTCGAACAAGCCAAATCGAGTTCGAAACGCCGTCTTCCACTCATCTCCTTCTGCCATGCGAACCAGATGGTAAGCCCCTCTCAAATCCAATTTAGTATAAATATGGGCATCTTTAACTTGATCCAGAAGTTCCGAAATGAGAGGTAATGGGTATCGATTCTTCTTGGTGACTTGGTTTAACGCACGATAATCAATACACGTTCTCAGACTTCCGTCTTTTTTAGGAATAAAAAAAGAGGAGAGGAGATTGGTGACTGAGACGGTTGAATAAAACCTCTGGCAAGGTACTGGTCCAAATATTCCTTTAAGTGCTTGTTCTCGGATTCAGATAGCGCATAAATGCGACTACAAGGTAAGAATGCTCCAGGTTCCAGTTCAATCTTGCAGTCATACTCCCAATGTGGAGGTAGCTTCTGAGCTTCTTTTTCGTTGAAAACCGACTCAAGATCTTGATATTCTTCAGGAATAACTTGAACTTCCACAGTACAAATCATTCGTGTCTGTTCTGCCAAGCAACATGACGGAGATGACAGAGGCTCAATCTTGTCAGGATGAAAACAGTGTTCTAAACAATATTCTGAATTCAATTCTATAGTTCTTTTTGCCCAATCAATTTTTGGGTTGTGTTTGGTAAGCCAGGGCAACCCCAAAATCAATTGAAACTGCGGGGCATCTATTAGATTGAAACTTATGAAACTTCGATGTTTTCCAGGGCCCACCAATGTAATCTCTTCTGTATCATAGGTAATCAGACCAGAAGAAAGGTTGGTGCCGTCCACAGCTCTCACTGGTTCTGGTTTTACCTTTTTGACAAAACAAATTCCCAAAGTCTTGGCGAATTGGATATCACAAAGATTTCCAGTAGCACCTGAATCAATCATTACTGAAACTTCTTCCACCTCTTTTTCTCTAAACGATATCTGACTGGAAATTATTAAATGAGGGGCTGATGATTGTAGAGTATTCGCCAAAAGTTGAGTACTTGGAGTTGTCTCCTCAGCAGCTCCCACCAGAGCAACTCCTTCTACTGGTGGAGCTTGTCTTTTACCCACGTGTTATTCTTGGGTTTCTTTGGGCACTCTTTAACAAAATGGCCAGAACCGCCACAATACATACACAACTTGCCCAAACGCCTCTTGTCTCTTTCCTCTTTACTAAGAGGACCTCGCACAGTACCAATTTGCATGGGCTCCTCACTGGTTCCCACTTCGTTTGTCTTAGCCCCCTCAGTTCTGATCCTATCAAAACGGGGTGGACTTTGTCTAGTTTCTTTCCGTCGTTCGCTTCTTCTTTCAAATTGACGTTGATCAATTTGCAGAACTAGGTCGATTAATTCTGATACCTCAGTGGGTCTCTTTGGAATTTGAGCCAATCCATCTTTCAAATCATCTCTCAGGCCCCTGTAAAAAATGGCTGCCCTTTTTGTCTCTGGCCAGTTAGTTTCCACAATTAGTTTATTAAATTGTGCTAAGTAAGCTACCAGCTCTCGGTTCCCCTGCTTCAAATCTAACAGCTCATTATCAGTAGTCTGTGAAATAGTTCTGCGATCAAAAATCCTTAGAAACTCTGACTTAAACTCCTCAAAATTATACAGAACCGGATCATTGGTAGAAACAAGAGGCATGGACCAAGCTGCAGCATCTCCACTCAGGTAAGACAGCATGAACGCCACCTTGGATTGATCTTCCTTAAAGATAATGGGCTTACATAAGAAATGCAAAGAACACTGCGTAAGAAAGATCTGAGCCTTGTGGGGATCTCCCTGAAACCTTTCTGGAGGGGCCAAAGGAATTGTTGGAGACATGGCATGAATGACTTGAGTGGTTAATTCGGATGACGAAGGAGAGGGAGAGAATGTTTGAGACTTTTGTTCCCCAAAATTGGGACTAGGGCTAACTGTAAGCTCATCAATCCTCTGCCACAGGTAACCAGCCTCCTGATTAGATTTTCTCACCTCCTCCCTAGTCTCACTTAATTGCTTTTGTAACCCTTCTAAGATAGTCACTAAGGCCTTGACGTCAAAACCTTCAGCCATTCTGCCCAGGTGGAAGTCTTAATTTTGTGGCACTTCAATCTGTCAAGAATCGGAACCTGATCAGATGACTCCACAGGAGCTGAAAGGCTGACGTTCTACCTCGAAGTATATTTCCCAACTCCCCAACGCCTCTAGTCCAGAAACACCTCTGAACAAGAAACGGGGGGGAAAGGGGAATGGGAAACAAAGAGAGACTGCCACACCAGTGACCTCACTGGTATTCTCCCAGAACGATTAGATGCACCTGTAACATTCAAGCAATAATTACTACAGTTCTAAATGTCTAATTAAACTCTAAAAGGTGCCTTACACTAAACATTTGGTTACCTGAACGTGTGTGGAATATTGCCTCACTCTTATTCTGGTTGTATTTAAAATGATGAAAGAATTTTAGGAATTGAAAATAGTTCTAGCACTATCTTGCTCCTTCGTATTTAGTACATATCACAACCATTATTTTATGCAGTCTGTTCTTATCTTTTCAGAAGATCCTGCAGAAACTGACGAAACAGCTGAGCGACGTAGGTAAGTACAAATATATATATTTATATCTACTTGTTGGAAAAAATGAGAAGAATAAACAAACTTTAGAAAAGTCTCTGTCACTGCTGCGCTGTATTAGTTGAAAGTCTTTATATAGCTGCGCTATATGGTTGAATGTCTTTGTCCTTAATGCGCAGTTAGCTGGCTGACTCACTTCATGATGCACTAAGGCTGAATGAAACCTTCGAATAAAACATAAGGTAACCCACAAAGAGTCTGCTGTCTTTTTCTTAGGAATACCTTGTTTAGGAATAATTTTAAAGTCTGCGCCTGTATTAATTCAACAGCTTAGGCAAACGAATTTCCAAGAGAGAGAAACCCTCCAGATAACTAAAGAAATACCTGTTGAATGCGCAGTCACAGGAGCCAGGAATGAAGCGGAGAAATGAAATGCTGAAAAGTACCTGTTTCAGCCACAAGAGGGAAATAGAAACTTGCTGAAATAACCAAAATAGCGAGCCAACTATTCCTCGAGAAAAAACGGAGCATGAATATCCTTGAATGCGCTGACTGGAAATCTTCTTTGAAGCGCTGACTGGATAAACGACTTCCCTCAGGTAACACAACAGTTGAAGTGCGCAGGATTCTAATCACTCGCGCACGATACTGCTGAGTCTACAAGGAAGGGGCAAAAACACTAGAACGCTAACCTTCATGTGCACGTTCTCCCTGTTGAATATCCATTAACTGAGAACTCCCTGAATTGCTACTTGTCTGAAAACAATCTCGCCACCATTTGACTCCATCTAATTGGAGAGTGCAGAAACGTGTAACCCTGTTTTATCTTGAAAACAGGGCCAGACAGTCTAACTCTAGGGATAGCCTGACCGATCCTGACACAAGGTTGTATTTTTTTTATCTCTGCTGCCACTTGGGCTGTCTTGCCTGTCTCATACCTGGTCCTCACATTCCAGGACCCAATGGTGATGGTCTTGGTCGAAAGGAGGTGTATCCTCTTTGTTGCTTCCAGGGATCTCTCGCTTTCACCACAAAGCGTCATATCTCTCTGTGAAGGATATTCCTCTTTCCCCAAGGCTGGGATGTCTTTCGGTTGACATTTCTGTAGCTAGGATTTTTTTACATGGTAGGGCTAGCCTCACGCATAACCCCCTTCCTTGCCCAGCTGGGCTGGGGACCATCCAAGGCAGGGATTTTATAGAATGTACAACCGTGCAAATGTGCTCTGTCGTGTGCAAAAATATTTTTCCATTTTTGGTGTTTTGATGATGCATAAAGTGGTAACCGATGAATTAATAATGACACACTTGAAATTAATTTACTGAGTCATTCAGAAATGTAATTAGCACTATAAAATATGCCACTTTTTCTTATTAACATTTTTTGTAATACATCCATTTTTCACTTATTTTTGATCTAGAACTCAATTACTAGTATTTCAGCATTTAAACTGGTTTACTCTGCTAAACTGCATGTGTTTCCAAGAGGAGTGTAGTCTCTAACCTCTAGGTCTAACTGAGAATTTGGAGTCAACTTCATTCGGTAAAAATTGCTGTTTCCAAATGTTAAGGTTCAGATGATTTTTGGGGTTCCACTCCCACAATTTTATGGTAGCAGAGGATAGTTTGCTTTAGAGCTCCTCCTCATTAAGCGGTGAGATTTATAGTTTTGGGATTATTTTTGCCCCGATCAAAGGAGAAAGAATGTTTTGTGAAATGTTCAACTTTTGCAGTACTGGATCCTCCTGCAGAGTGACAAGCTGTGAAGCTGTGCGGTTCTGAATCAACTGGGAGTGTAAGTATGAACAGGGAAATTGAGTTTGCGAACGAGTGCTGAGATGAATTGTGATGATGAATTTCTGTTTTTGAGTTGAATGGTTTGGATACGTGATGATGATCATGGGTCAATTGGTGGATTGATTTGTATTATGATGATGCATTAATAATATTTGTAAACCCATTTGTTATTCTGTGATTTAAATATAATTGAGTTGGTTAACACATTTTGTTGAAAAACCAAGACCTTGAGATATTGATTATGTGCCTGTACTGTGGTGTATAGAGAGAGGCGCCGCTTACACATCGGTATGGATTCTGAATTAATGAAGGTTCTTTTCCAGGATTGAGCGTTTAACTTGGGTTGTTGTGCTTACCCTGAGTGCACGGGTGAATTACAATAACAAAGGGATGAATTTCTGCTAGTCAGAGTTTACCTTGCAAGAGTTTTACTAGGTTGTAGAAGGTCTTTCTCTTATCGCTCAAATTTAGAATTTATGGCTTGCCATTGAGTTGTCTTAACCCCTTCGCTGCTGGGCCTCCCCCCCCCCATGCTGAGCCGTTTTTGGCTTTTTGGGGTAGTTTGCGCTTAGGGCGCTGTAACCTTTTTTCCACATAAGCTATGCACGCCAAATTTGCTTAATTTTTGCTAACATCCAGGGGATTCTAAAGGCTCCTAGGGTTTGAGGATTGCCCTGGCAGGGACCGAGGAATAGGAAAAATATAACTACATTTTAAGTTTTTTGAGAAAAATAGGAAAAACGTACCTCAGATAGAAGAGTTTGTTTTTTCCCTAAAAATGGCATCAATGAAGGGTTTGCTGTGATAAAGTCACCATCTTCCCTGTTTTCAGAATCAAGCAGAACTGAATCAAAATACCTGATTTTGTACCAGAGTTTTGGCTTTTTTCAAAGAGATATCCAATTTTTCCTATTTTTTGTGCTCTCAACCTACTTCCAGTTTGTAGTGGAAACCAGTATGAAACCCATTGATGATCCAGGAAAGCTATAGATTTCTGAAAAGTAGGCCGAATTCCAAATTCAGCAAGGGGTCATATGTGTAGCTCCCTCAAGGTTTTCCCAAGGAAAATAATGATTGAAATAAAGAAATATTGAAAATCTGTAAGACAAAAGCTCAACCGGCATCTAGGGAAACCGAGCAAACCTGTAAATCTTTATAAGCTAGACACCTTAGGGTATCCAGGGTGGGGTGACTTGTGTAGCTCCCACCAATTTTGTTTTTTACCCAGAATCCCTTTTTAACCTTAAACTTTGACTAAAATACTCATTTTCCTCATATTTCTCTGATGAAAACTTCTGGAATCTGTGGGAAACCACATACTTCCTTCCAAACGGTATTCCCCCAAGTCTCCAGATAAAAATGGTACCTCACTTGTGTGGGTAACCCTAGTGCCTATGACAGGAAAAGGCCCAAAATGCAACATTGACACATCACATTTTTCCACTCATAACTGACCCTTTTTTTCCAATGTCTGTATGCCTAGATTTTGGACCCTAGCTCAGCCAGCAAATAGGGAAACTTAATATTGTAATCCACAGTTCTTTGTCCAAAAGTACTTTTAGTAATACATGGGAACCCAGATAAAACATGGAGCTCCCACACTAGCCCCAGGAAAACTCCAGTCACCGAACCCTCGGAGCTAGTAGCATGCTCCATATTAGAATTCTCAGTATGTGGCATATGCTGAGAATTTTACATAAATTAGTAAATATAAGTAAGTGCAACATATCCTTTCCCCATTCTATATAAACAAGTAAAAGCAAGCCTTAAAATAACAATGGAACCATAGATCTCTCACCATATATAAGTCTATGCACAAGAAGAAAATTAGAAATAAAAACAAAATAAACATGTCATAAACGTAAAACATCAAATGGTACTGTAAATACTTTAAGGTATCAAGGGACATCCTAAGTCACATAATCATGCAGGTATTTTGGAGGCCACCGACACCTTGGAACTCTCTCTCTCCTTGGGATATCCGGAACAGTACTCTGTGTCCCACTACTGTCGTCTCCCATCACATTGTTTCTATCCAACAAATCGTCATCATTCATGAACAAGTAACTACTACACTGATCTTGTTCCACTGGCACCCCATCACCATTTTTACTGTATAGAGCCACCATTCTTCTGTTCCACTTTTCACCCTTTGACAACACCACATGAAAGTCATGCACCTCCTTTATTCTGAATGGCACACAAAATTTCGTAAGACCTCCTTCCACTCGTCCAGACCTTATCTTCACCAAATCGCCTTTCCTTATGCCACTCTCTAAAATTTGCCTCTCAGGTGGCAGTACAGTCTCTCCTTCACCATCCAACAACAAAGACATCCAACCAGGATACAAATTCATGCCTGCTTTTCTTCCTCTCATCACGTCAAAGGTATCATTCCTGTCACACCATTTTTCGTAGTGCGATACGCCCACACCACATCATTCACCATGTTGCACACGTTCTTTCCACTGCTCAGTGCCATTTGGATGACACCCTTCATCATGCAATGACATCTTTTAGCTATACCATCGGTCAGTGGGTTGTATCAAGATGTATGAGAATGACATATGCCATCAGATTTTAGGAATTTCCGCATTTCCTCTGACACCATTTGTGTCCCTTATCTGCAATCGGCCTTGTCAGAAAACCTTCTTCCCTAAATATTTCCTGCAATGTTTTTATAGTATAGCTGGTAGCAATTTTTCTTAAAAACGTAACAGTCAACCATTTCGAGTGAACATCTACCATCACTAGCAATTCTGTTCCAACCCCAACTAGAGGGCCACCAAAATCCATGCATAAGGTATGCCATGCTTTTTTAGGGTCCAATATTTCTCCCAGGACAGCCTACTTTCCTGCCTTCAATAACTTTTCACCTTCTTTGCAATCCACACATCTTTCAACCCAACCTTGCCACAGCACCTTCTTTTTCGCATGTCTCTACATGTTCTCTGTCTATCTCCCACCACTCCTTAGCCAAATGAGATAAGCAATCCACTTGGACAATGGGCCAACCTGGAATATACTCAACAGCATCCTGATATTCTTGTAGGCATGAAGCCAATCTGGCCAATCATGCTGACCCTTTACCCGCACCACCCAGCAACAACACTCCTATTAAAGGCATGTGGGCTCTGCGAAGTGGTATTTTCCTACCCCATATATATGTCCTGAAATATTCAACACACCACACAGCCGCCAGAGTCTCTCTCTCGATTACCGAGTAATTCCTTTCAGTTTGGGTCAATGACTGTGATGCAAATGCGACTTTCCTTTCACTATTACCATGAATTTGAGATAAAAATGACCCTCAATCCAATCGTGCTTGCATCAACGTGACAATAGTTTTAGAGTTTACATCAAAAGGTACTAACACTTTTGCTTCACACATTTCTTTTTTTATCTTCTAAAATGCAAATTTCTGTTCTTCTTCCCAATGGAAACAATAACCTTTTCCTAATAATTTCCTCAGACATTCAGTTTTATCAGCAACATTTTTGATGAATTTCGAATAGTACTCAATCAATCCTAGGAATGATCATAGCTGATCTTTGCCTTGGGAGAGAGAGCTTTTCTAATGGATTTTAACAAATTCCTTTTTGGTTTAACCACCTGTTATGATAATGTATATCCAAGATACTGGATTTCCTCGACCGAAAATGTGCATTTCTCTTTTTTTAAGGTAGACCTGTCATGTTAAGCCTTTCTAATACAAATCCAAAGGTGTTGTTGTTGTTCACCACAGTGTCACCAAAAACCAAGATGTCATCCTGGAAGTAAATAACATTATTTATACCTTTACATACTTCCCCATCATCCTTTGAAACACTCCTGCAGTGGAGGCAAGACCAAAAGGCATCTTTGTTAATTGGAAAATGCCTTCCATTGTACTGAAAGCCGTAAATGCTTTGGAGTTATCATGTAACTTAATCTGGTGGTAAGAACTCCTGATACCTAATTTAGTGAAATATTTACTACCCTTCAGTAACAGAACAACTTTCTTTATGTTAGGGAATGGGTAGTTATCAATCACATCATTTTGGTTGAACATGCAAAGGTCAACACAGAATCTCAAACTCCCATCTGATTGCTCAGTGATAACTACTGGAGAAATCAAACTAGATGTCTTGATTTGCTCAATTGCCCCCTACACTCCCTGGTTGTCTAGTTTTAAAAAATGTATGTGATTTGTAGGTTTGCATGGGTGGCACCACAGTATTGCCCAAATAAAGCATCTACTCCAATTGCTTATGACATAGTAATTTAGGGCCTTTTATGTTGTTTTCTCTTGGCCCACCCACACAAGTGGGGTACCGTTCTTTTTAGGAAATGTGTGGGAACTCAGGGTGAAAGGAAGACTGCGGATCCCCATTGATTCCAGGCCTTTCTTCTCCAGAAATGTAGGAAAATATGTGTTTCTTACCAAAGTTTGACATTTGCAAGGGCTTCTGGGTAAAAATACCTGGTGAGAGCTATGCAAGTCATGCACACCTGAATACCCCTGGCTGTGCAGTTTTAAAAAATGTGCAGGTTTGGCTAGGCTCCAGCTTAGCTTGGGTCCAAAATCCACAGCAACCCACATTGCAAAAAATTAGGTGTTCTTAGTAAGGGACATATTTACATTTTGGCTGACATAGAAAGCTCTGTCGCCCTAGCAGAGGACGTATAGTCTGCCATGCTAAGACTTCTCCAACCACAAAATTTAGAAATGATACATGGATTACTCTGGGAAAGCACACCTTTGCATTGTGTCTTGCCGCCGCATGATCTTCAATCATGTTGCTTCCGGGACACAATGCAAAGGTGTCTACAGGACTGTCCAAGGAACTGAGAGTTCTGTTTCTCATTTTTGGCATTGTCTAGGAGTACTCCTGTATGTATAGGTGTGACCACTTTCTCTGTACAATAAAAATTTTTACTTCTCCTGAAAAATTTGTTTACCCCACCAGAACCGCCCGACTAATCGAGCAACCTGATATACATTATTGACTTCCAGTATTCTTGTATATATTGCTTACAGGATGCCTTATTAAAGGTTCCAAGATTCCATTGTTTCTAGGGAACTTTAATCAGATGACTTGTGTCCTGTGAGACCCGAAGACTAACTATGGGACCAATAGTCGACATCCCCTCCCTAATTGCTTTCAAGACATGTTATGGTTCACCAGGAGATACCATATATGAACATGCAGGACCTCCGCTTATGTTTGTTTGATATAATATCATATGCAACCTTTGAATATGTTCACTGTCTTGTTCTGTGTTGTTGTATACATATTAGTTCACTGTCTGAGCACTGCGTCGTCCGCACTAGTTTTGATAGATACTGAAATATATATTTTCCTGAAACAAAAAATGTGAACATCATCATCATCATGCAAAAAACTGTTTCATGTATCCTTTTTCAATAGCATTGATTATGATACAAGTCACGTATTTAATTTCTCACACTTTCAAGCAAGTAGAAGTGTTGATGAATAAGTCCCACAGACATTTGTTTGACTTATTACACTCACTCCGGTTCTCCTGGACAATCAGGGTGGTTCTTGTGTTGTGTACATAAGCTCCCTAAAAAGTACTTCAAAATCTAGTCAATCTTTTACTATTTTGCCATGCAGGGTACTCAGTGACAGCATGGCTTATGTTCCGTCCACCATTATGTGTAGTGTGGGGACTATAATGCACTTGTCAATCGGCGAACAGAACACCTACCACATTCTGACAGCAGATAGAGGTGTTGAGCAGACCATAAGCATGTCCATGATTTCCTAAACCAGAGGAACAAAAATTCTACGGCTGCTTGTCTAGTGAAGTAGTGGCCCATGGAAGGTAGGTATCCATGCTCAGCCATCGAAAGGTTTGCCTAATTGCAGCTTCACCTCAGTCAATTTCCCAATACTTCACTTTTGAATGGTACAACACAAAGAAAGTAGAAAAACACAGGGCTGGATGAGATGGTAATTGGAGACAGTAAACACGACTCCCCTGCCTCTTTCCATGCTTAGATCAGTCTCTACAATGATAACTTAGTTGAGTGTTTTACCTGTTTCAGCAATGCGATCAGCAAAGTGTCAGTCTTGCAGTCTTGCCACGTACTCCAGACAATATGAAGTGGAGTCTGCTGCTTCTATAGCAGTAATACTTTGAATGACAGACAACTGAAAGTCAAGGAAGGACATAAGTCTTCCTGTGGTTAATTGACGATAAACAACATATGCATTGTATGTTGTCATCTGGATCAGGTGGGTAAATAGTTTCTTATACCAATAAAGGGGCATATTTACAAGCCCCTTGCGCCACTTTTTTGCGCCGCCGTTGCGTCACGCATGTGACGCAGCGGCGACGCAAACCATGCGCCGCGTTGCGCTATATTTACAACGTGACGCATCTAGGGAGATGCGTCACGTAGTAAACCCCTGCGCCACATGAAACCTGCGTCAGGTTTCATGTGGGCGTACCGGCGCTGGGGGGGGCGTTCCGGCGCAGGAACGCCTCGGAAAAGTGACGCAGTGAAATCTACAAGATTTCACGCAGTCACTTTTCCGACGCTGGTGCGTCAAATCCTTACGCCTGCTTCAAGCAGGCGTAAGGATTGACGCACCATGTTAGGGATAGGGAAGGTTGGAACAGTGCTGGAGTTGCATCGCGCTTGCGACACAACTTCAGCACTGCGCCAACCTTCCGCCCGGCAGAGTCGTCACACATCTGCTTATCCTTGCGCCACGATGCGCTGCATTGTAAATGCGGCGCATCGGACGTGGCGCAAGGGTAAACTTGCGTGACGCATTTTCCCTGGCGCATCCCTGCTGATATGCAGGTATGCGCCAGGGAACGTAAATATGCCCCTGAGAGTTTTACGACTCACATTGTATGGCTAAAGAACCTGGTCATTCTTATCCACTTCCCCTCTGTGTACTTATTGTAATCAAGCAGACAGGTGGGCTTGTGAACTTCGGCCATCTGATCCCAAACCGTGATGTCGGAAGTGCTCTCATGATGAATTGTAGTGAGCACTTACACATCACATCTATCAGAGAACTTGACAGTCAGCAGTTCATTAGAATGGAATGCAGTGCTCTGGGATTTCTGGAGCTTCTTACAAACAAGCTCCTGCAGGAACCCTTTGCAGCAACAATGAACTGTACAGCATGCCACAGTGACAGCTTTGTAAAGCTCATCGATCAGCTCTGCTCCGTACAGAAATTGTCCACATAAAAGTTATAACCCTTGTGAAGGTGTGGCTGGACAAGCTCCCATACAATCTTTCCTGTTACTGCTAGCCTGGGAGGGAAACTTACAGGGTTTAGAGTGCTGTCCTTCCCTGTATACACCCTCAAGCTGTACACATAGACAGTAGAGCTCTCACACAGCATTTACAACTTGATGACATAGCAAGCACTTTTGCTTGCAATGTACTGCCTGACCAGCAACAGCCCTATGTACAGGATCAGGACTCATCAATGGATATATTCTTTCCAGGAGTATAAATCTCTGGAAACCTGGCAGACAAATGCTCCATGACAGGCAGAATCTTGAACAACGTGTCATGGTCTGGTGGTGTTCGGACAATGCAGCAGAATTGTCGCTGAAATGCAGCATACACTGCAATAGCAAAAATGGTCTCTGCTCATGTACGGTGCAAAGATGGGAGTTACCCAAACTGTGCAAGTAGACCATTAGGACTGCAAGGTTGGTTTGTGCACTAACTCCATTTTGAGCACAAGGCCTAAAAATATCTTCAAGTCCCCAAGAGAAGTGGGAGTCCACTTGTGTGAACTAGAATGAGGCCCTAGAGTGCCTCCATGCTCCCTCAGAAATTGGGTGGCTGTGTAAAAGACTGTATGGGTGAGTGAGTGTGTATCTGAATGGCTGTATGAGTGAGTGACTGGCTGTGCAAGTGGCTGTATTGGTGAGTGACTGGCTTTTGAGTGGGTGTTTGGTTAAATGAGTTGGTGTGTGAGTGGCTGTATTGTAGAGTAAGTATCTGTTTGAATAGATGTATGGGTGAGTGAGAGGATGTATGAGTGCTTTGTCGTGTAGTTTCTAGGAATCCCCAGGACCTGTGTGTTTTGGCTGACCTAAACTGAGGGCGTGTTGTCCAAACTGATTCCGGACACCCCTGCAGGATGTGTCAGCTGTTAGACCAGCTAGCTCTACAGTGCCACTACCACCCCCCTGTATCTTACAGTGGTGTAGGTAGTTTCTGGCAACCACTGAACATGACAACCCTGATTCCTCAGGGATCGTGGCAAACAGTACAGTACTTTTCGCTCAGTCACTCGTGCTTACTTATTCTCAGAAAATACACAGGATGACGATTAGGACGTTTTCAATAAGTGTTTATTGGTCCAGCGTCAGTCTTGTGTAAAACATATTTGCTGCGACAATCAGGAGACAGAAGCATTCGAAAGAAATCGCAAGTACTAATATAGTAAACAGTAGATATATTTCTACCATAGTGCTAACAAGATGAACATAAGCAGTTCAGATAAAAACAGTAGCATTTGCATATCCTTAAATTGCACGCCCTAAGTTTTTTTCTTAAATTTACTTAGCCTAGATATGTAGGTGTAGCCTGTATATGTGTATGTAGCCAAGAATCCCCTAGGGAAGAACCAACCCCTCACCTGATGGTAGAGAACGAAGGACCCTGTCTCTGCTTCGAGGATGACACCCGCAAGGGATGTCAGACCGCTGCGTGTGGAAGATTCAGCATGCAGGACCCCGTGTCAGCTTGGAAGGAATTCTCCTCTAATTTTCAGGGGGAATAAGGGTCTTATATACTAGAGTGGTCACTCCAGGGTTTCTTCTAGAATCGTTATGTTTTGAAAATAGTCACAACTGTTTTGAAAACAATCATAAATGTTTTTCCAAACAAATGCGATCATGCACATCTGGCTGTTGGCCAAGGATGAGAAAAGTGGTGACCCTTATACAGAAAAATTATGCGTTGCCTGAGGGCATGTTTATGTACGTCAGGTACAGGGATTATGATAGAATACTAAGAGCTTGGTGTCGAAGAGACAGGAGCAAGCTACTCGGTAAAAGGTTACCTGTTTCAGAACCGTCATTGTCGTGTGGATGGGACAATGTATGAAAAAAAGGGGTATACATGACAGGACTAGCCTAAAGGACATGACACCCACTCCTCATCAAAAGATCAACAGGGTCAGCTAAATGATAATAAAGCAAAAGCCATAAAAAGCATAAAAATCATTTATAATTAAAATCCTGAAAAGCAATTCTTTAAAAAGCTGCTAAAAAATTTCCATAAAAAACTATTTTCTCTAAAAGCATTCCAAAGGTCCTCTAGACTGACATATGTGGTTATTATTTCACTGTGCACCTTGAAAGTCATTATGCTTTGTTAGAGCAGAGAAGGAAAAATAAAACAAAGTCAGTTTCGACCTTCAATTTGGTAAATGTTTAAAAGTTGCAAAACGGTTCCCAGCACAGGAGAGGCCAGATTGTTTATGAATCCTGCGCTGAAGACTCAACATTGCTGAACATCGTATCCACAGGTGGTAATCCCTCCAGAACGACCAGTATCATGTTGAGTGAGCAAAGATGGTCATCTCTGGTTCCCACAGCAACCGCCGGGGAAGAATTCGATGCCTGCATGCCTGGAACCGATGTCTGTACCTCTGGAGCAGAGCCGATTTCGCTTCCAACAGGAGAGGAAGCATCCCTTGGAGGCTCTAGAAATGCCGTCATCAGCATGGGAATACGCTGTGGACAACTGTACACATGGGCCTGCAAGGGCTCCAGGAGCACTTCTATCTCCGGCGGCGCAACCGATGGAAGTGTCAGACACAGGTCCAACACGCAGCCAAATCCGCAGAAGAGGCAACGGAACACAGGCAGGACACAGTCTAGCCAGAGCGGTCTAAAAGACAGGAACCAATGCTCACTCAGCTCTCGAAGCCGAGGCATACCCAAGTAGAACACCATAAGCTCACAACAACGTCGTTCCAGCATTGTCCTCGCCATGTCTTGAAGGATTGATACATCCATTGCGAAACAATAGGATTAAAATCAAGATGCCCGCTACTGATAGCAGGACCAAAGGAAGCCCTCCAAAAACGCTTCCAAGTACGGAGTGTATGAAAGCTGGAATTACTCCAAAAATGGTCTGAAAGGTGGTTAAGAGACCTGATCCAAGATGCTTAAATAGGTGTACGATCCCACTCGTATCAGACATGTTAAAGATACGATGAACCATTTCTCCGAAATGGATCGGGAAGTTCGTACGGACCAGGGCCAGTATCTCTGCTGACGACCTTGCAACCTGGAGATCAAAAGTCTCTCAGGCTGAAGTTAAGGCCACATTTTATTGAAACAACATGGCTTTCAGTCTGCTCAGCGAATCAAACCTTATACTGGAAACATTCAATGAATGCCACACTGGTGCCTCCCTAACTGTGCGAGTGGGGGGAAATAATTCTTGCTTACAACAAACAACCCTGACGTTTACTGTGACTAGATATGCGATGCCTGGCACCATGCTGCAACAGCCTTGATCATTCAGCATTAAATAACTCCCATTCGGGAGTAACTCAAAAACCGGATGAATCACAGCAGGTGGGGAGCCTTTCAAGTAGCAAGAAAAGTTCGCTATTGAAGCATTACACACTCCATGAAGCAAGACCTCTTTGCACACTAAAGACCCACTTAAAGCCCTCTCACAGTCTGTACCACTTAAGAAAACTTCAGTGTCCTTATTTCTGCACCTATATCTATATGGTAACTTCCAGGATTCCTGTATGTACCCTTCACCCAACACTTCACACCTGCCTGCAAGGATGTAACTAAGGTAACATTGGAACTAGAATGTCGTGATTGGCAGTGTGATATAGCCATGAATTAACCATTCTGTAGATGGTGACTCTGCTATTGTAAAAGGTAACTTCTCTAATTTTTCAATGAGCAGCATGGTGTACTTTGCATCTCTGCGTGCCATGGTCAATTGTCTGTCGGTCAGAATATAAGCCGAAAACAAATTTGTGCTGTTAATTTACCGCCATGGCACGTGGCCAGAAAGCAATGATTGTAGCATCCAGCTTAAAAGCAAAATGTAGCGCAATTGAGATTGCCCATGTTGTAGAATAGACAAATCTTGTTCCATTATGCCAATTGCTGAGGACACAATGTTGCCCAGTGAATGAATACGCGAAGAAAGTGTGGTCATACCATTGTCTACCACAGCCAAGGCCTTTTCTAGGTTAAGTCTATCAATCTCACGTAATCGCTCAGCAGCATCCTGTTGGGAGACTTTCCACAGTTCATTGTAGATGGTATATAAGAAGCATTTTTTACGTGGTTTCTTGGGACCTAGCAAGAAATCCCTAAGATCCATGTTTTCAGCTAGGAGGGACAAGTGTTGTTTCACCTGTAATAGTGTTGAGGCTTTTAGCCATTCTAGGCACAACTTCCCAGCACTTTAAGAAGTTTCGACCCCTGGGTCGTCTGTGTGTACATAGCCTGGGTCAGGCCTATGTATACTAAACCCTCCGGTGGTACCCCTAGAATCTTGACTGACACCAATTTGTGTCGATTGACCAAACCAACCATCCTTTCTAATTGGGAGCTGATGAATTGTATGTACCATTCTGTATTATTGCACCCAGCATCTCCTCACTTATCAGTGTGTCATTTAATAAACCTTTAATAGGTGTGGGTAAGGGGATGCGTGGTGTTTTCTGGTCTTTTATTTTTCAAACCTGTAGCAGGTAGTCTGTTGCACTGTTCTGTTCAGGATGTAATGGTATGAGGCAAGCTCTAAATAACGCCTCAGTTCCCTGAACCTGCCGAGCTTTCATCCCCCAGATGGATTTTGTGTCTATCGTGTCCCTCCAATAGTCGGAACCTTGTATAGACAGTTGGGAGATAAAAGGTGCTGAATATATGAGCTTGGTATTTGTCAGCATCATTTTCTTCGCAGTCGCATTTGTCTGTTCTAGCTTATAGTAATATGGCATTGGGTCTGATGTATTGAACCCTGAAAAGTATGCAAATTTCTGTGCGAATGTGGCAGAACTACCTTTTGGTGGTGTCGGGCAATGTTCCCATTGATGGTAAGTGTTAACAGTGCGTGGGACACTAGCTCTGTGCAAAAAGTGATGACCATAATGCTGGTAACAATACATACTGTCTAAATCCGGTGTATCTTCGTACAATTCCCTGTAAGGAAATGCAACAGATTGTTCTAAATCTGAAAGCATATTTACAGTCTCAATGTCCCAATCATCAGAGAGTGTACTTGGGGTAATGAAATCATTCAATGAAATTTTAAATACATGTGGAATTTTCAGATGTTCAGTAGTACTAAATACATCATATTAAACTCTATCCCAAACTATACCATCCGGTAGTGGAACTGCTGTAATGTTCACTAGGGACAGGTCTCTCTGTTCACAGTGTGATGATGTATGAGGTTTCAAGAGCTAGTTCACAAGTTGTACTGCAGAGCGTTGTGGGAGGTAATGTCCATTCAGTAGTAGGAAATAACAGTTACTATACCAATCCAAATTAACAGGAACAGGATCCCTAATGCAAACCAAAGATGCAACCAAGGGTACACAAAGTAAGTCTTTTTCTGCCGTAGATAGAATTGTCTAAATTTTTCTTTTTTGGAGATGGGTCGTGTTTGCTCAGATTTACTTTGATCTGAAGAAAAGTCATCGAAGTTGATGAAGTAACCAGACGCAGTTCGATCTATCTTTGGTAACTCAGCAGTGTTTGTAGAACTGGCAGGTGTTTCTTGTGATGGCACGTAATGTAGATGTCATTATTGGGCCGAATTGCAATTTGCGTTTCAATGGCATTTGGATGTTATTCAATTTCAACTGGTGTAATTCGTACTCTGTTATTCGATACTCCTGCATTTTGAGCAGGGGAGTCTTGAAATGGTATTAGTCTTCCCATCTGAACTTCCTGTATAGTAGCGAGGGGAGATCTGTGGCTACTCAGGATTCCAAGTGGCCTGCTGTTGAGAATCGGCCACATAGTGTGGTTTGATCAGATCAATGTAGACAAATCTTTTTTTCTTTTTTGCCGGCAAGAGGCGGAAGAAGTACTGTTCTTGTTCCTTGACAGGTACTTTTTTGAAAGTCCGGATGGGGAATTACTGTGCCTGGCGTATACTTTGATCAGGTTACTTGCCATTACATTGGCCACCACAAATGTGGGATGCTGAGGAATATATTATATCTCGTTACTGCATTCTATTCGATGTGGAGGATTCGGGTCATCACTTGAGTCATCACCACGATTTGATAAGGTTGGATGTTTGCGGTATACAACAGAATCTACAAACGTATTTATTGCTTGTGATGTTAGGATTGTCTCCTCTTTTTTGGTTTGACCATGGAGTATATTAACTCAAGTGTACAGACTGATTGGACCGGGAATGAAATAATTAAGCCCTGATGAAGTTCCAGCTGTGGAACGAAACGCGTTGGCTGATGTCCAATTTTTAACTTCTACGACAATAAAAAGATACTTTGGATATATTTGGAGCTTATTGACTTGATTCTGGTGCACCTTCCCTTTTGTACAAATTTGCTTTTCTGGTTTCCAGTGGAGTGAAAGTGCGGCAATCTCTGGAAGTGGTTGCACAGACTTTCTAATTGCTTATCTTTACCTAGGAATTGATGTGCTGAACCGTGGTCAGCCGCATTGTGGTTTTTTTGTAAGGTACAGGTGTTCTGTAGGATTGCCCAAACTCCTTCTTGTCCATGATCTTTTCTCTGACCAGGTCCCCAATCTTTGGGACCCAGGTAGGGCTTGCCGGGATCGGTTTCACTTCACCAGTGGTGGTGTGTTTTACTTGGACGGTGCTCTGTAATGACCGGAATTGAGTTCCTGTAAAACAGCCAAACGATCATTCAATTCAAATGGTTCTGCATCTGCCACTGTCCTGGCACAATTGAGGTCAGGTACCCACATTCTTGTCCCAAACAGGATCTCATAGGGGGTACGTCCTCCCTAGGAACTTCTTGGCATGTTGTTTAGTGCCCTCTGGACCCCATATAGGTGATTGACCCAAGTACCGAACACACCTAATACCCTTGCTGTTAAGGATTGCTTTAGGTCCCGGTTTTTCCTCTCCACCACCAAAATTCCCTCGGGATGGTGGTGGTGGAGTACCGCAAGGCCACACCCATACTTTCCATGGCTTCCTTGTAAGCCTGTGAGCTAAACGCAGGGCAACGGTAGGAATGTAACGTGCCAATTGCGTATGTCCCGATGAAGACTCGCAAATCCTTTATAACAGTGCGAGCGTCAGCCGAGCACTGAGGCCAAACCCATAGAGATCTAGAGCATGAATCTACTGCCACCAAGATGTACTTGTAAGCACCGTCCGAATTTAAGGGGCCGCAGTGATTCAAATAGACACATGTTAGAGGTCTGTCTGAAATGAGTAAAGGTGTTTGCGGTGGCCGTGCTATGGTGGAACCTTTCATCTGCTGGCAGATATCGCACTTTAGGACATAACCCTTGGTTTGTTTAGACAAACCTGGCCACCAGAATCGGCGCTTCAGTAATGAAATTGTAGCAGTGACTTCTGCATGTGCTGATCCCAGACCCTTGTGTGCAGCTAGAATTAAACCTAATCTGCGATCCATGTTTGGTATAACTCTTGCCCCCAATCCTGGAATTTGAGCATACCATGTGTTTTCCACATCTAATTTATTGGAATATTTGAGTGGAAAGCCCTTTGGAACAGCAGAGCCATTTTTCGAGGCGTTGACAGCTATCAGTATGTCTCCATCTATCCTTGTGCTAGAACAAGTGAAATGCAGCAACGGCAGCAGTTCGCACTGTCGCCTTGACGGCTTCATCAGCCAGTGAATTCCCTTCAAAGTGCACGCCAACACGCTGATGACTCAAGGTATGAATAACTTGAGCCCGTGGCAGGCATCCTTTCAGCTTTGCCACTTGTTCCCATAACAATTTATGCTTAATTGAGTAACCCTTGGAATCTCTAAACTCATTCTGGCCCCAGGAATGAAGATATTCATTATAGGACTGCACACAATAAACTGAATCACACACTATCAGTGAGGGGAATTCCTGATCCGTATACTGTAGTGCTAGTATCAGGGCTTTTAGTTCTGCCAGCTGCGCGGTACAGTATCCTAGAGATTGTGTAGTCGTTTTTCTGGGATGGAACTTACCGTCCCGCATACGACCCTTCACTCTAGCACATGCTGCGCTAATCTGTTGTTTACTTCCAATGGCAGGCCGAGCAGAACCATCATGTAAATGATGTAGTCATATTTTTCTAGAGGCAAGATTTCATATGGGTGAGGGTATTCTTGTTCGTACTGCAGGAATGCTTGTGGTTTTAATGTAGGATCATATTTGTAATCTACATCTGTTGCAGTGAGAGAATTAGCCCATTGTATCCATCGTGGATGCAGTGTTTTCACATTTGGGATACTCTCTTTGGTAACAGCTTCTACAACTATGATAAGGTTACAATTATGATGCGTTTCCCCTGTGCTAGTGCTCTTTCTCTCACTACGTCAGTTTTTTTTCTGTGGCCACAAATCGCATTTCAGCATTTGAGTATAAATGTGATTTGTATGCAATTGGGACTGTCTCACCTTTGTTGAAAGTGATGTATGTATATTCTGATGAACCGGGACCACCCAGATCACCAAGTTGGTAGAATTCACCACGTGTGTGCAAATGTTTAGATGCAGTCATGTCAGCCTGAACTGAACGTAGTATATCTGTATGTTCCTGTGTCCACTGATGTGCTGTGAAATCAGGTCTGATTAAGTCGTAGAAAGTTTTTACTTATTCTGCGTAATCCAGAATGTATGTTCTGCCAAAATATAGAAATACTAAAATGGATTGCAAACCCTTCAGATTTTTCGGGGGTTGGAGCAACGTGCATTTTTGTAAAAAGTTGGCTGCCAGGCTCTTGCCTTCACTTGATAGCTCATATTCCAAATCTAGGACATTGAGATGGGCAATTTTTGATTTCTTGATATTAAATTTGTAGCCCAAATTGGCAAATCCCTCAATTATGTTGCTCACCCTGCACAAGTGTTCAAGTAATTAATCGTCCGTCAGACAGATGTCATCTACATAGGACACTGCCTCCTCATCGCATGTTTGTAATATTTCTTACACTGTTGCCGAGAATAGCTCTGGGCTGTTCTTATACCCTTGGGGCAAACAACACAAATTTCACTGAGTGCCGAGGGTAAAGAATGCTGTCAAATATCTGCTATCTGGAGCTATATTCTGGCAGAAGAATCCATTCAAGATATTTAATGTTGTTTTATATTTATTCCCCACAATGTTATTCATTAATACGGCACTGTGTGCGTTTTGAACTGCAAATGTTCATGTGCATGTGTTTAAATGTCTGTAATCCAAAACTAGACGATATGAGTTGTCAGGTTTCATTACGGGAAACAAGGAATTGTTCATTGGGGAGGTGCAAGATTCAATCACACCTTGGTATTCAAGTTGGTCTAAGATTTCTTTGACCTGTCTTTTCGCATCATTTTTAATAGGGTACTGTCTCTGTGGATTTGGAGTAGATTTTAATGGGACTTAGTGGTGGGTAGACTCCATGTCCCACCCTACATGGTTGTATTATAATACCGGAGCTAGCGCTAGCGCCCACTCCTGCACGTATGAATGTTTTAAAGATTCTGGAACGAGGTCGGAGAAAGCAGGCAAAATGACGCTTTCCCCTTTTGGGCAATCCATCACAAACTCAGGCGGCCGATCTTTTTCTGCTAACAGTATGTCATATACAAATGTTACGTTCTCCCAAAAGAGACCTTTAATTTTTCTTGAGATGTCCCCTCTATTTGTAGTGTAATTTTGTACAGTCTATGTGGGACACTAACTCTTGTATCAGGTGTTTCCACCGTGATATGTTCATTCAGAACTGCTGTCACCAGAAAATCCTTCAGGTTCTGGCGAGCTATTGTTACTTCTGCCACGCTGTCTAGCATCGTCAGAGCTCATTCCCTGTTCAGAAGCTGAGTCCTCAGTAACCTGGGCATGTCTAATTTTTAAGCCAGCTACTTTCTTCTTTTTGAATTGAGGTTTCGTTTCAGGTTGTTCTTCCTCTTTGATAATTCAATCTGAAGTACGATGTGTGTCCCTTTTTGTCTTTGGTCGATCTTCAGGCTTTTGTTCTGATCGCCGGTCACTCTCCGAGTTTTTTGATGAATCCTGAAAGGAACATGTATCAGTGTCCTGATACCTAGCAGGTTTCCTAATGTCAACACGATTCCTAAGGTTATACCTCTTTGTAGAGGACTCTCGTTGGGGAGTCCCACCCCTTGATTGTGAATTCTTTGCTGTATTGTTATTTTTGCATTGTTTGTTCTCCCATTTCTTTTTAGAAGAAGCGGGTGCTTGCTTCGAGTTGTCCTTGTCGGGACTACCCACCATTTGTGTTTTCCCTGCTTTGGCTCCCAAATTATCTCTACCTAATGCAGCATAGGTTTCTTTGATAATTTTTGGTAATACTCGCTCCTTATTTATAGGTGCTATTTCCCTTAGGCGGCTGTGTATCGCCACTGCTGCTGCCTCCCCCTTCATGTTGCTCAGCATGATTGCAGAGACTTGGGCAAAATTACCCATCAGTTTTATCCCCAAGTCCAGGGCAGGTCCTGCCCCGTACTCATTCTGTATCTGTTTCAATACTTCTGGAATTAATGCTATGGAAGGGGTGCTGTGTATTCTGATGTAAACAGCAGCAAAGATTGTTCCCAAAGTGGCACAATCCTCGATGGATGGAACCATCCCCATTGGCAAGCAAATGGTTAGCATTCTATGTTTTTCCTACGGACCCGTTTGGGGAAATACTGCTTACAGCTGTACTATTTTTTGTGCAATCCAGAACGGAATTTGCTCCCGTTTGGATAGTATTGTCCCTATTACTGATTTCAGTGTCTGTGGGTTAATTGTAGGTGTGGTCTGATGTGGACAGACTGGTGCATTTCTCGCAGGTTGGACTGTTAATGTTCGCATGACAAACAGGACAGTATGTCTGTATAGCCTGACAACGTCTTTGTATATTTTACGGACTACATCTACTGGTAGTGTATCTATCTCGGGATGTGGAGTGTATGTCGCTAAGACCGGCCAGGTCGCTCCTTCTATGCTGAGTGGACCGAGTCTGACGACAGATGTTGTGTGTGGGAGGGCGCCTTTAAAACAGTTTCTGTGTTGCTGGTAAGTTAACGGGACTTCAATGTTTTCGTATGGAATGTAGTCATCTGGTGGTTCAATGACAATTTATGTGTGGAACAATTTAGTCTGTGGATCTGCAGTTGGGAACTGAACCCAAGAATAGAATACCTCTGATCCGAACACCTTGTGTGCCTCAATCACGAAGGTAACACCTCAACCTGTTGCTAGTACGCCGTGTCCTAACAATTTTATAGTTACTGCATGTCTGCAGTTCTCTGTAATGTTGAGAGTGTTTGCAAATTCGTCTTCCTCCGAACTACTCGCAGGGTCAGTCATTTTTAAAGGAGAAGAGAAAGAGTTAAGAGCTAAGGTTTTGCACAATGTGGAGAACCTTTTATCCTTACAAGCTTGTTTAAACCTTCAGCCAATACACAGAGTATATCTGCTCAGCTGAGGTGGATCTCCCTTCTCACTTCAGACGTCTCTGAAAAGTGTGAGAAGGGCTTACTGAGAAAGCACGACTGAACTACTCAGATTTTCACTGTTAATATAAGAACCAAACCAACGTTGGCGGCGCCGTATCGTGTGGTTCCTAGGAATCCCCAGGACCTGCGCGTTTTGGATGACCTAAACTGAGGGCTTGGTGTCCAAACCGATTCCGGACACCCCCACAGGAAGAGTCAGCTGTTAGACCAGCTAGCTCTACAGTGCCATTACCACCCCCCTGTATCTTACAGTGGTGTAGGTAGTTTCTGGCAACCACTGAACATGACAACCCTGATTCCTCAGGGATTGTGGAAAACAGTACAGTACTTTTCGCTCAGTCACTCATGCTTACTTATTCTCAGAAAATACACAGGATGATGATTAGGACGTTTTCAATAAGTATTTATTGGTCCAGCGTCAGTCTTGTGTAAAACATATTTGCTGCGACAATCAGGAGACAGAAGCATTCGAAAGAAATCACAAGTACTAATATAGTAAACAGTAGATACATTTCTACCATAGTGCTAACAAGATGAACATAAGCAGTTCAGATTAAAACAGTAGCATTTGCATATTCCTAAAATGCGCACCCTAGGTATTTTGCCTAAATGTACCTACCCTAGATATGTAGGTGTAGCCTGTATATGTGTATTTAGCCAAGAATCCCCTAGGGAAGAACCATCCCTCTCACCTGACGGTAGAGAATGAAGGACCCCATCTCTGCTTAAAGGATGACACCCCGCAAGGGATGTTAGACCGCTGCGTGTTGAAGAGTCAGCATGCAGGACCCCGGGTCAGCTTGGAAGGAATTCTCCTCTAATTTGCAGGGGGGAATAAGGGTCTGATATACTAGAGTGGTCACTCCAGGGTTTCTTCTAGAATCGATATGTTTTGAAAATAGTCAGAACTGTTTTGAAAACAATCATAACAGTGTTTCCAAACAAATGCGATCATGCACAGCTGGCTGTTTGAAAAAAGAGGTGATCCTTATACAGAATAATTATGCGTTGCCTGAGGGCATGGTTATGTACGTCAGGTACAGGGATTATGATAGAATACTAAGAGCCAGGTGTCGAAGAGACAGGAGCAAGCTACTAGGTAAAAGGTCACCTGTTTCAGAACCGTCATTGTCGTGTGCATGGGACAATGTATGAAAAAAGGGGTATACATGACAGGGCTAGCCTA
This sequence comes from Calotriton arnoldi, assembly GCA_963921515.1. Lineage (NCBI taxonomy): Eukaryota > Metazoa > Chordata > Amphibia > Caudata > Salamandridae > Calotriton > Calotriton arnoldi. Next base: position 1,035,091 of record CAWUFW010002670.1, on the reverse strand, counting down.
AAGGACATGACAGCTTGTATGGATGGGTGAATGGGTATGTAAATTGATGTGTGAGTGCTTGGATGAGTGAGTGTGTGGCTGTGGTAAGAGACTGGTTGTATGAGTAGCTATAGGTATGATTGAGTATGTGGTTGTGTGAGTGGCTGTATGAGTGAGTAAGTGGGTGTGTGAGTGGCTCTATGGATGAGTGATGGGCTGATTGAGTACTTGCATGGGTCTGTGAATGGGTATGTGAGTGGTTGTGTGGGTGTGTGAGTGGGTATAAGAGAGGTTGTATAGGGATGTGAGTGAGTGCGTGAGTGCTTCTGTGGATCACGTCATCAGTAATGTCATCAGTGACATCATTTGAGATGTCATCAGTGATGTCATCAGTGATGTCACTGGCCATGTCATGAGTGATGTAATATGTGAGGACATAAGCATTAAACTGCTGAATTTAACTGGTTTTGTACCAGTGAAATCTGAGCCTAACTATAATGACCTTGTAATCTTTTTTTCAGTGAATTCCCAAGTTTTTTAAATTCTATTTCCTAACTATACCATCCCTGTAACCTTTGTTTTTTTGAGTGAATTTCTAAGGATTTGTTAATTCTATTCCCTAACTATAACATCCATATAACCTTTGGTTTTTTCAGTGAATTTCAACAGTTTTTATTGTTATTTCTTAACTGTAACCTGGAACCTTTGAGAGTGAGTGTGTGAGTAAGTGCATGAGTGTCTCAGTGTGTGTGTAAGTGAGTGCATGTGTCTCAATGGGTATGTAAGTGGGTGCATGAGTGTTTGAGTGGGTCTGTGAGTGGTTGCATGAGTGTCTGAGTGGGTGTGTGAGTGTTCAAGTTGTTCTGTGAGTGGGTGCATGTGACTGAGTGGGTTCTGCTCATTTTCTGCCTTTTTTCTCTTTCTGCTTGTTGCTGACCTTTATTTTTCCTCTTTCTGTTAGGCAGGCAGGGCTCGCGGAGATTCATTCTGCAGAATTCTACTAAGTAACCGAAAAACTCAGCTAAATCCATAGAGTTCAGTGAGTGGGCGGAGTATTGCTCTTCCATCCCTAATTAAGTCTCCTTGGGTGCTGAGAGGTGTAAGGGGCCAAAAACCTCTCCTGTTCCACCAGTAAGTCCACCACAGTAGGATTGCTAATACCTCGCCGGAGGCCCCTTCCCCTTTCTCAACTACTCTACAAACGCACCTCCTGGTGACTGCTGGTTGGGGGATGAAGCCCCCTTGGCTGCTGAGGGCCCTTGGAGGCCAAGAACCCCTATTGCTGCCATCAGTAGGTATCCCACAGCAGGTTTGCTAAGACCTCATTGGTGGTCCCACCCTCTTTCTTAATCACTCTGCAAACGTGCCTCCTAGCGCACTACTGGTTGAAGGATGAAGCCCCCTTGCCTGCTGAGAGTAGTTTGGAGCCAATAATTCCTAGTGTTGCCACTTGTAAGTACCCCACAACAGGATTGCTGAGACCTTGTTGGAGGCCCGCCTCCTTTCTCACCCACTCTGCAAACGCGCCTCCTGGCGCACTCGTGGTTGAGGGATGAAGTCCCCTTGGCTTCTGAGGGTGATTGGGGGCCAAGAATCCCCATTGTTGCCACCAGTAAGTTCTCAACAGAGGGAATGCTCAGACCTCGTCGAGACCCCGCTCCCATCTCAACCACTCTGCAACATGCTTCCTGGCACACAACTGGTTGAGGGATGAAGCCCCCTTGGCTACTGAGGGTCCTTGGGGCCAAGAACCCCTATTGTTGCCACAAGTAAATCTCCCACAGAGGGATTGCTGAGACCTCGTCAGAGGCCCCATCCCCTTTCTCCACCACTCTGCAAATGGGCCTCCTGGTGCACTACTGGTTGGGGGATGAAGTCCCTTTGGCTACTGAGAGTAGTTGGGGGCCAATAATTCCTATTATTGCCACCAGTAAGTCCCCCACAGCAGGATTGCTGGGACCTCATCGGAGGCCCTGTCCCTTTCTAAAACACTCTGCAAATGCGCTTCCTGTCACACTACTAGTTGAGGGATAAAGTCCCCTTGGCTGCTGAAGGTCCTTGGTGACCAAGAACCTCTATTGTTGACACCAGTATGTCCCCCACAGCGGGATTACTGAGACCTCATTGGAGGCCCCACCCCTTTCTCCACCACTCTGTAAACATGCCTCCTGGTGCACTACTGGTTGGGGGATGAAGTCCCATTGGCTGCTGAGTGTCCTTGGGGGCCAAGTAGTAATCAAGAAGAGTGGAATAGCCAGGTTTTTAGTTTGCTTCTGAAGAGTTTCTCAGATGGTGCCGCTCTCAAATCATGGGGGAGAGAGGTCCAGATTTTGGATGCCTGAAAGGAGAAGGAACAAGCCACAAGTCTGGCTGGCTTTGAGTGACCTAGGCACCCTGGCTAGTTTTGCTGTAGATGATCTGAGAGTGCGACAGGGGACATAAGGTTGAATCAAGGAGCGAAGATATTCAGGACCTTGCTGGTGAAGAATGCGACAACAGAAGCACACAGCTTTGAACTCCTTTAGTTACTGGGGGCCAGTGAAGTTGATTAAGGGCTGCTGAGGCAGAAGATCGTCTAGGAAAACTGAGAACTAGCCGAGCTGTGCCATTTTGTACTCTCTGAACCAAGTTCAAACTACCCTCAGTTGCCCCCAGATACAGGACATTGCAATAGTCCAGCTAAGAAGTAATGAGGGCATGAACAATGGTTTTACGTGACTTCGTCTGGATTAGGTCTAAAATTTTCATAAGGGGCTTTAAGGTACCATAGCATTTGCCCGCAGTGCTTCTGATCTGATCCTCAAAAGTAAGTTTAGAGTCAAACCATACTCCCAGATTTTAGACTTTATGTTTGGGTTCTAGGGGCTGGCCACGGGGGTCGGGCCTCAGGCTGAGGTCCAGATAGCGGGAGCTCTGCCTACTATCGGAACTTCAGTTTTATTGGCGTTCAATTTCAGCCAGCTGTCAGCCATCCAAGTGGTGACCTCTGCCAGACAGGATCTGAATTGATTCGCTGATGTACCTTGAGATTCCGAGAGTGTGACAATTAGTTTGGTGTCGCCAGCATATGACATCAATTGAACCTTATGTCTGTCAATAATTTTGGCTAGTGAGCGAGTGTAAATATTGAACAGGGTCGGCTCAAAATAGAGCCTTGTGGGACTCCTTTAGACAAGGTAAAAATCTCAGAGATGCACGGTTTTTGAGCGACCTGGAAGGGTCGATCCTGGAGAAAGGATTTAAACCATTTGAGTGCCTTGCCACCGACCCTGCACTCCCAAAGCCTTTGACTTAAGAGGCCATGGGAGACGGTGTTGAAGGCTGCACTCAGGTCCAAAAGTATGAGGGCAGAGGTCTGACCTTTGTCAGCATTCTATCTGAGGGTTTCCCCAGAAAGGATTAGGGCTGACTCAGTAGAGTGATTAGCCCTTATTCCGGATTGGGAGGAGTGAAGCACTTCTTTAGATTGAATGAGAAATGTCTACAAATTATTCATGTTTCTCTAGAATTTTTGCACAAAAAGGCAGAAGAGATATATGTCTAAGATTGTGCAAAATGGAAGGATCCAGTGAGAGTTTTTTATGGATAGAGAGCACCATAGCATGTTTCCATTTCTTAGGAACTGAGCCTGAGTTAATAACATGGTGACCAGTTTCTTGAGATGAGCGAGGATGACTACAGAGCCCAAACAAAGGATTTTAGGTGGGGCAGGATCAAGAGGAGAACCTGACTTAATTGTCAGGAAGAGAGAATGGAGTTCTTCAAGAGAAGGGATGTCAAGACTAACCATTCCATCGAGGTGGTCCAAGACTGATGGAAAGCCTGCCTTCTGGGCTGCAATAGAAAAAGTATTATAAATCTTGGCAACTTTAGAGAAAAAAGAAGCAATTTTATTGCAGTTTTCCATGGACGGAGTTCCAATGGTAGACACTCGTTCAAGAGAGGATAGGGATTTAAGTAGGGAGAAAAGTTCTTTAGTGGGTATAATCGCTAAGTCAATTTTCTGGGCATAGAACTCTTTGTGGGAGCTTCTAATAAGCTTGTGGTACTGATTCAGTGCTAGTTTGTGATGAGAGTAGCTAATCGGGTTGTAATATTTCCTCCATTTGCGTTTGAGGTGTTTGCAATGTTTCTTAGCTGCTACTTGCTGTTCATTAAACCACGGTGCAGAAGGGAGTATTCTAGAGTTGTAGTCTGAAGGGGTGAATTTGAGGTGAGTGATGGATTGGGCGCTCACTGTATGTCTTGTATGTATGTGCCTTCGCAGTGTAATCTGTAGGTGTTCAAAGGGAGGAGGTAATCACCCTACAGCCCCCCAAACAGGACCTTGTCATAAAGTCCTAATAATATTCAGCCTTATCCCTGAGCACACACTTAGTGTACAAAATACCATTAATTAGGTTATTTCAATACAAATTCAATCAATATTTGTTGGTTTTGAACCAAAACGATGCAAGGTGACGGACTTATTGGGTAGCACTTTCACTGTATCTCTGCAGCTGTATAAGGGTGGTCGTGCACAATACTCCGGCACCTGTCACCTTTTGGTGCCACTGGTCACAGATTCCCACAGTACATCAAACAAAAGGAGGTGCACCGAACACAACACATGTAGTCCGTTGTAATTTCATTAATCTCTTCTTTTTTTTCAAAATCAGTAATAATTCATAAAAACAGCCAACGCGTTACGTTCCCCAAAGACAGAAATTTTTGGAACTTCATCAGGGCTTATGTGGCATAATGCAAGTTCACAATAGGGTGATAAAGTATGGTATTTCTTGTAATGGAGAGATGCTCCAAAAATTTGGCAATAATTGACACCTATTATCAAAATGCATTCAAACCATCAAGGAATGACATAGAAAACAGTAGTCCTTGTGGAGAACATGTACTCCAAATGGTAAAATTTAGCCACCTTTTGTATCAGGATGCAAATAAGCTTTCAAGTAATGGCATAGACAACAGTAGTCATTGTGGAGAAGATGTACTCCAAAAAGTGAGATATAGCCACCATCATAAGCGGCCGTGCCTCCTGCCAGAGGCGCGTCAGCCATAGTCAAGTAGGCCGCCTCGGGAGAGGCATGGGAGTTTACCAGCCAATCCAGCGAGAGAGGGGCGGGCCAAACAAACTGAACCGGGGCCTAGCAACCCCGCGCATCTCAGGAGAGCTTCCTGCCCTGCACGGCGCTACCAGTAAAGGAAAAGAAGCTAAAATAAAAAAGACAACTAAACGTGGTGAAGGTAAAAACAAGTGCTAATTAAGTACTCGGGGAGCCAGGCAACTTCCTGCACTAAGCAGTTCTACAAGGAAAGAAAATACATTTTAAAAACACAGGGAGCCAGGCATCTCCCTCACCCGAGGGTGCTACAAGGAAAGGAAAGCTGTTATAAGCGGTGAGTATAGCAGAACACTTCAGAACAAGTGGTAGGTCTCACTCAGAAGGGAGTGGGATAAACAGTGAAACGAGAGTGATCTCCAAACGTAGGTCAGGTCCGGCGTGTCAGTGCGTCGACCATAGTCAAGTAGGCCACCTCAGGAGAGGTGTGGGAGTTCACCAGCCAATCCGGGGAGAGAGGGGCGGGCCAAACAAACTGAACCAGGGCATAGCAACCCCGCGCACGTCAGGAGAGCTTCCTCCCCTGCACAGCGATACTAGTAATGAAGAAGAAGCTAAAATAAAAAAGACAACTAAACCGTGGGGAAGGTAAAAACAAGTGCTAATTAAGAATGAGGGGAGCCAGGCAATTCCCTGCACTAAGCAGTGCTACAAGGAAAGAAAATAGGTCTTAAAAACACAGGGAGCCAGGCATGTCCTGCACCCGAGGGTGCTACAAGGAAAGGAAAGCTGTTATAAGCGGTGCGTATAGCAGAACACTCCAAAACGAGTAGTAGGTCCCATTCAGAAGGGAGTGGGATAAACAGGGAAACGAGAGTGATTCCCCACCGGAGGTCAGGTCTGGCGCGTCAGCCATAGTCAAGTAGGCCACCTTGGGAGAGGCGTATGAGTTCACCAGCCAATCCGGGGATAGAGGGGCATGCCAAATAAACTGAATCGGGGCCTAGTAATCCTGCACACAACATGAGAGCTTCCTTCCCTGCATGGTGCTCCTACTTAAGGAAAAGGAGCTAAAATAAAAAAGACAACTAAAGCGTGGTGAAGGTAAAAACAAGTGGTAATTAAGAACTAGTGGAGCCAGGCAACTCCCTGCACTAAGCAGTGCTACAAGAAAAGAAAATAGGTTTTAAATACACAGGGAGCCAGGCATCTCCCGCAATCAAGGGTGCTACAAAGAAAGGAAAGCTGTTATAAGAAGTGAGTATAGCAGAACACTCCAGAACGAGTGGTAGGTCCCACTCAGAAGTGAGTGGGCTAAACAGTGAAATGAGAGTGATCTCCCACCGGAAGTCTGGCCATCTTTCTGCTTAGTTCTGACTTTTATTCTGCCTCTTGCTGCTCATTTCTGACCTCTATTCTGTCTCTTGCTGCTAGTTTCTCACCTCTATTGCCTCTTGATACTCGTTTCTCACCTTAATTTTGCCTCATTCTGCTCATTTCTGACCTTTATTCTGCCTCTTTCTGCACATGTCACACATATATCTTGCCTCTGTCTGCTCATTGCTGACCATTATTCTGCCTCTTTCTGCTAGATTTTCACCTTAATTTAGCATCCTTCTACTCATTGTTGACCCTTATTTTGACTCTTTCAGCTCATTTCTCACCTTTATTTGACCTCTTGCTGTCGGTTTCTGACCTCTATTTCGCATTTTTCTTTGGGCGAACAAAGTAAACACAAGGAGATGATGGACGGAGCGCTGAAACTTTTCAGACACTCACCCCAGTCACAGATGTGGGTTGAATCCATCATCGTTCTTTAGCTCACTTCGCCACCCCAGTTCAGACACAGCTATATACAAATCAGTCTTGACCCTGTGCCTGATGGGAACAGTCCAGCCCGAACTGCCAAGCCATGTATTCCCTGGACTAGAAACAAGCATCCTGGGACCGGTTTTGGGCTAACAGCCCTCATCAGCCAGTCTAGCTTAAATCCAGTGGCAAAGTGAGCAAGGGACCCACGTCTGGGCATACCCTGCCAACTTCGGGGGTCCACGCACCCCCATCAGTATTTCATTAGCTCATGGAGGTGGTCGTCCGCGGAGCTTAGAGTGCCCATGAAAGGAGGGCCCTATGCGCCCCCCTCCTTTTTAAGCAATAAAGTGGATTTGCTGCTCAATCGTGTTGTTGCGACCTGTTGGGGTCCTCATGACCAGAGCTCCTGGATCAGGGTATTTCTACGCAGCCCCCCTTTTCATTTTTTTTACTTTTTTCTGGGACTAGGCTGAAGCCGAGACCCAAGATGGCTGCTAACACTTCCTGGTTTAAGTGTTGGCAGCCAATCAAATCTCAGCACGAGATCGGGACGGTTTGCATAGCCTTCGGGTTCCTATATATAAAAAATTAAATTTCCTTTAATATCTCCAAAACTACTGAACGGATTTACACCAATTCACAAAAAGGTCTGCATCAACAGTCACCTTTCTCCAAATTTGGTGTAATTCTGTTCAGCGGTTCGGGCTGTAATCGTGCCTATAATTTCGGTAGGAATTAACATGGGAAGCGCATGTTTTTTGACCCCACCCCTTTTTCTCTGCCCCCATTTGACGGATCACGCCGAAACTTTCCATGCACAACAAGAATCACGGGGCACTTGTTTTGTAAAATTTTGTGAAGATTTGTCAACCAGCGTCAAAGATATAGGCAAGTCAAAAAATGCTTTTCCTACGGAAACATAATCCTAACTAAACTACCTACTGGCAACATATATATATATATATATGCATGTCTTTGAACACGCCCACTGGGGTGGGACTCCAATTATTCAAATAAACAGTAGTACTACAAACCTGTTTCCTGCCTCTTCATGCCAGTGATCAAGAGCTTCTGCTGGAAATGCGTATGGCAATTTTTAAACGTGTGGTGCGAGCTGACAGCACATAGAATGGTGTGAGTCCTATGGTGTGTGGCTCCCTACTAGGGCAACCTTGACGTTTTTGTGTATAGCGGCTTGCTCGTCCGCGGGGAGCCCCGACGCTGGATGGCGTATCCTGACTGCTGGGAACTACTGGCACTCTTTGGACCTATGGAGCCTCACTCGTGGTGACATTGGTGGTGCTGAACAGTGGGGCGCTTTCAGCATTCCTCCTTACAAGGAACTTTATTCTAATGAGTGGCAGGATAGAGGCCACTTGTTTAGAGAACTTTGAGAGTCATGGGCAATGATTTCGGACTACCATAACTAGCATGCCTTTGAACACGCGCACTGGGGCGGGACTCCAATTATTTAAATAAACCGCAGTTCTACAAACCTGTTTCCTGCCTCCTCATGCCAGTGATCAAGAGCTACTGCTCGAAACGCGTATGGCAATTTGGAACCCGTGGTGCGAGCTGACAGCACTGCCACCTGCGAGAATGGTGTGAGTCCTATGGTGTGTGGCTCCCTACTAGGGCAACCTTTACGTTTTTGTGTATAGCGGCTTGCTCGGCCGCGGGGAGCCCCGACGCTGGATGGCGTATCCTGAGTGCTGGGAACTACTGGCACTCTTTGGAACTATGGAGCCTCACTCGTGGTGACATTGGTGGTGCTGAACAGCGGGGCGCTTTCAGCATTCCTCCTTACAAGGAACTTTATTCTAATGAGTGGCAGGACAGAGGCCACTTGGTTAGAGAACTTTGAGAGTCATGGGCAATGATTTCGGACTACCATAACCAGCATGCCTTTGAACACGCCCACTGGGGCGGGACTCCAATTATTTACATAAACCACAGTTCTACAAACCTGTTTCCTGCCTCCTCATGCCAGTGATCAAGAGCTTCTGCTCGAAACGCGTATTGCAATTTGGAACGCGTGGTGTGAGCTGACGGCACTGCCGCCTGCGAGAATGGTGTGAGTCCTATGGTGTGTGGCTCCATACTAGGGCAACCTTGACGTTTTTGTGTATACCGGCTTGCTCGTCCACGGGGAGCCCCGACGCTGGATGGCGTATCCTGACTGCTGGGAACTACTGGCACTCTTTGGACCTATGGAGCCTCACTCGTGGTGACATTGGTGGTGCTGAACAGCGGGGCGCTTTCAGCATTCCTCCTTACAAGGAACTTTATTTTAATGAGTGGCAGGACAGAGGCCACTTGGTTAGAGAACTTTGAGAGTCATGGGCAATGATTTCGGACTACCATAACCAGCATGCCTTTGAACAGGCCCACTGGGACGGGACTCCAATTATTTAAATAAACCACAGTTCTACAAACCTGTTTCCTGCCTCCTCATGCCAGTGATCAAGAGCTTCTGCTCGAAACGCGTATGGCAATTTGGAACGAGTGGTGCGAGCTGACGGCACTGCCGCCTGCGAGAATGGTGTGAGTCCTATGGTGTGTGGCTCCCTACTAGGGCAACCTTGATGTTTTTGTGTATAGCGGCTTGTTTGGCCGCGGGGAGCCCCGACGCTGGATGGCGTATCCTGAGTGCTGGGAACTACTGGCACTCTTTGGACCTATGGAGCCTCACTCGTGGTGACATTGGTGGTGCTGAACAGCGGGGCGCTTTCAGCATTCCTCCTTACAAGGAACTTTATTCTAATGAGTGGCAGGACAGAGGCCACTTGGTTAGAGAACTTTGATAGTCATGGGCAATGATTTCAGACTACTATAACCAGCATGCCTTTGAACACGCCCACTGGGGCGGGACTCCAATTATTTAAATAAACCGCAGTTCTACAAACCTGTTTCCTGCCTCTTCATGCCAGTGATCAAGAGCTTCTGCTCGAAACGCGTATGGCAATTTGGAACGCGTGGTGCGAGCTGACGGCACTGCCGCCGGCGAGAATGGTGTGAGTCCTATGGTGTGTGGCTCCCTACTAGGGCAACTTTGACGTTTTTGTGTATAGCGGCTTGCTCGGCCGCGGGGAGCCCCGATGCTGGATGGCATATCCTGAGTGCTGGGAACTACTGGCACTCTTTAGACCTATGGAGCCTCACTCGTGGTGACATTGGTGGTGCTGAACCACGGAGCGCTTTCAGCATCCCTCCTTACAAGGAACTTTATTCTAATGAGTGGCAGGACAGAGGCCACTTGGTTAGAGAACTTTGAGAGTCATGGGCAATGATTTCGGACTACCATACCCAGCATGCCTTTGAACACACCCACTGGGGCGGGACTCCAATTATTTAAATTAACCGCAGTTCTACAAACCTGGTCCTGCCTCCTCATGCCAGTGATCAAGAGCTACTGCTCGAAACGAGTATGGCAATTTGGAACCCGTGGTGCGAGCTGACAGCACTGCCGCCTGCGAGAATGGTGTGAGTCCTATGGTGTGTGGCTCCCTACTAGGGCAACCTTGACGTTTTTGTGTATAGCAGCTTGCCCGGCCACGGGGAGCCCCGACGCTGGATGGCGTATCCTGAGTGCTGGGAACTACTGGCACTCTTTGGACCTATGGAGCCTCACTCGTGGTGACATTGGTGGTGCTGAACAGCGGGGCGCTTTCAGCATTCCTCCTTACAAGGAACTTTATTCTAATGAGTGGCAAGACAGAGGCCACTTGGTTAGAGAACTTTGAGAGTCATGGGCAATGATTTCGGACTACCATAACCAGCATGCCTTTGAACACGCCCACTGGGGCGGGACTCCAATTATTTAAATAAACCGCAGTTCTACAATCCTGTTTTCTGCCTCCTCATGCCAGTGATCAAGAGCTTCTGCTCGAAGCGCGTATGGCAATTTGGAACGCGTGGTGCAAGCTGACGGCACTGCCGCCTGCGAGAATGGTGTGAGTCCTATGGTGTGTGACTCCCTACTAGGGCAACCTTGACGTTTATATATATATATATATATATTTATATATAAATATATATATATACACACATATATATAATGGATATAGATAGGTGGAAATATATATATATATATTCACTGAAAAAACCATAGGTTTTAGGGACAGTTATAGTTAGTTGGACATTTCACTCATACAAAACCCGTGAAATTCCCCCGTTATAGTTAGTTCAGCTAACTATAACTAGCGCCCCCGCAATGCACTGCTGATGATGTCACATATTACATCACTCATGACATGGCCAGTGACATCACTGATGACATCACTGATGACATCTCAAATGACATCCCTGATGACATCATCCAGTGACTGTGTGTTTCTATAAAGTTTAAATATGTTTAATATATATAGGGAAAGGCGTATTGAAGAATGAGTGGGTGTATAAGTGTGTGAATGGATGATTTAGTAGGTGCGTGACTAACTCTATAAGTGAGTGATTAAACGTATCTTACTGAATGCATGGGTTAGTGACTAAACTGGGTGAATGTCTGTATCCGTCTGTCTGTTGCTGTGTAAGTGGCTGCATGGGTTTGTGAATAGCTACATGAGTGTCTATATGAGTTATTGATTGGTTGTCTGAGTATCTGTATGGGTGCCTGAGTGTTTGTGTGGGTGGGGTGTGTGTGACTCTGTGCATAGATGTGTGAGTGGGTGATTCACTGGGTGCATGGTTTCAAGAGTGCATCTGTGATGGACTGTATGGGTGGGTGAGTGTGTGTATGGGTGTGTTAGTGAGTGAATGTATATCTCAGTGGTACATGTGTGAGTAACTACATATGTGAAAGGCAGTATATATGTGTGTTGGAGTATATAAATGGCTATAAGTGAGAGTGTGTGATTGTGAGAGTGGCTGTATGGATGAGGGTGTACTTGTATCAGTGATTGTATAAGAGCTTAAGAATGTGCTAGTATTTGTATGAGTAAGTGAGCTGGTGTGTGTATAACTGTATAGGTGAGTAAATGGCAGTGTGATTAATTATTTGCATGACTGACTATGTGTGTGAGTACCTCTATGGATGAGTGGCGGTGTGTGAGTGTCTATGTAGGTGTATGAGTGCATATGATAGTCCTGTACTGAGTGACCGTAAGTATGAGTGACTGTACAGGTGAGTGAGTGGATGTGTGTATAGACCTAAGAATCAGTGAGTGTGTATATAGTTATTGGTGTTGGAGTGTCTATGGTTTTGACAATGGCAGTCTGTAATTTACAGTGGGTGTGTCAAAAGTTATATTAGGGTGTGAGAAGATGCATCAAATTATCACATGGATGATGTCATCAGTGATGTCATCAGTGATGTCATTTGAGATGTCATCAGTGATGTCATCAGTGATGTCACTGACCATGTCATGAGTGATGTAATATGTGACGTCATCAGCAGTGCATTGCGGGGGCACGAGTTATAGTTACCTGAACTAACTATAACGGGGGAATTTCACGGGTTTTGTACGAGTGAAATGTCCAACTAACTATAACTGTCCCTAAAACCTATGGTTTTTTCAGTGAATTTCAAAGGATTTTTAAATGCTAATTTCTAACTATAACGTGTCTGAAACCTATGGTTTTTTCAGTGAATTTCAAAGGTTTTTTAAATGCTAATTTCTAACTATAACGTGCCTGAAACCTATGGTTTTTTCAGTGAATTTCAAAGGTTTTTTAAATGCTAGTTTCTAACTATGCCTACAGAGGTAGGACATGTGAAGAAAGAAGAAAAAATGCACAGAACGAAGCAAAAGAAATGCAGAAAGAAGCAACAGAAGTCCACAAAGACGAAGAAAAGTGCAGGAAGAAGCAAAAGATGTGCAGAAAGAACCAACAGAGGAGCAGAAAGAGGCCTTGTTCCAAAATCATCCTGTGCCCACAACTTTTTCCGACGTGTACTGGTGGTAACTGACTCTGAGTAACCAGAGCCAGTGCTATGCTAAAACACACTTAGAATACAGTGAAAACACCTACATACACTAGGGAACACTATGCGTTGGGGTACCCCTGTGATTAGCATGACCTCCTCTGTAAGTCCCTAGTACATAATTGGGCAGGGGGATTAAAACTACCTCTTAAAACGCGCTACAGGGCACATTTGCACAGTGGTGAAGGGAGGGGAGCCTGATGTGACATGTGTGCAAACATGCCCCGTGGCACGTTTTAAGTTGCGGGATTAAGGCCCCTTGAATCCTGAGTGTCCCTGGGGCCCAACTAGCCCCCCAGGTACCTACAGTTAGGACCACAGAGCTGAGTTGCAGAGAGGCGTTCCAAGGCCACGCACCTTTTTTCACATCTCTGCAACGCAACTCTGTTGTGCTTACTGAAGGTACCTGGACTCCAGGATTGAAGGGGACTTAATCCCCCAACATAAAACACGCCACGGGGCCTGTTTGCACACATGTCACCTCAAGCCCCGCCCCCTCCCTTCACCACTGTGCAAATGTGCCCCGTGGCACGTTTTAAGTTGGGGGATTAAGTCCCTTTGAATCATGATGGTCCCTAGGGTCCAACTAGCCCACCCTGTACCTCCAGTACGCGCCAGGGAGCTGCGTTGCAGAGAGGTGTTCAGAGGCCACGCCCCTTTTTACACCTCTCTGCAACACAGCTCTGTGGCGCTTTCTGGACGTACCTGGTGGGCTAGTTGTCCCCCATGGGCCCTCAGGATTGAAGGGGATTTAATTCCCCATCTTAAAACGTGCCATGGGGCCTGTTTGCACACATGTCACCTGAAGCCCCGCCCCCTCCCTTCACCACTGTGCAAACGTGCCCCGTGGCGTGTTTTAAGTTGGGGGATTAAGTCCCCTTGAATCCTGAGGGTCCCTGGAGTCCAACTAGCCCACGATGTACCTCCAAAAAGCACCACAGAGCTGCGCTGCAGAGAGGTGTAAAAAGGGGCGTGGCCTCTGTACACCTCTCTGCATCGCAGCTCCCTGGCGCATACTGGAGGTTCCTGGTGGGCTAGTTGGCCCCGAGGGACCCTCAGTATTCAAGGGGAATTACTTCCCCTTCTTACAACGCGCCAGGGGGCGCGTTTGCAGACTGCTGCAGGGAGGGGGCGGGGCCTCCGGCACGATGCCGGTCTTTTTTTTTTTTTCTTTCTTTTTTTTTTTGTATGGGAGGGGGGCTGCGTGGCCCCCCTTCCCTCGGCCACTTTTGGCCCTGGGGACCCCATCCCACGGGGCCTGATGATTTTTTTTTTTTTTTTTTTAAACGGGAAGGGGCCGCGTGGCCCCCCTTCCCTGGGCCTCTATTTTCCCCGGGGACCCCATCCCCCGGGGCATGCCCTCTTTTTATAAAAAAAAATATTTGGAGGGGTGCTGCATGGCCCCCCTCCTCAGGCCATTTAAGGCCCCGGGGCCGGCCTTTACGTTTAAAAAAAAAAAAAAAAGTTTGGGGGTGGGGGGCTGCGTGGCCCCCCTCCCGGGCCACTAATGGCCCCGGGGACCCCATCCCCCGGGGCCTGGCCACTCATTGGGGACCGTGGGGGGTCCCCAATCCCCGCACGGTCCCGCCGGCTCCCCACGTCCTGCGGGAGCCGGCATTGCTTTTCCATAAGGGGAGCTGCTGACATGCAGCTCCCCTTATGGAAAAGCAATCTGCTTTGCTTTATTGAAGCAAGTTTGCAATGACAGGACGGGAGCCTCGCGGCTCCCGTCCTGCCATTGCAAACAGCAGTGTCCCAGGGGTAGGCACCCCGGGACACTGCAGGAGCCGGCCCTTGGGGGTGGCGGTCCCCAGGGCCACCACAGGCTCAAGGAGAGGGGCCGCACGGCCCCCCTCCCAACATCTACATAGCCCCGGGGAGGCTGGAGCCCCCACACACAGGTCATTTTTTTTTTTTTAAATAAGCCTAGGGGGGTGGCGGTCCCCGGGGCTGCGGGGGGGCCGTGTGCCCCCCGCCAGCATTATTTATTTAAAGCCCCGGGGGTGGCGGTCCCCGGGGCTTGGGGGGCCTTAGAGGCCCCCCACATAAAATATAAAGCAACCCCTGCATGCCCCCGGGACTTGGCCCACCCAGGGGCAAAATAGCCTCGTTGCGCAGGAGACCGCGCTTCGATTTTTTTTTATCACGGCGGGATCCGCGCACCCTAAGCGCATCCCGCCGATTTTTTTTAAAAAAAAATATGCTTTTTTCTGCCCAGGGGGTCCTTGTGGGACCCCCTGAGCAGACCTAGGGGGTCAGGGTGTTTCTACCCTGCCCCCTTTTTGCGTTTTGCGACTTGTTTCTGTGCCTCAATTTTTTTTTTATCACGGCGGGATCCGCGCACCCTAAGCGCATCCCGCCGATTTGTTTTTAAAAAAAATGCTTTTTGCTGCCCAGGGGGTCTTTGTGGGACCCCCTGAGCAGACCTAGGGGGTCAGGGTGTTTCTATCCTGCCCCCTTTTTGCGTTTTGCAACTTGTTTCTGTGCCTCGGTGCACAAAATGGCTGCCAACACTTCCTGATTTGGAGTGTTGACAGCCACTTGACAGCCAATTAGCATGCAGATCGTGATCGGGAGGGTACGCGGACCCTACGCGGCCATAGATATATATGTGATTTTACTTTTGATTTTCTCAGGAACTACTGAACGGATTTACACCATTTAAGCAAAAGACACGACTCTGAACCAAGGGCTACCTTTTTGGCAAATTTGGTGTAATTCCGTTCAGCAGTTCGGGCTGTAGCTGCGACTAAAGGTTCCTATGGAAAATTGCATGGGGAAAACATGTTTTGGGACCCCCATTTTTCTCAGCCCCCACTTGACGAATCACCCCGAGACTTTCAGGATAGGAGCGGACTGGAGCGCCCCATGAGTTTTGAAAATTTCGCGAAGATTCGTCAACCGGCGCCAAAGTTATTTCAAATAGAATGTTGCGGATTTCCTATGGAAAATAGTTCCTAACTATAACTATCTACTGGCGACCGCCAGTAGATAATATATATGTATATATATATATATATATATATATATATATATATATATATATATATATATATATATATATATATATACATATATATATATATATTGCTATAACAAATTGATGTTGCACTCCAGTACTACTGCTTCAAATGTTTTTTGACCTCCAGAGACAGCGCGCTCAGTCATCCGGTGCTTACATCCTTAGTGGGCGGAATCCAGTCCCAATATTAATTGCTATAATTGCTATAACAAATTATATATAGGAGTCCTATCTTCTACCAGTAATACCAATAATACTAGTAATAATAAAACCGTCATCAATTTGGCAAAAATCAATCTCACCAAAGCAGAGGAACACATTTTGAGTTTGGGATTGTCTCATTGCCCGGAAAGTAATTTCAACTATGTCAAAACCAGGATGGATGTATATATATATTAGAAAATTAAAACTTAAGAGATTCTACATGATGAAAAAAATTGACAACAATCCAATGGGGGAAACTCGACATCAGAGTCAACAACACAGGATCCATCTAATGCAGTGGATGGAGAAAGGCCATTACTATTAGATTTACAAGATCTATGGAATGAGGGCCAGCTAAGTGACATTGATTATGGTGGTCCAGTGATTACAGCAGTTGACAATGTAAACATAAATACAGAACCCATCCAACCGACCCCATTCCGGGGGAAATCCACGTTTAATCCTATAATTGGACGTGACTCAATTGACATTTTCAATGAACAAACTGTTTCCCAACTCAAACGTTTACATCACAAGGTTGAGAACTCGAAAAGTAAATACAATCAGCGTACTATGAATTACCATAAGCTTATTAATCGATTGGAAAAAGACAACTCTATTGTTATCAGAAATGCTGACAAAGGCGGTAACACAGTTATTTGGGACAAAAAGGAATATATCAAGGAAGCACTATCACAACTAAGGGGTCGATTCCGATCTCGGCCGGAAGTGCACCTAACACTATTCGTCCGGAAAAAAAACCAGCCGATTGCGTGTTTCCCGACTGATTCGAACACTCGTCCGGACGAACAAGTACAATGCATATAACAACCCATATTCCGAGCGAGCCGTACTTACCCAATCCAGCTCCTGTTCCTCCGCCCGAGCCGGATCCGTAAACGCCGAATCGAGTCGTACGGAAGCAAATACACAGCACCTTCCGGCTGGACGAGTACGATTCGCACTCCGTACGCGCCAAACCCGTCGCTACGTCCGGGACTTTTGAGCATCCGGGCGAGCCATACATAAGCTCCATTTCGCGCCACAAGACGATCCACGGCTACGAGACGAACAAGCCTGCTACGAGTACGACTCGAAGACACGAGAAACCCGACCGAGACGATCCAAGCATGAATCCCATTGTGCAGGTCCTACCTATACTCTACATCTATTACCGGGACCGGCACGGACGCGTACGGCGCAGACGGTAAGTCAAACACCAACAACACAAACAAACGACACGTACCCAAAATATGTCACACACACATAGGGATGCACAAATGACGTACACTAGCAACAGCAGAACCATAGGGTGGGATGGCCATCACCAATGCCATACACACCCATAGGGGGATGGATGCCTACCACCAACACCACCCTACCACCACCCCTACTCAGGGGGGGCTGGATGCCTACCACTACCACCACCCCTACTCAGGGGGGCCTGGATGCCTACCACTACCACCACCCCTACTCAGGAGGGCCTGGATGCCTGTCACTACTACCATCCCCACCCTTAGGGGCATGGATGCCTACCACTACCACCACCCCTACTCAGGGGGGCCTGGATGCCTGTCACTACTACCATCCCCACCCTTAGGGGGATGGATGCCTACCACTACCAGTACCCCCTACTCATAGGGGGCTGGATGTCCATCACTAACAGTACCCCCTACTCATAGGGGGCTGGATGCCCATCACTACCAGTACCCCCTATTCATAGGTGGCTGGATGCCCATCACTACCAGTACCCCTACTCATAGGGGGCTGGATGCCCATCACTACTACCATCCCCACTCATAGGGGGCTGGATGCCCATCACTACTACCATCCCCACTCATAGGGGGCTGGATGCCCATCACTACTACCATCCCCACTCATAGGGGGCTGGATGCCCGTCACTACTACCATCCCCACCCTTAGGGGCTTGGATGCCTACCACTACCACCACCCCTACTCAGGGGGGCTGGATGCCTGCCACTACCACCACCCCACTCAGGGGGGGCTGGATGCCTGTCACTACTACCATCCCCACCCTTAGGGGGCTGGATGCCTACCACTACCACCACCCCTACTCAGGGGGGGCTGGATGCCTGCCACTACCACCACCCCACTCAGGGGGGCTGGATGCCTGCCACCACTACCATCCCCACCCTTAGGGGCTGGATGCCTACCACTACCACCACCCCTACTCAGGGGGGCTGGATGCCTGCCACTACCACCACCCCTACTCATGGGGGCCTGGATGCCTGTCACTACTACCATCCCCACCCTTAGGGGGGATGGATGCCTACCACTACCACCACCCCTACTCAGGGGGGGCTGGATGCCTGCCACTACCACCACCCCACTCAGGGGGGGCTGGATGCCTGCCACTACCACCACCCCACTCAGGGGGGGCTGGATGCCTGCCAGCACTACCATCCCCACCCTTAGAGGGATGGATGCCTACCACTACCACCACCCCTACTCAGGGGGCTGGATGCCTACCACTACCACCACCCCTACTCAGGGGGCTGGATGCCTGCCACTACCACCACCCCACTCAGGGGGATGGATGCCTACCACTACCACCACCCCTACTCAGGGGGGCTGGATGCCTGCCACTACCACCACCCCACTCAGGGGGCTGGATGCCTGCCACTACCACCACCCCACTCAGGGGGGCTGGATGCCTGCCACCACTACCATCCCCACCCTTAGGGGCTGGATGCCTACCACTACCACCACCCCTACTCAGGGGGCTGGCTGCCTGCCACTACCACCACCCCTACTCATGGGGGCCTGGATGCCTGTCACTACTACCATCCCCACCCTTAGGGGGATGGATGCCTACCACTACCACCACCCCTACTCAGGGGGCTGGATGCCTGCCACTACCACCACCCCACTCAGGGGGCTGGATGCTTGCCACTACCACCACCCCACTCAGGGGGCTGGATGCCTGCCAGCACTACCATCCCCACCCTTAGAGGGATGGATGCCTACCACTACCACCACCCCTACTCAGGGGGCTGGATGCCTACCACTACCACCACCCCTACTCAGGGGGCTGGATGCCTGCCACTACCACCACCCCACTCAGGGGGCTGGATGACTACCACTACCACCACCCCACTCAGGGGGGCTGGATGCCTACCACTACTACCATCCCCACCCTTAGGGGGATGGATGCCTACCACTACCACCACCCCTACTCAGGGGGCCTGGATGCCTACCACTACCACCACCCCTACTCAGGGGGCTGGATGCCTGCCACTACCACCACCCCACTCAGGGGGGCTGGATGCCTGTCACTACTACCATCCCCACCCTTAGGGGGCTGGATGCCTACCACTACCACCACCCCTACTCAGGGGGCTGGATGCCTGCCACTACCACCACCCCTACTCAGGGGGGCTGGATACCTCCCACTACTACCATCCCCACCCTTAGGGGATGGATGCCTACCACTAACACCACCCCTACTCAGGGGGCTGGATGCCTGCCACTACCACCACCCCACTCAGGGGGCTGGATGCCTGCCACTACTACCATCCCCACCCTTAGGGGCTGGATGCCTACCACTACCACCACCCCTACTCAGGGGGGCTGGATGCCTGCCACTAACACCACCCCTACTCAGGGGGCTGGATGCCTCCCACTACCACCACCCCTACTCAGGGGGCCTGGATGCCTGTCACTACTACCATCCCCACCCTTAGGGGGATGGATGCCTGCCACTACCACCACCCCACTCAGGGGGCTGGATGCCTGTCACTACTACCATCCCCACCCTTAGGGGGCTGGATGCCTACCACTACCACCACCCCTACTCAGGGGGCTGGATGCCTGCCACTACCACCACCCCTACTCATTGGGGCCTGGTTGCCTGTCACTACTACCATCCCCACCCTTAGGGTGATGGATGCCTACCACTACCACCACCCCTACTCAGGGGGGCTGGATGCCTGCCACTACCACCACCCCACTCAGGGGGTGCTGGATGCCTGCCACTACCACCACCCCACTCAGGGGGGGCTGGATACCTGCCACCACTACCATCCCCACCCTTAGGGGGATGGATGCCTACCACTACCACCACCCCTACTCAGGGGGGCCTGTATGCCTACCACTACCACCACCCCTACTCAGGGGGGGCTGGATGCCTACCACTACCACCACCCCTACTCAGGGGGGCTGGATGCCTGCCACTACCACCACCCCACTCAGGGGGGCTGGATGCCTGCCACTACCACCACCCCACTCAGGGAGGCTGGATGCCTGCCACTACTACCATCCCCACCCTTAGGGGGATGGATGCCTACCACTACCACCACCCCTACTCAGGGGGCCTGGATGCCTACCACTACCACCACCCCTACTCAGGGGGGCTGGATGCCTGCCACTACCACCCCCACACTCAGGGGGGCAGGATGCCTGTCACTACTACAATCCCCACCCTTAGGGGCTGGATGCCTACCACTACCACCACCCCTACTCAGGGGGCTGGATGCCTGCCACTACTACCATCCCCACCCTTAGGGGGATGGATGCCTACCACTACCACCACCCCTACTCAGGGGGCCTGGATGCCTACCACTACCACCACCCCTACTCAGGGGGGCTGGATGCCTACCACTACCACCACCCCACTCAGGGGGGGCTGGATGCCTGTCACTACTACCATCCCCACCCTTAGGGGGCTGGATGCCTACCACTACCACCACCCCTACTCAGGGGGCTGGATGCCTGCCACTAACACCACCTCTACTCAGGGGGCTGGATGCCTCCCACTACCACCACCCCTACTCAGGGGGCCTGGATGCCTGTCACTACTACCATCCCCACCCTTAGGGGATGGATGCCTGCCACTACATCCACCCCTACTCATAGGACGGGTAATGCATGACACAACCAGCATACTCCCACATAAGGAATGTCTGAAAATTACACCCCCCAACACCATGACAAGCGTGTGTAGACTGTGTCAAATGCCTACAACACTGAACATGACATTGAACATACAATGTGACCCCCTAGCACATGTGTCACACATAAATGTGTGTGGCCTCCACAATGCAAGCCGACCATGGCCACTGTGGCAATGGGGTTGAACACCCCATCACCACAGCGACCAAAAGGTAAGTGTGGGGTCCATAGCTGATGCACCTTTTGAACAGTGTGGCAATGGGGCCCAAAGCCCCATCACCACAGTGACCAAAAGGGAAGTGTGGGGTCCATAGCTGATGCACCTTTTGAACAGTGTGGCAATGGGGCCCAAAGCCCCATCACCACAGTGACCAAAAGGTAGGTGTGGGGTCCATAGCTGATGCACCTTTTGAACAGTGTGGCAATCGGGCCCAAAGCACCATCACCACAGTGACCAAAAGGTAGGTGTGGGGTCCATAGCTGATGCACATTTTGAACAGTGTGGCAATGGGGCCCAAAGCCCCATCACCACAGTGACCAAAAGGTAGGTGTGGGGTCCATAGCTGATGCACATTTTGAACAGTGTGGCAATGGGGCCCAAAGCCTCATCACCACAGTGACCAAAAGGGAAGTGTAGTCAGGGTAAAAGCTGCCAAAGCCAAACTGCATGGATGATTCCTGGTCACACAACAACAAACACATCAGTGGCATAGTAGTGCTTGTGTCCCATAGCAACATAGATTGGGTGAGGCAAACAGTGCAGTGCAAATAAAACATACCTTTGGCCATGTGCATACAAACATCACCCATGGGGGCTCACATTGTCAACATTCACAAATAACACAATGACAGAAGTGACCATCATAATGCAGACCCACATATCTGCACCAATGGACACACAAAAGTAGATATCCTGTGGAGACTGTAGATGTCAGGTGAACAAATACCATACCATGGCAGCAATGGGACATACAAACCATGATTATTGTGCTGACTGATGACCTAGGAGTCCCAGGGACAGCAGGGGACAGCCACCAAACAACATACAGCCAATGGCACACTCAAGATATGCCAATGCAGTGGTGCAAATGCACAAACACAAACAGGCAGACTCACACTGCATATCAAACACAACAGGTGATGGGGGTGTGTGCCAGTGTCCCCAGGCAACCACACAACACATGAGGAGGCCTGAATTCCAATTACACAGATGTGTATACAGTGCCATACAAAAGTAACTCATGGATCGGATTCCCCTATGTGGGCAAACAGGCATTGTTAGATGAGAGGGAGCCCAAATTACACATGTCACACAAGCTTGTAGGAACAGCAACTAACACAGCAAGAGACAGACCCACCACAGCACTACCCCCAGGGACCCCACATTGTGGTGACACTAGCCTGCATGATAATCCCACTGTGATGACAAAGGTAGATGTCATTCACACTGTGAACCACAGCCATGTGTCCTGAGCAACAAACTACCATCACACCTACACAAGCACAAATCAATCAGCACGGCCTGCCAGCCATGGCCAATATGGAGGTAGGGGTCTAGCCGTGCAACAACTCACATTTGCACACACTCAACACCACACACCTTGATCTCCACCAATGTGCAGCAGTGAAGCTCACATGGACTGGTGACATTGCACATGCACCCATGACAATCCCAGGGGTGGTGGTGGGAACTAAGGTGCAGAAACCCATCACACATGGCCAGTCAACAAGACTCGTGAATGTCTGACACACTGCACACTACGCGGTACATGGGCATGACGTGAAATCCACCACAATCAATGGGATCCCGGCCATAGTCACACACCAATGAAGAAGACAAGGTGACACACAAAGAACACACGTACACAACTTCCAACATTGCAGCTCTGACCCTGAGGAGTGGCAGCAGTCACACACACAACCTGTCACAATCACTGAAAGCTACCACAGACTGTAAATTACATGACATGTGTAACCAACAAGTGCCAAGGGGAATCCTGAATGTGTCCCATCTGCGTTTGCCCACATCCCCAGCCCTGACAACAAAGACAACCTGGGATGACAACCTGATGAACCTTAGTTTGCCATGCACCCACATCCCGGAGTAACCAGGTCCAAGATGCTGGATGAACACAGAACAACTCAGCAAGCATCAGAAACAGGAACATCCATAGGGACACAGCCTGTGTAGGAAAAGGGAAGGGTACACGCACAGACATGCTCACACAACACAAAACACGGGCCCAGGCAATGTCACGGGATTACACACTGCCATGAGGGCACTCCACTGCTGTGGAAGGTCCGCTGTGCCAAACCTTGTCTGTGCATGACTCAAACATGTCGGCAGAACACTCGGTCAGTGAGTCAACAACTACAACACACTGAAGGCTCTGCTCACATCAGCCTGGGTACGGGAGTGTCACGTCAGTCATCTACATACACCCAAAACACGTGTCAAGCAAGGTGCACTGTATACACTGATGAGTCCTTCAACATTGGTGTGCTAAACTGCATGTCCAGTGGAGATGGGCACACAGTCAAGGAAATAGAAACATTGAACAGTGGTAAGCCCACCAGATGTGCATCACTGTAAGACAAAGATGTTAATTTACAAATGCAAAATGTACATCCCTGTGTCATATGCTGAACATCACACCCTCAGACTGCAGCAAAGAATGCCATAGATCCAGACTACAACAGGACACATATCCCATGGACCACATGGAGTCCATCACTGCAACACTTCATTTCCCTGATCTGAACACTATTACAACTGCAAATGCATGATGATACTCATCTACATCATGTACATCAAAAGAAGAACCACAAGTAAACAAAAATAGGCTTTATTCAGCAAATGTCAATGAAAAATCAGAAGTCCAAATTAAACTAAGGCCAATGGCCAGTCCAAATACACAGTCCCAACAGGGTGATATGTGACAACTTGTCACCCATTGCTTGCCAGCACTGGTAGGGACAGGGGACATCCCCCTTGGAGGGGCATACAAGGGGCAGGCCAGGCACCGCAGGGACAGGATCAGGGGATGCCAGAGTGAGGCAGTGAAGGGGTGGTGGGTGCAGGAGTGTCACCGGCAACTGCAGTGGAGGTGTCTGACTCAGGGGGCCGGCACCACTGTAGGGCACAAGTCAGATGGTGTTGGTGCTGCAACCACTGCAGTGGGCTGGTCTGATGGAGTGGACTGGGTCCCCACTGCAGTGCCCGAGTCAGACGGGGTGGTTGTGGACTCCACTGCAGTGCATGCCTCCAAGGGAGTGGAAGGGGGGCAGATGAGGTGGGCAGGACAGAGGGGGGACCCGGTCTCCACACCAGTGGCACAAACAGGCTGAGCGTCTGGGTTGGGGGTGGAAGAGCAAGTGGCAGGGGGAGGGCCTAAGCAGTTTGGGGATGCAGTATCGGTGTGTGTGGGAACCTGGGGCAGGGTGTGGTGGTGGAACCTGTGGAGTGGTGGCCTGGGGGATGGAGGAGAGAGACTGGGTGGTGGAGCTGCGTGGTGGTGGTGGTGGGGTCTTGCCCTTCCTGGTCCGGGGGACTTCCGAATGGGGTCCTCAGTCTGCCTGCGCCTGGGGGAGGGTGTCCGGGGGCGAGGGGCACTCCCCTCTGTGTGGGTGGACTTCCTCTTCCCCCGGTATGCCGGATCTGCAGGGTCGGAGGGGAAGAGGCAGAGGTCACACAGGAAGACCTGATGTGTAGGTGGGGTTGCAGGTGAGGCAAGGGAAGGGGTCTTGGAGGGAGAGGATTTGGAGGACTGCGGAGTGACTGTGGATGCCTGTGTGTGTGTCTGTTCCCCATCCCCTGTGTGTGTGGTATCTGTCCCCTGAGGATGCTTGTGTGCATGTCTTGCCTTTCTTTTGGGTGTGTCTGTGCTGCTCGTGTCTGTGTGCTTGGGTGATTGTGCAGGTGTGCATGTGCTTTGGACAGGTAGGGTGCCAGGAAGTGTGGATGGGGCAGAGGTAGGAGGTGGGAGGGACTGTTGGAGGAGGGACACTGCTGCCGTCAGGGAGGAGTCCATGGACTTATTGCTCCTCTGTAGGGCAGACATACCCGTCGAGATGCCCTCCATGAACGACACCAGCTGTGTCAACAGAGTGGTGTGTGCATGGAGGACACTCAGCATTGCTGTCTGCCCTACATGGAGCTGCCGAAGTAGGTACACAGACTCCTCACTCAGGGCAGCAGGGGACACAGGGGCAGGGGGTGCGGTGCCTGGCACGAAGGAGACATGCTCCCGAACACGGGAGCCTCCACGGACCTCTGGAATTGGAGCCAATGGGAGGGCGGTGCTGGTGGTGGTGGTGGCGGGGCCAGACAGTCTAGCGGGGGTGTGGTGGCTGCTGACACCCACCTCCACAAGGGAGTCATCCTCCGAGCTGCTGTGGTCCTCAGCTGAGGTGGATGGTGCTGAGGACTCCTCGGTGTGGCTCCCCTCACCCTCCGTGCCACTGGGTCCCTCTGACCACTCGTCGGATTCTGACCCAGTCTGGCTCCGCTGCTCCTCCTGGTCCGTGGAGCTGTCCCCTCCTGTGGCCGTGGATGTATCTGCAAACAATTAGGGAAACAGACAAACATCAGTCACCTGCACTGACCGCACACACCACAGTAAGTACAGCACTTACAGAGCCAGCCCTGGCATCCTTAGTTGAACATTGCCAAAACTCCTCACACAGATTTGGAGAAGCCAATTGTCAGTCTGATGGTCAACCATGGGACTCACACCCCTCCTGCCCTTGCACCCATCTGTCTGGTGCCTGTCTGATGGTAAGACCCCAGTGTGGACACATGCACCACCTACACAGTTGTTGGACATTGCAGGGAACACGGTGAAGTATGTGAACATGCACACATCACATCTCTTGCCACTGAGTCAGTGCAGGTGTCCGGAGAAAGGGATGGCCAGAGTCTAAATAGAAATGCATGTGATGCATACCAGCACCAGACACCATGATGCACCCATGTCCGGATAGTCCATGCCACAATGGGCTGCATGTTGCACATGTCACTCCCCTGCAGGATCACTCTTAGGAAGTTTAATGCCATGACACAGGCATGCGTGCAAAGTCATACATCACTGTCTCCAGTCACATGGCCATGGCAGCCAGCCAACAACAGTCTGCACTGTGTCACAATCCTAGGACATGGGGAATGCAAGTTATGTAACTGACAAGTGCACATGTCCATCCCCCACACAGAACATCATCTGAACTAGTATTTGTCCACGTCATGCCAATTGGACATATGGGGGACATGAAACACAACTCCCAGAACCTGAGCACCTCACAGTGTGCTGTGAATGAATAACAGCTGCCTGAAAGTCACAGTCGCATACACCTGTGTGCACAGTCAAGTGATCAAACATCTATAAGTCACAGAAGTATCGTCTCTCATGGTCACATCTCAGATGGCATGCTGAACCCTAACCGACAAACATACCAGTAGTCCTGACAACGAAGCCACAGCACAATGACACAGAGGCAGACACCTGAGGGAACATGTCACTGATCACAACATGTCAGATGATCCACGGTAGTGGGAGTACAGAGTCTATTGTATGCCCTGGAGTAGGCATGACTGTCCAGCTCCACCTGTAAGAGGGATGAGTCCTGGACAGTAGGCAGGTGTCTAAGCATGTGTGACACACTTGATATACATACTCCTGAGGCCCAAACATTGTTCCCACCCGCAGCATGGGGGTGTGCCAAATACCCCAGGGACATGTGGTGAATCAGATCAGCAAGTGGACCACATATCAAAGTTACACCCAGATTACATGTCAGGACTTAGGCAATGTGTGAGCAATTGACCCACCCATGAATCCCACAACATAGTCACCAGAACAAATGCTGTCCCCCACCTTGAGCAAAGCAAAATGCAATGACACAGTCCCCAAGTGACACAATTTCCTGACTGTAAGGGCCACACATATGCGTATCAGATGAGGAGTGGGCATGTCACAATAGAGGGACATGGGTCCTGGACCACAAGACTGATGTACTGTGGAAGTTTAACCAGGCCAGAGGAGGGCACATAGCATGTCAGACAAAGTGCACAGTGCTGTCATGGACTCACCCCCTACTTGCTGCTGTCTGGCCTTCAGCTGCCCATCCAGGTCATGGAAGACCACCGCCAGGATCCTGAGCATGTGGGGGTCAGGGTCCGGTGTCCGCCCCTCCTGCGAGGAGGCAACAGCTTCAGCTGGACCCTTGCGATCCTCCGGGTCCAGCCTCGAAGGTCCTGCCACCTCTTCTGGCAGTTGCGGATCCGGCGCTTGTAGTCCCCCACGGATCTTACTGCCCGGGCGATGGTCAGCCAGATTTCCTGCTTCTGGTGGGCATCAACCTGTGAGGATGACAAAGTGAAAATGCCATTACTACACATGCAACATATACGTGCATCACACAGTTGGATATACATGTCTCAATCACTGGGGCACATGATGTACACAGGCAGTGCAACGATGGCTATGAACAGTTTGCCAGCAGTTACTACATGGTATCATTGCATGGGAAGTAACCCTTGTTGGAATGCACTGTTACTGCACTGTACCTGTTCAGTGCATGTAACTACACACTTTGGGGGTCAGAACTACTCAGTGAGCATGCTAGCCAGTGGTGTGCACACTGTAAGTCCTGCTAGTCAGACAACATGCAAAATTAGTAAGGCAGTGGACAGCACACTCACCTGCTCCCCTGGTGTCCCATACAGCTTGCTGTACTGTGGAAGGAGGCTGTCCAGCAGGGCCTGGTTCTCCTCAAGGCTGAAGGCTGGGGCTCTCTCCACAGTACGTGCCATTGCAGTAGCCAGAGGATGCAGAGACAGCAGCAGTGTTGGTGGCAGATGTTGTCCTGGAGCATGTAGTGCAGGCAAGTGAGCTCTCAGGGGAACAGCCAGCATTATATGTGTGCTGCAGAGGCAGATACTGTCCCATGTGTCCAAAGTGATAGGTCCAAGTCGTTTGCATCTTCTGAATCTGACTAATCCATGGAATAGCAGCACTAATACATGCCCACAGCATCCTTCAAAAATCCAAGTTCCTGACACCCACGATTTTGCAACATTGTTGTGGCTGGCCAACTGAATTCACTGCATCAGACTCGTTGAAGCTTCGAATACGCATCCGTTGCCATGCCAGGCCCCAGCCAACGCGTGCGCACCGTTCGGTCCATTGCTGTACAACGCGTATTTTGGGATACAACGCGTACCCGCTCCCAACAGATGCAATGGGCCGGCCGGGCACACCGATCGGTCCATTGCTGTACAACGCGTACCCGCTCCCAACAGATGCAATGGGCCGGCCGGGCACACCGATCGGTCCATTGCTGTACAACGCGTATTTCGGGATACAACGCGTACCTGCTCCCAACTGATGCAATGGGCCGGCCAGGCACACCGATCGGTCCAATGCTGTACAACGCGTACCCTCTCACAACAGATGCAATGGGCCGGCCGGGCACACCGATCGGTCCATTGCTGTACAACGCGTACCCGCTCACAACAGATGCAATGGGCCGGCCGGGCACATCGATCGGTCCATTGCTGTACAACGCGCACTCCGCTCACAACAGATGCAATGGGCCGGCCGGGCACACCGATCGGTCCATTGCTGTACAACGCGTACCCGCTCACAACAGATGCAATGGGCCGGCTGGGCACACCGATCGGTCCATTGCTGTACAACGCGTACCCGCTCACAACAGATGCAATGGGCCGGCCGGGCACACCGATCGGTCCATTGCTGTACAACGCATACCCGCTCACAACAGATGCAATGGGCCGGCCGGGCACACCGATCGGTCCATTGCTGTACAACGCGTACCCGCTCACAACAGATGCAATGGGCCGGCCGGGCACACCGATCGGTCCATTGCTGTACAACGCATATTTCGGGATACAACGCGTACCCGCTCCCAACAGATGCAATGGGCCGGCCGGGCACACCGATCGGTCCATTGCTGTACAACGCGTACCTGTACAGGTCAGTCGCATATGTCACCATGCTTGTCACTGGTGAACGTATGCCAGCCACATATACCTGCCAGAGGCCCAGGGGCACACCTACAACACCACACCCAGTCCACACTGTTTCCTAAGGCATGTAAGGCTGCATTACCTTTTCTGTGTATGGGGGTTAACATGTGGTTTCTGTGGTGGCACTTGTGGGCAGCCACACCCAGGCTGTGCATGTGTTCATGGGGACAGGGTCCTTTGTGTGTTGTGCACATGACCACTGTGATGTGCAACAGTTCATTTCGGAGCATGTGGCATGGTCACATTTCCAGGTTGTGTATGTGTATGACATGTCACATAACCCCAGGGTCCCATGGGGGAAGGCATGTACGTCACAGAGTGACCCATTGCCACAATAGTGATGTCCCTCCACAGTCTGTGTGCATGTTGTGTTTCCGATGTCTCAGATTCCATGTGCACGATGGGAGACAGTCTCCACATCAACGTTGTTTGTGCATGGACTTTGATGTTGTGCGTCACTGGCGTCCATGTCTGTCCTGTGGAGGCGACAGGGGCCACTACCTGTGGGAGTCATGTTTGTTTTTCTGACGTGTACATGATACGCCATGTCATGCCAGTGTCCATGTGGCAAGACAGGGTCACTGGGAATCTACCTGTCAATGAGCTGTGATGCCTGTGGCGCTTCTGTCCAGACATGTCACTGTGGTGTGTGTGTGGAACGTGACAGCAGTAAATGGGTACTGTGACACAGCCTAATGGTTTCCCATAGCACAACCTGGAACCTGTTGTCCACACATGTTATACTGAGAAGTTAGATGATGGCCATGTAGGTGCGAGTTATGTCTGAACAGAACGGCACATACATCAAGTACTTGTTTCTCGTAATGATGTATCATGTGAAATTGAGTATGGTGAATGGCACATATGTGGGGTTACTGACAATCTTTCTTTCTTCAACCTATGCACTGCAGGGCTCCAGCTGTCCATAATCCATTCCCTGACCTGGCAACGATGGTGGAACGTGACAGCATCCGACGGTACCGCTTCACCAGGCAGCTGATTGAGGATTTGGCAGTGCGCTTGGCACCACATTTGCAACCTGGCCGGCCGTACCCTACGGCGCTGACCCCCAAGGTGAAGGTAATGGCAGCCCTACACTTCTTTGCCACCGGTACCTTTCAACACACTGTGGCGACTGCCGGTGGGATGTCACAGACTATGTTCAGCCGTGTGCTACGCGATGTTTTGGAGGCAATGTTGAGATGCCTGAACCAGTACATCTATTTCCCTACACGTCAACAACTCACTGACGTCAAGAGTGACTTCTATGCCCTGGGGAGGATGCCACATGTCATTGGCTCCATTGATGGGACACATGTGGCTTTGGTACCACCACAGGCACATGAGCAGGCATACCGGAACCGGAAACATTACCATTCGATCAATGCTCTGGTGGTATGTCTTGCAGATATGAGCATCACACATGTGTGTGCCCGTTTCCCTGGTTCAGCACACGATGCCTACGTGATGAGGAGTAGTCGCATCCCGAGGATGATGGCACAGATGCAGAACCAGCGTGCCTGGCTTGTCGGTGTGTACTGACTTTGTACCATTGTGTGTGTTCTGCTCTGTAGTATTCCGCCCACTTTTCCAACTCAGCTAATGTGCACTTGTCTGTCCGTAGGTGACTCCGGATACCCCAACATGCCGTGGTTGCTGACACCCCTCAGGAACCCTGTGACACCAGCCCAGATGCGCTACAATGAGGCACATGGTCGGACCAGGAGAGTGATCGAGCGGACATTTGGTCTCCTGAAGAGCCGCTTCCGCTGCCTGGACAAAACAGGAGGGGCCCTCCCATATGCCCCAGCAAAGGTGTGCAAGATTGTCATAGTCTGCTGCATGCTACACAACCTGGCAGTGCGGAAGGAGTTGCCTCTCATCCTGGATGACGATGACCAACGTCCGCCACCTGTGGAGGATCCTGGCCTGGACCACGATGCCAGTGATGATGATGATGATGATGATGGTGATGTCCGCACACAGCTCATCACCAACTTCTTCAGCTGACTGTGAGTATCCAGGGAGATGTAATGTGAATGATGTGAGTTTGCATGATATGTGTGGGTGGTGCTCTGGTGCTGTTTGAGTGTGGCCATGTGCTACTTGACTGGATGCGTGCAGCAATGTGTCCTTACAGGTAGTCTGTACTCCCCAACAGTTTTGACATGCTAACTTGGTTTTGTGTAGTTGTCTTGTGACATGTATTGGGCATGAGTATTGCAGTTCTGTCCTGTTCTTCAGTGGTTTTAACTGTGTGTCATGTCTGTCCTTCACAGGGTGCTTACTGAGTACTTTGGTCAACTTGGATCCCCCAACACCATGATTCAGCTTTCAGGGTGGCAGCAGTAGTTTCCCTACAGGTGATGTGCCACACACCCCTGGACTTCATATCTTCTGCACTTGTTGACTGTGTGGCCACTGCCACGTGGGATAAACCATGCATTTGTAGTGGAAACAACATGTTGCAAATGTGTAATAAACCTGTGCTTCACTTTGGGATGTGCGTTGTCTGTGGTCACACATCTGACTGACATTTGCTTACTGCACCTGTGGGCTAGTTGACACAGACTCTGAATAGGTGTGGTGTCTGTGCATTCCACAGTATTTCCTGGCAACATCACTGTAGGCGATGAGTCCGATGGCCCTGGTGTCTCTGTCGTATGTGCCCAGCCCTAGTGGTGTGTCTCCCTCATATGTGTCACGTCACCATGACTCACATGACGGTGTTGTACTTGCTGTAGCAGTTAGCATACACAGTGTAATTTAGCAGATCATCATCACCATAACAGTATCCACATTTGAATAACAACAGAGGCAAGTATGGTGTACTAGTGATTTTATTTACAGAAATGTGTGTGTGTATAGTGCACAGGATGGTGGGTGCTGTACATTGGGATTGTGATCCAAAGTTCCCAGATGAGTTGCAAGTCTTGGTAGCAGAAATGTCCTGAGTGAAGTCCACAGTCATATGATACATTAGTCCAACTTGGACTCCCCATGTCATGTGGGAGAGTTGTGTTGCATTCGACAGGGTGAAAAGTTTGCCCACAAAGGAGAATTTCCGGAACAGGTGTTGGCTTCCTGGGGGATGTACGTGGCCATCAGCCTCTCAGTTTTCCTTCCTCGGACGACCCCTCTTCTTTGGGGGGGACCCTCACGTGCAGGCTGCTGCGGTGCAGGGGACTCTCCGCCAGAGTCCTCCTCCCTCCCTGTGGCAGTGTCAGTTGTTGCAGCACCAGATGTTGTGGGCACACAGGGAGGTGTGGCCATGTTGGTGCTAATCTGGCGGAGGCATGTCAATATGTCCCTATGCACCGCTGTGAGTTCTTGCAATGTGTCCCACTTGGACTCCATGCGAGACATGTGTGTCTCCACACGGGACATGTGGGAGTCCAAGCGGGCATGATGGGCAGCCTGCTGCTGTTGTATGTCCTTGAGGATCCCCACTACCTGTCTGACCTCTCCGGTGCTATTCTGGTACGCATCAGCGATGCGTGCCAGTTGTGGGTCATCATGCAGTCCAGACCCCTCTGCAAGCAGCGACCTATGTCTACCACCCCTCCCACCACCCCTGGCGACACGTGCAGGACCTGCGGTGGCACGCACAGGTGACCCGAGGCCCCCTTGGGGGTTGTTAGTGGTGTTGTTGTCCGTTGCTCCACGGTGGGCCTGGGGCCCTGTGCTGTTGTCATCGGTGGTCCTTGGTCTGTCCGTGTCGGCGGGGGTGGTCTGTGTGTTGGCAGTTGTTGGAGGGGTGGGTGCAGGGGGTGCAGATGTTGGTCCTGCTGGTGCTGCATGATGACTCACACCGGAGGTGCCAGGTAGGTCTTCGCCATCCGAGGAGGGCAGAGGCTGTTCCACACCAGTGAGCTCAGTGTCCCCCGGAGCCTGGGACAGGGACTCCTCCTCGCCTGCTGCTGTGTCCCCATCATCATCACCTGTATTTGGAAGAGACACACATTGTATGTTATGTTTCTACAGGCATCAATGGTTCACACACCTGACAGTTGTGACTGTACCTCTGGATGCGGGCATGTACATTGCATTGTCCTAAGTTGTCACAGTAAGAGGTTGATATTGGTGTAGCACATTGTCCTGCATACCTGGGGCATTTCAATGTGAATGTTGAGGTGTGTGCATGGCCAGCATTGGTTGTATTTGGTGGACATCCGGCCATCCTTCTCCACCTAGCCCAGTTATCCCACCATGAAGCATGCCACCCTTGCAGTGGGTTCAGGTTGACTCTCAGGATGTCATTCAGTGGTGTTCTGCTGTTCGTTGTTGCACAGTTCCCAGCAGGGCCTTGTGCTCCCCACAGCAGTACCCAGTGTCAGCCATCTTGTCAGTCCTTATCCACTCCCTGTGATGTGAGCATGGTTCAGAGTGGTGTTGATGGGCCAATTGTGAGGGTGAGCAATATCTGTGACTACAACTCCCATCATGCTATTGCCTACACCCCCTTCCCAGCATGCCCGTACTTCCTTCCTTTTGACTCTGCTTCCCTGTGGGGTAGTGTGCCTGTGCTGACAGGAAGGCTGACAGTGTTGTCCTGGCGTTTGTTTGGCTACAAGTCCCAAGAGTGTCCCTGTGCTTCACACAGCATTACCCAGGGTGGTGGTTCTTTGTGGGATCTTCATTTGGTGTGTGAGGCATTGCATTCTCCCAGGTGGGTTATGTGGAGTTTGTGTTGAGGGGGTGTGTGAGGAGAGCTGCTTGTAACTATGGTCAGTGCTGTCAGTCCTCCTTCCCACCCAGCCAGATATCCCACCATGCAACGTGCTTGCATTGCAGGGAGTGCAAGTTGGCTTTCAGGATGTCAGGCAGTGGTGTTCTGCTGTTTGTTGGTGCACAGTTCCCAGCAGGGCCTTGTGCTCCCCACAGCAGTACCCAGTGTCAGCCATCTTGTCAGTCCTTATCCACTCCCTGTGATGTGAGCATGGTTCAGAGTGGTGTTGATGGGCCAATTGTGAGGGTGAGCAATATCTGTGACTACAACTCCCATCATGCTATTGCCTACACCCCCTTCCCAGCATGCCCGTACTTCCTTCCTTTTGACTCTGCTTCCCTGTGGGGTAGTGTGCCTGTGCTGACAGGAAGGCTGACAGTGTTGTCCTGGCGTTTGTTTGGCTACAAGTCCCAAGAGTGTCCCTGTGCTTCACACAGCATTACCCAGGGTGGTGGTTCTTTGTGGGATCTTCATTTGGTGTGTGAGGCATTGCATTCTCCCAGGTGGGTTATGTGGAGTTTGTGTTGAGGGGTGTGTGAGGAGAGCTGCTTGTAACTATGGTCAGTGCTGTCAGTCCTCCTTCCCACCCAGCCAGATATCCCACCATGCAACTGTGCTTGCATTGCAGGGAGTGCAAGTTGGCTTTCAGGATGTCAGGCAGTGGTGTTCTGCTGTTTGTTGGTGCACAGTTCCCAGCAGGGCCTTGTGCTCCCCACAGCAGTACCCAGTGTCAGCCATCTTGTCAGTCCTTATCCACTCCCTGTGATGTGAGCATGGTTCAGAGTGGTGTTGATGGGCCAATTGTGAGGGTGAGCAATATCTGTGACTACAACTCCCATCATGCTATTGCCTACACCCCCTTCCCAGCATGCCCGTACTTCCTTCCTTTTGACTCTGCTTCCCTGTGGGGTAGTGTGCCTGTGCTGACAGGAAGGCTGACAGTGTTGTCCTGGCGTTTGTTTGGCTACAAGTCCCAAGAGTGTCCCTGTGCTTCACACTGCATTACCCAGGGTGGTGGTTCTTTGTGGGATCTTCATTTGGTGTGTGAGGCATTGCATTCTCCCAGGTGGGTTATGTGGAGTTTGTGTTGAGGGGGTGTGTGAGGAGAGCTGCTTGTAACTATGGTCAGTGCTGTCAGTCCTCCTTCCCACCCAGCCAGATATCCCACCATGCAACGTGCTTGCATTGCAGGGAGTGCAAGTTGGCTTTCAGGATGTCAGGCAGTGGTGTTCTGCTGTTTGTTGGTGCACAGTTCCCAGCAGGGCCTTGTGCTCCCCACAGCAGTACCCAGTGTCAGCCATCTTGTCAGTCCTTATCCACTCCTTGTGATGTGAGCATGGTTCAGAGTGGTGTTGATGGGCCAATTGTGAGGGTGAGCAATATCTGTGACTACAACTCCCATCATGCTATTGCCTACACCCCCTTCCCAGCATGCCCATACTTCCTTCCTTTTGAGTGGACTTCACTGTGTGTGAGTGTGACAGCAATGGCAAGATGGCTGACAGTGTGGTCCTGTTGTTTGTTGGTGCACAGTTCCCAGCAGGGCCTTGTGCTCCCCACAGCAGTACCCAGTGTCAGCCATATTGTCAGTCCTTTTCCACTCCCTGTGTTGTGAGCATGGTTCAGAGTGGTGTTGATGGTCCAAATGTGAGGCTGCCCATTATCTGTTACTACGAGTCCCATCATGCTCTTGGCTACACTGACTTCACCAGCATACACAGGATTCCTTCCTTTCAGTGAGCTTCCCTGTGAGGTGGTGTTCTAGTGGTGGCTAAATATCTGACAGTGTTTGTTGGTTAGATTTGTGCCACTGCCTAGCTCTATTTGTTATTGGGTTTGTACATGTCATGACACAGTTACATATCACTATGACATGGCATGTATTGTGTTTATCTGACTAACATACACATCTTGGGATGATTATCTTTTGGTTGCTGTGGATTTGCTAGGGGTGCATGGTTTGACTATCCCCTTGACAGTGATGTGTGTGTATTGTCACACAATATTGTGTATATTAGTTGTGTACTCACCAGGCTCTGGGATGTTTGATAGTCCATATACGCTCACTGGTGGTAGGATGGCCCGCACCTTCTCCTCCCAGGGCCTGAGGTATACTGGTTTGGCAGGAGGGCCACTGCCGGTGTGCTGGCTCAGGAGGTAATCCTTCTTCAGTAGGTCCCTGACCCTCCTGCGCACATCATACCACCTGTTCTGGATGTCTTCCTTTGTGCGCAAACATGGTGATTGTGCGTTGACCCTGTCGACGATCCTCGCCCACATCTTGGTTTTCTGCGCCAT
Organism: Calotriton arnoldi; assembly: GCA_963921515.1. Classification (NCBI taxonomy): domain Eukaryota; kingdom Metazoa; phylum Chordata; class Amphibia; order Caudata; family Salamandridae; genus Calotriton; species Calotriton arnoldi. Next base: position 999,112 of record CAWUFW010002670.1, on the reverse strand, counting down.
GGGGGTCTGTTGGACCAATGTGCCAAACAACTGTGGCTCTACCCTCAGGATCTCGTCTACCATGACTTCCAATTCACTATCTAGGAACTTTGGATTCTTCTTTAGGGGCATGGTGATGGGTGGTGGTGGTGATTGATGTGTGTGTGTGTGCAAGTGAGGGTGTGTGAGTGTAGGTTTTGCTGGGTGTGTGTGAGGGTGCTATTTGTTGAGGTGCTAATGGTGTGTGGCTTTTGTGTTGGATGAGCTGTGTGTGTGTCTGTGTTTGCTGTCTGATGGTGTTCTGTGCTGGCAGGTCAGTGGAATTTGCAAAGGATCATGGTAGGGATTTGTGGCCTTTATGTAGGTGGAGTTGGGGGTGTGTCCTTGTTCCATTTTTTTCCACCCCTGTATTTATTGGCTTTGTCATTGCTTGTTTGGCCCTCTTTTTTTGTATTTTTTCATTTGTAATTGTTGTGCATGTAGGAGACGTTCTTCTGACCGAGTGGGACGTTGCAGTTGTCTCGTGCGCGCCTCTCCGAGTCGTTCCCGCTGTGTTTCAGCTAAGTTTCATATGCGGCGTACGCGTCGGTCGCGGAGTATTGTGTTTGTTCGGCTGGCTTTTGTATGCGTGTCGGTCGTACGGCTTGGGCTCCGTGCGAATCGGTCTGATTTTGCACCCATTGCATCGTACTGCGCGGGTCGGAGTTCGCGGGTACGTTTCGTTCGGGTTGATTCCTGGTGCGTGTCGGTCGGTTCTATTCGCGTGGTTTCCCGGCCGGATAGCTTGTTTCCGTCCGGGTCGGTCGTTCGGCTTGAGTTCCGTACGAGTCGGTCGTGATTCACATGCATTTTATCGTACTTCCCAGGTCGGGCAACGCCGGTACGTGTCGGTCGGACTATATTCCCGTACCGAGTCGGTCGGGTGGTTTTCCGGCCCGAATCGGATTCGGCCCCTTAGTATTTAGTAATATGTCTTATTTGGGCCTGGCCATAGAGAAGTATTATTCACTCTAGTACATGCAGCTAGGATTATGCGGATTATTTTTAATTTTGCCAGGTATTGTGCCTTCGCCCCACTTATCTAAAACAGCATTTTAAAGTTTAACATTCTCAACTACTCACCTACATCCATCCACACACCAGCAGACCAATGCAAACTCTGTTTGAGGCACTTAGACAAAAACAAGCCTTGCAGATAGAATGTAATCTACCTATCTCTTATTGATCAGGCACGCCTGTTGAGGACACCAGCATGAAACTCCTCTTTCACCTAGCTTTTCTATAAAGCACAAACCAATGGCTAGATGTCTTTGAATTTCGAGGGCAAATTCATACATAATGGACCAATGCCTTCGGAGGTACCTAGGCCTTTGTCTCTGACCCTTTGGTATGAAAGCCTTCTCTGACCCATGATAAGACTAATTTTGGAACAGTTCAATAGTATTGCATGCACAAGTAGACAAGATTACCGCAAACTAAAAAGAATGGAATCTAAAAAGTTTTTTTTTTAATTTTAAAATTAAAAGCATGTTGAATTAACCAAAAGAACTGTTTCGACATGTTTGCAAGGTATTCACACCAGGCTGTATCCACTACCAAGTCAGAACACATGTGTGCTTTATGCACATTATGTCATTTTTTATATAAGAAAAAAAAAAAATTGCAAAGTAGGTTCACTGGGTTGCCTCTATAAGCCAATCCATTGTGCTCATGAGTCCCGGTGTTTGAGTGTGCCTGAAAAGGCAGAGAGGGAATATTACTGCCTCCTCACTGCCAAACTTGGCCTCTTTCTGCAAGATGAACCATGCCTGTTCTGCTGGATATTAGGACTGTAACAGGAGGAACAAACTCACCCAAGTTGATTTACCCTAGTTAACTAACTACATTATCGCACTGGCCCCTGTTCCAAATCAACACAGTGCTGTGTGTTTCAGAGTTACAAAAAAGTATGAAAGAATTTTAAATTACCTCCCTGACTTCCAGATATCCCTCATTTTGTTTACATATCTCCTCACTCATTGGAAGTGGATGCACCCATCTGAAAAGTTCTAATAAGACAAATTATGTCTCTTTTAGGTTTGAAAAAAAACAGGACATTCTCAACTTGGTGACGAAGAAGTGCAAAAAAGAAAAAACAAGCCAACACACACACACATTCTCCATTTATGCGCCCAGGATTAGAACAATATCTTTGTACCTGTGGGGACCACCCGAATCCTGCTCCAGTTTAGTAACGAGCTATAGACACACCTCTTTAAAGAACACTACATGACGACAAAGTAACACCCCACCTCTGCATTCAGGAGCCAGTTTCTCCTCCAGTCATACACTGACTGTATCGCTCCACTGCCTTTAGGCTAGGTTGGCACTATACAAATACTGCATACATAAATACTTACATATACGTCAATCAGCAGCAGGAAGGACAGAGACAAGTGCAGGATGGGGTGAATTGTCAAATCCCTCAAGTCTGCAAAAAGAGGTTTCAGGCACACAGTGCAACTATGGGGCAGATTTACAAGCCCCTTGCGCCACTTTTGCGTCACTTTTCCCATGTTAAAAATGACGCAAAAGTGGCGCAAGGGCCTTGTAAATCTGCCCCTATATTTTCAGGGGCACTTTCAAACAATCCTTTCTGCCTCCAGATGAGGCTGTATGGTGCAGAACAGCCGGTGAGTGAAAGCTAACAGTCAGGATTCAAGGTAAGGGCATAACGCAGGCCCCTGCAGCCCCCGTGAGCCTGTCTGTGAGATATGGGAATCTCAGGGGCCCCTGATTACTTTCTGCAGGGGGCCCCAACCACTTTGTGCCTCCGGGTAGAAATAAGGTTTGATGAGGCCCTTCCCAGTGCAGGGACTAGTGAATTATCAATTCGCTCAAGTCTCCAAACACATGTTTAAAGTACAAAGGGCAGCAATATTTCCAGGAACAGTCTAACGCCTGGCCATCAGGTTTAAGGATAGGAGGACTCTCTCTAGTGAATATGGCAGTGAAGGAGCGCAATGGTGCTCTGTTAATTGTAGGGGTGCATCATAATCACGGATAGTCCGCACCCACATATATTCCTTTGTCATGTTAACATTTGTCCATTAGAAGGTGTTCAGTAATAACACGTGAAAGTGTAAATGGGAGGAAAAGTTTTGCGCCATGCATAGAAATAACGTGGCATTCATGTTATGATATCATAATCCATAGTATTTGATGTTGTTTATCTAATTAAATAGCTAACATGTGATGTAACGCATTTGACTTAAACGTGCACCATATTAAAGTTATGCATAGATGTAACTAGTTGCTTTAACGCGTAGGATTTCATCAGTCGTTTGCAATGAAATATGCTGCAATGTGATGATGTAGAAAGGCCTAAATGAAATGTTAACTCATGGGTGTATTTGAAAGGCCTATGTATTTTGTTCTTATGTTGGCCGATTTCTGTAGGCCTGAAATGTATTTTTCCCTGGGGGCTCAGGAGTAAGGTTGCTGGTGAAATTCATGTGCATGTTGAATTTGTTCTGTTCTCACTTTTCTGTTGCAGGTGGAGAAAGTCGTCTTTGTTAGTTAGAATAACGTCTTCTGTTTAGGAGGGTTAGGCTCAGGTAGGATGTGATACAATTCGTGAAGAACGCTGATAATTGGGACCCGGTGTTCTTTCTCATTGAGGGAGTCCTGGGAATCAAGGTCATCAAGCCAGGAGCTGGGAACACCAACACGAAGTGGAAAATCACCTATGAGAAGTGTCCAGCGAGATGAGGTGATCTGTGGGCGTGTTTTGCCTTTTTGTTTTTTGTATTAGCGACAGTGCCCCGAGGGGGGGGGGTGAGGACATGAGGTGAGGAGATCGAAGGAGAAAGAGAAGGAGCATCTTAGAATGAGCTACGTAGCCTTTGGCTACTCGACCTATACAACATGAGTGTACTTCTTAGGAAGTCTTCACGAGCTGACACCTTTCCTGATCTTGCCTGGGAAATGCTAAGTAGGGATGTCACGATAGTGTTAGAGTAGAGACAGACTAATGCTCTTTATTCATTCACAGATGAAGAAGGATCTTGATGTGGGGGCAATAATTGCCTGCATTCTGCTTCTGGAAATTGTCATTCTTTTTATGATCCATCGCATATGATTGGCTCGTAGGTTTGGATTTGTATTAGTTCCCATGTATTTCTACAACCTCGTAATGAGGTGCTTGTACATCCAGTTGATTTTGGCTTTGTAATAAACCCACTAACTTGGAATTTGGACTCTGTGATTCTTTGGAGTCAAGGTTTTTGAAAATTTTGGCTCGGATTGAATGAGTTATTTCTCCCCTCTACACTTCTCAGCAGGCAACAAAGGTCCATCGGCCATGAGTTCCATGGTAATTTGATAGGAGGAACTAAAATGTAAAAAAAAATGTAAGTCCGTTTTTATATAGCGCAGCTACTCACCCTTACGGGTCTCAAGGCGCTGGGGGCCGTAGTGGAAATTAAGTGAGCTATTGCCCAGAGTCACATGGTGCTGAGCTGAGCTGCCGCCGGAGCCGGGGATCGAACCGTGAACCCTGTGCTCCGAAGTCAGCTGCCCTGGCCGCTGCACCACACCTCTCCACCCTTTCAGTTGGTAGCAGAAGGACGGTTGCCTCTGCAGTGAGGGGAGACGTTAGGGATATTAGGGAAAGTTAGACATAGAGCCCCAAAAAACCCAAAGGATGAAAGCTCAGAGGATTGAAGGCGGAGGACGACCGACTTTGGCGGAAGCTGACGGAGAGTGCCGGCGCGGCAGGAACAGCAGTTCACGGTGGAGTGAGCATGAACAGGGATGCGTGTGTTAAATTGCGTTGATGATTTGATTGTGTGATGTCTTGTGGAGTTGGGTTGAGAGTCGAGTGATTGTGGTTTCGGGCCGAACGCGCGCGGTCCATGTGATACGATTCGTTTTGTTTGATGTCAGGCTTGATGAGTAGCCTAAAATCCCGGGATAGATTTGTGGTGTAGAAAACACCAGAGCTGTAATTGTCTGACCAGTGATTGTGGGAGTCGTGAGGCGTCATCGACGAACCCACTGTAAGATAGGGAACGTGTGTAAGAGAGCTTGAGAGAGTCGTGTGGGAAGCTAGTGCACAAGGGCGGACCACAGCGATTCGAATGACCAACGCAGGTCGTGGGTCACTGTGTGTACGGTTTGAGGTGGCTGTCTGGTCGTTTGGTGGACAGACAGTTGCCAGAAGTGAGGCAGACAATTACTTGTGAGACTGTCCGGTCGTTTCGTGGACAGACAGTCGGTTATGTGACTGTCCGGTCGTTTCGTGGACAGACAGTTACTTGTTTCTATGAATGAAGTGCGTGAATGTGTAAGGAAGAGATTGTAAAGGAGGGTGAACTGCTGAGCTGAGCGAGGAGGAAGAGTGACGTCGGAGTGAGCTGCTATAGGTCGGTTGGTGTAAAGCCGCGCTGGGATTGGTGGATTGTCATCAGGAAGTAAGAACGACAACATCTTGTGGGGGGAAAGAAGTTGGCTCAAACATGCGACGCTTTAGGGTGTTACGTGATCTTTGTATCCTCCCTCCCACCTCCCCATTTATGGCGGCCGCTGCGCGTCCGCGCCGCTGGCGCGCCCGAGGCGCGCCTAAGGCAAGCCCGTCTGCGCCCGTCCGCGCCGTGGCCGCGCCCAGCGCCAGACCCCCTGGTCCGGGCATCCCCCGCGCCCGCCACATCAACAGACGCCGATACGACACCAGCACCCTCCACGCACTCAACCCCGGAAAAGATCACGCCTGCTACCAGGCCACCCCGAAAGCGCACCCAAGGGCCCTTCACCTGCCGGAACTGCAGCTTCGCCAGCACCCGCCCCGCCAAACCACCGCCCAGGAAAGAACCCAACTACCTCAGATGCATCCTCCTCAACACCCGCTCCGCCCGCAAACACGCCATCGAACTCTGGGACCTTCTCGACTCAACCTCCCCAGACGTCGCATTCCTGACGGAGACCTGGCTGAATCCCGCTTCAGCCCCCGACATCGCCATTGCCATCCCGGACGGATACAAGATCACCCGCAGGGACCGCACTAGCGAGTCGGAGGAGGCATCGCCATCGTCCACAGGAACACCCTCAGAGTCTCAACCAACACCGACGACACCCTCAGCACCGCCGAACACATGCACTTCCAGATCCACACCGATCCCAACACCACCCTCAGAGGAACCCTCATCTACAGACCCCCGGACCCCGACCACAGTTCAGCCATTCCATCGCTGACTTCGTCAGCACACAGGCACATCGCCTCCACGGACTACATCCTCCTCGGGGACCTGAACTTCCACCTCGAGAACAACAAGGACACCAACTCCACCACCCTGATCGACAACCTCGCCACCCACGGACTCAGACAGCTCGTGACTACACCCACCCACGCCGCCGGCCACACGCTAGACTCCATCTTTTCCGCAAGCCCACACGTCTCCTTCAACCACACCTCCGAACCCCACTGGACTGACCACCACTGCATCCACTTCACCTACAGGAAGCCCACCACGCACCACCGCACCCGAACAAATGCCTCGCCGCTGCTGGAGCAGAGTCACGGAAGACCAGCTAACCACAACCCTCGCCCTGAGCCCACCCACCGAACCCTCCGACCCCGACACCGCCGCCCGCAACCTCAGACAGTGGATCGACGACTGCGCCAACACCCTCGCCCCGCTCAAGAATCCGCACAACAGCCACACCAGCAAGAAAGCCACCTGGTTCACCGAAGACCTCCAGGCCTCCAAACGAACATGCCGAAAACTGGAGAAGATCTGGCTCCACGAACGGACAGCGGACAGCTACGCCACCCACAAGAGCGCCACCCGCAATCACCATCACCTCATCAGATCCGCCAAAAGGGCCTCACTCAAAGACCGCCTAGACAACAACGCACACAACAGCAAAGAGCTCTTCAACATCGTGAAGGAACTCTCCAACCCCAGCTCCAACACCAACGACATCCAGCCGTCGCAAGACCTGTGCGACTCACTGGCCACCTCCTTCCACCGCAAAATCGCCGACATCCACGACAGCTTCAACACCACGACCGCCCCGGCAACCACCGAGACCACTGCCCCCACAACCACCAACCGCCTGCTCTCCTGGACCAACATCAACGACGAGGACACCAGCGAGATCATGAACACCATCCACTCCGGTTCACCGCTAGACCCGTGCCCTCACCACATCTTCAACAAAGCCAGTACAGCCATCGCGCCCCATCTCCGGAAAATAATCAACATCTCCTTCGAGACAGCAACCTTCCCGGAAAGCTGGAAGCACGCCGAGATCACCGCCTTACTCAAGAAACCCAAGGCAGACCCCAAGGACCTCAAGAACTTCCGACCCATCTCTCTGCTCCCGTTTTCCGCGAAGGTCACAGAGAAAATCGTCAACAAACAACTGACCCGCTACCTCGAGGAGAACAACATCCTGGACCCTTCCCAGTCCGGCTTCCGCAGCAACCACAGCACCGAAACCGCCCTCATCGCCGCCACCGATGACATCAGGACCCTGCTAGACAACGGAGAAACAGCAGCCCTCATCCTCCTGGACCTATCAGCCGCCTTCGACACGGTCTGCCACCACACACTACGAACACGTCTTCACGACGCCGGGATCCAAGAGAAGGCCCTGGACTGGACCACATCCTTCCTTTCCGGCAGAACACAAAGCGTCCGCCTCGCCCCCTTCCGATCCAAGGCCACCAAGATCATCTGCGGCGTACCCCAAGGCTCCTTCCTCAGCCCAACGCTGTTCAACATCTACATGGCACCCCTCGCCCACGTCGCCCGACAGCACAACCTCAACATCATCTCCTATGCCGACGACACCCAGCTGATCCTCTCCCTCACCAAAGACCCTCACACCGCCAAAGCGCACCTCCACGAAGGAATGAAGGCCGTCGCCGAATGGATGAGGACCAGCCGCCTGAAGCTGAACTCGGACAAGACGGAGGTCCTCATCCTTGGTTCTAACCCTTCAGCCTGGGACGACTCCTGGTGGCCAACATCACTGGGAACAGCCCCGCCACCCACCGACCACGTACGCAACCTAGGGGTCATCCTCGACCCCACCCTCTCCATGACTAAGCAGGTCAACGCCGTTTCCTCATCCTGCTTCAACATCCTCCGAATGCTCCGCAGAGATCTTCAAGTGGATCCCCACCGAAACAAGAAAAACAGTTACCCAGGCCCTCGTCACCAGCAGGCTGGACTACGGAAACGCCTCTCTACGCAGGAACGACGGCTAAGCTCCTGAGACGGCTGCAACGCATCCAGAACGCCTCTGCACGTCTTATCCTCGACATCCCCCGACGCAGCCACATCACACCCCACCTGAGAGACCTGCACTGGCTCCCTGTCAACAAGAGGATAACCTTCAAGCTCCTCACCCACGCACACAAAGCACTCCACAACTCCGGACCAGCCTACCTCAACAGACGACTCAGCTTCTACACCCCACCCGCCAGCTCCGCTCGACCAGCCTCGCCCTCGCCACAGTCCCCCGCATCTGGAAAACGACCGCCGGCGGCAGATCCTTCTCCCACCTCGCCGCCAAGACCTGGAACACCCTCCCCACCAACCTCCGACAGACCCAAGACCTACTGGCCTTCAGAAGACTCCTCAAGACCTGGCTCTTCGATCAGTAGCAGCACCACCCCCCTCTTCCCCCAGCGCCTTGAGACCCTCGCGGGTATGTAGTGCGCTTTATAAGTGACATGATTGATTGATTGATTGATTGTAGGGGTGCTCAGTCAAAATATCGAAGTTTAAATATTGACCTACACTAATATCGAGTTCTTAATATCGTAGGGACAGAATATCGAAGTCAAGAATATCGTTGACCAGAATATCGACTTTAAGGTAAGTAATATCGATTTCTTTAATATCGAAGTAAGTATTATCGAAGTAAATAATATCATTTTCAAAAATATAGCTGTAAATAATATCGATGTTTTTTTAGTGTTAAGTATTTTAGTATGTATTTTATATATATGTTTAACAATTTTTTTAAAGTTTTTACATTATTTTTAAATATATGTATTGAATGTTTAGAAAATAGTAATTTTTTTTAAGGTAAATTTTGCGTTTTAGTATCAGAGCGGGTTGTGGGTTTATAGGGAATAGGGTGGGAAGTAATGTATTTATAATTAATTAATTAATATGTTTTTATTTATTGTTATTGATTGTTAATTTATTGTTAATTAATTATTAATTGGTTATTAATTTTAATTAATTGATTAATTGGTAATTAAATTAATTATGTTATTTTTAATGTGTAGCCGGTTGTGGGTTTATAGGGGAATAGGGTGGGAAGTAATTTAAATATAATTAATTAGTTAATATGTGTTTATTTATTGTTATTGATTATTAATTTATTGTTAATTAATTATTAATTGGTAATTAACTTTTTATTAATTGGTTAATTTAAAATTATATTAATGATAATTTATTAATTTTTTATTTATTGTTATTGTTAATTAATTTATTGTCAATTAATTATTAATTGGTAATTCATTTTTATTAATTGATTAATTGATAATTAAATTAATTGTGTTATTTTTTATGTGTAGCGCGTTGTGTGTTCATAGGGGAATAGGGTGGGAAGTAATTAAATGTTATTTAAGTAAATAATAATTTAATTTAATAGGTATTTATTAATAATTATTTTGTTAAATAATTATTAATATGTTATTTATTTTAAAAATAAAATTAATTTATGAGTATGTTAATTTAACCCCTACGCTATCCTACCTTTTCACTACTGTTGCACTCACTGGAGTGGGAATAGTAATTTTTACCCTGCGCTATCCAACACTTTCCCTACTGTTGCACTCACTGGAGTGGGAATAGTAATTTTACCCCTGCGCTATCCAACACTTTCGCTACTGTTGCACTCACTGGAGTGGGAATAGTAATTTTTACCCCTGCGCTATCCAACACTTTCCCTACTGTTGCACTCACTGGAGTGGGAATAGTAATTTTTACCCCTGCGCTATCCAACACTTTCCCTACTGTTGCTCTCACTGGAGTGGGAATAGTAATTTTTACCCCTGCGCTATCCAACACTTTCCCTACTGTTGCACTCACTGGAGTGGGAATAGTCATTTTTACCCCTGCGCTACCCAACACTTCTCTACTGTTGCACTCACTGGAGTGGGAATAGTAATTTTTACCCCTGCGCTATCCAACACTTTCCCTACTGTTGCACTCACTGGAGTGGGAATAGTAATTTTACCCCTGCGCTATCCAACACTTTCCCTACTGTTGCACTCACTGGAGTGGGAATAGTAATTTTTACCCCTGCGCTATCCAACACTTTCCCTACTGTTGCTCTCACTGGAGTGGGAATAGTAATTTTTACCCCTGCGCTATCCAACACTTTCCCTACTGTTGCACTCACTGGAGTGGGAAAAGTTTTTTTTACCCCTACGCTATCCAACACTTTTCTTATTGTTGCAGTCACTGGAGTTGGAATAGTAATTTTATTTCCTCCGCTATCTAATATTTTTTGTATTATGTTACCTAATGTAATGTATAATAAATTTTAAAAAGATGAAAAATAATGTTAATTGTTTAAATTTGTTACATATATTTATTTCTTTTTTATTTATATTGTTTTATGTGTATAGATGTATTTATGATTTATAAAAAAATTAACTAGTTATAAGTTATTAAAATAAATATTAAAACATATTAATAAGTAAGTATATATATTATATATTATATGTATATGTTTAATGTATTTTTAAATTATATATATTACTTATAAGTTTTTAAGCATTTTAATATATTTTTAACTATGTTTATTTTAATTATATTTATTATTTACTTTATTTTACATTATTTTTTAACTTAAATAAAAAACGATATTTTTAATGATATTTTTGACATTGATATTTTTTTCCGATATTTTTGTACTTACCATAATGTAGATAGGAACTCGATATTCTTGTCTTCGATATTTTTGCAGTGATATTTTTGTAGGTCGATATTTTGACCTTCGATATTTAGTCAGTGATTCCTTTGTAGAGGAGATATAGGAGTAGTAACTTGAGTGGGTGAAGAGGCACCACCCGAGGACACACCAGCACATTATATGCCCATGAATGTAGGACTTCATACCATAGTTTGGCTTCAAAATTGGCATAAGGTTACCGAAAAGGAGGGAGATTTGGCTTTTCCGTGTTATGGTTCATTTAGATTGGACTTTTTGTATCAGTTGAGGGCAGTGATGGCTTCATTGCAACCTCCACCTAGACCAACACAGTTTGAGGCTTTGGATGCATGGATAAGAGCAGCACATGCGAGGAAAAGGGACCGAAGTCAAGAAAGAGTGAAAAAGTCGATAAGGGCATTTCAAGATGCACGATGGGATGCATTGGCGAAGAGGTGGAGAGTGAATACTATTGAGGGAGAGAGGTTGTTCCCAATATTAGTGATGGTAGGAGATGCCCAGAAGAGGAAGGAAGAAGAAGAGCGATAGCGACACAGATGACAGCTTATTGGATAGGTTGCTAGCAGAGCGTCTGCCTCCGTATAAGCCAATGTCGGAAGAGGGAAGACAAGCTCTTACGGAAGGGACAGGAGAATTGCAGACGATTCCTAGTGCAAGAGTAGTGGGAAAGATTTCAACAGGAACGGAGGGAATAGGAATACAGCAACCGAGAGATACAGAGACGAGTGGAGCTAATACCATTACACGGTTACCGGATGCCCTTACGGTGCCAGTCACCATTGGCCCTATAGTGTCAATGTACAATCCAGGTCAAGCAGAAAATTGTAGACAAACACAGTTACTAACAGTAGGAGAAAGTGTCAGTTCTGAAGGAAATGGTACAGTGAGCGGAATCAGTCCTCTTTTGTGACCTGTAGAGGCTAGTACCCCATTGCCAGCCACTGTAGACTCTTCTAGGGGGAATGCTGAGTCTAGAGCAGTAAGATCAGTGTCGTTAGCCGATTCACGCTCTGATATGAGGATGTGGGAACCCCCAGTCAGAGGTCCCATGGGGAGAATAGCAGGAGGAAGAATCAATCAGGAAATTTCGGAGACTCGTGATGCCCCACGGGCTTTAGTTCAAAGAAGTCAGCAAAGAAATCAGAGCAGTGAATGTGGAGAGCTAGACAGTACATCGAGTCAGGGTACGATCAAGGCTGCTATAAGGGCCAAAGTGCTAGATGTGGTGAGATTGAAGGCAGAAGTGGACGAAATCAAAAGTGGAAATGTACCTTTGGAAAGGATGGAACTTTATGAACAAGATGAGCTGTTGTTTGTGGCGAAGGATGTGACCCGTAAGACGAGGAAGGCTCATGAGAAACTGACAGAATTAGCACGAAGGTACGATGTAGATTTATTCAAAACAAAGGTGTTGCAGGGAAGTCATAGACTAAATTATAGTGATCAGGAATTGGAAGATAAAAGAGTCATAGGGTTGAAAACACACATTCGAGAATTGATTGTAGGAATACGTGCTTGGAGTTTGCTTGACAAGTGGGAAGAGAGGTGGTCCAAGAAAAAGAGTGTCAAGAAGGGTATAGGCGATACTCCGCCTCCAGGAGGAGGAACATCAGGAGTAGAGGTTTACCCACTGCGAGAGGTACCGAACGGAGGGTATATGCACGTGCCCTGGAGCAGGGGTGATTTGGCAGCATTCACAAACGATTTTCCTCTGCTGAGGTAAAAAGCTGTTGAGTGGTACAAACAAGTCGATCGCTTTGTTAAAATTTCAAAGGTTTTATGGATTGATTTGAATACGTTGTTTGACATTGTAGTACCAAGTGATTTATGGTCAGCTTGTAAAATTACGGTTGAATGGCCAACGTCAGAACCAGAACAAGATCCTATTACACATGGTCCTTCACCTGTGGTGATGCAAAAGTTCGAGCAGGTAATCACATGGTTACAGTAAAAAATGTCTCCACAAGACATCGATTGGGTTAAGATAGACCGAACTACCCAAAAGCCCAAAGAATCAGTTCATGCTTATTATGAGCAACTCTTGCAAGCCTTTAAGCAATACAGTGGATTAGACACCCCAGATTCCAAGGATATGGGACAGTTCGCCTCCAAATTTGTCTTGGGGTTGAGACCGGAGATGAGCTTCATGATCCAACAGCATTTGATCTGCTGGCAGAACAAGTCCATGGATGAGATTCTACGGTATGCCAGGTACTGTAGTGATGAAGCAGACTCAAAGCATAAGAAGCTAAAGGATAAGTTGATGCTGGTCCAAATGAGGAATGCAGAGAGGGTGGACCAGGCAAAGCCGAGCAGGGGGACATTGGAACGAAGGCAGGGGAAGGGCCAAAGAGGGACCCAAAATTCATCGTCAGGAAAGAGGGAAACCTGTAGACCCAAAGACAGGGGTGGATGTTGGTACTCTGAAGAAGACTACTGCATGTCATTATTGTCACAAGATCGGGCATTGGAAGCGCAAGTGCAAGTTAAATCCCGCTAATCAGGTCCAAGATGAAGAGATGGTGCAGGTGCCTGAGACAGTAAATACGGATCACTGACAGAATATCGAGGAGCAAAATATCGACCTGGCAAAATATTGAGGAAAAAATATAGAATGCCAGAATATCGAATTCCTATCTACAAACAGGTAAGTACAAAAATATCGAATCCAAAATATCGTTGTAAAAAATATAGTCAAAATATCGAATTTTTTAAATGTCTTAAAAGTAATGTAAAATTAATAAAATAATACATATGATTAACTAAAACATACTTAAAAATACTTAAATAACCTTAATATTAATAAATATTTAATGTAAGTTAAAAAATAAACATGCATTTTATTTTTTAATACATATATATATTAACGTAATATTAATAACAAATATTCAATATTTTTAGCGTAGGATAACGGGAGGGTAAAATTTACTATTCCCACTCCAGTGAGTGCAACAGTAGGGAAAGCGTTGGATAGCGGGAGGGTAAAAATTACTATTCCCACTCCAGTGAGTGCAACAGTAGGGAAAGCGTTGGATAGCGGGAGGGTAAAAATTACTATTCCCACTCCAGAGAGTGCAACAGTAGGGAAAGCGTTGGATAGCGTAGGGGTAAAAATTACTATTCCCACTCCAGTGAGTGCAACAATAGGGAAAGCGTTGGATAGCGGGAGGGTAAAAATTACTATTCCCACTCCAGAGAGTGCAACAGTAGGGAAAGCGTTGGATAGCGTAGGGGTAAAAATTACTATTCCCACTCCAGTGAGTGCAACAGTAGGGAAAGCATTGGATAGCGGGAGGGTAAAATTACTATTCCCACTCCAGAGAGTGCAACAGTAGGGAAAGCGTTGGATAGCGTAGGGGTAAAAATTACTATTCCCACTCCAGAGAGTGCAACAGTAGGGAAAGCGTTGGATAGCTGGAGGGTAAAAATTACTATTCCCACTCCAGAGAGTGCAACAGTAGGGAAAGCGTTGGATAGCGTAGGGGTAAAAATTACTATTCCCACTCCAGAGAGTGCAACAGTAGGGAAAGCGTTGGATAGCGGGAGGGTAAAAATTACTAATCCCACTCCAGTGAGTGCAACAGTAGGGAAAGCGTTGGATAGCATAGGGTAAAAATTACTATTCCCACTCCAGTGAGTGCAACAGTAGGGAAAGTAATGATTTAATATTTAAATTTTAAAAAATAATTATCAATACCAATAAAAAATTAATTAAAATTAATTACCAATTACAACATATTTAATAATTAATTAATTATAAATACCAACAGATATTATTTATTAAAAATTAATTACCTATTAATAATTAATTAACAACCAATTAATTTTCAATACCAAAAATTAATAAGTAATACAAAATGTTTACCAATTGATAATTAATTAACAGTAAATTAATTATCAATACACAAAAATATTTTCAATAATTATTTAATTACAATTAAATTACTTCCCACCCTATTCCCCTATAAACCCACAACCCGCTCCGAATAATAAATTAATACAATTAATATAATTATCAATTAATCACTTAATAAAAATTAATTACCAATTAATACAAATTAATTACCAATTAATAAAAATTAATTACCAAACAAAAATTAATTAACAATAAATTAATAATTAATACCAATAAATAAAATAAATAATTACTGAATTACAATTAAATTACTTCCCACCCTATTCCCCTATAAACCCACAACCCGATCTGAATAATAAATTAATACAATTAATATAATTATCAATTAAAAAATTAATAAAAATTAATTACCAATTAATAAAAATTAATTACCAATTAATAAAAATTAATTGCCTATTAATAATTAATTAACAACCAATTAATTTTCAATACCAAAAATTAATAAGTAATACAAAATGTTTACCAATTAATAATTAATTAACAGTAAATTAATTATCAATACACAAAAATATTTTCAATAATTATTTAATTACAATTAAATTACTTCCCACCCTATTCCCCTATAAACCCACAACCCGCTCCGAATAATAAATTAATACAATTAATATAATTATCAATTAATCAATTAATAAAAATTAATTACCAATTAATACAAATTAATTACCAATTAATAAAAATTAATTACCAAATAAAAATTAATTAACAATAAATTAATAAATACCAATAAATAAAATTAAATAATTACTGAATTACAATTAAATTACTTCCCACCCTATTCCCCTATAAACCCACAACCCGCTCTGAATAATAAATTAATACAATTAATAATTAAAAAATTAATAAAAATTAATTACCAATTAATAGAAATTAATTATTAATTAATAAAAATTAATTACCAATTATTAATTAACAATAAATTATTTATCAATACCAATAAATAAAATTAAATAATTACTTAATTACAATTAAATTACTTCCCACCCTATTCCCCTATAAACCCACAACCCGCTACAGAACTAAAACGCAAAATTAAATCAAAAATAATTAATAATTCCTAAAATTAATATTTAATTTACTATAATTAAATTACTTCCACCCTATTCCCCTATAAACCCACAACCCGCTACGGAATTAAATTACGCAAAAATTAAATAACATAAAATTCATTACTTTAAAAAAATTAAAACATACATTACAAAAATAATACATACTTTTAACACATATACTAACACTTAAAACACTATAAAAAAATTCGATATTTTTAACAACTATGGGGCCCATTACGATACCCGGCGTAAATAATTCCGCCAGGGATGGAAGCGGCAAAAATCCGCCCGCACACACCGCCTGAACACCGACCACGCCATTACGATTACACAAACCGAATACCGCCATCGGCGGAAAAAGCACACAAAATACCGCCCGCCAACGTCCGAGTCGGAGTCAAACCGCCCGCCACGGACGGAAACACGCACGACAACACAAAACCGCCCGCCCTCACGGCCGACACACCGCACGTGAAATTACGATCGCACCGACATGAGCGCGGAAAAACCACAAATATACCGCCCGCCAGCGCAAACAACGCCGATGAGAATCGACACGGCAGAAGCCATGGCGCCAACGTACCTGCACAGAAACCATCCGCACACAAAACCAATAGCACACAACATGGCCAACAAGTCCACACAGCAAGGCACGCACAAATACACAAGCACAGTACACATCCCGAAAACACCCCCCGGACAAACAAAAAATACAAAGGCCAGAACCCCAGACACAACACACCTGAAAACAACAGACCATGAGGACACACCCACATAGGTGAGTACAAAAGCAGCACTCCCACAGACCACAACCCCTTGCTACATTGCAAACCAGAGAGGAGAGGAGAGGACACAGTGACACAGCAAGGACAGCAGCACACCACAGAAACGCACACATCACTACCACCACCACCACCACCACCACCACCAAACACCACCACCACCACCACCACCACCACCACCACCAAACACCGGCACCACAAACCCCCTGCATATTACACAACACACACCGCATCCAGCACCACAAACATCATGGCACCACAAAGAATGCCCAAGTTCACGCCCATGGAGCTGACGGTCATGGTCGACGAGATCATCAAGGTGTACCCACAAATCTATGGGAACATGGTCCAGCACACACCACTAGCCACCAGAAACAGAATGTGGAACCGGATCGTAGACCAGGTCAATGCAGTCGGGACCCTGCCCAGGAACAGAGTCGAGATTAACAAACGTTGGAATGACGTAAAGAGCCTGGTCAAGAAGAAGGAGGGCAAAAACAGAGAGCTGGCTGCCGTCACTGGCGGAGGGAATCCCGCGCTCTTTAAGACCTTCAAAGCGTGGGAGGAGAAGGTGCGAGTCGTAATACATCCGGAGATCCTCGCCGGATTAGCAGGGGAGTGGAGGCTGGTAAGTACAAACTAATGTATACCAGCACACCGCTATGTACTCACATGCACTACCACCATGCCACAGCTCCCAGGGACAAACACCCCCATGTCCAGCACACAATACACAACACATCACACACACATGCAACAGACA
The DNA here is from genome assembly GCA_963921515.1 of Calotriton arnoldi. Lineage (NCBI taxonomy): Eukaryota > Metazoa > Chordata > Amphibia > Caudata > Salamandridae > Calotriton > Calotriton arnoldi. The sequence goes on along the minus strand of CAWUFW010002670.1, from coordinate 981,664 downwards.
CTACCACACACAGCCCAAACCGAACAACTGTAAGATGCGTGGGGACATGTGTACACTAAGCCAGCCACGTAACCACCAACAGGTCCACAAATATGCCAGAAGCGCCACAACGAGCACCCACCACACCCATGTGTCCGCCACAGCTGCACTAACCGACAAGTAACAGGTAAGTGGCAGGAACACAAAGTGCAGTGGGTGGGAGGGTGGACAGCCCAAGTACAACACACACCAGGCCCCAGTCCCACAGCACAGCAAGGAGGAGCATCCCCCACAGCCACGTGTCAGCCACCGCAGTGCACAACGACAGCCGAAAGGCAGACATCACGGTCCACAGCAATCGGTGTCAGTGGGTGTCCAGCCACCCCACGACCCACAACACCCCCCCACCCCCACAGACCTGCAACATGGAGCACCCCCGCTAAGAGCCATGTGGCATCCAGTACAGTGCACGCACGAACAACTTGCAGGTGGGAAACTGGACAGGGCTGGATTACTGGAGGCATGAGGACCATAACACGACCAACACATGGGACATGTCACGTAGCAGACGAACACGCAGCACCGCCCACCGTCACGAACAAGTGAACAATGTGCACACGGACATGAACAACAGACTCACACCCCACATGACCCATCACAGACATAGCAACACCCAAGGAGCCACGTCTGCATGCACAAGCCACACTGAATATAGTCCCACACGGCAGCCACTGTGCAACTCATCACACACAACCGAAACACCATTGAAGTCCTGTCCATGTAGCCCCTACTGCCTGTCAACCACACACCCCACAACTACGCCTATGTAAGACAAACAACACTAGACGCAACAGAGCGGAACAACATAAATGCACACGAACACCACTGAACCCATCAAACACACAGACACACCATGCACAAACAACATACCATCCATCCCATCCGTCAGCCCCAGTCTCATGAAAGGCATGTCATCCGCACAGCTGCCACACATACAGCAGTCACGCTAAGATACATGCCCATGACCAACCATGTGCCAGAAGTCAATGAAGTGCACGACACACTGTGAGCAACAACACACAACATGGGCCACACCCCCCGAGCACTGCAGTGATGCACATGGCACAGGGCAGCACGCACACCAAGGAGATGGGACAACTGCAATACGTTGGCTGGCACACAACCATCACTCACTCATAACGATGCATCCAATGCCATGTCCAGTAATCACAACAGACAGCAAATATGCAGGCCATGTCAAGCATGCACACACCTCAAACCATGCACTGTCATGCTGCCACAACACATGTCACGTTCGGCACCCATGGCTCACAGCATGTACCCCAAAAGCATATTCCCTCCCAAATGCGAATCCGGGGCATGGCCCCCATGTTGCCATATGCGTTCCTAAGCGTTCCATTTGAACCCCAAAAGCAAAGTACAAACCAGACCCAGGATGGGCCAGGAGCCCGCATACACCAGAGTCACAATAAGTAGGGGCACAGCAACACACCCATCGGCATGGCCAATCCGTCCCATGCCACATGTGCACAGCACACAGTCCCATTGCCAAGCACACACAACTACAGATGCTACAGCCACACACACGCCTCCGGGAAACCCATGTACGAGATTGCACGAACTGTCAATGTCAGACGACAAATACATACTTCGCCAGGTGCAACACAATAACAAATCTCATTCTCTCCACAGGTGACGAACTGCCGGATGCTGGGGATGGAGACAGCAGCCTGCACAGCCAGCCTACAAGCCCCCAACGAGGACACACGGATCTGGAGGATCTGTCCTCCTCTTCGGACACGGACAACCAAGCAGGCCCATCTGGTGTGGCAGGGCCCAGCCGCTCCCCAGGACCCCTCCTACCCACCAACCCATCATCCAGGGCTGCTGAACATTCCCAGCCCCCTGCTGCCACTGTCGTTGCGGCCACACCCACGGTCATTGTGGCCACTACCACTGCCGCAACCACCACCATCGCCGCACCGACCACCACCGCCGCCACCACCGCCACGTCTTTGCTGGCACCAGCCCCAGCGCAGGTGGTGGCCCGGACGACTGGATCCACCCTGGGAGCCACAGCGAGGACCGTGGTGAGCAATGTGGCTAGTGGGCAGGCCGGTGGCAGCAGGACTGGTAGGAGGAGCAGGGTCAGGGAAACGCCAGCCTCCCCTGGGAGCCATGCCCTGCCTCACATGGCCAGAGTCCTTGGGGCCTATGAAGAGGCCCAAGGACAATGGGTCCGGTCTGCTTCAGACACGCGTGAGGTGCTGGGGGTGCTGAGGTCCATGGACGCCCGTATGGGCCAAATCGTGGACCTCATGGGACAGCTGGTGGTGGCGGTGAGGTCACAGCCAGGGACAGCAGCTCCCCCTCCGCCACCACCTGCCGGGGCGCAGGGTGGAGCAGCAGTGTCCAGTTCCCCTGCGTCCACAGCCAGTGATCACACCTCAACCACCAGCATGTCGCAAGCAGGCACCCCCTCGCAAACGTGGAAGGGGCCGTCCGAAGTGGAAACAGATCTCCCGGGAGGACTTCGCACGCTCCAAACGCAAGTGAGGCAGCCAGCCAGCCTTCCGCCAGCCTTCCTTGACCAGCCACTGCATTGACTTGGACTACGATCCCACTCCACACAGCCATCTGGATGGCATGTGTGTGTTGGACTATGGACATAGAACCAGTGGGTACACCCTGAGCATCACGCAGCCATGACCGACAGCTCATTGTCACTGCACGCACCACTTTTGTCATCACCTTACACACAATCACATGTCACAGTTTGAAATAAATGCACCTCTTACACAAACTGCTGTTTGTGCCCTGTGTTTTATTTGTACGGAATACAACGGCCACCTTGGGCGGAAAGGCACCTGATGCGTGGCATGGCAATGGAACCGGAGGGCCTGTAGGGACCTAGGGGTGGGAGACAGAACAGGAGCACATTCAATGAGTGTGTCACACACCCATCACACAGTACATGTCAACAACTACAAGCAATGTACACACATCGCACAGAGCAATAGGGCACAATGCCACAGCCACCATCAGTGGCATACTAACCTGGGCATGGAGCGTTGACACACAGCACGCAGTGAACAAAAGGCCACCCTGACACAGCACACACACACCTGCACAAATACAGACACATCAGCCGTCGTACATGGACACTCACCGTTAAGTGAAGTAGCGGGCGATGAGCTGCTGGCGCACATTCCCAGCTTCCTCCTCTCCGCTGTCCTCCTCACTCGAGCTGTCCTGGTCTGCGGGCTGGGGCCCTGGTTGATCTACGTCATCCACAATGAGGGGGATCTGCTTCCGAATGGCCAGATTGTGCAGCATGCAGCACGCCACCACTATCTGGCACACCTTCTGTGGGGAGTACGCCAGCGCACCCCCGGTGCGGTCCAGGCACCTGAACCTGGACTTGAGGAGGCCAAAGGTACGCTCGACCACACGTCTGGTCCTCCCATGTGCCTCATTGTAGCGATCGTCTGCTGGGGTGCGAGGATTCCTCAATGGACTGAGCAGCCATGACCCATTCGGGTACGCAGAGTCACCTGGGTGTGAGGGACACAGAGAACCGTTGCTATTCCAACTGGACAGGGGACAGCATCGCACAACCAGCACGCTACACCACTCCACATACTCACCGACAATACAGCCACGATCCTGTTGCAGATTGGACATCAGTCGTGGCAAGATGCTGTTGCGCATTATGTGTGCGTCATGGGCCGAGCCTGGGAACTTTGCACACACGTGGGTGATCACCATGTCCGCAAGGCACACCACTTGCACATTCAGGGAGTGCGTGTGCTTCCTGTTGCGGTACAGGTGCTCAGTGGCCTGTGGTGGAACAAGGCCAACATGTGTGCAGTCAATGGCTCCAACGACGTGTGGGATTCTGCCAAGGGCATAGAATGCACCCTTCACTGCCGCCAATTCACGAGCCCTGGGGAAGCGGATGTACCTGTTTCGGTACAGCATCATGGCTGCCAGTACATCCCTCAGCACCTTGCTGAACATGGGCTGGGACATCCCTCCTCCACTGCCCACTGTGTGCTGGAATGACCCAGTGGCGAAGAAATGCATGGCGGCCATCACCTTAGCCGTGGGGGTGACAGCAGTCGGATACACCCTGCGGGGACGGAGATGGGGTTCTAACATGGCACACAGTCGATGCAGGGTTGGCCTGTCCAGCCGAAACTTCCTAATAACCTCTGTATCGTCCATGTCCGCCAGCAATTGGTATGGGCGGTCAATGTTCGGTCTCCGCCTAGGGACAATGGCAGAGGACACATGTCAATGCAACACGACACATAGCAATTTTGCATACACATCACTGACATGACTGAGCAAGCACATGAGCCACAGCCCAGCTGTCAAGCTGGGACGGCACGGCCACAATACACTTACACAGGTCTCCCAACAATGGCAATGGCTAGTGATACAAACCACTGCCATGTGCATGCACATGGGGATCTAGGCCCCAATGACTTGCGGGCGTGCTGATGGGGACTGACTGCATATCCGTCAAGCGGCAACGCCACGGCAACATGAATGTCTGCTGAGCATGGAACTGCTTCCGCGGCTGGATGAGTATGGCACACGACGACGACGATGTGGGCACAGGCTGAGCGGCCAAAACAAGTGGGACCTGTGGCACGAGGGGATATGAGACAGTAGTAGGTGTCAGCACTGCACCCTATGTACAGCACTGTACGGATCACACCTCCCGAAACATTGACAGGTGTCCACATTGACAGCCCCATGCCAAGACGGCTGTGTGCTTGCAGTCACACGTCACAGGTGAGAGGTTACATTGCACGTGCCAGGTGGCAGTCGTACATAGTGGGAGCTGGCATGTGTGTGCATGTGTCTCCTGTTCAGGATCCACCAGATGGGCGCTGACTCTGTACTGACCATTGGACACAGCATGTTCCGTGGAAGGCTTGTGTGTGTGGGATGGTGGCACTGGATGTGCCTCCGTTGGGTGGGGGGCCATGCACAGGGCGGGTACGTCGATGATTGCGCATTGTTGGTCACGGTGGGTGCACCCACTAAGATGTGTTGCCCTGTGTTCAATTCCTATGTCTGCATGATGATGGACTGTAGATGTGGGCAGACTACACATTGGTCGATGTGCTGTCTATATGCATGTGCCTTCACACCAGGCACAGCTGCCCCTGCACATGTGACCCCTGCTGGACTCGCTGCTGGGTCTGTGGAGCTGATGCACCTTCTGCGCGTGGGGCGGGCAGCTCTCCTCACTTCCCTCATTGCGCATGTCATGACTTTGCCGCAGGTGACATGGATCATGGAGGGCCCACATGTACGCGTGGGTAGGCTACACATGATTGTACACTGGTCGCCACCCCCAGTCAGTGTTTCGAATGGGAAGGTTGTCGTGCTGGTGGTATGTTCGATGTGGCGGATGGGCGGGCCTAGGTGCGGGCTTACATTCCGGACATGGGGGTGTAGTTGCATTGGCGACTAGTTGCAGTACACACGGGACACGTCTCTTCCTTTCCACATCTGGGTCATCCCTTGTACTAACTGACAGTGATACAGTCATCTTCGCCCCAGCCCTCATGTCCTCCCCTCGCTCCCCCAATATGCATGCTCACCTGCGAGGCTAGCGCTTGCACAGGCAGCCCCAAGCTCGCACCACAGAGGGCAAGGAGTGTATGTGTGGGTCCAGTCGCACGAGTGGGCTGTCTCAGGGTATGATGTGTTGCGGGACGCCGTCCACCTGCGTGGTGCCCCAAATGGAGACCCGGCCTGCATGGACTATGCATCACAGTCTTCGCCTTCCGGATCCGCCACCTGCGACACCCAGTGGCTGTGGCTGCCCTTGCGGCCAGGCCGCGTCCGTCTGTGGCTGATGGCCCACACATTCACTCTTTGGCCTCTCTGGGGAGGGCTCGGGGGTGGTGGCGCACGCGCTTGCACTTAGTCGCAATGGCATGTGGCGTGGTTGGTATGATGGGCAATGGATGGGATGGTGCGAGCCACCTCCCGTGACGTCAGTGCTGCTCGTGCTGTGGTGCGTCCCCTACACTTCCATCTGACTTGTGCCATGCTAGACGTTGAGGTTCTATTGCCTGCGTGATATGACCAGGAGGAGCGCGAGGAGACCTCTCACACACCATGCTCCACTGCCATCCCGTGCCCTGTATCGCCTGTGCGGATTGACTATGTTGGGGTTACACCTGGTCGACTGGGGCTGTGTGTGCCTTGTCAGGGGCATGGCGGGCGCACAACAGGATCCAGCTTGTCCACAGAGGGTGGGCTGAGGTGTGCCTGGTACCGCTTTGTACGTGTGCCCGGCTGCTGTGCACACACGTGTTCACTCCCCCCGACAGGTGTCCTCTCACAATGCCCAGGGAAGCGGTGGTGTACTGTTCATGAGCCCTCCCAACACGGCGTGCTCCAACTTGGCATGTGCGCTTCTACCCGTCGCACCCACCCACCTGAGCACTGCGTCCATACGACTTCACACGACACATGTGTGTCTTCCACAGTAGTGCTACTCATTTGCGTTGACATCCAATACCAGTGGACTACATGGTCATGTCACGACTGCCGTGTACTTCACATACTCTCATCCTCTCTCATTCGTACTTGTGAAATGAGTCAGCGGAGACAGTTTTGGTTTCAAACATTATATTGAGTCTTCTGTCCTCTGTGATGCAGTATAGTGGACACTACTGGCAGCGGAATACATGTTGAGGATATACTGAGCATGATTGCAAATGGGATAGGGTGTGGGGTTACATGTGATTGGCTGTTGCATGTGGGATGTGGGCTTCAGAGTGACATCTGCTTGGCCAAGGCTGTGCTAATGTACATTTACGTATAGCTGCGGAGCTGCGGACTTTGACACAGACGGTATACATGTAGCCTACCAGACCGCTTGGCATCATGGGCACAGTCCATCTCAGTTCCATGTGACAGGTGTGCTGCGGTTGTTCCTCATGCACGCGTGCATGTGAGATGACATCAGGGCATGTGCTTCCGTGCATGCAGCGGCGTGCCACTTGTTGTTGCACTGTGGTGGTTACTGGACATGTCACAGTCACTGGGGTCGTGTTGTTGTTGTATGCACTTGTCGTCCATGCAAAGGTCCTGGTATGGGATTCCCGGGGCGGGGGTGGGAGGGGTGCAGCACCCACAGACTCCAGGCGACCTATTCATGTCCACTGAGCGGTGTGTGTGTCCATGGGCGCTGGATCCATGTCGTGTCCTGGTTGTTCGTGCAGTTCCGTCCATGTGGGTGCGATACACAGAGCCCATGCCACTGCCTCCCACGATGCATGCGGTGTTCCTGGATGTGATGGGGAACAGTGTGCATGTCCCGGTCATATCCGATGTCATGGCGATGTCGTTGATGGTGTGGTTACAGTTGCCGGTCGTTTGGTATGGCTGTTGTGGTGGTGACTGGCCAGTCCGTGCGGAAGCTAAGCATGGGTGCGGGGTTGGACATCATAGGTCACTCGGGGAACCTGCGTTGTGGTCCGACGTATTTACAGGTTGTCAGGTATGCGATGCCGTCCAGCAGGGCTTCCATGTCATTGGTGGTGTACATGTTTGCCAGCCAATGAAGCGGATGGTGGCTGTCAAGGTGTTGTTCGTAAGTTGTCCCTTGGAGGACCATGATGGGGCATGCTGGGTGACATTCGATGTAGCTGTTATCGATGATCCGTCGTGTGGAGGCACAGTGGTCCCATTTCAGTGTGGGTGCGATGTTGGCCACATACGCCATGCCCCCATAGGCAGAGCAGGCCCTCTCGTGTGCGTCCAGAGGGAGGAGTAGTGGTAGCAGGTCCGCCTTCAGACATGCCGGGTTGGAGAGGCATATCTCGACGGGATGCTGGTAGGGACACCTCCGACAGTAGAAGACGGGCATGACGCAGCTGAACAATGTGATGCGGTAAGTCAGTCGGTAACTTACGTTCAGCAGGGACAGGAGATCGCATCCCAATGTATGGCACAGGTTGGTTTTGTACAGCTTGAGCTGTTCGGCGTAGTTGGGTAGGTGTGTTGCGGTTGCCATTTCGCAGCGGTTCGTTGAGGTGCCGTGCTCCGGCTGTGTGTGCAGTCTGCAATGTGCACGCTCCGGGGTTGCTGTGAGCTCTGTGTAGTCGTAGGGAGACAGGACTTGTGTTCTGTTGGCTTGTTTGGAGGACACGGGCCCTCTTCCCACATGCTTCTCAGACAGTTCAAGGTCAGTGCTGTGTGACTCCTTCCAATTAACTTGCATGTGGCCGACATGGGGGAGTGTTTTCTTCTTTCTTCCCCGTCCGTTGTGTGCTTCTGTGATATGCGCTATCTGCCCTGTGGTCGGTCTCCTCGGCATGCCTGTGTTGGTCTATTCTTGGACAATGGCTGTATTCACCGGCTTCTGTCGTAGGGCTGTGGTTTCGGAGTTGGAATGGAAGGTCATTCAGTGCTGTCTGCTCTCCCTTGTGTGGGCGGCAGGCTGCCTTTCCGCTCTGCGTTGGGCCTTGTGTGTGAATGTTATTCTTGGGCCACCTGTTGTCGGTCCCCGGGCTCTTTGGTGTTCCGTTTTATATGTCTTGTTCATATGTGCAGGGTGGTATGGGTGTTTCTGTGTGGTACTGGCGTTCCTCTTCCCGAAGGGGCCCTGCTTCTCCTAGTTGGTGTTGCCGCCGCTGTGTGCTACGCCATGTTTGTTACACTGGGGTGTGTCCTGCTGTTGCGTGTCTTCACTGACATGTGTGCGTCGGTTGTGTGGCGTTGGGTGTTGTCCGTGAATTGGGCGTTGAGGACATGTCTGTGGCCGGCCTGTCACGTGTCATGTGCGTTCGGGGTGGGGCTGATGTGTGTGCTGCTTGGTTGTGTCCCTGTGTCTGTGTGCGACGCATGCATGGCGCTGCGGTTGGCCTCTGCGTTGTGCGCATGTGTGGCGGCGTCATCGGCGCTTTGGGGCCGTGACGGGGTGGTTGGTTACTAGTCCCAGGTGGTGTGTACACATGTGTTCCGCGATGTTACGATTTGGCCTGTGTGTCATATGTGGATGCAATGGTGGATGTGTTGTGTACACGCGCTGGTGGGGGGTTGTCCGTTTTTCCGCCCTTGCACTGTGTGCGCTGTTTGCGTGCACTTGTTGTGTGTGTGCCTACCTGCGTCTCCGCGGTACGTTGCGTCCTTGGTGGTGCATCAGCAGAAGCATGGGGAGGGCCTGCAGTGCTGGATTCATGCTCGGGGAGCCGCTTCTTCGTTGTCCGTGCTCGGCGTTCGTGTTACCGCTTCGGTTTGGCGTACGGTGTCTCTTGGCCGTGGGAGCCGTTTGTTTGCGGCATCGTAATTTATGCGCCGGGCGGGACGTGTTTCGTCGGACGGTGTGTGTCAGTTGGGCTGCGCCGCTACATGTACGGGCGCACTTTGATGGCGGACGGTGTTGCTGGCTTGCCGGCGGTGTTTGGCCTACTTTTCGCATCGTAATTGGACGGGCGTGTGGACTGCTGCGTGCCGGCGGTAACTGGTGGTTTTTGCATCCGCCAGCACGGCGGTGGTGCTTCCGCCCGCCATCGTAATGTGCCCCTATATTATGACTGTCGATATTATGACAATCGATATTTCTTACCTGAATTTCGATATTCTGCACCACTATATTTTGGCAATTCGATATTCTGTCCATTCTATATAAAAAACTCGATATTTTGGCAATTCGATATTAAAAATTCGATATTATGTCTGTTCACCAGTAAATACAACAGTAAGGCCCAGGTCTGTACAAGGGGGAAGTTTAGGACCACAAGTCCAAGTTCCCCAACTACCGAGGATTCCACAAGCAAGCAGGGCGTACCAGCAGATGCCTCTCCTTGAGACTTCTGATGAGTTTGCTTCTGACCCATTACAATGACGGTGCCTGAGGGGGGAGGAAGACTGTACCCTTGGAGCAGTATTGGAGGTAGACCAGAGAGGACCTTACGTGGAGGCAGATGTTGATGGTCATCCCATCACCTTTCTGATTGATACTGGTGCTACCTGTTCTACTGTAAGATCCGCAGTAGTTCCAAACCTACCCCTCTCGGGACAATCGATCCAAGATGTAGGAGTTGTAAACAAGAGAATGACCAATCCATTGACAGATGAGGTACCTGTGAGAATAGGAACATTTCACGATCTACACCAATTTGTGGTGTGCGATTCGAGTCCAGTCTGTTTGTTGGGTCGAGATCTTTTGTGCAAATTGAATTGCACTATCTATTGCACACCTAAGGGAGTGGAGTTGCAAACTCATGATGATGACATTGCATTCAAATTGGTGAACCAGAATCTCTGTGTAGAGATGTTCCCCATGTTAATCGTCTAGGACTTACCACTTGATTTGAGAGATTCTGTCTCTCTGGAAGTATGGGATTTCACGGGGGAAGAGATAGGATTGATCAAAGGGGTTGAGCCAGTTAAGATTCAGATCAAGCCAAATGCTGAATTCCCAAGAACGCCTGAGTACAATCTGACGCTGGAAACGGTGGCAGGAATTAAGCCTGTAATTGAATCCATGATTGAACAGGGAATTTTGAATGAAATAATGGGATGCCCATGTAATTCCCTTATGATGGGATTGAAGAAGCCGAGTGGGAAGTTCAGAATCGTGCAGGACCTGCGAAATATCAACACGATTGTAGTTCCATGTTGTCCTGTGGTACCGAATCCATCAGTGATCCTATTTCAGATACCTTGTGAAGCTGAGTGGTTCACGGTGATTGACCTGTGCCAAGCCTTTTTCTCGATACCTTTGCATGAGGGAAGCCAATTTTTATTCGCTTTCCGTCTGGAAGATCGTTTGTTAACATGGTGTCGTATACCACAAGGGTATACCGGGAGTCCATCGATTTTCAATCAGATTTTGAAGAAGAATCTTGAGAGTCTCCTTCTGCCACAGAATTCAGTTCTCGTGCAGTATATTGACGACCTCTTGATCACGTCTGAGACAGAGGATGCTTGAAGGATAGATACTGTTGCATTGCTAAATCATCTAGCCGAGAATGGACACAAGGTGTCCCCGAGCAAGCTACAGTATTGCTTGACGGAGGTTCAGTACTTGGGTCATCGAATTGAGAAAGGCAAGAGAAAGGCGTCACCAGATCGTGTGGAGGCAATCATTAATATGACTGCGCCTACAACACAGAAGGAAGTCAGGATGTTTCTGGGAATGGTTGGGTATTGCCGTCAGTGGATTCCCAATTTCTCATTAAAGGCAAAGCCTTTACAGAGGTTGACTCACAAGGATGTAAGTGATCCGGTACCTTGGGATAACGACTGCTTGATCGCCTTCATGGAGCTGAGAGAGAGCCTTTGTTGCGCTCCGGCTCTGGGAATGCCTGATTACAATAAGTCCTTCTCACTATTTTGCTTTGAGAGAGAGGGTTACGCATTGTCAGTACTAACACAGACTCATGGAGGTTTCCGTAGACCAGTTGCCCATTTTTCAGCTACCTTAGACCCGGTAGCTTCAGCGTTGCCCGGATGTCTCAAATCCGTTGCTGCAACAGGTGTCAGCATTGAAAGGTGTGAAAGCATAGTAATGGGTCACCCACTCACGGTTTATTTTCCACACTCAGTTGAGCTCCTGATGACGAGAACTAAGAGGCAACATTTGACAAATAACAGACTCACACGCTATGAGCAGGTCATACTTGCCTCAGAGAATGTGACTCTGAAAAGATGTTCTGTGTTTAATCCTGCTACTTTGATGCCTTTGCCAAATGTTGATGATGAAGATTGTGAGGACCATGACTGTCTAGATGTGACTGAACTTTGCACCAAACCGAAACCCGACATTGTCGATGAACCCCTACCCCAATCTGATGAGATCTTCTTTGTAGACGGTTTATGCCTAAGGGACAATGTGGGCCATTTAAGAGCAGCATTTGCTGTGTGCACCATTTCTGAAGTTGTAGAGGCTGCTTGTTTACAGGGAGTATACTCCGTGCAAATGGCTGAGATCATTGCTTTGACACGTGCCTGTTTGGTTGCCAAGCAAATCCGAGTCACCATCTACACTGATAGCCAGTACAGTTTCGTGTGGTTCATGACTTCGGACAGCTATGGTCACAGAGGGGATTCTTAACGTCATCAATCAATCAATCAATCAATCATGTCACTTATAAAGCGCACTACATACCCGCGAGGGTCTCCAGGCGCTGGGGGAAGAGGGGGGTGGTGCTGCTACTGATCGAAGAGCCAGGTCTTGAGGAGTCTTCTGAAGGCCAGTAGGTCTTGGGTCTGTCGGAGGTTGGTGGGGAGGGTGTTCCAGGTCTTGGCGGCGAGGTGGGAGAAGGATCTGCCGCCGGCGGTCGTTTTCCGGATGCGGGGGACTGTGGCGAGGGCGAGGCTGGTCGAGCGGAGCTGGCGGGTGGGGGTGTAGAAGCTGAGTCGTCTGTTGAGGTAGGCTGGTCCGGAGTTGTGGAGTGCTTTGTGTGCGTGGGTGAGGAGCTTGAAGGTTATCCTCTTGTTGACAGGGAGCCAGTGCAGGTCTCTCAGGTGGGGTGTGATGTGGCTGCGTCGGGGGATGTCGAGGATAAGACGTGCAGAGGCGTTCTGGATGCGTTGCAGCCGTATCAGGAGCTTAGCCGTCGTTCCTGCGTAGAGGGCGTTTCCGTAGTCCAGCCTGCTGGTGACGAGGGCCTGGGTGACTGTTTTTCTTGTTTCGGTGGGGATCCACTTGAAGATCCTGCGGAGCATTCGGAGGATGTTGAAGCAGGATGAGGAAACGGCGTTGACCTGCTTAGTCATGGAGAGGGTGGGGTCGAGGATGACCCCTAGGTTGCGTACGTGGTCGGTGGGTGGCGGGGCTGTTCCCAGTGATGTTGGCCACCAGGAGTCGTCCCAGGCTGAAGGGTTGGAACCAAGGATGAGGACCTCCGTCTCCAATCAGAAATGGGGAGTATGTGAGGCATTTGTTGGAAGCATTGCAACGTCCAAAAGAAATTGCAGTGGTCAAATGTGCCGCCCACGGGGGGGGAGGATTTTGGCACGCTTGGGAATAGGTATGCTGACGAAGTTGCACGTTTCTGTGCTGAACAAGGGTGCATTTTCACAGGAGAATATACTGGCGAGAGCCCAGAGAGAACCGAGCTCAGCATGATGTTAGCCATGGGAGACACTTGGGACGAGCTCAAGCACCCGCAGGGAGAGGTATCAGGACAGGAAGAAGCTGGATGGATCAAGGCAGGTTGTGAAAAAAGAAATGATGGTATTTGGGTTTCAACTGATGGTCGAGCAGGTTTACCAGATGATTTACTGAGCCCTATGGCAAGGCAGATTCATGGAGCAGTTCACATTGTAAGGGATGCCACGGTGCGAGTGTTTAGGCAGACGTGGTTTAACCCACTGTTTTGTGTGTTTGCTGAAGCAGTGTGTCACAGATGCGTTACGTGTCAGCAAATGAATGCTGGGAAAAAGACTGTGGTTGCATTGAGTCACATTGGAAGATCAGGGGGACCCTTTACCAGGATCCAGCTTGACTTCATCGAGATGCCTACGTGCAATGGATTAAGGTAATTCTTTGTTGTGGTGTGTGTCTTCTCTCAGTGGGTGGAAGCTTATCCGAAAAGGAGATGTGATAGTCTCACGGTACCAAAATTGTTGCTTAGGGAGCTTATACCACGTTTCGCATTTCCAACCTCATTGGAGTCGGATAGAGGAACTCATTTCCATAGTGAGGTCATGAGGATGCTTTGTGCTGCCCTGCAAGTTGATCAGAGGCTGCATTGTAGCTACAGGCCTGAGGCATCTGGAATTGTGGAGCAAATCAATGGAACTCTCAAGATGAGAATGGCAAAAGTGTGTTCATCCACGTCTTTGAAATGGCCTGATGCATTGCCCTTGGTGTTGATGAGTATCCGTAGCATTCTCGACAGGAGGACAGGTCTCTCGCCTCACGAGATTTTGATGGGGAGGGCGATGCGCTTGCCAGCAGTGCCGTCTACAGCCTTGATAAACATCACAGATGATTTGGTCCTTGATTATTGCAAAGGACTGGCTGGCGTAGTCCGTTCTGTGTCTCACCAGGTTGAAGCTGCGACTGCCCCGATCCTCGTAGGACCTGTGCCATGATTTGTGTCTGGGTGACTGGGTACCCGTTCGCAAGCATGTGAGAAAGAGTTGCCTTGACGCCCGCTGGAGAGGCCTGTATCAAGTGATCTTGGTGACAAATACCGCTGTGTAGTGTGGAGGCTTGCCAAACTGGATACACGCCTCCCACACCCGCAGAGTTTCAGGACCCTCAGAAGAAACAGCTCCTCTCCAAGAAGAAAGTCCAGCTGGGGTCGTGAGGCCACCAGAGGCGACAAGCCAAGCTGTGAGGGTTACCGACGAAGCTGGTTGCCCACCAGAGCAAGAAAGGGGGGGTTATGCTACACAAGGCCCAGGTATAGACTCTGAGGGAGATGGTAACATTGTGAGTGATATAGAGTCAGACTCAGCTGAAAGAAATGGTGCGCAAGGTGGTCGACTGTAGAGAAGAAGGGCAGAGCTCTTAGAGGAGTCGTGGCCTGGGAGACAAAGGAGGTTAATCTGAGATTGGCACCTGAAAGAGGTCTTGCTCCTGTGTCTGAAATGTCTGAATCAGAGTTATGTGACACAGAACAAGCGCAGGGGAATCTGAGAAGGTCGAGAAGATCAAGGGTGTCTTGTCAGAGATACGCCGCCCCAGAGTGGACTTATCTGGCTACCAATGCCGGGAGCAGTGGGGACCGGGAGGCTGAGGTCTTCACGAGTACTCAGCAGGACCCCTGAACTGAAAATTGATATTAAGCTGATAGTTTCTGGTTTGGAAATAGAGGGGGTGTTGACGGTGACGGTACCAAGACCTCCAATATTGAGCAAAGTGTGAGTTTTGATTCTGCGAGATTTGTCTTTTCCAACTTTTAGATACCAGCCACCAGCTCAGGAAATTGTAACTGTTCGTCTTGAGATTCTGCAACGCGTCATAATTGAAATTGGCTCTGGGTTCATAAGAGACTGTTGATTGAACTGTGAACTGTAAATAGCTTATTTTAAAGAAGATAACCTAGGCCCAAGTGGAAGAAGAATACATTTAGGGATCTTTCTGTAGAAGAAGAAAGAGGGCTAAGGAAGTCTTTTGAACTGTGTAAATAAAGCAAAGAACGAACTGTGAATTTATTTCCAGAACTTCAATGAACTGCATTTGAACTGGTTAACAGCAATTAGAGGCAGAGGAAGAGACTTTGTGCAAATACTGTGCTGTGCAAAACCGACCATTGAAAATGGAGTCTGGAAATTCGAGTAGTAGGTCTAAGTATTTAATAGGTACACTCATAGTAGGAGTGATAATAGTAATAGCGGTAGTTATTATTGTGTCTGTAAAAATTTCACATGATGCTGAAGTTGAAGGGGTGGAAGTGAAGGGGACAACCACACCTGTTACTTCTAGCACAAAAGAGGGTATCGTAGGAGCTGAAAAGGCTATGCTAGATCAGACTAGTCGTATGCTACACGTAGATTTGTCTAAAGGTGATTACACGCTTAACGCTTACACCAAGCTGCTTTATGAGTATGTGAACACGATGGATTTAAGAGATTGCTATGTGTGTATGCAATTGCCTGCGTCTGTGGAGGAAGGTATTCAATACCATCATCTTCCTTTGACATATGGTATTACATGTAGTTTGTTACTTAGTATGTTTTACGGTAAGGGTCATTATGAATATTATTTCTCGAATTATGATGTGGTGCTTTCAGAGGTTCCAGCTTATAAGCACCTGAATAAGTATGATTATTACAAGCAGGAAGATATGGTGGGAAAGTATTTCATACCTACCGTTACCTTAGATACAGCTTATGCACATCGTCACAACTTGACCTGTATGTTAACTGACGTAGAAAGGAAATTTGTAGATCAGGTAGAAGTTAGGCATAGACAGTTGTCAGTCAAATCTAATAGTAGAGAAGGGAAAGTTGCTTGGACCAAGGAGGAAATAGCACACAAGGCAAGGGGAAGCTCTGGTCCAATAGCTTTGGATTTCGAACAGAGAGGGAAGCTTTGCATTAGACAGGTACAGACATATTATAATAATGTCTATGTGGGACAGAGTGTGTATGATCACATCTTCACAATCGAAGCAACCGCAAAAAGGTGACGGTCCAAGTGGTACCAAATGTGTATTTCGTGTGTGGGAAAAATGCCTATGTGCGATTGCCATTGAATTGGTATGGTACATGTTATGTAGCTGTGGTGTTTCCTAAAATGTATCACGTTGAGGATCTAGGACCCTTGGAAGGTGGAGTAAATCATAGAGAGAAGCGAGGTACAAGTGCAGGAGAGATAGTTGGACATGTATTTGGAGCACTGATACCGAGTTTAGGAGTGGTTCTGAATGACATCAAGATTAGAAGGTTGTCAACAATTGTGGATAAGTAGCCAGCGAACACAGCTCAGTCTTTGTTGCTCATAGATGGGGAGATGGTGTCATTAAGAGCTATGGTGATGCAGAGCCGTCTTGCTTTAGATGTCTTGCTAGCAAAAGAGGGCGGGTCTGTAAAATGTTGAGGGTTCAATAGTGCTGTACTTATATACCTAATACCAGCAAAGATCTGCGTAAGTATATAAGTAACATCACTGAGATTCATCATGAAGTGCATGATTTGGCAACAAAGGGTGTTTGGGATGAGATTGGAAAAGGCTTTAGAAATGTAGGAAGTTGGTTCGCCAGCCTTGGAAAGGGAATACTTGGTTACATTTTGAAGCCCATCATTATAATTGTAGTTTGTGTGATCATCATATTGGGACTGGTGAAAGCCTATAAATGGCATAAGGCAGGCCAGACTGAGAGGTCTCTTAGGGAGCGTGAAAGGAGGATGGAGAGACTGCAGGACAGTCACTATGAGAATCTCAAAAGCCTAGAGAAGTTCCGACAGGGGAGAATG
The DNA here is from genome assembly GCA_963921515.1 of Calotriton arnoldi. Classification (NCBI taxonomy): domain Eukaryota; kingdom Metazoa; phylum Chordata; class Amphibia; order Caudata; family Salamandridae; genus Calotriton; species Calotriton arnoldi. The sequence goes on along the minus strand of CAWUFW010002670.1, from coordinate 964,747 downwards.
GCTACAACTTCTGTTTAGGTCGGTTCTTTCTCCAGGGAGTTGTGAATTGTTTTGATGACACTTGTCATCAGAGGGGGGGACTGATGGAGCACGATGGTGCTCTGTTAATTGTAGGGGAGCATCATAATCACGGATAGTTCGCACCCACATATATTCCTTTGTCATGTTAACATTTGTCCATTAGAAGGTGTTCAGTAATAACATGTGAAAGTGTAAATGGTAGGAAAAGTGTCGAGCCATGCATAGTAATAACGTGGCATTCATGTTATAATATCATAATCCATAGTATTTGATGTCGTTTATCTAACGAAATTGCTCACATGTGATGTAATGCATTTGACTTAAACGTGCACCATATTAAAGTTATGCATAGATGTAACTAGTTGCCTTAATGCATGGGATTTCATGAGTCGTTTGCAATGAAATATGCTGCAATGTGATGATGTAGAAAGGCCTAAATGAAATGTTTACTCATGAGTGTATTTGAAAGGCCTATGTATTTTGTTCTTATGTTGGCCGATTTCTGTAGGCCTGAAATGTATTTTTTCCTGGGGGCTCGGGAGTAAGGTTGCTGGTGAAATTCATGTTGAATTTGTTCTGTTCTCACGTTTCTGTTGCAGGTGGAGAAAGTTGTCTTTGTTAGTTAGAATAACGTCTTTTGTTTAGGAGAGTTAGGCTCAGGGAGGATGTGATACAATTCGTGAGGAATGCTGATAATTGGGAGCCGGTGTTCTTTCTCATTGAGGGAGGCCTGGGAATCAAGGTGATCAAGCCAGGAGCTGGGAGCACCGACACAAAGTGGAAAATCACCTATGAGAAGTGTCCAGTGAGATGAGATGATCTGTGGGCGTGTTTTGCCTTTTTGTGTTTTGTATTAGGGACAGTGTCCCGAGGGGGGGTGAGGAGATGAGGTGAGGAGATCGAAGGAGAGAGAGAAGGAGCATCTTAGAACGAGCTCCGTAGCCTTTGGCTACTTGACCCATACAACGTGAGTGTACTTCTTAGGAAGTCTTCACGAGCTGACACCTTTTCCTGATCTTGCCTGGGAAATGCTAAGTAGGGATGTCACAATAGTGTTAGAGTAGGGACAGACTAATGCTCTTTATTCATTCACAGATGAAGAATGCTCTTGATGTGGGGGCAATAATAGCCTGCTTTCTGCTTCTGGAAATGGTCATTCTTTTTATGATCCATCGCATAAGATTGGCTCGTAGTTTTGGATTTGTATTAGTTCCCATGTATTTCTACAACCTCGTAATGAGGTGCTTGTACATACAGTTGTTTTTGGCTTTGTGATAAACCCACTAACTTGGAATTTGGACTCTGTGATTCTTTAGAGTCATGGTTATTGAAAATTGTGGTTCAGATTGAATGAGTTTTTTCTCCCCTCTACACTTCTCAGCAGGCAACAAAGGTACATCGGCCGTGAGTTCCATGGTAATTTGATAGGAGGAACTCGACCCTTTCAGTAGTAAAAGAGGTGAAGGGGCTGAAGTTGGTAGAAGGAACCAGCAGGAAGATAGATAAGCATGATATTGGAGGAGGAACCGACAGAAGAGTGTGCAGAGTGTTTCTAATTATGTTGACCTTATGGAATTATCAGGGAGAGTTGTTGACAGGGAAGTTAAATGAGATTCCTGTGATTCGATGAGGGCGAGCGTGAATTGAACAAATTGAACAAATGGTTGGAATGAGGTTCAGGTAATGTAATGAGGTCGTTCGTAATCAAGGGCAGTGAGAGTGCTGAGCATCCACTAGTACTAATCAAAATCAAAGGGGTGTCTGAATATCACCACATACTCGGCAAGTGGGCATCTTCAGTTCTAACGAGAGTATATATGGAGGTATCTAGTACTGGGATGGGAGCCACTGGGGTGAAGGTACATAGAGGTTAGAGGACATTGAAGAAATAACAGGTGTGAATAAATTCAGCAAATGAAATAGAGTTTTCAATCTAGCTAAACCTTTGTGGATCTGGCTGAAGTATGCAGATGGAGTCAATGTTAGATTTCCTATTTTGAAACTGGAGATTTGGGGGTCGATTCCGATTCGGGCCGGAAAAAGCACCGACCGACTCGGATCCGGAAAAAATACCGACCGACACGTACCCGTGGCGCACGACACGCCAAGTACGATGCAAGGCGCGAAAAATCCGACCGACACGTACCGAAACAAAGTCGACCGACCGAGCCGCACGGAAAGCAGCAATCCGGCTGGAAAAACACGCGAATCCAACCGACCGACACGCACCCGGAACAAATCCGACCGAAACGTACACGCGAACTCCAAACCGCAAAGTACGATGCAAGGCGCAAAAACCACGAGCGAGTCGGACGGAGGCCAAGCCGTACGACCGACACGCATACAAAACCGAGCCGAAGCAACACAATACACCGCGACCGACGCGTACGCAGCATAGAAAACTGCACAAACACAGCGTGAACGAAACGGAGAACACCGTACGAGACCAATGCAGGGTCCGACTCGGTCACAAGAACGTTTCCAACATACACAAACAGCACAAAGGAAAAATCACCCAAAAAAAGGCCAAACAAGCAATTACCAAGCCAATAAATACTGGGGAGGTGGGGACAGAGAACAAAGACACACCCACAACTCCACCTATATAAAGGACACAAATCACTACCATGAGCCTTTGCAAATGCCATTCCACTGCCAGCATCCAAGAGAAAGCAACCACACACCCACAGCTCATCCCTCACACAAGCCACACACCATCAGCACACCAACAAATACCTACCTCACATACACCCAGCAAAACACACACTCACACACCCTCACCTGCACACCAACACACACATCACCCACCATCACCACCCATCACCATGCCCCCCAAGAAGAATCCCAAGTTCCTAGATAGTGAATTGGAAGTCATGGTAGACGAGATCCTCAGGGTGGAGCCACAGCTGTTTGGCACACTGGTCCAACAGACACCCATGTCGCAGAAAACCAAGATGTGGGAGAGGATCATCAACAGGGTGAACGCCCAATCACCATGTCGGCGCACAAAGACGGACATCCAGAACAGGTGGTATGACGTGCGCAGGAGGGTACGGGACATGCTGAAGAAAGACTACATCAACAGCCAATACACCGGCAGTGGCCCTCCTGCCAAGCCAATATACCTCAGGCCCTGGGAGGAGAAGGTGCGGGCCATCCTTCCGCCAGTGAGCGTATATGGACTAGAGGACATCCCAGAGCCTGGTGAGTACACAACAAATGTACACAATATACTGCCACAAAACACACACATCACTGTCAAGGGGAGAGTCAAACCATGCACTCATACAATTACACAGCAACCAGAACAGAATCATCCCAAAATGTGTATGTCAGTCAGATAAACACAACACATGCCATCAAAAAAGTCACATCCAACTGTGCCAACACATGTACAAACACAACCACAACTACAGCTAGGCAGTGGCACAAATAGAACTAACAAACACATCCAGACATGTAGCCACCACAACAACACCAACACACAGTGAAGAACACTCAAAGGAAGGAATTCTGTGTATGCTGGCCAAGTCAGTGTAGCCAATAGCATCATGGGAGTCGCAGTCACACATATTGCCCCCCCACAACTGCCCCATCAACACCACCATGAACCATGCGCACATCACAGGGAGTGGAGAAGGACTCACAAGATGGCTGACACTGGCTACTGCTGTGGGGAGCACAAGGCCCTGCTGGCAACTGTGCACCAACAAACAGCAGGACACCACTGACTGACATCCTGAGAGACAACTCCCACTGCCTGCAATGCAAGCACGTTCCATGGTGGGATATCTGGCTAGCTGGGTGGGAAGGAGGACTTGCAGCACTGACCATAGTCACAAGCACCTCCCCTCACACACACCCCAACACAAACTCCACAGAACCCACCTGGTAGAATGCAATGCCCCCATCCTAACACAAGATCCCACAAAGAACCACCACCCTGGGTTATGTTGTGTGAAGCACAGGGACACTCTTGGGACTTTTAGACAAACAACTGCCAGGACAACACTCCCAGCCATCCTGTCAGCACAGCCAGCCCACCCCACAGGGAAGCAGAGTCAAAAGGAAGGAAGCATGGGCATGCTGGGAAGGGGGTGGAGGCAATAGCATGATGGGAGTCGTAGTCACTGATATTGGTCACCCCCACAACTGTCCCATCAACACCACCCTGAACCATGCTCACATCACAGGAAGTGGAGGACTCACAAGATGGCTGACACTGGCTACTGCTGTGGGGAGCACAAGGCCCTGCTGGCAACTGTGCACCAACAAACAGCAGGACACCACTGACTGACATCCTGAGAGACAACTTACACTCCCTGCAATGCAAGCACGTTCCATGGTGGGATATCTGGCTGGCTGGGTGGGAAGGGGGACTTGCAGCACTGACTATAGTCACAAGCACCTCCCCTCACAACCCCCCAACACAAACTCCACAGTACCCACCTGGTAGAATGCAATGTCCTCCATCCTAACACAAGATCCCACAAAGAACCACCACCCTGGGTCATGTTGTGTGAAGCACAGGGACACTCTTTGGACTCTTAGCCAAACAACTGCCAGGACAACACTCCCAGCCATCCTGTCAGCACAGCCATCCCACCCCACAGGGAACCAGAGTCAAAAGGAAGGAAGCATGGGCATGCTGGGAAGGGGGGAGGAGGCAATAGCATGATGGGAGTCGTAGTCACAGCTCTACATCCCCCACCACATGGCCCAGCAAGCTCACACTCACGCATGCACATCCCACAGAGAGTGGAAAGGCCCATCAAAGATGTCTGACACTGTTGCTGTGTCGTGGGGAGCACAAGGGCATGCTGGGTACTGCACACCAACCAACAGCAGGACACCACTGTCAGCCATCTTGCCATTGCTCTCACACCCACACACACTGAACTCCACACAAAAGCAAGTAAGTATGGGAATGCTGGGAAGTGGGGTGGAGGCAATGGCATGATGGGAGTCGTAGTCACAGACATAGCTCACCCCCACAACTGTCCCATCAACACCACCCTGGACCATGCTCACATCACAGGGAGTGGAGAAGGACTCACAAGATGGCTGACACTGGCTACTGCTGTGGGGAGCACAAGGCCCTGCTGGCAACTGTGCACCAACAAACAGCAGGACACCACTGACTGACATCCTGAGAGACAACTTACACTCCCTGCAACGCAAGCACGTTCCATGGTGGGATAACTGACTGGCTGGGTGGGTGGGAAGGAGGTCCGGCTGCCAACCAAACACAACCAATGCAGACCATGTTCACACCCCAGAAAATACATAGAAATGCCCAAATAATGCAGGACAATGTGCCACACCAATATCAACCCCTGACTGTGACGACTCAGGACAATGCAATGTACAGGCCCGCACCCAGAGGCACAGTCACAACTGTCATGTGTGTCAACCATTGATGCCTGCAGAAACTTGACATACATTGTTTGTGTCTCCCAAAAACAGGTGATGATGGGGACACAGCAGCAGATGCTGAGGAGTCCCAGTCCCAGGCTCAAGAGGATGCCGAGCTCACTGGCGTCGTACAGCCTCTGTCCTCCTCGGACGATGAAGAACAACCTGGCACATCCGGTGCAAGTCAACATGCAGCACCAGCAGGACCACCAGCTGCAGCACCAGCAGGACCACCAGCTGCACCCCTGCACCCACCCCTACAACGACTGTCACCACGAATACCATCCCTGCCGACATGGACAGAATAAGGAGCAACACCAGCACAGTGACCCTGGACCAACCTGGGGCCATGGACACCACCACCACCACCAACCCCCAAGGTGGACCAGGGTTATCTGTGCGTGCCACTGCACACACTGCACATGTCAGCAGGGGTGGTGGGAGGGTGGGAGACAGAGGTCGCTGCTTGCAGACGTTGCTGGTGTGCATGATGACCCACAACTGGTACGCATAGCTGATGCGTACCAGTCCAGCACCGGAGAGCTCAGCCAGGTAGTGGGGCTCCTCAGAGACATTAAACAGCAGCAGGCTGCCCATCATGCCCGCTTGGACTCCCACATGTCCCACGTGGAGTCACACATGTCCCGTGTGGACTCACACATGTCCCGCGTGGAGTCCAAGTGGGATGCACTGCATGAGATGACGGCGGTGCACAGGGACATTTTACAATGCCTCCGCCAGATGAACAGCAACCAGTCCACACCTCCCTGTGTGCCAACAACATCTGGTGCCGAACAAACTGCAACTGCCACAGGGAGGGAGGAGGACTCTGGCGGAGAGTCCCTTGCACCGCAGCAGCCTGCACTTGAGGGCCCCCCCCAAGAAGAGGGGTCGTCCGAGGAGGGAAAAGTGAGAGGCCGATGGCCAAGCGCAACTCCCAGGAAGCCTGAACCTGTTCTGGATGTTCGCCTTTGTGCACAGACTGTTCACCCTGTTGACGGCAACACTACTCCCACACATTGCATGGGGAGTACAAGTTGGACCAATGTGTCAGACAACTGTGGCCCCGATACTGGGGATCCTGTCTACCCGGACTTTCAATTCACCTAAGAACTTGGGATTGCAAGATTCATGTACAGCACAACCCATCCTATGCACTATTAACACAAATGTATCACAATAAACACACTAATACACCATACTTGCCTCTGTCGTGATTCCAACGTGGGTGCTGTTATGGGGATGATGAACTGCAAAATTACACTGTGTATGCGAACTGCAACAGCAAGGACAACACAGGCATGTGAGTACAGGAAACGTGACACACATGAGGGAGACACACCACCAGATCTACACGACACATACACACCTAGGCCATCTGACTCATTGCCTACACTGATGTTGCCAGGGAAGACGGTGCAATGCACAGACACCACACCCATTCCCAGTTGTAGTCAAGTAGCACACAGGTGCAGTAAGCAAATGGCAGTCAAATATGTGACCACAGACAACGCACATCACAAAGTGAAGCACAGGTTTATTACACAGTTGCAACATGCCGTAACCACTACAGATGCAAGGTAACCCCACCTGGCAGCGGGCACACAGTCAACAACTGTAGACGGAAGGAAGTCCATGGGTGTGGCGCACATCACCTGTAGGGACACAACAGCTACCAGCCTGGATGTGCAATCACGTCGTCGGTGGACACAGTTGACCAAACGAATCTGAAAGTACCCTGTGAAGGACAGAAATGACACACAGTCAAAAGCAATGGAGTACAGGACAGAACAGCAAAACACATGCACAATACATGTTACAAGATACCCACCCAGAACCAAGTTAGCATGTCAACACTGTTGGGGAGTACAGCCCACCTGTCACCACACATCGCAACACACATCCAGTCAAGTGGCCCATGGACACACTCCCACAGCACCAGAGCACCACCCACACATCATGCCAACTCACATCATTGACATGACACCTCAGGATACTCACATTCAGCTAAAGAAGTTGGTGATGAGCTGTGTGCGGACATCACCATCACCATCATCATCATCATCATCGTCACTGGCATCGTGGTCCAGGCCAGGATCCTCCACAGGTGGCGGATGTTGGTCATTGTCATCCTGGATGAGAGGCAACTCCTTCCGCACTGCCAGGTTGTGGAGCATGCAGCAGACGATGATAATCTTGCACACTTTCGCAGGGGCATATGGGAGGGACCCTCCGGTCTTGTCCAGGCAGCGGAAGCGGCTCTTCAGGAGACCAAAGGTCCGCTCAATCACTCTCCTGGTCCGACCATGTGCCTCATTGTAGCGCATCTGGGCAGGTGTCACAGGGTTCCTGAGGGGTGTCAGCAACCACGACATGTTGGGGTATCCCGAGTCACCTACGGACAGACAAGTGCACATTAGCTGACTTGGAAAAGTGGGCGGAATACTACAGATCAGATCACACACAATGGCACAAAGTCAGTACACACTGACAAGCCAGGCACGCTGGTTCTGCATCTGTGCCATCATCCTGGGGATGCGACTACTCCTCATCACAAAGGCATCGTGTGCTGAACCAGGGAAACGGGCACACACGTGTGTGATGGTCATGTCTGCAAGACACACCACCAGTGCATTGACCGAGTGGTAGTGCTTGCGGTTCCTGTAGGCCTGCTCCTGGGCCTGTGGTGGACCAAAGCCACATGTGTCCCATCAATGGAGCCAATTACATGCGGCATCCTCCCCAGGGCATAAAAGTCACTCTTCACGTCAGTGAGTCGTCGCAGTCTAGGGAAATAGATGTACCGGTTCAGGAAGAGCAACATTGCCGCCAAAACATCGCGGAGCACACGGCTGAACATGGTCTGTGACATCCCACCAGCAGTCGCCACAGTATGTTGGAAGGTACCAGTGGCAAAGAAGTGTAGGGCTGCCATCACCTTCACCTTGGGGGTCAGCGCTGTAGGATACGGCCGGCCAGGCTGCAAATGTGGGGACAACTGCACTGCCAAATCCTCAATCAGCTGCCTGGTGAAGCGGTACCGTCGGATGCTGTCCCGTTCCACCATCGTTGCCAGGTCTGGGAATGGCCGATGGACAGCAGGAGCCCTGCAGTGCAGAGGAGAAGTAAGCAAGATTGTCAGTCACCCCACATATGCGGCATTGAACACACTCAAGATCCCAACATACATCATTATGAGGCACAACTACATGAAGTGTGCAGTACCGGAAGGACATGTATGGTACATACATGGCCAACATCTGTCAACACGGTCCAACAGGTGGCATCAATTAGTCCCAGGTTGGCCCATTGGATATCATGAGGCCGTGTCACAGTTCCCATCTCCTGCTGCCGTGTCACAATAACCCCCACAGGGACATGTGAGGACAGATGTGCCCCAGGCACCACAGCTCAACGACAGGTACATTCCCAGGGACCCTGTAATGCCACATGGACACTGGCATTACATGGAGTATCATGTATACACCACAGCAAAACAACCATGACCCCCACAGGTAGTGGCCCCACTTGCCACGGCAGGACAGACATGGACGTCTGTGACACACACGCACAACATCAGAGTCCATGCACACACAACGTGGATGTGGAGACTGTCTCCCATTGTGCACATGAAATCAGAGACATTGTAAACACCACATGCACAAAGACTGTGGAGGACCATCACTATTGTGCCACTGGGACACCCTGGCTCAAACATACCGTCCCACATGGGACTCACGGGGATATGTGACATGACATACACATACACCACTGTGAAATGTGACCATGGCACATGCACAGATATGAACAGTTGCACATCACAGTGGTCACGTACACGTAACACCCAGGATCCTGTCCCCATGAACACGTGCACAGCCTGGGGGTGGCTGCCCACAGGTGACACCCACAGGACAACATGTACACCAACATACACACAATAGGAAATGCAGCCTTACATGCCTTATGATAAAGTTTGGACAGGCTGTCGTGATGTAGGTGTGCCCCTCACTCCCTGGGAGCTATCTGTGGCTGGCATATGTCCATCTGAGACAGGCATGCTGACATATGCCAGTCACATGTACAGTGATGCGTTGAACAGCAATGGACCGATCGGTGCCTCCGGCCGGCCCATTGCTTTCAATGTGTGCGGGTACGCGTTGTACCCCTGTGCGCGTTGAACAGCAATGGACCGATCGGTGCCTCCGGCCGGCCCATTGCTTTCAATGTGTGCGGGTACGCGTTGTACCCCTGTGCGCGTTGAACTGCAATGGACCGATCGGTGCCTCCGGCCGGCCCATTGCTTTCAATGTGTGCGGGTACGCGTTGTACCCCTGTGCGCGTTGAACTGCAATGGACCGATCGGTGCCTCCGGCCGGCCCATTGCTTTCAATGTGTGCGGGTACGCGTTGTACCCCTGTGCGTGTTGAACTGCAATGGACCGATCGGTGCCTCCGGCCGGCCCATTGCTTTCAATGTGTGCGGGTACGCGTTGTACCCCTGTGCGCGTTGAACTGCAATGGACCGATCGGTGCCTCCGGCCGGCCCATTGCTTTCAATGTGTGCGGGTACGCGTTGTACCCCTGTGCGCGTTGAACTGCAATGGACCGATCGGTGCCTCCGGCCGGCCCATTGCTTTCAATGTGTGCGGGTACGCGTTGTACCCCTGTGCGCGTTGAACTGCAATGGACCGATCGGTGCCTCCGGCCGGCCCATTGCTTTCAATGTGTGCGGGTACGCGTTGTACCCCTGTGCGCGTTGAACTGCAATGGACCGATCGGTGCCTCCGGCCGGCCCATTGCTTTCAATGTGTGCGGGTACGCGTTGTACCCCTGTGCGCGTTGAACTGCAATGGACCGATCGGTGCCTCCGGCCGGCCCATTGCTTTCAATGTGTGTGGGTACGCGTTGTACCCCAGTGCGCGTTGTACCGCAATGGACCGATCGGTGCGCACCCATTGACAATGGGCTTGCCTGGCAACGGACGCGTTTTCGAATTTCGAACGAGTCGGTTGCTGGAAAATCAGTTGGTCACCCACAACAATGTTGCAAGATCATGTATGTCATGAAGTTGAAGATTTGAAGGATGCTGTGGGCGTGTTTTGGTGCTGCTATTCCATGGATTGGCCAGATTCAGAAGATGCAAACGACTTGGACCTATCACTTTGGACACAAGGGACAGTATCTGCCTCTCCAGCACATATATATTGCTGGCTGTTCCCCTGAGAGCCCACTTGCCTGCACTACATGCTCCAAGACGACATCTGCCACTGCACTGCTGCTGTCTCTGCCCCTCTGGACCCTGCAATGGCACGTACTGTGGAGAGAGCCCCAGCCTTCAGCCTTGAAGAGAACCAGGCCCTGCTGGACAGCCTACTTCCACAGTACAGCAAGCTGTATGGGACACCAGGGGAGCAGGTGAGTGTTCTGTGCACTGCCTTTCTGAATGTGCATTTTGTGTGACTAGCAAGGCTGAGAGTCTGCACGCCACTGGCTAGCAGGCTCACTGAGTAGTTGTCACCCCCCATAGTGTGTAGTGACTTGCACTGGACAGGTATGGTGCAGTGACAGTGCATTTGAACATGGTTTTACTTCCCATGCAATGATACCATGTAGTGACGTCTGGCAAACTGTCCATGGTCAGCTTTGCACTGCCTGTGTACATCATGTGCCCCTGTGATTGAGACATGTATATACAACTGTGTCATGCACGGATATGTTGCATGTGTGGTAATGGCCTTTTCACTTTGTCATCCTGACAGGTTAATGCCCATCGGAAGCAGGAAATCTGGAAGGACATCGTCCGGGCTGTCCGGTCCGTGGGGGTCTACAAGCGCCGGATCCGCAACTGCCAGAAGAGGTGGCAGGACCTTCGGGGCTGGACCCGGAGGATTGCACGGGTCCAGCTGAAGCTGTCGCCTCCTCGCAGGAGGGGTGGAACACGGACCCTGACTCCCCACATGCTCCAGATCCTAGCGGTGGTCTTTCCAGACCTGGATGGGCAGCTGAAGGCCAGACAGCAGCAAGGAGGGGTGAGTCAAAGACTGCACTGTGAACTCTGTATTACATGCTTTGTGCCCTCCTCTGGCCTGGTTCAACTGCCACAGTGCAGCAGTCATGTTGTCCAGGAGCCATGTCCCTCTATTGTGCACTGCCCACTGCTCATCTGATACCCAGGTGTGGCCCTTACAGTCAGGGAATTGTGTCACTTGGGACTGTGTCCTTGCAGTTTGCTTCACTAAAGGTGGGGGACAGCATCTGTTTCCCTAACTCTGTTGTGGGCATCATGGGTGGGTCCATTGTTCACACAACGCCTGGGTTTGGACATGTGATCTGCGTGTTGCTTTGATATGCGGTCCACTTGCTGAGCTGAGCCACCACATGTGCCTGGGGTATGTGGCACACGCCCATGCAGCGGGTGGGAACAATGTTTGTGCCCCAGGAGTGTGCAGATTACGTGTGTCACACATACATAGCCAGCTATCCACTGTCCAGGGCACATCCCTCATTCATGTGGAGCAGGACAGTCATGCCTACTCCAGGCCATGCAATGCACTCTGTACTCCCACTCCCGTGTATCAGCTGACACATTGTGCACAGTGATTTGACCCCTCCGGTGTCTGCCTCTGTGTCAGTGTGCTGTGGATTAGTTGCCAGGACTGCTGGGGTGTTTCTTGGTAGGGGCTCAGCATGCCCCTGGAGATGTGACCATAGGAGACGATACTTGTGTGTCACATAGGTGTTTGATCAGCTGCCCGTGCAGACTGGGGTATGCGAATGTGATGTTCAGGCAGCTGTTCCCCATTCACAGCAAATTGTGAGGGGCTCAGGTTCAGAGGGTAGTGTCACAGGTCTCCCATATGTCCAATAGGTGTGACCTGGACAGATGAGGGTTGAGATGATGTGTTGTGTGGGGGATGTACATGTGCACTTGTGCAGCTCCAGGACTTGCATTCCCCATGACCTACTATTGTGACACAGTGCATAGTGTTGTTGTCTGGTTGCCAAGTCATACATCACTGAGACAGTGATGTATGACTTAACAGTCATGCCTCTGCCATGGCATGTGTCAACTTATTTGTGGTCCTGCAGGGGAGTGACATGTGCTACATGCACACCATAGTGGCGCTGGCTATCAGGACATGGGTGCATCATGGTGTCTGTCGCTGGTATGCATCACATGCATTTCCTATTTGACTCTGGGCATCCCTTTCATCCGGAAACCTGTACTGACTCAGTGGCAAGAGCTGTGATGTGTCCACACCGTGTCCTCTGCACTGTCCAACTACTGTGTACTTGGTGCATGTGTCCACACTGGGGTGTTGCAATCCAACAGACACCAGACAGATGGGTGCAAGGCCATGTGTGATGTGAGTGCCATGCTTGGCATCAGACTGACAATTGGCTTCTCCTGTTCAGTTAGGGCACTTTTAGCAATGTACAACTAATGATGCCAGGGCTTGCTCTGTGATGTGCTGTGCTCACAGTGGTGTGTGCGTTTTGTGCAGGTGACTGATGTCTGTCTGTTTCCCCATTGTTTGCAGATACATCCACGGCCACGGAAGGGGACAGCTCCACGGACCAGGAGGAGCCAGAGAGCCAGACTGGGTCAGCAGCCGAGGAGTGGTCGGAGGGACCCAGTGGCACGGAGGGCGAGGGGAGCCACACCGAGGAATCCTCAGCACCATCCACCTCAGCTGAGGACCAGAGCAACTCGGAGGATGACTCCCTTGTGGAGGCGGGTGTCAGCAGCCACCACACCCCAGCTAGTGTTGCTGTCCCCGCCACCACCAGCACCACCACCGCCCTCCCATCGGCTCCCATTCCCAAGGTCCGTGGAGGCTCCCATGTTCGGGAGCGTGTCTCCTTTGGCCCAGGCACCGCACCCCCTGCCCCTGTGTCCCCTGCTGCCCTGAGTGAGGAGTCTGTGTACCTCCTTCGCCAGCTCCATGTAGGGCAGACAGCCATGCTGAGTGTCCTCCATGCACACACCGCACTGTTGACTCAGCTGGTGTCGTTCATGGAGGGCATCTCATCGGGCATGTCTGACCTACAGAGGGGCAACAGGTCCATGGACTCCTCCCTGACGGCAGCAGTGTCCCTCCTCAGACAGTCCCTCACCCCTCCTGCCTCTGCTCCATCCACACTCCCCAGCACCTTGCCCGTCCCAAGCACACACACACCGGCACAGGCACACACCAGCACACACACATCCAGCACACAGACACACACGCCACAAACTAAACGCACACGCACGCACAGTCAGGGGACTGAAACCAGACTCACAGGGGATGGGGCCCTGGTACACACACACGCATCCACGGGCACTGCGCAGTCCTCAGTTGCCTCTCCCTCCAAAGCACCCTCCCTTGCCTCACCTGCAACACCAAAGACCCAGCGCCTCTTCCTCAGTGACCTCGGCCTCTTCCCCTCCGATCCAGCTGCCCCAGCATCCAGGGGGAAGAGGAAGCCCCCACACGGAGCAGAGTGCCCCTCGCCCCCGGACACCCTCCCCCAGGCGCAGACAGACTGAGGCCCCCACCCGCAAGTCCCCCCGGAGTGTTAAGAGCAAGACCCCGCCGCCGCCCTGCAGCTCAAGCACCAGGTCACCTTCCTCCATCCCTCAGGCCCCCACTCCACAGGTGCCCCCGCCACACCCTGCCCCAGGTTCCCCCACCCACAGATATACCATCCCCAAGAGGCTCCGGCCTTCTCCCCCTGCCACTTGCTCTCCCGGCACCACACCCCCCGCTGCGCTTGTCTGTGCCACTGATGTGGTGAGGGTGTCCTCCCCCTCTGTCCAGCCCACCTTGCCTGTTCCCCATTCTCCTCCCCTGGTGGTAGGCACTGCAGTGGAGTCCACTACCACCCTGTCTGACTTGGGCACTGCAGTGGCGGACCTGTCCACTCCATCTGCAGGGTCCACTGCAGTCGTGCCGGCACCCACAACATCTGAGCCATGCCCCCCAGTTGTGCCGGCACACACCATGTCAGACACCTCCACTGCAGTTGTCAGTGGCTCTCCAGCACCCACCACCCCTTCCCTGCTTCCTCCTGGTGAGCCCTGATCCTGTCCCTGCGGTGCCTGGCCTACCCCCCCGGTTGCCCCTCCTAGTGGATTGTCCCTGGTTTTGTGCAGGCATGTGTAGGGTGGCATCTGCCACTGTCACCCACTTGTGACTTTGTTGATGGACTGGCCATTGGCCTTTGTTTATGTTCTACCGGACTTCTACTTTTAATGCCACATATGCTGAATAAAGCAACTTTCTGTTCTCTAGTGCTTTTGCTTCTGATGTACATGATGTTGATGATGCTAACAATGCCCTTGCTGCAGTGATGGTGATATTTGGTCTCATGAAAATGAAGTGTTACTGTGCAGGAACCCATGTGGTCCAGGGGTTATGTGTCCTATCCTGTGGTGTATCCATGTCATCCATAGCAGCATCTGAGGGTGTCATGTGTTCAGTATTTGGCAATGAGATTTCCTACTTAGATTGGCAACTTCACATCTGTGGCTTCCACCCCTGCACATCTGTTGTGCCTGCCATTGTTCTATTCGTCTACTTCCCTGACCGTGTGGCCATCTCCAGTGAACATGCAGGTTTGGGCATCAATGGGGAAGGACTCATCTGTGTTGTCAGTGCAACATTGCTATACAAGTGTGTTGGATCTGTGCTGATGATTCCGTTGGCACTTCCATGACCAGGCTGATGGGACGGGAGCCCTCATTTGTTGCTAATTGTTGATTGTGTGTCCCATTGCTGCCATGGTATGGTATCTGTTCGCCTCACATCTGCAGTCTCCACAGGGTATCTGCATGTGTGTGCCCATTGGTGCAAATATGTGGGTCTGCATTCGGATGGTCACTTCTGTCATTGTGTCATTGATGATTGTTGACGGTGTCAGCCCCCATGGGTGTTGTTTGTCTGCACATGGCCAAAGTTATGTCTTATTTGCACTGCAGGATTTGGCTCCCCCAATTTATGTTGCAATGGGACACATACACTACTTTGCCACTGATGTGTTTGTTGTTCTGTGACCAGGAATCATCCATGCAGTTTGGCAGTTGCACCTCTTACTTTGTCAACACTTGCCTTTTGGTCACTGTGATGATGGGGGTTTGGAACCGTTGCCACAATGTTCGAAATGTGCTTCAGCTATGGACCCCACACTTACATTTTGGTCACTGTGATGATGGGGGTTTGGACCCCATTGCCACAATGTTCGAAATGTGCTTCAGCTATGGACCCCACACTTACCTTTTGGTCACTGTGATGATGGGGGTTTGGACCCCATTGCCACAATGTTCAAACTGTGCTTCAGCTATGGACCCTACACTTACCTTTTGGTCACTGTGATGATGGGGGTTTGGACCCCATTGCCACAATGTTCAAGATGTGCTGCAGCTATGGACCCCACACTTACCTTTTGGTCACTGTGATGATGGGGGTTTGGACCCCATTGCCACAATGGTCATGGCCTGCTTGCATTGTGGGTGCCACACACATATATGTGTGGCACATGTGCTAGGGGGTCACATTGTATGTTCAAAGTCATGTTCGGTGTTGTAGGCATTTGACACAGTCTACACACGCTTGTCATGGTGTTGGGGGATGTCTTCTTCTTGCATTCCCTAGGTTGTGGTGTGCTGGTTGTGTCATGCATTGTCCATCCTATGAGTGGGGGTGGTAGTAGTGATAGGCATCCAGCCCCCCCTGGCTAAGGGTGGTGGTAGGCATCCAGCCCCCCCTGGGTGAGGGTGGTAGTAGTGGTAGGCATCCTGCCCCCCCTGGGTGAGGGTGGTAGTAGTGGTAAGCATCCTGCCCCCCTGGCTAAGGGTGGTAGTAGTGGTAGGCATCCAGCCCCCCTGGGTGAGGGTGGTAGTAGTGGTAGGCATCCTGCCCCCCTGGGTGAGGGTGGTAGTAGTGGTGGGCATCCTGCCCCCTGGGTGAGGGTGGTAGTAGTGGTAAGCATCCTGCCCCCTGGCTAAGGGTGGTAGTAGTGGTAGGCATCCTGCCCCCCTGGGTGAGGGTGGTAGTAGTGGTGGGCATCCTGCCCCCCTGGGTGAGGGTGGTAGTAGTGGTAGGCATCCTGCCCCCCTGGGTGAGGGTGGTAGTAGTGGTGGGCATCCTGCCCCCCTGGCTAAGGGTGGTAGTAGTGGTAGGCATCCTGCCCCCCTGGGTGAGGGTGGTAGTAGTGGTAGGCATCCTGCCCCCCTGGGTGAGGGTGGTAGTAGTGGTGGGCATCCTGCCCCCCTGGGTGAGGGTGGTAGTAGTGGTAGGCATCCTGCCGCCCCTGGGTGAGGGTGGTAGTAGTGGTGGGCATCCTGCCCCCTGGGTGAGGGTGGTAGTAGTGGTAGGCATCCTGCCCCCCTGGGTGAGGGTGGTAGTAGTGGTAGGCATCCTGCCCCCCTGGGTGAGGGTGGTAGTAGTGGTGGGCATCCTGCCCCCCTGGGTGAGGGTGGTAGTAGTGGTAGGCATCCTGCCCCCCTGGGTAAGGGTGGTAGTAGTGGTAGGCATCCTGCCCCCCTGGCTAAGGGTGGTAGTAGTGGTAGGCATCCTGCCCCCCTGGGTAAGGGTGGTAGTAGTGGTAGGCATCCTGCCCCCCTGGCTAAGGGTGGTAGTAGTGGTAGGCATCCTGCCCCCTGGGTGAGGGTGGTAGTAGTGGTAAGCATCCTGCCCCCTGGCTAAGGGTGGTAGTAGTGGTAGGCATCCTGCCCCCCTGGGTGAGGGTGGTAGTAGTGGTGGGCATCCTGCCCCCCTGGGTGAGGGTGGTAGTAGTGGTAGGCATCCTGCCCCCCTGGGTGAGGGTGGTAGTAGTGGTGGGCATCCTGCCCCCTGGGTGAGGGTGGTAGTAGTGGTAGGCATCCTGCCCCCCTGGGTGAGGGTGGTAGTAGTGGTAGGCATCCTGCCCCCCTGGGTGAGGGTGGTAGTAGTGGTGGGCATCCTGCCCCCTGGGTGAGGGTGGTAGTAGTGGTAGGCATCCTGCCCCCCTGGCTAAGGGTGGTAGTAGTGGTAGGCATCCTGCCCCCCTGGGTGAGGGTGGTAGTAGTGGTAGGCATCCTGCCCCCCTGGGTGAGGGTGGTAGTAGTGGTAAGCATCCTGCCCCCTGGCTAAGGGTGGTAGTAGTGGTAGGCATCCTGGCCCCCCTGGGTGAGGGTGGTAGTAGTGGTAAGCATCCTGCCCCCTGGCTAAGGGTGGTAGTAGTGGTAGGCATCCTGCCCCCCTGGGTGAGGGTGGTAGTGGTGGTAGGCATCATGCCCCCCTGGGTAGGGGTGGTGGTGCGCATTCAGGCCCCTGTGTGCATATGTGGCATTGGTGATGGGCATCCCGCCCCTATGGTGCTGCTGTTGCTGGTGTAAGTATATTCTGCATCCCTGTGTGTGTGTGTGATGTGTCGTGTACGTGTTGTATGTGTTTTGTGGTTGGTGTCTGGCTTACCTTCTGCGCCGTACGCGTCCGTGCCTGTTCCGGTAGTAAATGTAGAATATTGGTATGATCGGGACGATGGGATTCATGGTTGGTTCGTGTCGTTCGTCCTTCTCGTTGCTTCGCGTCGTCCTCGTCGCTTCGCCTCGTCCTCGTCGCTTCGCCTTGTCCTCGTCGCTGCCGTGTTCGTCTCGGAGCCGTGGATCGTGTTGTGGCGCGAATCGGAGCTTATGTGCGCCTCTCCCGGATGCTTTGACGTGCCGTGCGTAGCGACGGGTTCGGCGCGTACGGAAAGCGCATCGTACTTGTCCGGCCGGACGGGGCTGCATTTTCCCTTCCGTGCGACTAGATTCGGCGTTTCCGGATTCGCCTCGGTCGGAGAACAGGACCTGGTTTGGGTGAGTACGGCTCGGCCGGATTCTTTGCTGTTGTGCGCATCGTACTTGCTCGTTCGGTGTGCTGTGCGGATCGGTCGGGAAACAGGCTTTCGCATGGCTTTTTTCCCGACCGAATGGTATTGGGTGCGCCTCCGACCGAGATCGGAATCGGCCCCTTGGTGTTCGATGGAGGTATTGAGGGCAGTATCTCAAGAGATAAGTGAATGAGTGAATTATCAGAGGACCAAGGATCAAACGTAAGATGGGAGTGAGGAAGCCACTTCCAGATGAGGATGATAAGCAGGGAATTCCCTTGCAGATGGATGGCAGAAGAGAGAGTGTTGGTGAAAACGTGCTCACAAAGGAATTAAAAGAAAACTGTGTTTTGAGTATGACCTTTGGTTTTAGCTTCATGTCACAGAGGATAATGAACAGGGAAGATTTTCTGAGTTGGTCAACAATAGCATAAAGATCATCAGATAACAATTCAATGGAGTCACAGTGAATAACCACATAATTTGTGGAAGAGACATACATGGTTTGCAAAAATAGCGTTTCTTATAAAGATAATACCTGTGTATTATGCGGGCATGATTAATTCTTTGATAAAACATTATATTAAACAACCTTACACTACATTGTTTATTCCAGTGGGGTTATGCCAGCAGTCAAACAAAGTAAGCCTCATTCTGAAAGAAATGAATTAATCGGCCCATGGCTGTTTAGAACCTTGCGTTGGTGTAGAATTATTTATTTTGAGAATTTATGGAACTCTACTAGATTATGCCTGTTAAACTGTGTTGGTCGTAGCTTTCCAGAGATAATCCTGGAAAACGTTTGTGATTTCCATTTTGTCGTGTGAAATTATATACATGTGAAAATATACACATATAAACATTAAGTGCCAGAGTTATTTCACTTGCTGTCATTTTTCTCCCCTTGCAATATAGCAATGTTTGGGGGTGAGCCCTTCCTCTTCCCACAATTGAAAGATATTTATCCCTGCCTTTAACAGGAGTAAAATTCTGACTTTTTCTAGGGTGGAAAATGGGTGCAAAAAATGTTTTGTAAATGCCGACAAATGTCTATGTGTGTGGGTGTGCATAATTTTCCCAACCTGAAAGATCCCCCTCCTCACACAATCAATCACTTAGGATTTATAAAACACGGCTAATCACCCAATAGGGTATCCAGCCACTTGCAGGTACCAGAGGCTTTTACGAACAGCCAGGTCTTTAGGGCAATCTGGAATTACGGAGGTGAGGTGATGGTCTTGAGTTGCTTGGGGAGGCTGTTCCAGGTCTTTGCTGTGATGTGGGAGAAGTAGCGTTCTCCACTTTTGCTGCAGTAGATGTGGGGAGTATGGGTAAGTGAGAGGGAGGTGAACCGTAGTCTTCTCAACGGTCGGTGGAAGTTCAGGCTGTGGTTAAAATAGGAGGGTTCTTGGTTGTGTAGAGCCTTGTGTGCGTGGGTCAGCAGCTAGAATTGGCATCTCTTCTGTACAGGAAGCCAGCAGAGTTGCCTGAGGTGGGGTGTGATGTGGGTTCCTCTGGCAAGGCCAAGGATGAGTCTGGCTGTGGTTTCTGTATGGTCTGAAGTCTCTGTAAGAGGTGTGTAGTGATTCCTACATAGAGGGAGTTGCCGTAGTTCAATCGGATGGTGATGAGGGTCTGTGTCACGGTGCATCTCGTGTGTAGGGGTAGCCACTTGAAGATCTTGCGTAGCATGCATAGAGTGAGGAAGCAGGCAGAGGAAATGGCATTGATCTGTGATTTCATGGTGAGCTAGTTGTCAATGATGATTCCCAGGTTTCTGGCGTGGTCAGAGGGAGTGGATGCAGGTCCTAGGTCAGATGGACACCAGGAGTCGTTCCATGTGTTGCTGCTGTTGCCAAAGATCATTACTTCTGTCTTGTCTGTGTTCAGCGTCAGGCAGTTATTTTTCATCCTGTCGGCGATGCTTGTCATGCATCTGTGGAAGTTGGTTCTGGTGGTGGTGGGGTCAACGGTGAGTGAAAGGATAAGTTGGGTGTCACCTGCATAGGAAATGATGTTGAGACTGTGGGATCTGACAATAATGGACAGCGGGGTCATATATGCGTTGAAGAACATGGGGCTAAGGGATAGCCCTGGGGGACACCACAGGTGATCTCCTTGGGTTCAGGGGCGAAAGGTGGGAGGTGGATCCTCTGGGTTCTTCTGGGGAGGAAGAAGGTGATCCATCTGAGCACGTCCACTTGAGTAGAGTAGATTTACTCACACAAAAGCCTCTCTGAGAGTAAATTTATTTATAAGTGCAAAACAAACTTTTCTGAATTCAAAAACTGGTTTTACTAATTTTAAAAAGCCTATTTCAAGTGTAAGTCAAACTTAAAAACTTAAATAGCTTTGGGAATCAGACCTACACTAATTTGATATTCCAACGAAACATACAGACCTGTGGCATACCTTGAGATTTTCAGGGGTCCTACTTTATAAGGTTTTTTAAAATTCTATGGGCTTGATGTTCCAAGAGTCTGTTTGCAAAAAGTGGTTGCAGATTGTCAACAAATGTTTTCCAAACGGATTCTGATTTTGGCAAGTGGCCTACACACTAATAGGTCACGCTGCAAAATCACCATTTGCAGGGGGTCACAAAATGACCTGCCTAATGAATATTAACTAGGCAAATTGAAATTTCCAACCCCTGTAATGGGATGGTGGCCTGCAAGGAACCACAGACCTCAATCCCTGTGTTTGCATTATGAAATGGAAATATTTTTTAAGAAGTCCATGCTTAAAGCAGTCCAAGAGGACACCTTCCATTTTGTAAATCAGTTATCACCTCCTTTGAGGTACCGGTAAAGGTTTAATGGTTTATGACCTGAATTGAAGTGGCAAACCATTGATAAATTGCAACGGCCCTCTTTATGTTCCTTCCAAATTGCGTTTGGGTGTGGGTCAAAAAATTCATATTATGAGTCTGAATAAGTTTTACGACTCGTAAAATAGATTTTGTACTTTAAAAAAGGGCATTTTTCAATTGCAAACCCAGTGATTCCATTATTTATGATAGCAAAATCCTCTTGTACACTTGTTTCTATGTTTGCAGAACACTGGTATGATTAAACACACATATATTGGAACTTCAGCAACGTAACCGCATGGATCCTATACATTAAACAATATGGGCCTGACTTAGAGTTTGGAGGACATGTTACCTCATCACAAACATGGTGAATAACCTGTCCACCTTATTACAAGTGCCACAGGATATAATGCACTTGTAATGAAGCAGACGGGCTATCCTTCATTTTTGTGATGGAGTAACCCATCCGGCAAACTCCAAATCAGGTAATATGTCTTAAAAGTTCCGGAGTAGCATCCTTCCTGCCAAAAAGCACTTCAACACCTCCTCAGGGGTAGCAAGCGCTATTTAAATGCAAAAGCTTCCTTTTTCATCTCTCCACTATCCTTTTAAATCCAAATAACAGACTTACATGTCCACCACTCAAATTAATTTCATATTTACCTAAACTAATTCATCACTAATCTTTATTTGGTTCCGGAGTAGTGTGCAGTCATCCTCTCAGATTTCAATTTACTCTGGCATCCTTTCACCCACACAAGTTCAGGTTTCCATTTTCTCTGCTATACTTTCATCCTTCAATCCAACCATCCATCCTTTCTGATTTCCATTTACTCTGCTATCCTTTCACCCTTGGATCTATCCATTCTGATTTCTTTTTACGCTGCCATCATTTTACCCACTTAACTGGGATTTACCTGAACCACACAAAGCCACTTTGTGTGGCTTTGCGTGGTTTAGTAAATCCAAAGTAATGCGAGGCAGCGCATAGAGCTGCCTTGAGTTATCTTACGTTGGGAAGTTGTTCCATGGGTGGAGCTAGGGCATTCCCACATATCCGTCCATGTATTTTGACACTATCCCACAGTTACTTTGGTCAGTAAACCTGGGAGTGCTTCCAAATGGTGCCCCACCCAGACCCAGGCGTAACGAGGAGAATTATCTTTATTTATCCTTGTTACTTCCTTTTTCCATGTGAGCTGCATTCAGGTATCCCTTCCTTCACAAAAAGAATCCTGCTCATAACGCAGGCACCGTTGCACCATGATGTCTGCATTGGCACTATGCAGCACCAGTTGAGGGAGACAGCAGAAATGTGTCATATTTTTGTAAAAATGATGGCACATTTCTGCTCTCTGCCTTTCATGCAACACAGCACAGCATGTTCCCTTGTTAAGTTGTGGTGCATGAAAGTTTAGTAAATCTAGGCCTAAGTATTTTTGAGGCCTGTTCCTTCATTTGGTCGTAGGCAAGCATATATTGAATGCATAGAGGGCAGAAGTCTTTGCGTCAAACATTGGAAACTGTAATCTTCTAATTATATACCCAGATGGTTTTACACAATTGTTTGGGGCTGATTTGCATTGGACATTTTCATATTATAAGAAATTCCAGCCATTTCTTTGAAGTTTAGACGTTTGGTAAGTGTGTGGTATCATAATTGTACAGAAAATCAGGGTACCTCTAGCTTGCTTAGAGTTTAGGGTAATTTATAGAGGTACTGGATGTTTAACTTGTATTTCTTGGCTTTTTATGTTGGTTTATTGCAAAAAAATTACAGTATCCTATTTCCCCCCGTGGTTTTGTAATAATGAAGTAATTGACCTGAGGACCTTTTTATATTTCACTAGACATCGCTATCCGCACACAGCAGGATGCCGAAAACTAGAGGCTTTGGACCACAAAATGTTAAACGGCAAAAGATAGAGGGTTTTTTCACTCATCTGCTAGCCACTCAAGACCCTTTGACAGCATGTTCTGAGTTAGATGAAGAACCTGCCCTGCCAGCTTCCGGCTATACACCAGAAGAACATTTAGCATTGCTTGAGTCTGAGACTCTTGCATATACAACCACTGGCACGCCAACGACTAGTAGTCCATGTTTGAAACAGTCAAAGAGTTCATACATCTTAGATATAGGAGAACACATAGATGTCTCAAGACTCAGCACAGTTTCATCATCAATCCCAGATGAGTTACGCTACCAACTTTTGCACTCTTGCTGGACACCAGAGACATCATACAAGTTTCCAAGAGTTCAGCAGGGAATTCAAGCACGTTGCTTTCAACATAAATGGTTGAAAATCTATCGCCCATGGCTTGCCTACAGTGCTAAACTTGAGGGAGCCTTATGCAAGATGTGTGTACTCTTTGCCGGTTAAGAAGTTGGAAGAGGTTCTCATCAAGCTGTGGGGAAATTAGTGCTTCAGCCCTTGACAAATGGAAAAATGCACAAAGTGATTTTCGTTTCCATGCTTCCTCCATGTATCACAAAGAGAGTATGACAGCGGCAGCTAACGTCTCATCTGTTTTTGAAGGGAAGTCTGTTGCTGTTACAACTATGATCAGGAGCAACTGGAAGATACCATCTGGGTTGCAGCCGCTCATTGATAAAGGCACAATCTTTAAATTCATTCATCAGTTTGAATCTACGGTTCAAGAGCATCAGGCTGCTTGTTATTGATGACTAAATTATAAATCATCAAAGAGACGATCTGAGTTTATAAATAAGAAATGTATTGATTTTTGTCTTGTACTGTATCTGTTCATTTATGATGTTTGTCAAAAAAGATTAGTGTGTAAGAAGAGTGAATGATGAAATGGTTGTGGTTTGCCTGTGGATTGTTTTATATGTAATTTGTATACATATTTATTACCTATTTTTCAATAAAAATCCATTTGTATTTTGCATTAGATATAGTCTGTCCTGTCCCTATTTATGTTGGAAATTGAGTATTGTTATACATTAGGTTTGAGTTGCCCTAGGAACTTGCATTGTGGGAATGCCCTAGCTCCACCCATGGAACGACATCCCAACGCAAGATACCTCAAGGCAGCTCTATGCGCTGCCTCGCATTACTTTGGATTTACTAAACCACTCAAAGCCACACAAGTGGCTTTGTGTGGTTTAGGTAAATCCCAGTTAAGTGGGAAAATGATGGCAGCGTAAAAGGAAATCAGAATGGATGGATCCAAGGGTGAAAGGATAGCAGAGTAAATGGAAATCCGAGAGGATGGATGCGTTGGTGAAAGGATGGTAGAGTAAATAGATATCTGAGATGATGGCTAAATGAGTGGGTGCAAGGATGGCAGAGTAAATGGAAATCAGAAAGGATGGATGGTTGGATTGAAGGATGAAAGGATAGCAGAGTAAATGGAAACCTGAACTTGTGGATAGATGTGTGCGTGAAAGGATGCTAGAGTAAATTTAAATCTGAGAGTATGACTGCACGCTACTCCGGAACCAAATAAGGATTAGTGATGAATTAGTCTAGGTAAATATGAAATTAATTTGAGTGGTGGATATGTAAGTCTGTTATTTGGATTTAAAAGGATAGTGGAGGGATGGAAAAAGGAAGCTTTTGCATTCAAATAGCGCTTGCTACCCCTGATGAGGTGTTGAAGCGCCTTTTGGCAGTTAGGACGCTACTACGGAACCCAAAAAGTATTAGTGGTGGATTACTAAAGTGAAATTTTAGTTAATTTGAGCAATAGACATCTGAGTCAGTTCGTTGGATTGAAAAGGATAATGGGGGGATAGATGAGGGTAGAGTCTAGAAAGTGTTTATTGGGAGATCATAGTAGTAAGATGAGGTTTGGGATGAGTATAAGGAGAGATTGAGGAGGAAAGAATGTCTAGAAATGGATAAGCGAGATCATAGTTATAAAATGAGTTTTGGGACGAGTCAAAGGATGGATAGGTGAGGGAAGAATTTAGAAGGGTTGTTTGGGAGATCATAGTATGAGGGAGGGGTGAGCCAAGAGATTAGTGAACCTGTACATATATGGCATCTTTTTACGATTCTCCATGCCCTACAACAGCGGGCACAACATTTTCCTATAAGTTGCAGGCAACCAATCAAAGCTTCAAGGCCGGTGGATCCAACTTTAGGCTTGTGGTCCGCAAATGGAGAATGGGAGAAAAGGTTCTGTAGCCCAATCGGATCTATTATTTTTCAAAATTTGGGTCAGCTAAAAGCCCATTAACCTGGGTTCACGGGTCAGCTACAATTAACTGACTAAGATATCTCTGTGCTGATTGACATGAGGACTCAATTTCAGGCCCACAAAAAATACTTTTCTAATGCTAATGTCTTGAAAACTACTGCAAGATTTACACCAAACCAAGCAATGGTACCTTGGGTAAAGTTCTTTCATGCTAAGTATGGTGTAAATCACTTCAGCTGTTTTTTTCCCTAGCTGCATCAACTTTTCCTATGGGAATTGGATTGGATGTCTCTTTTTTTAACCTCTACTTGACTAATCTGCACAAAATGTCCTGAAAAATACAAAATGAAACACACATTCTGTTGTAATGAAGCAAATAATTTAACCCTAGAACAGATTGGCACCAACCTTGTCCTTGTAAAACAGCTTGAGATCTTACCTGTCTCTGAAACACCTGCTAGTCACCTAACTTTAACACCCCCTTTTTTCAATCTGTGAAGCACTCAACTGAAAGGAAAATATAGTGAGTGTGCCGCACTTCATTATATTCTAGACCAAAGACTACTAATAGCAAATCTCACTTCCATCTGCAAATCTATCACATGCTTTTTTTAAATTATCCACGTATGTTAAATGATCTTGTTTGGTGCTACTGCTATTCAAAATTGCATTGTAAAGTACTCCACCTTCTTTTTTTAGGTCTGATCTCACGCTATTTACCAGTGCAGTTTTCATTTAATGTGAGCTTATTTCGGGGCAGAAGGAGTATTTGTTTTATCAAGGGTTCTGGGGGAATGAGAGATAACAACCCATTGAATGTGCATTTGATGGATGATTAGACTTGGAGGGATTCCTCTTGAGAGAGTAACAACATTCGATTACCTGGGCGTGACTCTCTCTGATGAAATGGCCTGGAAGCACCACATAACGAAGCGGATTCTCCAACAGAAGCAGACCACTGGGGCTCTGACAAAGGAGCATAGACGCTCCCAGTCTAGAGTAATAGCAGCGCCACTACAGATTTATGACCACAAAGTAGTGGGCTCTGCTTTGTACGGGGCTGAACTCTGGGGGTTCGAAAACTTGGAGGGCCTCCTTATCACTGAGAACAAATTCCTGAGATCCCTCTGTTCTCTTCCCCAAAACACTCTGCTTCTTCCCTTAACCCCTTCCATGCTCATGACGGAATGGTTCAGTCATGAGCACAAGTTCAAGTGTGCTCATGACGGAACCATTCCGTCATGAGCACATGCTCAGAAAATCCCTCTGCTGCAGACAGCAGAGGGATTTCCCATTTTTTTTTGCCTGGGGAGGTGGGGAAGAGCTTCCCCAACCTCCCCAGGCCTATTTTTGAATTTCGTTGCAATGACGATCGCGCGCATGGCGCGCTATCGTCATTGCAACGAAAACGAAACTGAAACTTAGTTTCAGTTTCTCAGTTTCGGTGCTTGTGGGGCTATCTCAGCCCCCCGAGCACCGAAACAGATGGGAGAGGTATCGTTGGAAAGGGGAGAATCTCCCCTTTCCAATGGTACCCTTCCCTATTGGATCCCTGCTTGGGGATCACCCCAGGAGGGCGATCCCCAAGCAGGGATCCACCCACTAGCACCAGGGAGGGGGGAGCGGCCCCTTGGGCAAGGGCCTTTGCTCCCCCCATATTTTTTGGGGCATAGCAGTCTTTCTGCCCCCCCGGGGGGGCAGAAAGCCCACTAGAAACCAGGAATTTTTTTTATTGATGTTGGGGTGGGGGCTGCCCAAAAGGGCATGGCAATGCCCCCACCCCACCCAGAGAAGTGTTAGTCTTTCTGCCCCCCCAGGGGGCAGACGGGGGCAGTAGCCCCCAATCTGCCCCCAGGGGGCAGAAAGCCCACTAGAAACCAGGGATTTTTTTTATTGATGTTGGGGTGGGGGCTGCCCACAATGGGCATGAAAATGCCCCCACCCCCAGTGAAATTCCAGTCTTTCTGCCCCCCCGGGGGCAGATGGGGCAGTAGCCCCCAATCTGCCCCCCGGGGGGGCAGAAAGCCCACTAGAAACCAGGGATTTTTTTTTATTGATGTTGGGGTGGGGGCTGCCCAAAAAGGGCATGGCAATGCCCCCCCCCCCCCAGAGAAATGTCAGTCTTTCTGCCCCCCCAGGGGGCAGACGGGGGCAGTAGCCCCCAATCTGCCCCCCGGGGGGGCAGAAAGCCCACTAGAAACCAGGGATTTTTTTTTATTGATGTTGGGGTGGGGGCTGCCCAAAATGGGCATGACAATGCCCCCACCCCCAGTGAAATTCCAGTCTTTCTGCCCCCCCAGGGGGCAGATGGGGGCAGTAGCCCCCAATCTGCCCCCCGGGGGGGCAGAAAGCCCATTAGAAACCAGGGATTTTTTTTATTGATGTAGGGGTGGGGGCTGCCCAAGATGGGCAGGCCAATGCCCCCACCCCCCCAAAAAAAATGCAACAGTCTTTCTGCTCCCCCCAGGGGCAGATGGGGGCAGTAGCCCCTGATCTGCCCCCGGGGGGGGCAGAAAGCCCACTAGGCACCAGGGATTTTTTTTTTATGATGTAGGGGTGGGGGCTGCCCAGAATGGGCATGATAATGCCCCCACCCCAAAAACAATTACCACAGTCTTTCTGCCCCTCCCCGGAGGCGTATTGGGGCAATAGCCCCTTATCTGCCCCCCGGGAGGGTAGAAGGCCCACTAGGCCTCAGGAAATATTTTCTTTTTAAATTCAGGGGTGAGGTCAGCCCAGAATGGGCATGCCAATGCCCACACCTCCCCAAAAAAATGCCACAGTCTTTCTGCCCCCCCGGGGGGCGGATGGGGGCAGTGGCCCCTGATCTGCCCCCGGGGGGGGCAGAAAGCCCACTAGGCGCCAGCGATTACGCTGGCTTTTTTTATGCGTGGGGGAGGGGGCTGCCCAGAATGGGCATACCAATGCCCCCACCCCCCAAAAAAATAGCCACAGTCTTTCTGCCCCCCTTGGGGGCATATCGGGGCAAACCCCCCCCCCCCCCCGATTCCCCCCAGGGCGGCAGAAAGCCCACTAGGCACTGACTTGTTTTTAGCAATGTGCCTACCTGTGGATTTTGGGCCCTAGCGCAGCCGGCACATAGGGAAACCTAGCAAACTTGTACATTTTTTAAAACTAGACACCAAGGGGAATCCAGGATGGGGTGACTTGTGTGCTTCTCACCAGGTTCTGTTACCCAGAATCCCTTGCAAACCTCAAACTTAGTTTAAAAAAAACACATTTTCCTCACATTTCTGTGATGGAAAGTTCTGGGATCTGCGTGGATCCCCACAATTCCACCCACCCCGCATTCCCCTAAGTCTTCCGAGAAAAATGGTACCTCACTTGTGTGAGTAGGCCTAGTGCCCGCGACAGGAAACGGCCCAAAGCGCAACGTGGACACACCATATTTTCACAGTGAAAACTGACCCTTTTTTTGCAAAGTGCCTAGCTGTAGATTATGAACCCTAGCTCTGCCGGCAACTAAGGAAACCTAGCAAACCTATACATTTTTGAAAACTAGACACCCAGGGGAATCCAGGATGGGGTGACTTGACTGGCTCTCACCAGGTTCTGTTACCCAGAATCCCTTGCAAACCTCAAAATTTGTCAAAAAAAACACATTTTCCTCACATTTCTGTGGTGGCAAGTTCTGGAATCTGCGTGGATCCACAAAATTCCACCCAGCCCGCATTCTCCAAAGTTTTCAGAGAAAAATGGTACCTCACTTGTGTGGGTAGGCCTAGTGCCCGCGACAGGAAACGGCCCAAAACGCAACATGGACACACCACATTTTACAGTGAAAACTGACACTATTTTGCAAAGTGCCTAGCTGTAAATTGTGAACCCTAGCTCTGCCGGCACCTAGGGAAACCTAGCAAACCTTTACATTTTTGAAAACTAGACACCCAGGGGAATCCAGGATTGGGTGACTTGTCTGGCTCTCACCAGGTTCTGTTACCTAGAATCCCTTGCAAACTTCAAAATTAGTCAAAAAAACACATTTTCCTCACACTTCTGTGGTGGAAAGTTCTGGAATCTGCATGGATCCACAAAATTCCACCCCGCATTCCCCAAAGTCTTCCGAGAAAAATGGTACCTCACTCGTGTGGGTAGGCCTAGTGCCCGCGACAGGAAACGGCCCAAAACGCAACGTGGACACACCACATTTTCACAGTGAAAACGGACCCTTTTTTTGCAAAGTGCCTAGCTGTAGATTTTGAACCCTAGCTCTGCCGGCACCTAGGTAAACCTAGCAAACCTATACATTTTTGGAAACTAGACACCCAGGGGAATCCAGGATGGGGTGACTTGTTTGGCTCTCACCAGGTTCTGTTAACCAGAATCCCTTGCAAACATCAAAATTTGTCAAACAAAACACATTATCCTCACATTTCTGTGGTGGAAAGTTCTGGAATCTGTGTGAATCCACAAAATTCCACCCACCCCGCATTCCCCAAGTCTTCCGAGAAAAATGGTACCTCACTTGTGTGAGTGGGTCAAGTACCCGAGGCAGGCAAGGGCCCAAAACCTATTGAGGCGACATCAAAATTACCTATCACAAAACAACCTGGTTTTTCAAGGGGGGGTCCCATGAGTTTTTGGCCCCGGGCTCGGCGGCCATCTAGGGAAACCTACCAAACCCACACATTTCTGAAAACTAGACACCTGGGGGAGACCAGCAAGGTATGGCTTGCGTGAGTCCCCCAACATTTCCCTACCCAGAATCCCTTGCAAACCTCAAATTTAGCTGAAAAATCACTTTTTTCTCAAATATCTGTGTGGGAAAGTTTTGCAATGTGCGTGGATCCACAAATTTCCTACCACCCAGCGTTCCCCCAGGTCTCTTGATAAAAATGGTACCTCACTCGCGTGGGTGAGTCAAGTACCCGCGACAGGCAAGGGCCCAAAACCTATTGAGGCGACATCAAAATTATGTATCACAAAACAACCTGGTTTTGCAAGGGGGGTCCCATGAGGTTTTGGCCCCGGGCTCAGCGGCCATCTAGGAAAACCTACCAAACCCACACATTTCTGAAAACTAGACACCCGGGGGAGTCCAGTAAGGTATGGCTTGCGTGGGTCCCCCAACATTTCCCTACCCAGAATCCCCTGCAAACCTCAAATTTTGTTGAAAAAAATCAATTTTTTCTCACATTTCTGTGTGGGAAAGTTGTAGGATCACTGGCCTGACACAAATTTCCTACCTCCCAGCGTTCCCCCAGGTCTAATGATAAAAATTGTACCTCACTTGTGTGGGTAGGCATAGTGGCTGCAACAGGAAATGGCCCAAATCATACTGTGGAGACTTCAAAATTACCTATAACAAAACTACCTGGTTTTGGGGGGGGCACCTGGGGTTTTGGCCCCGGGCTCGCCGCCATCTAGGGAAACCTATCAAACCCACACATTTCTGAAAACTAGACACCCTGGGGAGTCCAATGAGGTATGGCTTGTGTGGATCCCCCAACGTTTCCCTACCAAGAATCCCCTGCAAACCTCAAATTTAGCTGGAAAAAACACATTTTCCACATATTTTTGTGTGGAATCACCATGGCGGCACAAATGTCCTACCCCACAGCGTTCTCCTTAGTGTCCCGAGTAAATCGATATCTCACTTGTGTGGGTGTCCAATGCAGAATTGGCTAAAAACGTATTTTTAAAAAAATGTAGCTCTTAGAATTCCCTGTGCTATACCCTTATTCCCTATGTTTTGGGCTCTTCCCAGTCACAGGCCCTTGCCCCACCCACACAAGTGAGGTATCATTTTACTCAGGAGACTGAGGGGAATGCTGTGGGGTAGGACATTTGTGATCGGCACAGTGATTCAGACCCCAAAACTATGTGGAAAATGTGATTTTTTCAGCTAAATTTGAGGTTTGCAGGGCATTCTGGGTAGGAAAACGTTGGGGGATCCACACAAGCCATACCTCGCTGGACTCCCCGTGTGTCTAGTTTTCAGAAATGTGTGGGTTTGGTAGTTTTCCAAAATGGCCGCCGAGCCCGGGGCCAAAAACCCAGGTGACCCCCCTTGCAAAACCAGGTTGTTTTGTGATAGGTAATTTTGATGTCTCCTCAATACGTTTTGGGCCCTTGCCTGTCGCGGGTACTTGACCCACCCATGCGAGTGAGGTATCATTTTTATCGGGAGACCTGGGGGAACGCTGGTTGGTAGGAAATTTGTGGATCCACGTAGATTCCAGAACTTTCCCACACAGAAATTTGAGAAAGAAGTGATTTTTTCAGCTAAATTTGAGGTTTGCAGGGCATTGTGGGTAGGAAAACGTTGGGGGATCCACGCAAGTCATACCTCGCTGGACTCCCCAGGGTGTCTACTTTTCAGAAATGTGTGGGTTTGGTAGTTTCCCAAGATGGCCACCGAGCCCGGGGCCAAAAACCCAGGTGACCCCCCTTGCAAAACCAGGTTGTTTTGTGATAGGTCATTTTGATGTCTCCTCAATACGTTTTGGGCCCTTGCCTGTCGCGGGTACTTGACCCACCCACACAAGTGAGGTACCATTTTTATCAGGAGACCTGGGGGAATGCTGTGTAGAAGGAAATTTGTGGATCCACGCAGATTCCAGAACTTTCCCACACAGAAATTTGAGAGAAAAGTGATTTGTTCAGCTAAATTTGAGGTTTGCAGGGGATTCATTCTGGGTAGGGAAATGTTGGGGGACCCACGCAAGCCATACCTTGCTGGACTCCCCCAGGTGTCTAGTTTTCAAAAATGTGTGGGTTTGGTAGGTTTCCCTAGATGGCCGCCGAGCCCAGGGCCAAAAACTCATGGGACCCCCCTTGCAAAACCGGGTTGTTTTGTGATAGGTAATTTTGATGTCGCCTCAATAGGTTTTGGGCCCTTGCCTGTCGCAGGTACTTGACCCACCCATGAGGTGCCATTTTTCTCGGAAGACTTTGGGGAATGTGGGGTGGGTGTAATTTGGTGGATCCATGCAGATTCCGGAACTTTCCACCACAGAAATGTGAGGAAAATGTGTTTTATTTTTACAAATTTTGAGGTTTGCAAGGGATTCTGGGTAACAGAACCTGGTGAGAGCCAGTCAAGTCACCCCATCCTGGATTCCCTGGGTGTCTAGTTTTCAAAATGTATAGGTTTGCTAGGTTTCCCTAGGTGCCGGCAGAGCTAGGGTTCAAAATCTACAGCTAGGCACTTTGCAAAAAAAGGGTCAGTTTTCCCTGTGAAAATGTGGTGTGTACAAGTTGCGTTTTGGGCCATTTCCTGTCGCGGGCACTAGGCCTACCCACACAAGTGAGGTACCATTTTTCTCGAAAGACTTTGGGGAACGCGGGGTGGGTGGAATTTTGTGGATCCACACAGATTCCAGAACTTTCCACCACAGAAATGTGAGGAAAATGTGGGATTTTTTACAAATGTTTAGGTTTGCAAGGGATTCTGGGTAATAGAACCTGGTGAGAGCCAGTCAAGTCACCCCATCCTGGATTCCCCTGTGAGTCTAGTTTTCAAAAATGTATAGTTTTGCTAGGTTTCCCTAGGTGCCGGCAGAGCTAGGGTTCAAAATCTACAGCTAGGCACTTGCAAAAAAAGGGTCAGTTTTCACTGTAAAAATAAAGTGTGTCCACGTTGCGTTTTGAGCCGTTTCGTGTCGCGGGCACTAGGCCTACCCACACAAATGAGGTACCATTTTTATCGGGAGACTTAGGGTAACACAGAATTATAGAGCAACTGTTATTACCTATTGACTTTCGATGCATTTATGCCTTCCAAATGAAAGACAATGTGTAAAAAATAAGTCATTTTGAAAAATGACCCATAATTCTCATGCTAGTATGGGTACTCACAATTTCGGAAATGTGCAAATATCTACTGTTTCTAAACTCTATATTTTGTTCCAATTTCAGAAATACATAGGTGTCTTTCATACCGATTTTTCCATGTATATATTTTCCCTAATTAATGCTATATACCCGGTACATAATAAAAAACCATTGCAAGACGCTGCTCAGTTATTGGCTCTGGGTTCGTCGGGTTCTTGGTGAACCTACAAGTCCTATATGTCCTCACAACCAGAAAGGTCCAGCGGATGTAACGGTATATTGCTTTCAAACAGCTGTCACAATTAGAAGAAGTTACAGGTGAAAACGTTGGCACAAATGGCTGTTTTTGTCAACTAATTTTCACATTTTCCTATATTCAACTGTTAGTTTCTATAACGAACCCTTGAAGGATCTACACAAAGGACCCCTTGCTGAATTCAGAATGTTGTCTACTTTTCTAAAATGTATAGCTTTCCAGGATCCATTATTGCTTTCATACCCATTTCTACCATTAACTGGAAGAAGGTTGAAAGCACGAAAAATAGCAAAAATAGGCTATATCCCAGTAAAATGCCAAAACTGTGTAAAAATGTTGGTTTTCTGACAAAAGTCTGTCAGTCCCTAAATTTTGGGAAAATTGTGATTTCAGCCCCACAAACCCTTTGTTGATACCATTTGCAGGGAAAAAACCAGACGCTTTCATTTGCAGCACTTTTTTCCAATTTTTCCCCAAAAAAACAACATGTAGCTGTATTTTGGCTAATTTCTGGGTCCCCTCCAGGGGAATCCACAAACCCTGGGTACCTTTAGAATCCCCATGATGTTCGAAGAAAAGGACGCAAATTTGGCGTGGATACCTTATGTGGTCAAAAAGTTACAGGGGCCTAAGCGCAAACTACCCCAAATAGCCAAAAAAAGGCTTAGCACAGGGGGGGGGAAAAGGCCTAGCAGCGAAGGGGTTAAGATTAGATATGGGCAGATCATCCATTGTGGACAAAGCACGACTTCGCCGCTTGCTTTTTTGGTTACATCTGAAACTAACCCCAGAGCTTTCCCATTATGCTGCTGCAGCTGATGAAGTTTGCAAACTTGATCGCTTCAACAAAATTGGGTGGTTTTCCAAATTCAAATCCCTATTCACAGCAATAGGTCTAGGGAGTTCATGGGATGTTAAAGACCCCTGTTTGCTACCAAGCAAGGGGCTGGTTAAGTCCCAATATTGGAACTGGGTCGCCCAGTCTAATGTGTCACACCCTTTAGGTGGCCGCCTCACATTAGAATTCATGGATTTTAAAATCCAAAGCGCACACAAGCAATATATGGAGGTCATTACGATTCCACAGGATAGAAAGCTTTATATCCAATTTAGATTTGGATCTCTTCCTGTTAACTCTTTCATATCAGCGTGGCGATGGCGTTCGCCTGTGCAGTTGCATTGCCCCAGCTGCCCTAGTTCCGTTGAGTCTATTGCACACATCTTTTTCGTTTGCCCATTGTACAACTCCCCGAGGTACAAATGGTTGGCACTTGTTTGCAGGTCGTTGGGAACAAGATGTCACCAAGAAGCACTGCGCATCCTAAGATCTGACTCAAGACCACTAGTTGCGTGTGCAATAGCTAAGGGGCACATGCATCAACATAGACAATAGCGATTCTTTAATTGCGATTATTAAGGAATCGCAATTAAAGCATCGCTATTGCCTATGCATGTAGAAATCGCATACAATTTTACTGATTCCTACAAATTCCTTAGTTGCGACTCGCAAATTGCGAGTCACAATTAAGGAATTGATTCCCATTCATTCCTATGGGCCCAGAGGCCCATAGGAATGAATGGGAATTGCATGCGCAATTTGCGAGTACCCAATAGGTACTCGCAAATTGCGCATGCAACTTCAAGGGTGCATGGGTTCCAAAAGGATACCCTGTTGCACCCCTGAAATTACAATTTAACCACATGTTGCGACACACATGCCCCAAGGGCATGTGTGTGTGTAACATGTGACTTTGAAAAATGCACTTTAGTGCATTTTTCAAAGAAATCAAAATTACAATCAACTTTAGATTGATGGTAATTTGCGATTCATATTAGGAAATCGCAAAAAAAAAATGTTTAATGCATTGCATTTAAGGAATCGCAATTTGTGATTCCTTAAATGCAATCACAATTAAGTAATCGCAAATTTAGCGATTACTTAAATAACGATTTTTGCATTTGGGATGATGCATCCCAAATGCAAAAATACTGGTCGCAAAGGGGCAGATTCTACGAATCTGCCCCTTTGTGACCGGTTTTTAGGTTGATGCATGGGGCCCTTTGTTCCTTGGAAAACTGTGGATAATTAGAAGGCACACACTAAAGATGTGATTTGGTGTGCCTTACGGTTTTCACTCCATCCTCCCAAACTCCCTAAACGAGAACTTGGCAGTAACATCAGGTATTTGTAACGTAGCGCAGGGTCTCACCATTTTTAATGTGATTTTATAGTGGGAATTTAATTGCACTACATCAGGGTTTTCCCCTTGGTTACCGAACTTTTTATCTTTTTTTTAACTGATCCTTTTTAAATGGTTTTGTCTTGATTGTTATACCTTTTATTAACAATGCATTGTTTTTGTATTTAGTGAACCTTTGTCGTATTCAAACTTGAAGTTCCGTACTGTAAGCACTTGCACTTTTTTGGTCATAACATACTCATTATAATATTGCAATGTTTCCAATCTTGCAATTTTGTATTGTAAGCACGTGCACTTTTATGGTCGGAACGACCGAATAAAGTTTGATTTGATTAGACTGTTTTTGAGACTATAGGCCTGATCACTGATGACTGTGGCAATAATTCTATATATATATATGCAACAACGTCCTGTTTTTGGATCTTGGGTAGAAAGTACAAGAAATGTCCAGAATGCTTCTTAGTCCCATCTCACAGTTCGAAAAAGATCACACCAAACACACTATTTTTTTTCTTAAACAATGACAGGCTGAGTTGTCAAAAAGATTGTTATAACTGGTTGATTTGCATGCCGGAGCATAATTAGTAAAATAATATGTGCCTGGGCCCTCGTCAGGCGGTCACTGCCGCTTGCACCACCCACTGCCCCTGCCAGCACTGACAATGACAGTACCAACAGAACCACTGACCTGCACACTCCTACAAGTGTGATAATTCAGGCTATGTCATGCCCCCAGAACTATACGAATGGCTTGGGTAGCAAGTGTTAGTGATTTTATTGTATATTTAATTAATAAACAACTGTTGTGCTAATCTCTAAATTGAACAAGCAACTCCACCATGCGGCAGATTCCTATAAGTGCCAGTAAACCACCAGCTCAAATTAATCATTGCGTGGATCTCAAAACTATGCAAGACTAACCACAAAGCTAATTCAATGAGAATTTAACAGGTGCATCTAGAATACAGGTTCAACTGAAACTTCAAGCGTTATCCTTTCTGTCGGGCCGATGAACCCTAAAATTACCCCTGGCACCCCAAAGCCCATATCCACCCTGAACCCTAAAATTACCCCTGGCACCCCAAAACCCATACCCACCCTGAACTCTAAAATTACCACTGGCACCCCAAAACCCATACTCACCCTGAACCCTAAAATTACCCCCTGGCACCCAAAATCCCATACCCACCCTGAACCCTATAGTTAACCCCTGATGCCCCAAAACCCATACCCACCCTGAACCCTAACATTACCCCCTGGCACCCGAAAACCCATACCCACCCTGAACTCTAAAATTACCCCCTGGCACCCCAAAACCCATACCCACCCTGAACCCTAAAATTAAACCTGGCACCCCAAAACTCATACCCAAGCTGAACCCTAAAATTACCCCTGGCACCCCAAAACCCATACCCACCCTGAACCCTAAAATTACCCCTGGAACCCCAAAACCCATACCCTCGCTGAACCCTAAAATTACCCCTGGCACCTCAAAACCGATACCCACCCTGAACCCTAAAATTACCCTCTGGCACCCCAAAACCCATACCCACCCTGAACCCTAAAATTACCCCTGGCACCCCAAAACCCATACCCACTCTAAACCCTAAAAGTACACCTGGCACCCCAAAACCCATACCCACCCTGAACCCTAAAACTACCCCTGGCACCCCAAAACCCATACACACCCGAACCCTAAACTTACCCCTGGCACCCCAAAACACATAACCACCCTGAACCCTAAAATTACCCCTGGCACCCCAAAACCTTTACCAACCCTGAACCCTAAAATTACCCCTGGCACCCCAAAACCCATACCCACCCTGATCCCTAAAATTACCCCCTGGCACCCCAAAACCCACACCCACCCTGAACCCTAAAATTACCCCTGGCACCTCAAAAACCATACCCACCCTGAACCCTAAAATTACCCCGGGTACCCCAAAACCCATACACACCCTGAACCCTAAAATTACCACTGGCACCCCAAAACCCGTACCCACCATGAACCCTAAAATTACCCCTGGCACACCAAAACCCATACCCGCCCTGAACCCTAAAATTAGCCCTGACACCCCGAAAACCGATATCCACCCTGAACCCTATAATTACCCCTGGCACCCCAAAACCGATACCCACCCTGAACCCTAAAATTACCCCCTGGCACCCCAAAAGCGGAACAATACAAGCTTACACTATATTTGCATATTCGGAGTGGACTGTCCTCCTTGACGTACCCCTTTTCCATGTATGTAAGTCTAGAACATCGTTCACTTAGAGCACGGGTACTCATAGTACGGCCCGCGGGCCGCCAGCGGCCCGGCAAGCCTTCCTTGGCGGCCCGCGGACCTTGCAGACATCGTACCTGTGTTTTTTTTTTTTTTTACAGTGTGTCAGCAAACACAGACTCTGCTCTATGGGGGCCGGGCGATTCCAGCAATAGTCCGAGTGGAGCTGCAGGGGCGCTAAGAAGAGGTGAAATACAACAAAGTCTCGTTATCATGCAAATGGTCTTTTAAAGACCTGTGAAGTACTTGGGTGCGGCTGTGTGTGTGCCCGGGAAGCTGTCTCAGCCTGGGCTGCCACACACGGGGTGGGTGGGTGGGGTGAGGTGACAGAGAATGATAGAGGACAGCTGGGTGTGAGAGCCGGGTGAGGTGACGGAGGGCAGCAGGGAGTGAGAGCCGGGTGAGGTGACGGAGGGCAGCAGGGAGTGAGAGCCGGGTGAGATGGCAGAGGGTTACAGAGGGCAGCAGGGAGTGAGAGCCGGGTGAGATGGCAGAGGGTTACAGAGGGCAGCAGGGAGTGAGAGCCGGGTGAGGTGACGGAGGGCAGCAGGGAGTGAGAGCCGGATGAGGTGATGGAGGGCAGCAGGGAGTGAGAGCCGGGTGAGATGGCAGAGGGTGACAGAGGGCAGCAGGGAGTGAGAGCCGGGTGAGGTGACATAGGGTAGCAGAGAATGAGAGCCGGGTGAGGTGACATAGGGTTGCAGGGAGTGAGAGCCGGGTGAGGTGACCGAGGGCAGGGAGTGAGAGCCGGGTGAGGTGACAGAGGGCAGGGAGTGAGAGCTGGGTGAGGTGACGGAGGGTGACAGAGGGCAGGGAGTGAGAGCCGGGTGAGGTGACAGAGAGCAGCAGGGAGTGAGAGCCGGGTGAGATGGCAGAGGGTGACGGAGGGCAGCAGGGAGTGAGAGCCGGATGAGGTGACAGAGGGTTGCAGGGAGTGAGAGCCGGGTAAGGTGACAGAGGGCAGTAGGGAGTGAGAGCCGGGTGAGGTGACAGAGGGCAGCAGGGAGTGAGAGCCGGGTAAGGTGACAGAGGGTGACAGAGGGCAGGGAGTGAAGAGCCGGGTGAGGTGACGGAGGGCAGCAGGGAGTGAGCCGGGTGAGATGGCAGAGGGTGACGGAGGGCAGCAGGGAGTGAGAGTCGGATGAGGTGACAGAGGGTTGCAGGAAGTGAGAGCCGGGTAAGGTGACAGAGGGTTGCAGGGAGTGAGAGCCGGGTGAGGTGACAGAGGGCAGCAGGGAGTGAGAGCCGGGTGAGGTGACGGAGGGCAGCAGGGAGTGAGAGCCGGGGGCAGCAGGGAGTGAGAGCCGGGTGAGGTGATGGAGGGCAGCAGGGAGTGAGAGCCGGGTAAGGTGACAGAGGGCAGGGAGTGAGAGCCGGGTGAGGTGACGGAGGGCAGCAGGGCGTGAGAGCCGGGTGAGATGGCAGAGGGTGACAGAGGGCAGCAGGGAGTGAGAGCCGGGTGAGGTGTGCGTTAAGAGCCTGTGATGTGATGTTTCCTGCCAGCCTGTAGTCAGAGAGTTGAGCCAAGGCCAGGGAGCTCAGGCCTGGGAGGGAGACAGAGAGAGAGGGAGACAGAGAGAGAGGGAGACAGAGAGAGAGGGAGACAGAGGGAGGGAGACAGAGGGAGAGGGAGACAGAGGGAGACAGAGAGAGGGAGACAGAGAGAGGGAGACAGAGAGAGGGAAACAGAGAGACAGAGAGAGAGAGACAGAGAGAGAGAGACAGAGGGAGAGACAGAGGGAGGGAGAGAGAGAGAGGGAGACAGAGAGGGGGGGAGACAGAGACAGACAGAGGGAGACAGACAGAGGGAGACAGACATAGGGAGAGACAGACAGAGGGAGACAGAGGGAGAGACAGAGGGAGGGAGACAGAGGGAGAGACAGAGGGAGGGAGACAGAGGGAGAGACAGAGGGAGGGAGACAGAGGGAGGGAGACAGAGGGAGGGAGACAGAGGGAGGGAGACAGAGAGAGAGAGAGAGGGAGACAGAGAGGGAGGGAGACAGAGACAGACAGAGGGAGACAGACAGAGTGAGACAGACAGAGGGAGACAGACAGAGGGAGACAGAGGGAGAGACAGACAGAGGGAGACAGAGGGAGGGACAGAGGGAGACAGAGGGAGAGACAGAGGGAGGGAGACAGATAGAGAGAGACAGAGGGAGACAGGCAGAGGGAGGAGGGCGACAGACAGAGGGAGACAGAGGGAGGAAGACAGAGGGAGGGAGACAGAGGGAGGGAGACAGAGGGAGGGAGACAGAGGGAGGGAGGGAGGGAGGGATGGAGGGAGAGACTGAGGGAGGGAGGGAGGGAGAGAGAGAGAGAGGGAGGGAGAGAGAGAGAGGGAGGGAGGGAGACAGAGAGAGCGGGAGGGAGACAGAGAGGGAGACAAACAGAGAGGGAGACAGACAGAGAGGGAGACAGAGAGAGAGGGAGACAGAGAGAGAGGGAGACAGACAGAGAGAGGGAGACAGACAGAGAGGGAGACAGAGAGAGAGAGGGAGAGAGAGAGAGAGGGAGACAGAGACAGAGGGAGACAGAGAGAGGGAGACAGAGGGAGAGGGAGAGACAGAGGGAGGGAGACGGAGGGAGACAGAGAGAGGGAGACAGAGAGAGGGAGACAGAGAGAGGGAGACAGAGAGGGAGACAGAGAGGGAGAGAGACAGAGGGAGACAGAGAGAGGGGGAGACAGAGAGAGAGGGAGACAGAGAGAGAGGGAGACAGAGGGAGGGAGACAGAGGGAGGGAGACAGAGGGAGGGAGACAGAGGGAGGGAGACAGAGAGAGGGAGACAGAGAGGGAGAGGGAGGGAGACAGAGGGAGGGAGACAGAGAGAGAGGGAGGGAGACAGAGAGAGAGGGAGACAGAGAGAGAGGGAGACAGAGAGAGGGAAACAGAGGGAGAGACAGAGGGAGAGAGACAGAGGGAGGGAGACAGAGAGAGGGAGACAGAGAGAGGGAGACAGAGAGAGGGAGACAGAGAGGGAGAGAGAGGGAGGGAGACAGAGGGAGGGAGACAGAGGGAGACAGAGAGAGAGGGAGGGAGACAGAGAGAGAGGGAGGGAGACAGAGAGAGAGGGAGACAGAGAGAGAGGGAGACAGAGAGAGGGAAACAGAGAGACAGAGGGAGAGACAGAGGGAGGGAGACAGAGGGAGACAGAGGGAGAGGCAGACAGAGAGAGACAGAGGGAGACAGACAGAGGGAGGAGTGCGACAGGCAGAGGGAGGAGGGAGACAGATAGAGGGAGACAGAGGGAGGGAGACAGAGGGAGGGAGAGAGAGGGAGGAAGAGGTAGGGAGACAGAGAGAGAGAGGGAGGGAGACAGAGAGAGGGAGACAGAGAGAAGGAGAGAGACAGAGAGAGGGAGGGAGACAGAGAGAGAGAGAGATGTGTATGCCGGGTCCGGTGGCTCAGTGGACGAAGGCGTCCGCTGCAGGGGCCTGTGTTCCACCTCATGGTCACAGTTTTGTTTTGCTCTAGCCCCGCCCCCTCCCCAATGACCCCACCCCCACCGGTGCGGCCCTCGGCCACAAACCACACTGTAAATTTGGCCCCCGAGAGAAAGTTTGTGAGTACCATTGACTTAGAGTAACCTAGATATGCAGCCAGTAGGTAATGCTAATGCTGTAGAATGCATTAACCCCTTCCATGCTCATGACGAGCTGGACTCGTCATGGCACACAGTGCTCGTGTGCTCATGACGAGTCCAGCTCGTCATGGAACCCAGTCAAGGAAATCCCTCTGGTGCGGGCACCAGAGGGATTCCCTTTCATCCCTAAAGCCTCGGGAGCTGGGGAAGAGCTTCCCAGCTCCCGAGGCCCCCTGGTTTCCCTGAAATGACGATCGGCGCGCACGTCGCGCTGATCTCATTTCAGTGAAACTGAAACTGAAATGAGCCAAGAGGCTCATTACAGTTTCAGTTTCTACGTGCTCAGGGGGCTATCTCAGCCCCCTGAGCACGTAGAAACTCAGGAGAGGTATCGTTGGAAAGGGGAGAATCTCCCCTTTCCAATGGTACCCCTCACTAGTGGATCCCTGCTTGGGGATCGCCCCAGGAGGGCGATCCCCAAGCAGAGATCCACTCACTAGGCACCAGGGAGGGGGAGCGGCCCCTTGGGCAAGGGCCTTTGCTCCCCCATACAATTTTTGGCATAATTAGTCTTTCTGCCCCCCTGGGGGGCAGATGGGGGCAGTAGCCCCCAATCTGCCCCCCGGGGGTAGAAAGCCCACTAGACACCAGGGATTTCTATTTAAATTATATTTAGGGGTGGGGGCTGCCCAAAACGGGCATGCCGATGCCCCCATCCCCCCGGCCACAAAATTAGTCTTTCTGCCCCCCTGGGGGCAGATGGGGCAGTAGCCCCCAATCTGCCCCCCGGGGGGCAGAAAGCCCACTAGATACCAGGGATTTTTTTGAAAATTATAGTTAGGGGTGGGGGCTGCCCAATATGGGCATGCCAATGCCCCCACCCCACCCCGCCGCAAAGGTACAGTCTTTCTGCCCCTCCTGGGGGGCAGATGGGGGCAGTAGCCCCCAATCTGCCCCCCGGGGGGCA
Source organism: Calotriton arnoldi (assembly GCA_963921515.1). Taxonomy (NCBI): domain Eukaryota; kingdom Metazoa; phylum Chordata; class Amphibia; order Caudata; family Salamandridae; genus Calotriton; species Calotriton arnoldi. The sequence goes on along the minus strand of CAWUFW010002670.1, from coordinate 922,405 downwards.
GAAAGCCCACTAGATACCAGGGATTTGTTTTAAATTATAATTTGGGGTGGGGGCTGCCCAATATGGGCATGCCAATGCCCCCACCCCACCCCGCCGCAAAGGTACAGTCTTTCTGCCCCTCCTGGGGGGCAGATGGGGGCAGTAGCCCCCAATCTGCCCCCCCCCCGGGGGGGGCAGAAAGCCCACTAGACACCAGGTTTTTTTTCCCCTCGATACATTTAGGGGTGGGGGTTGCCCAAGATGGGCATGCCAATGCCCCCACCCCTCCCCCATGAAATTCCAGTCTTTCTGCCCCCCCGGGGGGGCAGATGGTGGCAGCGGCCACCAATCTGCACCCACCCGGGGGTTCAGAAATACCCTAGATGCCAGGGATTATTTTTTTTATAGGCCCGGGGTGGGGGCTGCCCAGAATGGGCATGCAAATGCCCCCACCCTACCCCCCAAAGAAAAAAAAAAAACTTTCTGCCCCCCCCAGGAGGCAGATGGGGGCAATAGCCCCTGATCTGCCCCCCCGGGGAGGGGCAGAAAGCCCACTAAGCGCCAGGGATTTTTTTTTTTATATAGGTAGGGGTGGGGGCTGCCCAGAATTTGCATGTCAATGCCCCCAACCCAAAAAAAATGCTACAGTCTTTCTGCCCCCCTGGGAGGCAGATGGGGCAATAGCACCTTATCTGCCCCCCGGGGGGCAGAAAGCCCACTAGCCACCAGGGATTTTTTTTTTTACAAAGTTCGGGGTGGGGGCTGCCAAGAATGGACATGCCAATGCCCCCACCCACCCCAAAAAGATGTCACTGTCTTTCTGCCCCTCCCAGGAGGCAGATGGGGGCAGTAGCCCCTGATCTGCCCCCGGGGGGCAGAAAGCCCACTATGTGCCAGCGATTATGCTGGCTTTTTTATACGGAGGGGTGGGGGCTGACCAGCATAGGCATCCCAATGCCCCCGACCCCCCCAAAAGAATAGCCACAGTCTTTCTGCCCCCTCGGGGGCATATCGGGGCAATAGCCCCTGATTTCCCCCTCCCCAGGGCGGCAGAAAGCCCACTAGGCACTGACTTTTTTTCGGAATGTGCCTACCTGTTGAATTTGGTTCCTAGCTCTGCCGGCACCCAGGGAAACCTAGCAAACCTATACATTTTTTAAAACTAGACACCCAGGGGAATCCAGGATGGGCTGACTTGACTGGCTCTCACCAGGTTCTGTTACCCAGAATCCCTTGCAAACCTAAAAATTTGTCCCAAAAAAACACATTTTCCTCACATTTTTGTGGTGGAAAGTTCTGGAATCTGCGTGGATCCACAAAATTCCACCCACCCCGCGTTCCCCAAAGTCTTTCGAGAAAAATGGTACCTCACTTGTGTGGGTAGGACTAGTGGCCGCGACAGGAAACGGCCCAAAACGCAACATGGACACACCACATTTTCACAGTGAAAACGGACCCTTTTTTTGCAAAGTGCCTAGCTGTAGATTTTGAACCCTAACTCTGCCGGCACCTAGGGAAACCTAGCAAACCTATACATTTTTGAAGACTAGATACCCAGGGGAATCCAGGATTGGGTCACTTGACTGGCTCTCACCAGGTTCTGTTACCCAGAATCCCTTGCAAACCGAAACATTTGTCAAAAAAAACAAATTTTCCTCACTTTTCTGTGGTGGAAAGTTCTGGAATCTGCGTGGATCCACAAATTTCCACCCATCCCGCGTTCCCCAAAGTCTTCCGAGAAAAATGGCACCTCACATGTGTGGGTAGGCCTAGTGCCCGCGACAGGAAACGGCCCAAACGCAACGTGGACACACCACATTTTCACAGTGAAAACGGACCCTTTTTTTGCAAAGTGCCTAGCTGTAGATTTTGAACCCTAACACTGCCAGCACCTAGGGAAACCTAGCAAACCTATACATTTTTGAAAACTAGACACCCAGGGGAATCCAGGATGGGGTGACTTGACTGGCTCTCACCAGGATCTGTTACCCAGAATCCCTTGCAAACCTAAAAATATGTCCAAAAAAACACATTTTCCTCACATTTCTGTGGTGGAAAGTTCTGGAATGTGCGTGGATCCACAAATTTCCTACCACCCTGCGTTCCCCCAGGGCTCCCGATAAAAATGGTACCTCACTTGTGTGGGTAGGCATAGTGGCTGAAACAGGAAATGGCCCAAATCGTATTGTGGAGACTTCAAAACTACCTATAACAAAACTACCTGGTTTTGGGGGGGGCACCTGGTTTTTGGCCCCGGGCTCGCCGCCATCTAGGGAAACCTACCAATCCCACACATTTCTGAAAACTAGACACCCTGGGGAGTCCAATGAGGTATGGCTTGCGTGGATCCCCCAACGTTTCCCTACCCAGAATCCCCTGCAACCCTCAAATTTAGCTGAAAAAACCATATTTTCCACATATTTTTGCGTGGAATCACCGTGCTGGCACAAATGTCCTACCACCCAGCGTTGCCCTTGTTCCCCGAGTAAAATGATACCTCACTTGTGTGGGTGTCCAAAGCAGAACTGGCTAAAAACGTATTTTTAAAAAAATATAGCGCTTAGAATTCTCGGTGCTATACCCTAAATCCCTATGTTTTGGGCTCTTCCCAGTCACAGGCCTTTGGCCCACCCACACAAGTGAGGTATCATTTTACTCGGGAGAACAAGGGGAACGCTGGGTGGTAGGACATTTGTGCCGGCACGGTGATCCCACGCAAAAATGTATGGAAAAAGTGATTTTTTCAGCTAAATTTGAGGTTTGCAGGGGATTCTGGGTAGGAAAACGTTGTGGGACCCACGCAAGCCATACCTCGCTGGACTCCCGGGTGTCTAGCTTTCAGAAATGTTTGAGTTTGGTAGTTTCCCAAGATGGCCGCCGAGCCCAGGGCCAAAAACTCCTGGGACCCCCTTGCAAAACCAGGTTGTTTTGTGATAAGTAATTTTGATGTCGCCTCAATAGGTTTTGGGCCCTTTTCTGTCGCGGGTACTTGACCCACCCACGCAAGTGAGGTATCATTTTTATCGGGAGACCTGGGGGAACGCTGGGTGGGAGGAAATTTGTGGATCCACGTAGATTCCAGAACTTTCCCACATAGAAATTTGAGAGAAAAGTGATTTTTTTCAGCTAAATTTGAGGTTTGCAGGGCATTCTGGGTAGGAAAACGTTGGGGGATCCACGCAAGCCATACCTCGTTGGACTCCCCGGGTGTCTAGTTTTCAGAAATGTGTGGGTTTGGTAGGTTTCCCAAGATGGCCGCCGAGCCCGGGGCCAAAAACCCAGGTGACTCCCCTTGCAAAACCAGCTTGTTTTGTGATAGATCATTTTGATGTCTCCTCAATACGTTTTGGGCCCTTGCCTGTTGCGGGTACTTGAACCACCCACACCAGTGAGGTTTTTGGCCCTGGGCTCGGCGGCCATCTTAGGAAACCTACCAAACCCACACATTTCTGAAAACTAGACACTCTGGGGAGTCCAGCGAGGTATGGCTTGCGTGGGTCCCCCAATGTTTTCCTACCCAGAATCCCCTGCAAACCTGATATTTTGCTGAAAAAATCACTTTTTCGCACATTTTTGTGTGGTAAAGTTGTGGAATCATGGGGCTGACACAAATTTCCTACCACCCAGCAATCCCCCAGGTCTCCCGATAAAAATGGTGCCTCACTCGGGTGGGAGGCCCAAGTACCCGCGACAGGCAAGGGCCCACAACGTATTGAGGCGACCTCAAAATGGCCTATCACAAAACGACCTGGTTTTGCAAGGGGGTCCCATGACATTTTGGCCCGGGGCTCGGCGGCCACCTACGGAAACCTACCAAACCTACACATTTCTGAAAAGTAGACACCCGGGGCATTCCAGGGAGGTATGACTTGCGTGGATCCACTAACGTTTTCTTACCCAGAATCCCCTGCAAACCTGATATTTTGCTGAAAAAATCACTTTTTTCGCACATTTTTGTGTGGTAAAGTTGTGGAATCATGGGATTGACACAAATTTCCTACCACCCAGCGTTCCCCCAGGTCTCCCAATAAAAATGGTGCCTCACTCGGGTGGGAGGCCCAAGTACCCGCGACAGGCAAGGGCCCACAACGTATTGAGGCGACCTCAAAATGGCCTATCACAAAACGACCTGGTTTTGCAAGGGGGGTCCCATGACGTTTTGGCCCGGGGCTCGGCGGCCACCTATGGAAACCTACCAAACCTACACATTTCTGAAAAGTAGACACCCGGGGCATTCCAGGGAGGTATGACTTGCGTGGATCCACCAACGTTTTCTTACCCAGAATCCCCTGCAAACCTGATATTTTGCTGAAAAAATCACTTTTTTCGCACATTTTTGTGTGGTAAAGTTGTGGAATCATGGGATTGACACAAATTTCCTACCGCCCAGCGTTCCCCCAGGTCTCCCAATAAAAATGGTGCCTCACTCGGGTGGGAGGCCCAAGTACCCGCGACAGGCAAGGGCCCACAACGTATTGAGGCGACCTCAAAATGGCCTATCACAAAACTACCTGTTTTTGCAAGGGGGGTCCCATGACGTTTTGGCCCGGGGCTCGGCGTCCACCTAGGGAAACCTACCAAACCTACACATTTCTGAAAAGTAGACACCCGGGGGATTCCAGGGAGGTATGGCTTGCGTGGATCCACCAAAGTTTTCTTACCCAGAATCCCCTGCAAACCTGATATTTTGCTGAAAAAATCACTTTTTTCGCACATTTTTGTGTGGTAAAGTTGTGGAATCATGGGATTGACACAAATTTCGTACCACCCAGCGTTCCCCCAGGTCTCCCAATAAAAATGGTGCCTCACTCGGGTGGGAGGCCCAAGTACCCGCGACAGGCAAGGGCCCACAACGTATTGAGGCGACCTCAAAATGGCCTATCACAAAACGACCTGGTTTTGCAAGGGGGTCCCATGACGTTTTGGCCCGGGGCTCGACGGCCACCTACGGAAACCTACCAAACCTACACATTTCTGAAAACTAGACACCCGGGGCATTCCAGGGAGGTATGACTTGCGTGGATCCACCAACGTTTTCTTACCCAGAATCCCCTGCAAACCTGATATTTTGCTGAAAAAATCACTTTTTTCGCACATTTTTGTGTGGTAAAGTTGTCGAATCATGGGATTGACACAAATTTCCTACCACCCAGCGTTCCCCCAGGTCTCCCAATAAAAATGGTGCCTCACTCGGGTGGGAGGCCCAAGTACCCGCGACAGGCAAGGGCCCACAACGTATTGAGGCGACCTCAAAATGGCCTATCACAAAACGACCTGGTTTTGCAAGGGGGTCCCATGACGTTTTGGCCCGGGGCTCGGCGGCCACCTACGGAAACCTACCAAACCTACACATTTCTGAAAAGTAGACACCCGGGGCATTCCAGGGAGGTATGACTTGCGTGGATCCACCAACGTTTTCTTACCCAGAATCCCCTGCAAACCTGATATTTTGCTGAAAAAATCACTTTTTCGCACATTTTTGTGTGGTAAAGTTGTCGAATCATGGGATTGACACAAATTTCCTACCACCCAGCGTTCCCCCAGGTCTCCCAATAAAAATGGTGCCTCACTCGGGTGGGAGGCCCAAGTACCCGCGACAGGCAAGGGCCCACAACGTATTGAGGCGACCTCAAAATGGCCTATCACAAAACTACCTGTTTTTGCAAGGGGGGTCCCATGACGTTTTGGCCCGGGGCTCGGCGTCCACCTAGGGAAACCTACCAAACCTACACATTTCTGAAAAGTAGACACCCGGGGGATTCCAGGGAGGTATGGCTTGCGTGGATCCCCCAACGGTTTCTTACCCAGAATCCCCTGCAAACCTGAAATTTGGCTGAAAAAATCACTTTTTTCACACATTTTTGTGTGGTAAAGTTGTGGCATCACGGGGCTGACACAAATTCCCTACCACCCAGCGTTCCCCCAGGTATCCCGATAAAAATGGTGCCTCACTCGGGTGGGAGGCCCAAGTACCCGCGACAGGCAAGGGCCCAAAACATTTTGTGATAGGCAATTTTGATGTCGCCTCAATACGTTGTGGGCCCTTGCCTGTCGCGTGTACTTGGGCCTCCCACACAAGTGAGGCACCATTTTTATCGGGAGACCTGGGGGAACGCTGGGTGGTAGGAAATTTGTGTGAGGCCAGTGATGCCACACTTCCCACACAAAAATGTGTGAAAAAAGTGATTTTTTCAGCTAAAATTGAGGTTTGCAGGGGATTCTGGGTAAGGAAACGTTGGGGGATCCACGCAAGCCATACCTCCCTGGAAGCCCCGGGTGTCTACTTTTCAGAAATGTGTGGGTTTGGTAGGTTTCTCTAGATGGCTACCGAGCACGGGGCCAAAACCCAGGTGACCCCCTTGCAAAACCAGGTCGTTTTGTGAAAGGCCATTTTGAGGTCGCCTCACTACGTTGTGGGCCCTTGCCTGTCGCGGGTACTTGGGCCTCCCACACGAGTGAGGCACCATTTTATCGGGAGACCTGGGAGAACGCTGGGTGGTAGGAAATTTGTGTCAGCCCCATGATTCCACAACTTTACCACACAACAATGTGCGAAAAAGTGATTTTTGAGCAAAATATCAGGTTTGCAGGGGATTCTGGGTAGAAAACTTTGGTGGATCCACGCAAGCCATACCTCCCTGGAATCCCAGGTGTCTACTTTTCAGAAATGTGTAGGTTTGGTAGGTTTCCCTAGGTGGCCGCCGAGCCCGGGCCAAAACGTCATGGGACCCCTTGCAAAACCAGGTAGTTTTGTGATAGGCCATTTTGAGGTCGCCTCAATGCGTTGTGGGCCCTTGCCTGTCGCAGGTACTTGGGCCTCCCACCCGAGTGAGGCACCATTTTTATCGGGAGACCTGGGGGACGCTGGGTGGTAGGAAATTTGTGTGAGGCCAGTGATGCCACACTTTCCCACACACAAATGTGTGAAAAAGTGATTTTTCAGCTAAAATTGAGGTTTGCAGGGGATTCTGGGTAAGGAAACGTTGGGGGATCCACGCAAGCCATACCTCCCTGGAAGCCCCGGGTGTCTACTTTTCAGAAATGTGTGGGTTTGGTAGGTTTCTCTAGATGGCTACCGAGCACGGGGCCAAAAACCCAGGTGACCCCCTTGCAAAACCAGGTCGTTTTGTGAAAGGCCATTTTGAGGTCGCCTCACTACGTTGTGGGCCCTTGCCTGTCGCGAGTACTTGGGCCTCCCACGCAGTGAGGCACCATTTTATCGGGAGACCTGGAGGAACGCTGGGTGGTAGGAAATTTGTGTCAGCCCCATGATTCCACAGCTTTACCACACAACAATGTGCGAAAAAGTGATTTTTTGAGCAAAATATCAGGTTTGCAGGGGATTCTGGGTAGAAAACTTTGGTGGATCCACGCAAGCCATACCTCCCTGGAATCCCCGGGTGTCTACTTTTCAGAAATGTGTAGGTTTGGTAGGTTTCCCTAGGTGGCCGCCGAGCCCCGGGCCAAAACGTCATGGGACCCCCTTGCAAAACCAGGTAGTTTTGTGATAGGCCATTTTGAGGTCGCCTCAATGCGTTGTGGGCCCTTGCCTGTCGCGGGTACTTGGGCCTCCCACCCGAGTGAGGCACCATTTTTATCGGGAGACCTGGGGGAACGCTGGGTGGTAGGAAATTTGTGTGAGGCCAGTGATGCCACACTTTCCCACACACAAATGTGTGAAAAAAGTGATTTTTCAGCTAAAATTGAGGTTTGCAGGGGATTCTGGGTAAGAAACGTTGGGGGATCCACGCAAGCCATACCTCCCTGGAAGCCCCGGGTGTCTACTTTTCAGAAATGTGTGGGTTTGGTAGGTTTCCCTAGATGGCTACCGAGCACGGGGCCAAAACCCAGGTGACCCCTTGCCAAAACCAGGTCGTTTTGTGAAGGCCATTTGAGGTCAGCCTCACTACGTTGTGGGCCCTTGCCTGTCGCGGGTACTTGGGCCTCCCACACGAGTGAGGCACCATTTTTATCGGGAGACCTGGGGGAACGCTGGGTGGTAGGAAATTTGTGTCAGCCCCATGATTCCACAACTTTACCACACAACAATGTGCGAAAAAAGTGATTTTTGAGCAAAATATCAGGTTTGCAGGGGATTCTGGGTAAGAAAACTTTGGTGGATCCACGCAAGCCATACCTCCCTGGAATCCCCGGGTGTCTACTTTTCAGAAATGTGTAGGTTTGGTAGGTTTCCCTAGGTGGCCGCCGAGCCCCGGGCCAAAACGTCATGGGACCCCCTTGCAAAACCAGGTAGTTTTGTGATAGGCCATTTTGAGGTCGCCTCAATACGTTGTGGGCCCTTGCCTGTCGCGGGTACTTGGGCCTCCCACCCGAGTGAGGCACCATTTTTATCGGGAGACCTGGGGGAACGCTGGGTGGTAGGAAATTTGTGTGAGGCCAGTGATGCCACACTTTCCACACACAAATGTGTGAAAAAGTGATTTTTTCAGCTAAAATTGAGGTTTGCAGGGGATTCTGGGTAAGGAAACGTTGGGGGATCCACGCAAGCCATACCTCCCTGGAAGCCCCCGGGTGTCTACTTTTCAGAAATGTGTGTGTTTGGTAGGTTTCCCTAGGTGCCGGCAGAGCTAGGGTTCACAAACTACAGCTAGGCACTTTGCCAAAAAAGGGTCATTTTTCACTGCGAAATTGAGGTGAGACCACGTTGCGTTTTGCGCCGTTTCCTGTCGCGGGCACTAGGCCGACCCACACAAGTGAGGTACCATTTTTCTCAGAAGACTTTGGGGAACGCGGGGTGGGTGGAAATTTGTGAATCCACGCAGATTCCAGAACTTTCCACCACAGAAATGTGGGGAAAATGTGGTTTTTTTGACAATTTTTAGGTTTGCAAGGGATTCTGGGTAACAGAACCTGGTGGGAGGCAGTCCAGTCACCCCATCCTGGATTCCCCTGGGTGTCTAGTTTTCAAAAATGTATAGGTTTGCTAGGGTTCCCTAGGTGCCGGCAGAGCTAGGGTTCAAAAACTACAGCTAGGCACTTTGCCAAAAAAGGGTCATTTTTCACTGCGAAATTGAGGTGTGACCACATTGCGTTTTGCGCCGTTTCCTGTCGCAGGCACTAGGCCGACCCACACAAGTGAGGTACCATTTTTCTCGGAAGACTTTGGGGAACGCGGGGTGGGTGGAAATTTGTGGACCCACGCAGATTCCAGAACTTTCCACCACAGAAATGTGGGGAAAATGTGGTTTTTTGACAATTTTTTATGTTTGCAAGGGATTCTGGGTAACAGAACCTGGTGGGAGGCAGTCAAGTCACCCCATCCTGGATTCCCCTCGGTGTCTAGTTTTCAAAAATGTATAGGTTTGCTAGGTTTCCCTAGGTGCCGGCAGAGCTAGGGTTCAAAAACTACAGCTAGGCACTTTGCCCAAAAAGGGTCATTTTTCACTGCAAAATTGAGGTGTGACCACGTTGCGTTTTGCGCCGTTTCCTGTCGCAGGCACTAGGCCGACCCACACAAGTGAGGTACCATTTTTCTCGGAAGACTTTGGGGAACGCGGGGTGGGTGGAAATTTGTGGATCCACGCAGATTCCAGAACTTTCCACCACAGAAATGTGGGGAAAATGTGGTTTTTTTGACAATTTTTTATGTTTGCAAGGGATTCTGGGTAACAGAACCTGGTGGGAGGCAGTCAAGTCACCCCATCCTGGATTCCCCTGGGTGTCTAGTTTTCAAAAATGTATAGGTTTGCTAGATTTCCCTAGGTGCCGGCACAGCTAGGGTTAAAAAACTACAGCTAGGCACTTTGCCAAAAAAGGGTCATTTTTCACTGCGAAATTGAGGTGTGACCACGTTGCGTTTTGCGCCGTTTCCTGTCGCAGGCACTAGGCCGACCCACACAAGTGAGGTACCATTTTTCTCGTAAGACTTTGGGGAACGCGGGGTGGGTGGAAATTTGTGGATCCACGCAGATTCCAAAACTTTCCACCACAGAAATGTGGGGAAAATGTGGTTTTTTGACAATTCTTTAGGTTTGCAAGGGATTCTGGGTAACAGAACCTGGTGGGAGGAAGTCAAGTCACCCCATCCTGGATTCCCCTGGGTGTCTAGTTTTCAAAAATGTATAGGTTTGCTAGGTTTCCCTAGGTGCCGGCAGAGCTAGGGTTCAAAAACTACAGCTAGGCACTTTGCCAAAAAAGGGTCATTTTTCACTGTGAAATTGAGGTGTGACCACGTTGCGTTTTGCGCCGTTTCCTGTCGCAGGCACTAGGCCGACCCACACAAGTGAGGTACCATTTTTCTCGGAAGACTTTGGGGAACGCGGGGTGGGTGGAAATTTGTGGATCCACGCAGATTCCAGAACTTTCCACCACAGAAATGTGGGGAAAATGTGGTTTTTTTGATAATTTTTTAGGTTTGCAAGGGATTCTGGGTAACAGAACCTGGTGGGAGGCAGTCCAGTCACCCCATCCTGGATTCCCCTGGGTGTCTAGTTTTCAAAAATGTATAGGTTTGCTAGGTTTCCCTAGGTGCCGGCAGAGCTAGGGTTCAAAAACTACAGCTAGGCACTTTGCCAAAAAAGGGTCATTTTTCACTGCGAAATTGAGGTGTGACCACGTTGCGTTTTGCACAGTTTCCTGTCGCAGGCACTAGGACGACCCACACAAGTGAGGTACCATTTTTCTCGTAAGACTTTGGGGAACGCGGGGTGGGTGGAAATTTGTGGATCCATGCAGATTCCAGAACTTTCCACCACAGAAATGTGGGGAAAATGTGTTTTTTTTGACAATTTTTTATGTTTGCAAGGGATTCTGGGTAACAGAACCTGGTGGGAGGCAGTCAAGTCACCCCATCCTGGATTCCCCTGGGTGTCTAGTTTTCAAAAATGTATAGGTTTGCTAGGTTTCCCTAGGTGCCGGCAGAGCTAGGGTTCAAAAACTACACCTAGGCACTTTGCAAAAAAAGGGTAATTTTTCATTGTGAAAATGTGGTACGTCCACGTTGCATTTTGAGCCATTTCCTGTTGTGGGCACAAGGGCTACCCACACAAGTGAGGTACCATTTTTATCGGGAGACTTAGGGTAACACAGAATTGTAGAGCAACTGTTATTACCTATTGACTTTCGATGCATTTCTGCCTTCCAAATGAAAGACAATGTGTAAAAAATAAGTCATTTTGAAAAATGACCTATAATTCTCATGCTAGTATGGGTACTCCCAATTTCGGAAATGTGCAAATATCTACTGTTTCTAAAATCTACATTTTGTTCCCATTTCAGAAATACATAGGTGTCTTTCATAACAATTTTTCCATGTATACATTTTCCCAAAATAATTGCTATATACCCGGTACATAATAAAAAACCATTGCAAGATGCTGCTCAATTATTGGCTCTGGGTTCGTCGGGTTCTTGGTGAACCTACAAGTCCTATATATCCCCACAACCAGAAAGGTCCAGCGGATATAACGGTATATTGCCTTCAAATAGCTGTCATAATTAGAAGAAGTTACAGGTGAAAACGTTGACACAAATGGCTGTTTTTTTCAACTAATTTTCAATTTTTCCTTTATTTAACTGTTAGTTTCTATAAGGAAAACTTTAAGGATCTACACAAATGACCCCTTGCTGAATTCAGAATTTTGTCTACTTTTCAGAAATGTATGGCTTTCCAGGATCCATTATTGGTTTCATACCCATTTCTACCATTAACTGGAAGGAGGTTGAAAGCACAAAAAATAGCAAAAATAGGCTATGTCCCAGAAAAATGCCAAAACTGTGTAAAAAAAGTTGGTTTTCTGACAAAAGTCTGCTTGTCCCTGAAAGCTGGGAAAATGGTGATTTCATCCCCACAACCCCTTTTTTGATGCCATTTGCAGGGAAAAATCAAGACGCTTTCATCTGTAGCCCTTTTTTCGCATTTTTCCCCAAAAAACAAAATTTAGCTGTATTTTGACTAATTTCTGGGTCCCCTCCAGGGGAATCCACAAACCCTGGGTACCTTTACAATCCCCATGATGTTAGAAAAAAAGGACGCAAATTTGGCATGGATACCTTATGTGGTCAAAAAGTTACAGGGGCCTAAGCGCGCACTACCCCAAATAGCCAAAAAAAAGGCTTAGCACAGGAGGGGAAAAGGCCTAGCAGCGAAGGGGTTAAAGTTACTGGAACTTACTTGGAAACTTGCTGTCTGCTCTTCTGATAGTATTCTCTGGAGTCGGGCTGATCAGCAGCACTGGCATCCTGGCATCCAGCCCCTTCCGAAGATCTCACTGTGTAGATAGATGAGGCTCAAATGTCTCCTGGTTTCTCCTTGCCTGGGCCTCCTCTGCTTCTTCGTCACTACCCTTGAATGCAAAAAGAGACAGATGCATGGCACTGTTCACCATTTATCTGGTGAGCAGCGCCGTGGATGTGTATTCCATACAAGTGCACAGACAGCAGGGGGAAAGGGATAGCCAGTGCAGGTGATGCTTTTCCTTTGTAAAGGAATTCCTGCTGGCGTCATAGCCCAGGGTTTGCTGTCTGTGCGCTTGTATGGAATACATATCCATAGAAGTGCACAGACAGCAAACCCTGGGATATGACGCCAGCAGGAATTCCTTTACAAAGGAGAAGCGTCTCCTGCTCTGGCCATCCCTTTCCCCTGTTGTGCACATCTTCCCACTCCCACCCCATGCTGCAGAGCACATCAAAAGTGCTTAGGTGAAATTCCTGCCTTCAGACAAGGGTATAACCTTGGTGGCAGCAGTCTAAAAGAAAACAAGGGGGTGGAGGGCATGGAGGGTTGCTGAACTGTTCAGAGGCTGGCTGGCTCGGGCTGGTTCTGGGCCTCTCAGAAGGGGTCATTAAAATCACATTCTTGGATGCTAAAGCATCCATCCAATGCTACCAGATGCGCAGCCTTCTTTCATTATTTTAGTGCATGTCATCTTAGCTCGGGCTGTAGAAGAAGATGGGGGGGTGAAGCCCATTTAGCCCAATGTGCGTTGCGCGCCCATATATGTATGTATATATATTTATATATATATTACCTACTGGCGACCGTAGTTATAGTTAGGACCTTGTTTCTTTTCAAAAAGCGTTTTTTCTTTTGTCAATCCCTTTGGCGCCGTTTGATGAATCTTCGCGGAATTTTCAAAACTAATGGCCCACTCACTCTAGCTGCTGTCTTGAAAATTTCGGGGTGATCCGTCAAGCAGGGGCTGAGAAAAAGGGGAGATCCCAAAACGCTTTTTCTCCATGTTAATTTCCATAGGAAACTGTTGACGCAGCTACTGCCCGAACTGCTGAACGGAATTACACCAAATTTGGCATAAAGGTAGCTCTTGGTCCAGAGTGCAATCTTTTTGTTAAATGGTGTAAAGTCGTTCTGTGGTTCCTGAGAAATTTAAATATTTCTCAGATATACAAATATGGCAGCGGATGATCCACGAACCCTCTTGATCTCGAGCCTGCGATCTGATTGGCTGCCAACACTTCAAACCCGGAAGTGTTGGCAGCCATCTTGTGACTCGGTTGAACCGAGTCTCAAGAAAAAAGGTAAAAAAGCGTTAAAAAAACAAGAAAAGGGGCAGGGTACAAACGCCCCCCCCTAGGCCTGTTCAGGAGGTCCCACAGGGACTCCCAGAGCCCAAAAAAGCATTTTGTTTTAAAAATAAAATCAGCGTAAATCGCGGTGGATCCGCAAATCCCACCGGATTTTGTTTTTTAAAGCGAAGCGCAGTCTTCTGCGCTTTGTTTCCTTTAGGCCCCTGGGTGGGCCAGGTCCCGGGGGCAATAATGCAGGGGCCATGCGGGCCCCCGCAGCCCCGGCTACCGCCACCTCCCCGGGGCTATTTACATTAAATTGCGGGGGCCAAGTGCCCCCCCACTGCCCTGGGGACCACCACCTCCCTGGGGCTATATTTGCAATATAATGCTTAGGGGGGGCTCCAGCCCCCACCACGCAGCCCCAGGGACCGCCACCTCCCCGGGGCAATTTACATTAAAATGTGGGGGGCCACGTGCCTCCCCCACTGCCCTGAGGACCACCACCTCCCCGGGCTACATTTGTAATAGAATGTCCCCACGCAGCCCCGGGGACCACACCTCCCCGGGGCTATTTACAGTAAAATTGCGAGTGACCACGCACCCCCCCTGCTGCCCCAGGGACCACCACCTCCCTGGGGCTACATTATAACAAGCGTGGGGGCTCCTGGCCCACCACCTCCCGGGGCACAAATTAAGTAAAGACGGGGGTCCATTGCGGACCCCCGGCCCCGTGGACAACCACCTCCCAAGGGCTACAAGGTAGATGGGATAGGAGCCCTCTATGTCTCTGGGGACCCCCACCCCCCAGGGCCGGCTCCAGCAATGTCCCCGGTGCTCCCGCCAAGCCATAGCGAACTCTGCTTTGCTTCATGGAAGCAAGAGCATCGAAAATGCTCTCACTTCCATGAAGCAAAGCAGAATTGCTTTTGGGCAGAGAAAGCTGCATGTTAGCAGCTCCCTCTGCCCAAAACCAATGCTGGCTCCCACAGGAGGCTGGCAGCTGGCAGGGACCGCGGGGGCCTTGAGGCTCCCCCGTGGTCCCCAATGATGGGGCCATGCCCCGGTGATGGTGTCCCCGGGGCAATATCGGCCCGGGTAGTGGGGCCGTGCAGGCCCCCCTACCCATATAAAAAAAAAGTCAAGGCCTGGCCCCGGGGGATGGCCTCAGGAGGGGGGCCGCGCCTTTAAACATTTTTTTTTAAAAATAGAAATGGCCATGCCCCGGGGGATGGGGTGCCTGGGGCCAAAATCGGCCTAGGGAGGGGGCCCCAGGGCCCCTCTCCCCTTTCCACAAAAAAAGAAAAAAGATAGGCCTAGCCCCAGGGGATGGGGTCCCCAGGGCCGAAATCAGCCTCAGGTGGGGTGCCACCCGGCCCCTCTCCTTTTTCATTTTTTAAAAAAAAAAGGGTCAGGCTTTGGGGGATGGGGTCCCCAGGGCTCAAAAAGGATCAAGAGAGGGGGGCCACAAAGCCCTCCTTCCTAAAGTAGAAAACAAAAGTGAGCCGGCAACTCGCAGGAGGCCCCACCCCCCTCTCTGCACTACTCTGCAAACGCGCCTCCTGGTGCGCCCTTGGTTGTGGGATGAGGTCCCCTTGCCTCTTGAGGGTCCCTGGGGCCAACTAGCACTCCTGTTGCCTCTAGTAAGCCCCACCTTGGTGTATATATATATAACATTCTTAAACGTTTTAGAAACACTCACACTCACTGGATGATGTCATCAGTGATATCATTTGAGATATCATCAGTGATGTCATCAGTGATGTCACTGACCATGTCATGAGTAATGTAATATGTGATGTCATCAGCAGTGCATTGTGGGGGCGCAAGTTACAGTTAGCTCAGCTAACTATAACGGCTGAATTTCTGCAGGTTTTGTACAAGTGAAATGTCAGCCTAACTATAAAGATCCTGTAACCTGTGTTGTTTCCCGTGAATATATATATATATATTCACTGAAAAAACCATAGGTTTCAGGGACGTTATAGTTAGAAATTAGCATTTAATAAACCTTAGAAATTCACTGAAAAAACCACAGGTTTCAGGGACGTTATAGTTAGTTGGACATTTCACTCGTACAAAACCAGAGAAATTTGGCCGTTATAGTTAGTTAAGCTAACTATAACTCGCGCCCCGCAATGCACTGCTGATGACGTCACATATTACATCATTCATGACATGGTCAGTGACATCACTGATGACATCACTGATGACATCTCAAATGACATCACCGATGACATCATCCAGTGACTGTGTGCTTCTGTAAAGTTTAAATATGTTTTATATATATATATGCCAAGGTATATTGAAGAATGAGTGGGTTTATGAGTGACTGAATGGATGATTTAGTAGGTGCGTGACTGACTGTATAAGTGAGTGATTAAACGTGTCTTACTGAATGCATGGGTTAGTGACTAAACTGTGTGAATGTCTGTATCAGTCTGTTAGTTGGTGTGTAAGCGGCTGCATGGGTTGGTGAGTAGCTACATGAGTGTCTATATGGGTTATTGATTGGTTGTCTGAGTATCTATATGGGTGCCTGAGTGTCTGTGTGGGTGGGTGGGGAGTTTGTGACTCTGTGCATAGATGTATGAGTGGGTGATTCACTGGGTGTATGGATTCAAGAGTGCATCTGTGAAGGGCTGTATGGGTGGGTGAGTGTGTGTATGGGTGTGTTGGTGAGTGAATGGATGTCTCAGTGGTACATGTGTGAGTAACTACATATGTGAAAGGCAGTATATGTGAGTGTTGGAGTATATACATGACTATATGTGAGAGTGAGTGATTGTGAGAGTGGCTGTATGGATGAGTGTGTGCTTGTCTCAGTGATTGTATAAGAGACAAAGTATGTGTTAGTATCTGTATGAATAAGTGAGGTGGTGTGTGTATAACTGTATAGGTGAGCAAATGGGAGTGTGATTGATTCTTTGCATGACTGACTAGGTGTGTGAGTTACTCCATGGATGAGTGGCGGTGTGTGAGTGAGTGACTGTAATGGTGAATGAGTGGATGTGTGTGTAGACCTAGGAATCAGTGAGTGGGTATGTAGTAACTGGTATTGGTGTGGCTATGGTTTCTAAAATGGTAGTCTGTATTTTAGAGTGGGTGTATCAAAGGTTATATTAGGGTGTGAAGAGGTGCATCAGATTATCACTTGGATGATGTCATCAGTGATGTCATTTGAGATATCATCAGTGATGTCTCTGACCATGTCATGAATGATGTAATATGTGACGTCATCAGCAGTGCATTGCGGGGGCGCGAGTTATAGTTATCTTAACTAACTATAACGGCCTAATTTCTCTGGTTTTATACGAGTGAAATGTCCAACTAACTATAATGTCCCTGAAACCTGTGGTTTTTTCAGTAAATTTCTAAGGTTTTTTAAATGCTCATTTCTAACTATAACGTCCCTGAAACCTATGGTTTTTCAGTGAATTTCAAAGGTTTTTAAATGCTAATTTCTAACTATAACGTCCCTGAAACCTATGGTTTTTTCAGTGAATTTCAAGGGTTTTTTAAATGCTAATTTCTAACTATAACATCCCTGAAACCTATGGTTTTTTCAGTGAATTTCAAAGGTTTTTTAAATGCTAATTTCTAACTATTCCTACAGAGGGAGGACATGTGCAGAAAGAGGAAGAAAAGCGCAGAAAGAAGCAAAAAAAATGCAGAAAGAGGCAACAGAAGTCCAGAAAGACGAAGAAAGGTGCAGAAAAAGCAAGAGATATGCAGAAAGAACCAACAGAGGTGCGGAAAGAGGCCTTGTTGCAAAGTCATCCTGTGCCCACAAATTTTGCTGACTGGTACTGGTGGTAACTGACTCTGACTAACCAGGCCCGGAGCCACTGCTATCCCGAAAGACACTTAGAATACAGTGAAAACACCTACATACACCAGGGTACACTATGGGTTGGGGTACCCCTGTGATTGGCATGACCTCCCCTCTAAGGCCATAGTACATAATAGGGCAGGGGATTAAAACTACCTCTAAGTCAGAGGTGCAGAAACAGGCAAGAGAAGTGCAGAAACAGGCAAGAAAGGTGCAGAAAGAGGGAACAGGGGTGCAGAAAGAGGCAAGAGAGGTGCAGAAAGAGAAAAGAGGGGTGCAGAAAGAGGCAACAGAAGTTCAGAAAGACACACGAGAGGTACAGAAACAAGCAAGAGAAGTGCAGAAAGAGGCAAGAGAATTGCTGAAAGAAGCAACAGAGGTGTGGAAAGAAGCAAGAGAAGTGCAGAAAGAGGCAAGTGAGGTGCAGAAAGAGGCAAGAGAGGTGCCAAAAGAGGCAAGAGAGGTGCAGAAATGTGCAAGAGAGTAGCAGATAGAAACATGAGCAGTGCAGAAAGAACCAACAGAGGAGCTGAAAGAGGCACGAAGGGTGCAGAAAGAAGCAAGAGAAGTGCAGAAAGAAGCAACAGAGGCACAGAAAGAGGCAAGAGAGGTGCAGAAACAGACAGGAAAGGTGCAGAAAGAGGGAACAGGGGTGCAAAAAGAGGCAACAGAGGTGCAGAAACAGGCAGGGACGGTGCAAAAAGAGGGAACAGGGGTGCAGAAAGAGGCAAGAGAGGTGCAGAAAGAGAAAAGAGGGGTGCAGAAAGAGGCAACAGAAGTTCAGAAAGACACACGAGAGGTACAGAAACAAGCAAGAGAAGTGCAGAAAAAGGCAAGAGAATTGCTGAAAGAAGCAACAGAGGTGTGGAAAGAAGCTAGAGCAGTGCAGAAAGAAGCAAGAGAAGTGCAGAAAGAAGCAAGAGAGGTGGAGAAATAGGGAAGAGGGTGCAGAAAGAGGCAAGAGGGATACAGAAATTTGCAAAAGAGGTGCAGAAACAAGCAAGAGAAGTGCAGAAAGAGGCAAGAGAATTGCTGAAAGAAGCAACAGAGCTGTAGAAAGAAGCAAGAGAAGTGCATAAAGAAGCAAGTGAGGTACAGAAAGAAGCAAGAGCAGTGCAGAATGAACCAACAGAGGTGCAAAAAGAGGCAAGAGGGGTGCAGAAAGAGGTAGGAGAGGTACACAAAGAGGCAAGAGAGGTACAGAAAGAGGCAGGAGGGGTGCAGAAAGAAGGAAGAGAAGTGCAGAAAGAGGCAAGAGAATTGCTGAAAGAAGCAACAGAGGAGTAGCAAGAGAAGTGCAGAAAGAGGCAAGTGATGTGCAGAAAGAAGCAAGAGCAGTGCAGAAAGAACCAACAGAAGTGCAAAAAGAGGCAAGAGGGGTGCAGAAAAAGGTAGGAGAGGTGCACAAAGAGGCAAGAGAGGTACATAAAGAGGCAGGAGGGGTGCAGAAAGAAGGAAGAAAGGTGCAGAAATAAGCAACAGAGGTACAGAAACAGGCAGGAGAGGTGCAGAAACAGGCAGGGAAGGTCCAAAAAAGAAGGTACAGGGGTACAGAAAGAGGCAAGAGAGGTACAGAAAGAGAGAAGAGGGGTGCAGAAAGAGGCAAGAGGGGTGCAGAAAGAGGCAAGAGGGATACAGAAATTTGCAAGAGAGGTACAGAAAGAAGCAAGAGCAGTGCAGAAAGAAGTAAGAGAAGTGCAGAAAGAGGCAAGAGAGGTGGAGAAATAGAGAAGAGGGTGCAGAAAGAGGCAAGAGGGATACAGAAATTTGCAAAAGAGGTTCAGAAAGAAGCAAGAGCAGTGCAGAGAGAACTAACAGAGGTGCAAAAAGAGGCAAGAGGGGTGCAGAAAGAGGTAAGAGATGTACACAAAGAGGCAAGAGAGGTACAGAAAGAGGCAGGAGGGGTCCAAAAAAAAGGAAGAGAAGTGCAGAAAGAAGCAACAGAGGTGCTGAAAGAGGCTCGAAGGGTGCAGAAAGAGGCAAGAAAAGTACAGAAAGAAGCAATAGAGGTACAGAAAGAGGCAAGAGAGGGGCAGAAACAGACAGGAAAGGTGCAGAAAAAGGCAACAGGCATGCAAAAAGAGGCAAGAGAAGTACAGAAAGAGGAAAGAGGGGTGCAGAAAGGCAAGAGGGGTGCAGAAAGAGGCAAGAGGCGTGCAGAAAGAAGCAAGTGAGGTGCAGAAAGAAGCAACGGCGGTGCAGAAAGACGCATGAGAGGTGCAGAACCAAGCAAGAGAAGTGCAGAAAGAGGCAAGGGAATTGCTGAAAGAAGCAACAAAGGTGTAGAAAGAAGCAAGAGAAGTGCAGAAAGAGGCAAGTGAGGTGCAGAAAGAAGCAAGAGCAGTGCAGAATCAACCAACAGAGGTGCAACAAGAGGCAAGAGGGGTGCAGAAAGAGGTAGGAGAGGTACACAAAGAGGCAAGAGAGGTACAGAAAGAGGCAGGAGGGGTGCAGAAAGAGGCAAGAGAGGTGCAGAAATAGAAAAGAGGGGTGCAGAAAGAGGCAAGAGGGGTGCAGAAAGAAGCAAGTGAGGAACAGAAAGAGGCAACAGAAGTGCAGAAAGACGCAAGAGAGGTGTAGGAACAAGCAAGAGAAGTGCAGATAGAGGCAAGAGAATTGCTGAAAGAAGCAACAGAGGTGTGGAAAGAAGCAAGAGAAGTGCAGAAAGAGGCAAGAGGGGTGCAGAAAGAGGTAGGAGAGGTACACAAAGAGGCAAGAGAGGTACAGAAAGAGGCAGGAGGGGTGCAGAAAGAAGGAAGAGAAGTGCAGAAAGAGGCAAGAGAATTGCTGAAAGCAAGACAGCTGTAGAAAGAAGCAAGAGAAGTGCAGAAAGAGGCAAGAGAGGTGCAGAAAGAAGCAAGAGCAGTGCAGAAAGAACCAACAGAGGTTCAAAAAGAGGCTAGAGGGGTGCAGAAAAATGTAGGAGAGGTGCACTAAGAGGCAAGAGAGGTACAGAAAGAGGCAGGAGGGTTGCAGAAAGAAGGAAGAGAAGTGCAGAAAGAAGCAACAGAGGTACAGAAAGAGGAAAGAGAGGTGCAGAAACAGGCAGGGACGGTGCAAAAAGAGGGAAGAGGGGTGCAGAAATGTGCAAGAGAGTAGCAGATAGAAACATGAGCAGTGCAGAAAGAACCAACAGAGGAGCTGAAAGAGGCACGAAGGGTGCAGAAAGAAGCAAGAGAAGTGCATAAAGAAGCAACAGAGGCACAGAAAGAGGCAAGAGAGGTGCAGAAACAGACAGGAAAGGTGCAGAAAGAGGGAACAGGGGTGCAAAAAGAGGCAACAGAGGTGCAGAAAGAGGGAAGAGGGGTGCAGAATGAGGCAAGAGGAATGCAGAAAGAAGCAAGTGAGGTGCTGACAGAAGCAACAGAGCTGTAGAAAGAAGCGAGAAGTGCAGAAAGAGGCAAGTGAGGTGCAGAAAGAAGCAAGAGCAGTGCAGAAAGAACCAACAGAGGTGCAAAAAGAGGCATGAAGGGTGCAGAAAAATATAGGAGAGGTGCACAAAGAGGCAAGAGAGGTACAGAAAGAGGCAGGAGGGGTGCAGAAAGAAGGAAGAGAAGTGCAGAAAGAAGCAACAGCGGTACAGAAAGAGGCAAGAGAGGTGCAGAAACAGGCAGGGAAAGTGCAAAAAGAGGGAACAGGGGTGCAGAAAGAGGCAAGAGAGGTGCAGAAAGAGAAAAGAGGGGTGCAGAAAGAGGCAAGAGGGGTGCAGAAAGAAGCAAGTGAGGAACAGAAAGAGGCAACAAAAGTACAGAAAGACGCAAGAGAGGTGCAGAAACAAGCAAGAGAAGTGCAGAAAGAGGCAAGAGAATTGCTGAAAGAAGCAACAGAGGTGTGGAAAGAAGCAAGAGAAGTGCAGAAAGAGGCAAGTGAGGTGCAGAAAGAGGCAAGAGAGGTGCAGAAAGAGGCAAGAGGGGCGCAGAAATGTGCAAGAGAGTAGCAGATAGAAGCAAGAGCAATGCAGAAAGAACCAACAGAGGAGCTGAAAGAGGCTCAAAGGGTGCAGAAAGAGGCAAGAAAAGTGCAGAAAGAAGCAACAGAGGCACAGAAAGAGGCACGAGAGGTGCAGGAACAGACAGCAAAGGTGCAGAAAGAGGGAACAGGGGTGCAAAAAGAGGCAACAGAGGTGCAGAAAGAGGGAAGAGGGGTGCAGAAAGAGGCAAGAGGAGTGCAGAAAGAAGCAAGTGAGGTACAGAAAGAAGCAACATAGGTGCAAAAAGACGCAAGACAGGTGCAGAAACAAGCAAGAGAAGTGCAGAAAGAAGCAAGTGAGGTGCAAAAAGAAGCAACAGCGGTGAAGAAAGACACAAGAGAGGTGCAGAACCAAGCAAGAGAAGTGCAGAAAGAGGCAAGAGAATTGCTGAAAGAAGCAACAAAGGTGTGGAAAGAAGCAAGAGAAGTGCAGAAAGAGGCAAGTGAGGTGCAGAAAGAGGCAAGAGAGGTGCAGAAAGAGGCAAGAGGGGTGCAGAAATGTGCAAGAGAGTAGCAGATAGAAGCAAGAGCAGTGCAGAAAGAACCAACAGAGGAGCTGAAAGAGGCACGAAGGGTGCAGAAAGAAGCAAGAGAAGTACAGAAAGAGGTAGGAGAGGTGCACAAAGAGGCAAGAGAGATACAGAAAGAGGCAGGAGGGGTGCAAAAAAAGGAAGAGAAGTGCAGAAAGAAGTAACAGAGGTGCTGAAAGAGGCTCAAAGGGTGCAGAAAGAGGCAAGAAAAGTGCAGAAAGAAGCAACAGAGGCACAGACAGAGGCAAGAGAGGTGCAGGAACAGACAGCAAAGGTGCAGAAAGAGGGAACAGGGGTGCAAAAGAGGCAACAGAGGTGCAGAAAGAGGGAAGAAGGGTGCAGAAAGAGGCAAGAGGAGTGCAGAAAGAAGCAAGTGAGGTACAGAAAGAAGCAACAGAGGTGCAAAAAGACGCAAGAGAGGTGCAGAAACAAGCAAGAGAAGTGCAGAAAGAGGCAAGAGAATTGCTGAAAGAAGCAACAGAGGTGTAGAAAGAAGCAAGAGAAGTGCAGAAAGAGGCAAGTGAGGTGCAGAAAGAAGAGCAGTGCAGAATGAACCAACAGAGCTACAAAAAGAGGCAAGAGGGGTGCAGAAAGAGGTAGGAGAGGTATACAAAGAGGCAAGAGAGGTACAGTAAGAGGCAGGAGGGGTGCAGAAAGAAGGAAGAGAAGTGCAGAAAGAGGCAAGAGAAATGCTGAAAGAAACAACAGAGGTGTAGAAAGAAGCAAGAGAAGTGCACAAAGAGGCAAGTGAGGTGCAGAAAGAAGAAAGAGAAGTGCAGAAAGAACCAACAGAGGTGCAAAAAGAGGCAAGAGGGGTGCAGAAAGATGTAGGAGAGGTACACAAAGAGGCAAGAGAGGTACAGAAAGAGGCAGGAGGGGTGCAGAAAGAAGGAAGAGAAGTACAAAAAGAGGCAAGAGAATTGCTGAAAGAAGCAACGGAGGTGTAGCAAGAGAAGTGCAGAAAGAGGCAAGTGAGGTGCAGAAAGAAGCAAGAGAAGTACAGAAAGAACCAACAGAGGTGCAAAAAGAGCCAAGAGGGGTGCAGAAAAAGGTACGAGAGGTGTCCAAAGAGGCAAGAGAGGTACAGAAAGAGGCAGGAGGGGTGCAGAAAGAACGAACAGAGGTACAGAAAGAGGCAAGTGAGGTGCAGAAACAGGCAGGGAAGGTGCAAAAAGAGGGAACAGGGGTGCAGAAAGAGGCAAGAGAGGTACAGAAAGAGAAAAGAGGGGTGCAGAAAGAGGCAAGAGGGGTGCAGAAAGAGGCAAGAGGGATACAGAAATTTGCAAGAGAGGAACAGAAAGAAGAAAGAGCAGTGCAGAAAGAAGTAAGAGAAGTGCAGAAAGAAAATAGAGAGGTGGAGAAATAGGGAAGAGGGTACAGAAAGAGGCAAGAGGGATACAGAAATTTGCAAAAGAGGTGCAGAAAGAAGCAGCAGCAGTGCAGAAAGAACTAACAGAGGTGCAAAAAGAGGCAAGAGGGGTGCAGAAATAGGTAGGAGACGTACACAAAGAGGCAAGAGAGGTACAGAAAGAGGCAGGAGGGTTGCAAAAAAAGGAAGAGAAGTGCAGAAAGAAGCAACAGAGGTGCTGAAAAAGGCAAGAGAGGTGCAGAAACAGACAGGAAAGGTGCAGAAAGAGGGAACATGGGTGCAAAAAGAGGCAAGAGAAGTACAGAAAGAGGAAAGAGGGGTGCAGAAAGAGGCAAGAGGAGTGCAGAAAGAAGCAAGTGAGGTGCAGAAAGAAGCAACAGAGGTGCAGAAAGAAGCAAGAGAGGTGCAGAACCAAGCAAGAGAAGTGCAGAAAGAGGCAAGAGAATTGCTGAAAGAAGCAACAAAGGTGTAGAAAGAAGCAAGAGAAGTGCAGAAAGAGGCAAGTGAGGTGCAGAAAGAAGCAAGAGCAGTGCAGAACCAACCAACAGAGGTGCAAAAAGAGGCAAGAGGGGTGCAGAAAGAGGTAGGAGAGGTACACTAAGAGTCAAGAGAGGTACAGAAAGAGGCAGGAGGGGTGCAGAAAGAAGGAAGAGAAGTGCAGAAAGAAGCAACAGAGGTACAGAAAGAGGAAAGAGAGGTGCAGAAACAGGCAGGGACGGTGCAAAAAGAGGCAACAGGCGTGCAGAAAGAGTCAAGAGAGGTGCAGAAAGAGAAAAGAGGGGTGCAGAAAGAGGCAACAGAAGTGCAGAAAGACACACGAGAGGTACATAAACAAGCAAGAGAAGTGCAGAAAGAGGCAAGAGAATTGCTGAAAGAAGCAACAGAGGTGTGGAAAGAAGCAAGAGAAGTGCAGAAAGAGGCAAGAGGGGTGCAGAAAGAGGTAGGAGACGTACACAAAGAGGCAAGAGAGGTACAGAAAGAGGCAGGAGGGGTGCAAAAAAAGGAAGAGAAGTGCAGAAAGAAGCAACAGAGGTGCTGAAAGAGGCAAGAGAGGTGCAGAAACAGACAAGAAAGGTGCAGAAAGAGGGAACAGGGGTGCAAAAAGAGGCAAGAGAAGTACAGAAAGAGGAAAGAGGGGTGCAGAAAGAGGCAAGAGGAGTGCAGAAAGAAGCAAGTGAGGTGCAGAAAGAAGCAACAGAGGTGCAGAAAGAAGCAAGAGAAGTGCAGAACCAAGCAAGAGAAGTGCAGAAAGAGGCAAGAGAATTGCTGAAAGACGCAACAAAGGTGTAGAAAGAAGCAAGAGAAGTGCAGAAAGAGTCAAGTGAGGTGCAGAAAGAAGCAAGAGCAGTGCAGAATCAACCAACAGAGGTGCAAAAAGAGGCAAGAGGGGTGCAGAAAGAGGTAGGAGAGGTACACAAAGAGGCAAGAGAGGTACAGAAAGAGGCAGGAGTGGTGCAGAAAGAAGGAAGAGAAGTGCAGAAAGAGGCAAGAGAATTGCTGAAAGCAAGACAGCTGTAGAAAGAAGCAAGAGAAGTGCAGAAAGAGGCAAGAGAGGTGCAGAAAGAAGCAAGAGCAGTGCAGAAAGAACCAACAGAGGTTCAAAAAGAGGCAAGAGGGGTGCAGAAAAATGTAGGAGAGGTGCACTAAGAGGCAAGACAGTTACAGAAAGAGGCAGGAGGGTTGCAGAAAGAAGGAAGAGAAGTACAGAAAGAAGCAACAGAGGTACAGAAAGAGGAAAGAGAGGTGCAGAAACAGGCAGGGACAGTGCAAAAAGAGGGAACAGGGGTGCAGAAAGAGGCAAGAGAGGTGCAGAAAGAGAAAAGAGGGGTGCAGAAAGAGGCAACAGAAGTTCAGAAAGACACACGAGAGGTACAGAAACAAGCAAGAGAAGTGCAGAAAGAGGCAAGAGAATTGCTGAAAGAAGCAACAGAGGTGTGGAAAGAAGCAAGAGAAGTGCAGAAAGAGGCAAGTGAGGTGCAGAAAGAGGCATGAGAGGTGCAGAAAGAGGCAAGAGGGGTGCAGAAATGTGCAAGAGAGTAGCAGATAGAAACATGAGCAGTGCAGAAAGAACCAACAGAGGAGCTGAAAGAGGCACGAAGGGTGCAGAAAGAAGCAAGAGAAGTGCAGAAAGAAGCAACAGAGGCACAGAAAGAGGCAAGAGAGGTGCAGAAACAGACAGGAAAGGTGCAGAAAGAGGGAACAGGGGTGCAAAAAGAGGCAACAGAGGTGCAGAAAGAGGGAAGAGGGGTGCAGAATGAGGCAAGAGGAGTGCAGAAAGAAGCAAGTGAGGTGCTGACAGAAGCAACAGAGCTGTAGAAAGAAGCAAGAGAAGTGCAGAAAGAGGCAAGTGAGGTGCAGAAAGAAGCAAGAGCAGTGCAGAAAGAACCAACAGAGGTGCAAAAAGAGGCAAGAAGGGTGCAGAACAATATAGGAGAGGTGCACAAAGAGGCAAGAGAGGTACAGAAAGAGGCAGGAGGGGTGCAGAAAGAAGGAAGAGAAGTGCAGAAAGAAGCAACAGCGGTACAGAAAGAGGCAAGAGAGGTGCAGAAACAGGCAGGGAAAGTGCAAAAAGAGGGAACAGGGGTGCAGAAAGAGGCAAGAGAGGTGCAGAAAGAGAAAAGAGGGTGCAGAAAGAGGCAAGAGGGGTGCAGAAAGAAGCAAGTGAGGAACAGAAAGAGGCAACAAAAGTACAGAAAGACGCAAGAGAGGTGCAGAAACAAGCAAGAGAAGTGCAGAAAGAGGCAAGAGAATTGCTGAAAGAAGCAACAGAGGTGCAGAAAGAGGCAAGAGAGGTGCAGAAAGAGGCAAGAGGGGTGCAGAAATGTGCAAGAGAGTAGCAGATAGAAGCAAGAGCAATGCAGAAAGAACCAACAGAGGAGCTGAAAGAGGCACGAAGGGTGCAGAAAGAAGCAAGAGAAGTACAGAAAGAGGTAGGAGAGGTGCACAAAGAGGCAAGAGAGGTACAGAAAGAGGCAGGAGGGGTGCAAAAAAAGGAAGAGAAGTGCAGAAAGAAGTAACAGAGGTGCTGAAAGAGGCTCAAGAGAGGTGCAGAAAGAGGCAAGAAAAGTGCAGAAAGAAGCAACAGAGGCACAGAAAGAGGCACGAGAGGTGCAGGAACAGACAGCAAAGGTGCAGAAAGAGGGAACAGGGGTGCAAAAAGAGGCAACAGAGGTGCAGAAAGAGGGAAGAGGGATGCAGAAAGAGGCAAGAGGAGTGCAGAAAGAAGCAAGTGAGGTACAGAAAGAAGCAACATAGGTGCAAAAAGATGCAAGACAGGTGCAGAAACAAGCAAGAGAAGTGCAGAAAGAAGCAAGTGAGGTGCAAAAAGAAGCAACAGCGGTGCAGAAAGACACAAGAGAGGTGCAGAACCAAGCAAGAGAAGTGCAGAAAGAGGCAAGAGAATTGCTGAAAGAAGCAACAAAGGTGTGGAAAGAAGCAAGAGAAGTGCAGAAAGAGGCAAGTGAGGTGCAGAAAGAGGCAAGAGAGGTGCAGAAAGAGGCAAGAGGGGTGCAGAAATGTGCAAGAGAGTAGCAGATAGAAGCAAGAGCAGTGCAGAAAGAACCAACAGAGGAGCTGAAAGAGGCACGAAGGGTGCAGAAAGAAGCAAGAGAATTACAGAAAGAGGTAGGAGAGGTGCACAAAGAGGCACGAGAGATACAGAAAGAGGCAGGAGGGGTGCAAAAAAAGGAAGAGAAGTGCAGAAAGAAGTAACAGAGGTGCTGAAAGAGGCTCAAAGGGTGCAGAAAGAGGCAAGAAAAGTGCAGAAAGAAGCAACAGAGGCACAGATAGAGGCAAGAGAGGTGCAGAAACAGACAGGAAAGGTGCAGAAAGAGGGAACAGGGGTGCAAAAGAGGCAACAGAGGTGCAGAAAGAGGGAAGAGGGGTGCATAAAGAGGCAAGAGGAGTGCAGAAAGAAGCAAGTGAGGTACAGAAAGAAGCAACAGAGGTGCAAAAAGACGCAGGAGAGGTGCAGAAACAAGCAAGAGAAGTGCAGAAAGAGGCAAGAGAATTGCTGAAAGAAGCAACAGAGGTGTAGAAAGAAGCAAGAGAAGTGCAGAAAGAGGCAAGTGAGGTGCAGAAAGAAGAGCAGTGCAGAATGAACCAACAGAGCTGCAAAAAGAGGCAAGAGGGGTGCAGAAAGAGGTAGGAGAGGTACACAAAGAGGCAAGAGAGGTACAGAAAGAGGCAGGAGGGGTGCAGAAAGAAGGAAGAGAAGTGCAGAAAGAGGCAAGAGAATTGCTGAAAGAAGCAACAGAGGTGTAGAAAGAAGCAAGAGAAGTGCACAAAGAGGCAAGTGAGGTGCAGAAAGAAGAAAGAGCAGTGCAGAAAGAACCAACAGAGGTGCAAAAAGAGGCAAGAGGGGTGCAGAAAGATGTAGGAGAGGTACACAAAGAGGCAAGAGAGGTACAGAAAGAGGCAGGAGGGGTGCAGAAAGAAGGAAGAGAAGTGCAGAAAGAGGCAAGAGAATTGCTGAAAGAAGCAACGAGAGGTGTAGCAAGAGAAGTGCAGAAAGAGGCAAGTGAGGTGCAGAAAGAAGCAAGAGAAGTGCAGAAAGAACCAACAGAGGTGCAAAAAGAGCCAAGAGGGGTGCAGAAAAAGGTACGAGAGGTGTCACAAAGAGGCAAGAGAGGTACAGAAAGAGGCAGGAGGGGTGCAGAAAGAACGAACAGAGGTACAGAAAGAGGCAAGAGAGGTGCAGAAACAGGCAGGAAGGTGCAAAAGAGGAACAGGGGTGCAGAAAGAGGCAAGAGAGTGCAGAAAGAGGCAAGAGGGATACAGAAATTTGCAAGAGAGGTACAGAAAGAAGCAAGAGCAGTGCAGAAAGAAGTAAGAGAAGTTCAGAAAGAAGCAAGAGAGGTGGAGAAATAGGGAAGAGGGTACAGAAAGAGGCAAGAGGGCAACAGAAATTTGCAAAAGAGGTGCAGAAAGAAGCAACAGCAGTGCAGAAAGAACTAACAGAGGTGCAAAAAGAGGCAAGAGGGGTGCAGAAAGAGGTAGGAGACGTACACAAAGAGGCAAGAGAGGTACAGAAAGAGGCAGGAGGGGTGCAAAAAAAGGAAGAGAAGTGCAGAAAGAAGCAACAGAGGTGCTGAAAGAGGCAAGAGAGGTGCAGAAACAGATAGGAAAGGTGCAGAAACAGGGAACAGGGGTGCAAAAAGAGGCAAGAGAAGTACAGAAAGAGGAAAGAGGGATGCAGAAAGAGGCAAGAGGAGTGCAGAAAGAAGCAAGTGAGGTGCAGAAAGAAGCAACAGAGGTGCAGAAAGAAGCAAGAGAGGTGCAGAACCAAGCAAGAGAAGTGCAGAAAGAGGCAAGAGAATTGCTGAAAGAAGCAACAAAGGTGCAGAAAGAAGCAAGAGCAGTGCAGAGAGAGACAAGTGCGGTGCAGAAAGAAGCAAGAGCAGTGCAGAACCAACCAACAGAGGTGCAAAAAGAGGCAAGAGGGGTGCAGAAAGAGGTAGGAGAGGTACACAAAGAGGCAAGAGAGGTACAGAAAGAGGCAGGAGTCGTGCAGAAAGAAGGAAGAGAAGTGCAGAAAGAGGCAAGAGAGGTGCAGAAAGAAGCAAGAGCAGTGCAGAAAGAACCAACAGAGGTTCAAAAAGAGGCAAGAGGGGTGCAGAAAAATGTAGGAGAGGTGCACTAAGAGGCAAGAGAGGTACAGAAAGAGGCAGGAGGGGTGCAGAAAGAAGGAAGAGAAGTGCAGAAAGAAGCAACAGAGGTACAGAAAGAGGAAAGAGAGGTGCAGAAACAGGCAGGGATGGTGCAAAAAGAGGGAACAGGCGTGCAGAAAGAGGCAAGAGAGGTGCAGAAAGAGAAAAGAGGGGTGCAGAAAGAGGCAACAGAAGTGCAGAAAGACACACGAGAGGTACAGAAACAAGCAAGAGAAGTGCAGAAAGAGGCAAGAGAATTGCTGAAAGAAGCAACAGAGGTGTGGAAAGAAGCAAGAGAAGTGCAGAAAGAGGCAAGTGAGGTGCAGAAAGAGGCAAGAGAGGTGCAGAAAGAGGCAAGAGGGGTGCAGAAATGTGCAAGAGAGTAGCAGATAGAAGCAAGAGCAGTGCAGAAAGAACCAACAGAGGAGCTGAAAGAAGCAAGAGAAGTGCAGAAAGAAGCAACAGAGGCACAGAAAGAGGCAAGAGAGGTGCAGAAACAGACAGGAAAGGTGCAGAAAGAGGGAACAGGGATGCAAAAAGAGGCAACAGAGGTGCAGAAAGAGGGAAGAGGGGTGCAGAACGAGGCAAGAGGAGTGCAGAAAGAAGCAAGTGAGGTGCTGAAAGAAGCCACAGAGGTGCAAAAAGTCGTAAGAGAGGTGCAGAAACAAGCAAGAGAAGTGCAGAAAGAGGCAAGAGAATTGCTGAAAGAAGCAACAGAGGTGTAGAAAGAAGCAAGAGAAGTGCAGAAAGAGGCAAGTGAGGTGCAGAAAGAAGCAAGAGCAGTGCAGAATCAACCAACTGAGGTGCAAAAAGAGGCAAGAGGGGTGCAGAAAGAGGTAGGAGAGGTACACAAAGAGGCAAGAGAGGTACAGAAAGAGGCAGGAGTCGTGCAGAAAGAAGGAAGAGAAGTGCAGAAAGAGGCAAGAGAATTGCTGAAAGAAGCAACAGAGGTGTAGAAAGAAGCAAGTGAAGTGCAGAAAGAGGCAAGTGAGGTGCAGAAAGAAGCAAGAGCAGTGCAGAAAGAACCAACAGAGGTGCAAAAAGAGGCAAAAGGGGTGCAGAAAAAGGTAGGAGAGGTGCACAAAGAGGCAAGAGAGGTACGGAAAGAGGCAGGAGGGGTGCAGAAAGAAGGAAGAGAAGTGCAGAAAGAAGCAACAGAGGTGCAAAAAGACGTAAGAGAGGTGCAGAAACAAGCAAGAGAAGTGCAGAAAGAGGCAAGAGAATTGCTGAAAGAAGCAACAGAGGTGTAGAAAGAAGCAAGAGAAGTGCAGAAAGAGGCAAGTGAAGTGCAGAAAGAAGCAAGAGCAGTGCAGAATGAACCAACAGAGGTGCAAAAAGAGGCATGAGGGGTGCAGAAAGAGGTAGGAGAGGTACACAAAGAGGCAAGAGAGGTACAGAAAGAGGCAGGAGGGGTGCAAAAAGAAGGAAGAGAAGTGCAGAAAGAGGTAAGAGGATTGCTGAAAGGAGCAACAGAGATGTAGAAAGAAGCAAGAGAAGTGCAGAAAGAGGCAAGTGAGGTGCAGAAAGAAGAGCAGTGCAGAAATAACCAACAGAGGTGCAAAAAGAGGCAAAAGGGGTGCAGAAAGAAGGAAGAGAAGTACAAAAAGAGGCAAGAGAATTGCTGAAAGAAGCAACAGAAGAGGCAAGAGAATTGCTGAAAGAAGCAACAGAGGTGTAGCAAGAGAAGTGCAGAAAGAGGCAAGTGAGATGCAGAAAGAAGCAAGAGCAGTGCAGAAAGAACCAACAGAGGTGGAAAAAGAACCAAGAGGGGTGCAGAAAAAGGTACGAGAGGTGTCCAAAGAGGCAAGAGAGGTACAGAAAGAGGCAGGAGGGGTGCAGAAAGAACGAACAGAGGTACAGAAAGAGGCAAGTGAGGTGCAGAAACAGGCAGGGAAGGTGCAAAAAGAGGGAACAGGGGTGCAGAAAGAGGCAAGAGAGGTACAGAAAGAGAAAAGAGGGGTGCAGAAAGAGGCAAGAGGGGTGCAGAAAGAGGCAAGAGGGATACAGAAATTTGCAAGAGAGGTACAGAAAGAAGCAAGAGCAGTGCAGAAAGAAGCAAGAGAAGTGCAGAAAGAAGCAAGAGAGGTGGAGAAATAGGGAAGAAGGTGCAGAAAGAGGCAAGAGGGATACAGAAATTTGCAAAAGAGGTGCAGAAAGAAGCAACAGCAGTGCAGAAAGAACTAACAGAGGTGCAAAAAGAGGCAAGAGGGGTGCAGAAAGAGGTAGGAGACGTACACAAAGAGGCAAGAGAGGTACAGAAAGAGGCAGGAGGGGTGCAAAAAAAGGAAGAGAAGTGCAGAAAGAAGCAACAGAGGTGCTGAAAGAGGCAAGAGAGGTGCAGAAACAGACAGGAAAGGTGCAGAAAGAGGGAACATGGGTGCAAAAGAGGCAAGAGAAGTACAGAAAGAGGAAAGAGGGTGCAGAAAGAGGCAAGAGGAGTGCAGAAAGAAGCAAGTGAGGTGCAGAAAGAAGCAACAGAGGTGCAGAAAGAAGCAAGAGAGGTGCAGAAACAAGCAAGAGAAGTGCAGAAAGAGGCAAGAGAATTGCTGAAAGAAGCAACAGAGGTGTAGAAAGAAGCAAGAGAAGTGCAGAAAGAGGCAAGTGAGGTGCAGAAAGAAGCAAGAGCAGTGCAGAACCAACCAACAGAGGTGCAAAAGAGGCAAGAGGGGTGCAGAAAGAGGTAGGAGAGGTACACAAAGAGGCAAGAGAGGTACAGAAAGAGGCAGGAGGCGTGCAGAAAGAAGGAAGAGAAGTGCAGAAAGAGGCAAGAGAGTGCAGAAAGAAGCAAGAGCAGTGCAGAAAGAACCAACAGAGGTTCAAAAAGAGGCAAGCGAGGTGCAGAAAAATGTAGGAGAGGTGCACTAAGAGGCAAGAGAGGTACAGAAAGAGGCAGGAGGGGTGCAGAAAGAAGGAAGAGAAGTGCAGAAAGAAGCAACAGAGGTACAGAAAGAGGAAAGAGAGGTGCAGAAACAGGGAGGGACGGTGCAAAAAGAGGCAACAGGCGTGTAGAAAGAGGCAAGAGAGGTGCAGAAAGAGAGAAAGAGAGGTGCAGAAAGAGGCAACAGAAGTGCAGAAAGACACACGAGAGGTACAGAAACAAGCAAGAGAAGTGCAGAAAGAGGCAAGAGAATTGCTGAAAGAAGCAACAGAGGTGTAGCAAGAGAAGTGCAGAAAGAGGCAAGTGAGATGCAGAAAGAAGCAAGAGCAGTGCAGAAAGAACCAACAGAGGTGGAAAAAGAACCAAGAGGGGTGCAGAAAAAGGTACGAGAGGTGTCCAAAGAGGCAAGAGAGGTACAGAAAGAGGCAGGAGGGGTGCAGAAAGAACGAACAGAGGTACAGAAAGAGGCAAGTGAGGTGCAGAAACAGGCAGGGAAGGTGCAAAAAGAGGGAACAGGGGTGCAGAAAGAGGCAAGAGAGGTACAGAAAGAGAAAAGAGGGGTGCAGAAAGAGGCAAGAGGGGTGCAGAAAGAGGCAAGAGGGATACAGAAATTTGCAAGAGAGGTACAGAAAGAAGCAAGAGCAGTGCAGAAAGAAGTAAGAGAAGTGCAGAAAGAAGCAAGAGAGGTGGAGAAATAGGGAAGAGAGGTACAGAAAGAGGCAAGAGGGATACAGAAATTTGCAAAAGAGGTGCAGAAAGAAGCAAGCAGCAGTGCAGAAAGAACTAACAGAGGTGCAAAAAGAGGCAAGAGGGGTGCAGAAAGAGGTAGGAGACGTGCACAAAGAGGCAAGAGAGGTACAGAAAGAGGCAGGAGGGTTGCAGAAAAAGGAAGAGAAGTGCAGAAAGAAGCAACAGAGGTGCAGAAAGAGGCAAGAGAGGTGCAGAAACAGACAGGAAAGGTGCAGAAAGAGGCAACAGGGGTGCAGAAAGAGGCAAGAGAAGTACAGAAAGAGGAAAGAGAGGTGCAGAAAGAGGCAAGAGGAGTGCAGAAAGAAGCAAGTGAGGTGCAGAAAGAAGCAACAGAGGTGCAGAAAGAAGCAAGAGAGGTGCAGAAACAAGCAAGAGAAGTGCAGAAAGAGGCAAGAGAATTGCTGAAAGAAGCAACAAAGGTGTAGAAAGAAGCAAGAGAAGTGCAGAAAGAGGCAAGTGAGGTGCAGAAAGAAGCAAGAGCAGTGCAGAACCAACCAACAGAGGTGCAAAAAGAGGCAAGAGGGGTGCAGAAAGAGGTAGGAGAGGTACACAAAGAGGCAAGAGAGGTACAGAAAGAGGCAGGAGTCATGCTGAAAGAAGGAAGAGAAGTGCAGAAAGAGGCAAGAGAGGTGCAGAAAGAAGCAAGAGCAGTGCAGAAAGAACCAACAGAGGTTCAAAAAGAGGCAAGCGGGGTGCAGAAAAATGTAGGAGAGGTTCACTAAGAGGCAAGAGAGGTACAGAAAGAGGCAGGAGGGGTGCAGAAAGAAGGAAGAGAAGTGCAGAAAGAAGCAACAGAGGTACAGAAAGAGGAAAGAGAGGTGCAGAAACAGGCAGGGACGGTGCAAAAAGAGGGAACAGGCATGTAGAAAGAGGCAAGAGAGGTGCAGAAAGAGAAAAGAGGGGTGCAGAAAGAGGCAACAGAAGTGCAGAAAGACGCACGAGAGGTACAGAAACAAGCAAGAGAAGTGCAGAAAGAGGCAAGAGAATTGCTGAAAGAAGCAACAGAGGTGTGGAAAGAAGCAAGAGAAGTGCAGAAAGAGGCAAGTGAGGTGCAGAAAGAGGCAAGAGAGGTGCAGAAAGAGGCAAGAGGGGTGCAGAAATGTGCAAGAGAGTAGCAGATAGAAGCAAGAGCAGTGCAGAAAGAACCAACAGAGGTGCTGAAAGAAGCAAGAGAAGTGCAGAAAGAAGCAACAGAGGCACAGAAAGAGGCAAGAGAGGTGCAGAAACAGACAGGAAAGGTGCAGAAAGAGGGAACAGGGATGCAAAAAGAGGCAACAGAGGTGCAGAAAGAGGGAAGAGGGGTGCAGAAAGAGGCAAGAGGAGTGCAGAAAGAAGCAAGTGAGGTGCTGAAAGAAGCCACAGAGGTGCAAAAAGACGTAAGAGAGGTGCAAAAACAAGCAAGAGAAGTGCAGAAAGAGGCAAGAGAATTGCTGAAAGAAGCAACAGAGGTGTAGAAAGAAGAAAGAGAAGTGCAGAAAGAGGCAAGTAGAGGTGCAGAAAGAAGCAAGAGCAGGTGCAGAATCAAGCCAACGAGAGGTGCAAAAAGAGGCAAGAGGGGTGCAGAAAGAGGTAGAGAGAAGGTACAGAAAGAGGCAAGAGAGGTGCAGAAAGAGGCAAGAGAGGGTGCAGAAAGAAGCAAGAGAGGTGCAGAAAGAGGCAAGAGAGGTGCAGAAAGAAGCAAGCAGAGAGTGCAGAAAGAAGCAAGAGAGGTGCAGAAAGAGGCAAGAGAGGTGCAGAAAGAAGCAAGAGAAGTGCAGAAAGAAGCAACAGAGGTACAGAAAGAGGCAAGAGAGGTGCAGAAACAGACAGGAAAGGTGCAGAAAGAGGCGAACAGGGGTGCAGAAAGAGGCAACAGAGGTGCAGAAAGAGGCAAGAGAGGTGCAGAAAGAGGCAAGAGGAGTGCAGAAAGAAGCAAGTCAGGTGCAGAAAGAAGCAACAGAGGTGCAGAAAGAGGCAAGAGAGGTGCAGAAAGAGGCAAGAGAAGTGCAGAAAGAGGCAAGAGAAGTGCTGAAAGAAGCAACAGAGGTGTAGAAAGAAGCAAGAGAAGTGCAGAAAGAGGCAGAGTGAGGTGCAGAAAGAAGCAAGAGCAGTGCAGAAACGAACCAACAGAGGTGCAAAAAGAGGCAAGAGGGGTGCAGAAAGAGGTAGGAGAGGTACACAAAGAGGCAAGAGAGGTACAGAAAGAGGCAGAGTCGTGCAGAAAGAAGGAAGAGAAGTGCAGAAAGAGGCAAGAGAGGTGCAGAAAGAAGCAAGAGCAGTGCAGAAAGAACCAACAGAGGTTCAAAAAGAGGCAAGCGGGGTGCAGAAAAATGTAGGAGAGGTGCACTAAGAGGCAAGAGAGGTACAGAAAGAGGCAGGAGGGGTGCAGAAAGAAGGAAGAGAAGTGCAGAAAGAAGCAACAGAGGTACAGAAAGAGGAAAGAGAGGTGCAGAAACAGGCAGGGACGGTGCAAAAAGAGGGAACAGGCGTGTAGAAAGAGGCAAGAGAGGTGCAGAAAGAGAAAAGAGGGGTGCAGAAAGAGGCAACAGAAGTGCAGAAAGACACACGAGAGGTACAGAAACAAGCAAGAGAAGTGCAGAAAGAGGCAAGAGAATTGCTGAAAGAAGCAACAGAGGTGTGGAAAGAAGCAAGAGAAGTGCAGAAAGAGGCAAGTGAGGTACAGAAAGAGGAAAGAGCGGTGCAGAAACAGGCAGGGACGGTGCAAAAAGAGGGAACAGGCGTGTAGAAAGAGGCAAGAGAGGTGCAGAAAGAGAAAAGAGGGGTGCAGAAAGAGGCAACAGAAGTGCAGAAAGACACACGAGAGGTACAGAAACAAGCAAGAGAAGTGCAGAAAGAGGCAAGAGAATTGCTGAAAGAAGCAACAGAGGTGTGGAAAGAAGCAAGAGAAG
Source organism: Calotriton arnoldi (assembly GCA_963921515.1). NCBI lineage: Eukaryota > Metazoa > Chordata > Amphibia > Caudata > Salamandridae > Calotriton > Calotriton arnoldi. The sequence goes on along the minus strand of CAWUFW010002670.1, from coordinate 887,074 downwards.
TGCAGAAAGAGGCAAGTGAGGTGCAGAAAGAGGCAAGAGAGGTGCAGAAAGAGGCAAGAGGGGTGCAGAAATGTGCAAGAGAGTAGCAGATAGAAGCAAGAGCAGTGCAGAAAGAACCAACAGAGGAGCTGAAAGAAGCAAGAGAAGTGCAGAAAGAAGCAACAGAGGCACAGAAAGAGGCAAGAGAGGTGCAGAAACAGACAGGAAAGGTGCAGAAAGAGGGAACAGGGATGCAAAAAGAGGCAACAGAGGTGCAGAAAGAGGGAAGAGGGGTGCAGAACGAGGCAAGAGGAGTGCAGAAAGAAGCAAGTGAGGTGCTGAAAGAAGCCACAGAGGTGCAAAAGACGTAAGAGAGGTGCAAAAACAAGCAAGAGAAGTGCAGAAAGAGGCAAGAGAATTGCTGAAAGAAGCAACAGAGGTGTAGAAAGAAGCAAGAGAAGTGCAGAAAGAGGCAAGTGAGGTGCAGAAAGAAGCAAGAGCAGTGCAGAATCGAACCAACGGAGGTGCAAAAAGAGGCAAGAGGGGTGCAGAAAGAGGTAGGAGAGGTACACAAAGAGGCAAGAGAGGTACAGAAAGAGGCAGGAGGGGTGCAGAAAGAAGGAAGAGAAGTGCAGAAAGAGGCAAGAGAATTGCTGAAAGAAGCAACAGAGGTGTAGAAAGAAGCAAGTGAAGTGCAGAAAGAGGCAAGTGAGGTGCAGAAAGAAGCAAGAGCAGTGCAGAAAGAACCAACAGAGGTACAAAAAGAGGCAAAAGGGGTGCAGAAAAAGGTAGGAGAGGCGCACAAAGAGGCAAGAGAGGTACGGAAAGAGGCATGAGGGGTGCAGAAAGAAGGAAGAGAAGTGCAGAAAGAAGCAACAGAGGTGCAAAAAGACGCAAGAGAGGTGCAGAAACAAGCAAGAGAAGTGCAGAAAGAGGCAAGTGAAGTGCAGAAGGAAGCAAGAGCAGTGCAGAATGAACCAACAGAGGTGCAAAAAGAGGCATGAGGGGTGCAGAAAGAGGTAGGAGAGGTACACAAAGAGGCAAGAGAGGTACAGAAAGAGGCAGGAGGGGTGCAAAAAGAAGGAAGAAAAGTGCAGAAAGAGGCAAGAGGATTGCTGAAAGGAGCAACAGAGATGTAGAAAGAAGCAAGAGAAGTGCAGAAAGAGGCAAGTGAGGTGCAGAAAGAAGCAAGAGCAGTGCAGATATAACCAACAGAGGTGCAAAAAGAGGCAAAAGGGGTGCAGAAAAAGGTAGGAGAAGTGCAGAAAGAAGCAAGTGAGGTACAGAAAGAGGCAACAGAGGTACAGAAAGAGGCAAGAGAGGTGCAGAAACAGGAAGGGAAGGTGCAAAAAGTGGGAACGGGGTGCAGAAAGAGGCAAGAGAGGTGCAGAAAGAGAAAAGAGGGGTGCAGAAAGAGGCAAGAGGGGTGCAGAAAAAAGCAAGTGAGGTACAGAGAGGCAACAGAGCTGCAGAAAGACGCAAGAGAGGTGCAAAAACAAGCAAGAGAAGTGCAGAAAGAGGCAAGAGAATTGCTGAAAGAGACCAACAGAGGTGCTGAAAGAGGCACGAAGGGTGCAGAAAGAAGCTAGAGAAGTGCAGAAAGAAGCAACAGAGGTACAGAAAGAGGCAAGAGTGGTACATAAAGAGGGAATAGAGGTATAGAAAGAGGCAAGAGAGTTGCACAAAGAAGGAAGAGGGGTGCAGAAAGAGGCAAGAGGGTGCAGAAAGAAGCAAGTGAGGTGCAGAAAGAGGCAAGAGAGGTGCAGAAACAGGCAAGAGAAGTGCAGAAAGAGGCCTGAGAATTGCAGAAAGAAGCAACAGAGGTGTAGAAAGAAGCAAGAGGGGTGCAGAAAGAGGTAGGAGAGGTACACAAAGAGGCAAGAGAGGTACAGAAAGAGGCAGGAGTCGTGCAGAAAGAAGGAAGAGAAGTGCAGAAAGAGGCAAGAGAGGTGCAGAAAGAAGCAAGAGCAGTGCAGAAAGAATCAACAGAGGTTCAAAAAGAGGCAAGCGGGGTGCAGAAAAATGTAGGAGAGGTTCACTAAGAGGCAAGAGAGGTACAGAAAGAGGCAGGAGGGGTGCAGAAAGAAGGAAGAGAAGTGCAGAAAGAAGCAACAGAGGTACAGAAAGAGGAAAGAGAGGTGCAGAAACAGGCAGGGACGGTGCAAAAGAGGGAACAGGCGTGTAGAAAGAGGCAAGAGAGGTGCAGAAAGAGAAAAGAGGGGTGCAGAAAGAGGCAACAGAAGTGCAGAAAGACACACGAGAGGTACAGAAACAAGCAAGAGAAGTGCAGAAAGAGGCAAGAGAATTGCTGAAAGAAGCAACAGAGGTGTGGAAAGAAGCAAGAGAAGTGCAGAAAGAGGCAAGTGAGGTGCAGAAAGAGGCAAGAGAGGTGCAGAAAGAGGCAAGAGGGGTGCAGAAATGATGTGCAAGAGAGTAGCAGATAGAAGCAAGAGCAGTGCAGAAAGAACCAACAGAGGAGCTGAAAGAAGCAAGAGAAGTGCAGAAAGAAGCAACAGAGGCACAGAAAGAGGCAAGAGAGGTGCAGAAACAGACAGGAAAGGTGCAGAAAGAGGGAACAGGGATGCAAAAAGAGGCAACAGAGGTGCAGAAAGAGGGAAGAGGGGTGCAGAACGAGTCAAGAGGAGTGCAGAAAGAAGCAAGTGAGGTGCTGAAAGAAGCCACAGAGGTGCAAAAGACGTAAGAGAGGTGCAAAAACAAGCAAGAGAAGTGCAGAAAGAGGCAAGAGAATTGCTGAAAGAAGCAACAGAGGTGTAGAAAGAAGAAAGAGAAGTGCAGAAAGAGGCAAGTGAGGTGCAGAAAGAAGCAAGAGCAGTGCAGAATCAACCAACGAAGGTGCAAAAAGAGGCAAGAGGGTGCAGAAAGAGGTAGGAGAGGTACACAAAGAGGCAAGAGAGGTACAGAAAGAGGCAGGAGGGGTGCAGAAAGAAGGAAGAGAAGTGCAGAAAGAGGCAAGAGAATTGCTGAAAGAAGCAACAGAGGTGTAGAAAGAAGCAAGTGAAGTGCAGAAAGAGGCAAGTGAGGTGCAGAAAGAAGCAAGAGCAGTGCAGAAAGAACCAATAGAGGTGCAAAAAGAGGCAAAGGGGTGCAGAAAAAGGTAGGAGAGGTGCACAAAGAGGCAAGAGAGGTACGGAAAGAGGCAGGAGGGGTGCAGAAAGAAGGAAGAGAAGTGCAGAAAGAAGCAACAGAGGTGCAAAAAGACGCAAGAGAGGTGCAGAAACAAGCAAGAGAAGTGCAGAAAGAGGCAAGAGAATTGCTGAAAGAAGCAACAGAGGTGTAGAAAGAAGCAAGAGAAGTGCAGAAAGAGGCAAGTGAAGTGCAGAAGGAAGCAAGAGCAGTGCAGAATGAACCAACAGAGGTGCAAAAAGAGGCATGAGGGGTGCAGAAAGAGGTAGGAGAGGTACACAAAGAGGCAAGAGAGGTACAGAAAGAGGCAGGAGGGGTGCAAAAAGAAGGAAGAGAAGTGCAGAAAGAGGCAAGAGGATTGCTGAAAGGAGCAACAGAGATGTAGAAAGAAGCAAGAGAAGTGCAGAAAGAGGCAAGTGAGGTGCAGAAAGAAGCAAGAGCAGTGCAGATATAACCAACAGAGGTGCAAAAAGAGGCAAAAGGGGTGCAGAAAAAGGTAGGAGAAGTGCAGAAAGAAGCAAGTGAGGTACAGAAAGAGGCAACAGAGGTACAGAAAGAGGCAAGAGAGGTGCAGAAACAGGAAGGGAAGGTGCAAAAAGTGGGAACGGGGTGCAGAAAGAGGCAAGAGGGGTGCAGAAAGAGAAAAGAGGGGTGCAGAAAGAGGCAAGAGGGGTGCAGAAAAAGCAAGTGAGGTACAGAAAGAGGCAACAGAGCTGCAGAAAGACGCAAGAGAGGTGCAAAAACAAGCAAGAGAAGTGCAGAAAGAGGCAAGAGAATTGCTGAAAGAACCAACAGAGGTGCTGAAAGAGGCACGAAGGGTGCAGAAAGAAGCTAGAGAAGTGCAGAAAGAAGCAACAGAGGTACAGAAAGAGGCAAAAGTGGTACAGAAAGAGGGAATAGAGGTATAGAAAGAGGCAAGAGAGTTGCACAAAGAAGGAAGAGGGGTGCAGAAAGAGGCAAGAGGGGTGCAGAAAGAAGCAAGTGAGGTGCAGAAAGAGGCAAGAGAGGTGCAGAAACAGGCAAGAGAAGTGCAGAAAGAGGCAAGAGAATTGCTGAAAGAAGCAACAGAGGTGTAGAAAGAAGAAAGAGAAGTGCAGAAAGAGGCAAGTGAGGTGCAGAAAGAAGCAAGAGCAGTGCAGAATCAACCAACGAAGGTGCAAAAGAGGCAAGAGGGGTGCAGAAAGAGGTAGGAGAGGTACACAAAGAGGCAAGAGAGGTACAGAAAGAGGCAGGAGGGTGCAGAAAGAAGGAAGAGAAGTGCAGAAAGAGGCAAGAGAATTGCTGAAAGAAGCAACAGAGGTGTAGAAAGAAGCAAGTGAAGTGCAGAAAGAGGCAAGTGAGGTGCAGAAAGAAGCAAGAGCAGTGCAGAAAGAACCAATAGAGGTGCAAAAAGAGGCAAAAGGGTGCAGAAAAAGGTAGGAGAGGTGCACAAAGAGGCAAGAGAGGTACGGAAAGAGGCAGGAGGGGTGCAGAAAGAAGGAAGAGAAGTGCAGAAAGAAGCAACAGAGGTGCAAAAAGACGCAAGAGAGGTGCAGAAACAAGCAAGAGAAGTGCAGAAAGAGGCAAGAGAATTGCTGAAAGAAGCAACAGAGGTGTAGAAAGAAGCAAGAGAAGTGCAGAAAGAGGCAAGTGAAGTGCAGAAGGAAGCAAGAGCAGTGCAGAATGAACCAACAGAGGTGCAAAAAGAGGCATGAGGGGTGCAGAAAGAGGTAGGAGAGGTACACAAAGAGGCAAGAGAGGTACAGAAAGAGGCAGGAGGGGTGCAGAAAGAAGGAAGAGAAGTGCAGAAAGAGGCAAGAGGATTGCTGAAAGGAGCAACAGAGATGTAGAAAGAAGCAAGAGAAGTGCAGAAAGAGGCAAGTGAGGTGCAGAAAGAAGCAAGAGCAGTGCAGAAATAACCAACAGAGGTACAAAAAGAGGCAAAAGGGGTGCAGAAAAAGGTAGGAGAGGTGCACAAAGAGGCAAGAGAGGTACAGAAAGAGGCAGGAGGGGTGCAGAAAGAAGGAAGAGAAGTGGAGAAAGAAGCAAGTGAGGTACAGAAAGAGGCAACAGAGGTACAGAAAGAGGCAAGAGAGGTGCAGAAACAGGAAGGGAAGGTGCAAAAAGTGGGAACGGGGTGCAGAAAGAGGCAAGAGAGGTGCAGAAAGAGAAAAGAGGAATGCATAATGAGGCAAGAGGGGTGCAGAAAAAAGCAAGTGAGGTACAGAAAGAGGCAACAGAGCTGCAGAAAGACGCAAGAGAGGTGCAGAAACAAGCAAGAGAAGTGCAGAAAGAGGCAAGAGAATTGCTGAAAGAACCAACAGAGGTGCTGAAAGAGGCACGAAGGGTGCAGAAAGAAGCTAGAGAAGTGCAGAAAGAAGCAACAGAGGTACAGAAAGAGGCAAAAGTGGTACAGAAAGAGGGAATAGAGGTATAGAAAGAGGCAAGAGAGTTGCACAAAGAAGGAAGAGGGGTGCAGAAAGAGGCAAGAGGGGTGCAGAAAGAAGCAAGTGAGGTGCAGAAAGAGGCAAGAGAGGTGCAGAAACAGGCAAGAGAAGTGCAGAAAGAGGCCTGAGAATTGCAGAAAGAAGCAACAGAGGTGTAGAAAGAAGCAAGAGGGGTGCAGAAAGAGGTAGGAGAGGTACACAAAGAGGCAAGAGAGGTACAGAAAGAGGCAGGAGTCATGCTGAAAGAAGGAAGAGAAGTGCAGAAAGAGGCAAGAGAGGTGCAGAAAGAAGCAAGAGCAGTGCAGAAAGAACCAACAGAGGTTCAAAAGAGGCAAGCGGGGTGCAGAAAAATGTAGGAGAGGTTCACTAAGAGGCAAGAGAGGTACAGAAAGAGGCAGGAGGGGTGCAGAAAGAAGGAAGAGAAGTGCAGAAAGAAGCAACAGAGGTACAGAAAGAGGAAAGAGAGGTGCAGAAACAGGCAGGGACGGTGCAAAAAGAGGGAACAGGCATGTAGAAAGAGGCAAGAGAGGTGCAGAAAGAGAAAAGAGGGGTGCAGAAAGAGGCAACAGAAGTGCAGAAAGACACACGAGAGGTACAGAAACAAGCAAGAGAAGTGCAGAAAGAGGCAAGAGAATTGCTGAAAGAAGCAACAGAGGTGTGGAAAGAAGCAAGAGAAGTGCAGAAAGAGGCAAGTGAGGTGCAGAAAGAGGCAAGAGAGGTGCAGAAAGAGGCAAGAGGGGTGCAGAAATGTGCAAGAGAGTAGCAGATAGAAGCAAGAGCAGTGCAGAAAGAACCAACAGAGGAGCTGAAAGAAGCAAGAGAAGTGCAGAAAGAAGCAACAGAGGCACAGAAAGAGGCAAGAGAGGTGCAGAAACAGACAGGAAAGGTGCAGAAAGAGGGAACAGGGATGCAAAAAGAGGCAACAGAGGTGCAGAAAGAGGGAAGAGGGGTGCAGAACGAGGCAAGAGGAGTGCAGAAAGAAGCAAGTGAGGTGCTGAAAGAAGCCACAGAGGTGCAAAAAGACGTAAGAGAGGTGCAAAACAAGCAAGAGAAGTGCAGAAAGAGGCAAGAGAATTGCTGAAAGAAGCAACAGAGGTGTAGAAAGAAGAAAGAGAAGTGCAGAAAGAGGCAAGTGAGGTGCAGAAAGAAGCAAGAGCAGTGCAGAATCAACCAACGGAGGTGCAAAAGAGGCAAGAGGGGTGCAGAAAGAGGTAGGAGAGGTACACAAAGAGGCAAGAGAGGTACAGAAAGAGGCAGGAGGGGTGCAGAAAGAAGGAAGAGAAGTGCAGAAAGAGGCAAGAGAATTGCTGAAAGAAGCAACAGAGGTGTAGAAAGAAGCAAGTGAAGTGCAGAAAGAGGCAAGTGAGGTGCAGAAAGAAGCAAGAGCAGTGCAGAAAGAACCAATAGAGGTGCAAAAAGAGGCAAAAGGGGTGCAGAAAAAGGTAGGAGAGGTGCACAAAGAGGCAAGAGAGGTACGGAAAGAGGCAGGAGGGGTGCAGAAAGAAGGAAGAGAAGTGCAGAAAGAAGCAACAGAGGTGCAAAAAGACGCAAGAGAGGTGCAGAAAGAGGCAAGTGAGGTGCAGAAAGAAGCAAGAGCAGTGCAGAATCAACCAACGGAGGTGCAAAAAGAGGCATGAGGGGTGCAGAAAGAGGTAGGAGAGGTACACAAAGAGGCAAGAGAGGTACAGAAAGAGGCAGGAGGGGTGCAGAAAGAAGGAAGAGAAGTGCAGAAAGAGGCAAGAGAATTGCTGAAAGAAGCAACAGAGGTGTAGAAAGAAGCAAGTGAAGTGCAGAAAGAGGCAAGTGAGGTGCAGAAAGAAGCAAGAGCAGTGCAGAAAGAACCAACAGAGGTACAAAAAGAGGCAAAAGGGGTGCAGAAAAAGGTAGGAGAGGTGCACAAAGAGGCAAGAGAGGTACGGAAAGAGGCATGAGGGGTGCAGAAAGAAGGAAGAGAAGTGCAGAAAGAAGCAACAGAGGTGCAAAAAGACGCAAGAGAGGTGCAGAAACAAGCAAGAGAAGTGCAGAAAGAGGCAAGTGAAGTGCAGAAGGAAGCAAGAGCAGTGCAGAATGAACCAACAGAGGTGCAAAAAGAGGCATGAGGGGTGCAGAAAGAGGTAGGAGAGGTACACAAAGAGGCAAGAGAGGTACAGAAAGAGGCAGGAGGGGTGCAAAAGAAGGAAGAAAAGTGCAGAAAGAGGCAAGAGGATTGCTGAAAGGAGCAACAGAGATGTAGAAAGAAGCAAGAGAAGTGCAGAAAGAGGCAAGTGAGGTGCAGAAAGAAGCAAGAGCAGTGCAGATATAACCAACAGAGGTGCAAAAAGAGGCAAAAGGGGTGCAGAAAAAGGTAGGAGAAGTGCAGAAAGAAGCAAGTGAGGTACAGAAAGAGGCAACAGAGGTACAGAAAGAGGCAAGAGAGGTGCAGAAACAGGAAGGGAAGGTGCAAAAAGTGGGAACGGGGTGCAGAAAGAGGCAAGAGGGGTGCAGAAAGAGAAAAGAGGGGTGCAGAAAGAGGCAAGAGGGGTGCAGAAAAAAGCAAGTGAGGTACAGAAAGAGGCAACAGAGCTGCAGAAAGACGCAAGAGAGGTGCAAAAACAAGCAAGAGAAGTGCAGAAAGAGGCAAGAGAATTGCTGAAAGAACCAACAGAGGTGCTGAAAGAGGCACGAAGGGTGCAGAAAGAAGCTAGAGAAGTGCAGAAAGAAGCAACAGAGGTACAGAAAGAGGCAAAAGTGGTACAGAAAGAGGGAATAGAGGTATAGAAAGAGGCAAGAGAGTTGCACAAAGAAGGAAGAGGGGTGCAGAAAGAGGCAAGAGGGGTGCAGAAAGAAGCAAGTGAGGTGCAGAAAGAGGCAAGAGAGGTGCAGAAACAGGCAAGAGAAGTGCAGAAAGAGGCCTGAGAATTGCAGAAAGAAGCAACAGAGGTGTAGAAAGAAGCAAGAGGGGTGCAGAAAGAGGTAGGAGAGGTACACAAAGAGGCAAGAGAGGTACAGAAAGAGGCAGGAGTCGTGCAGAAAGAAGGAAGAGAAGTGCAGAAAGAGGCAAGAGAGGTGCAGAAAGAAGCAAGAGCAGTGCAGAAAGAATCAACAGAGGTTCAAAAAGAGGCAAGCGGGGTGCAGAAAAATGTAGGAGAGGTTCACTAAGAGGCAAGAGAGGTACAGAAAGAGGCAGGAGGGGTGCAGAAAGAAGGAAGAGAAGTGCAGAAAGAAGCAACAGAGGTACAGAAAGAGGAAAGAGAGGTGCAGAAACAGGCAGGGACGGTGCAAAAAGAGGGAACAGGCGTGTAGAAAGAGGCAAGAGAGGTGCACAAAGAGAAAAGAGGGGTGCAGAAAGAGGCAACAGAAGTGCAGAAAGACACACGAGAGGTACAGAAACAAGCAAGAGAAGTGCAGAAAGAGGCAAGAGATTTGCTGAAAGAAGCAACAGAGGTGTGGAAAGAAGCAAGAGAAGTGCAGAAAGAGGCAAGTGAGGTGCAGAAAGAGGCAAGAGAGGTGCAGAAAGAGGCAAGAGGGTGCAGAAATGATGTGCAAGAGAGTAGCAGATAGAAGCAAGAGCAGTGCAGAAAGAACCAATAGAGGAGCTGAAAGAAGCAAGAGAAGTGCAGAAAGAAGCAACAGAGGCACAGAAAGAGGCAAGAGAGGTGCAGAAACAGACAGGAAAGGTGCAGAAAGAGGGAACAGGGATGCAAAAAGAGGCAACAGAGGTGCAGAAAGAGGGAAGAGGGTGCAGAACGAGGCAAGAGGAGTGCAGAAAGAAGCAAGTGAGGTGCTGAAAGAAGCCACAGAGGTGCAAAAAGACGTAAGAGAGGTGCAAAAACAAGCAAGAGAAGTGCAGAAAGAGGCAAGAGAATTGCTGAAAGAAGCAACAGAGGTGTAGAAAGAAGAAAGAGAAGTGCAGAAAGAGGCAAGTGAGGTGCAGAAAGAAGCAAGAGCAGTGCAGAATCAACCAACGGAGGTGCAAAAAGAGGCAAGATGGGTGCAGAAAGAGGTAGGAGAGGTACACAAAGAGGCAAGAGAGGTACAGAAAGAGGCAGGAGGGGTGCAGAAAGAAGGAAGAGAAGTGCAGAAAGAGGCAAGAGAATTGCTGAAAGAAGCAACAGAGGTGTAGAAAGAAGCAAGTGAAGTGCAGAAAGAGGCAAGTGAGGTGCAGAAAGAAGCAAGAGCAGTGCAGAAAGAACCAATAGAGGTGCAAAAAGAGGCAAAAGGGGTGCAGAAAAAGGTAGGAGAGGTGCACAAAGAGGCAAGAGAGGTACGGAAAGAGGCAGGAGGGGTGCAGAAAGAAGGAAGAGAAGTGCAGAAAGAAGCAACAGAGGTGCAAAAGACGCAAGAGAGGTGCAGAAACAAGCAAGAGAAGTGCAGAAAGAGGCAAGAGAATTGCTGAAAGAAGCAACAGAGGTGTAGAAAGAAGCAAGAGAAGTGCAGAAAGAGGCAAGTGAAGTGCAGAAGGAAGCAAGAGCAGTGCAGAATGAACCAACAGAGGTGCAAAAAGAGGCATGAGGGGTGCAGAAAGAGGTAGGAGAGGTACACAAAGAGGCAAGAGAGGTACAGAAAGAGGCAGGAGGGGTGCAAAAAGAAGGAAGAGAAGTGCAGAAAGAGGCAAGAGGATTGCTGAAAGGAGCAACAGAGATGTAGAAAGAAGCAAGAGAAGTGCAGAAAGAGGCAAGTGAGGTGCAGAAAGAAGCAAGAGCAGTGCAGAAATAACCAACAGAGGTACAAAAAGAGGCAAAAGGGGTGCAGAAAAAGGTAGGAGAGGTGCCCAAAGAGGCAAGAGAGGTACAGAAAGAGGCAGGAGGGGTGCAGAAAGAAGGAAGAGAAGTGCAGAAAGAAGCAAGTGAGGTACAGAAAGAGGCAACAGAGGTACAGAAAGAGGCAAGAGAGGTGCAGAAACAGGAAGGGAAGGTGCAAAAGTGGGAACGGGGTGCAGAAAGAGGCATGAGAGGTGCAGAAAGAGAAAAGAGGGGTGCAGAATGAGGCAAGAGGGGTGCAGAAAAAAGCAAGTGAGGTACAGAAAGAGGCAACAGAGCTGCAGAAAGACGCAAGAGAGGTGCAGAAACAAGCAAGAGAAGTGCAGAAAGAGGCAAGAGAATTGCTGAAAGAACCAACAGAGGTGCTGAAAGAGGCACGAAGGGTGCAGAAAGAAGCTAGAGAAGTGCAGAAAGAAGCAACAGAGGTACAGAAAGAGGCAAAACTGGTACAGAAAGAGGGAATAGAGGTATAGAAAGAGGCAAGAGAGTTGCACAAAGAAGGAAGAGGGGTGCAGAAAGAGGCAAGAGGGGTGCAGAAAGAAGCAAGTGAGGTGCAGAAAGAGGCAAGAGAGGTGCAGAAAGAGGCAAGAGAGGTGCAGAAACAGGCAAGAGAAGTGCAGAAAGAGGCCTGAGAATTGCAGAAAGAAGCAACAGAGGTGTAGAAAGAAGCAAGAGGGTGCAGAAAGAGGTAGGAGAGGTACACAAAGAGGCAAGAGAGGTACAGAAAGAGGCAGGAGTCGTGCAGAAAGAAGGAAGAGAAGTGCAGAAAGAGGCAAGAGAGGTGCAGAAAGAAGCAAGAGCAGTGCAGAAACAACCAACAGAGGTTCAAAAAGAGGCAAGCGGGGTGCAGAAAAATGTAGGAGAGGTTCACTAAGAGGCAAGAGAGGTACAGAAAGAGGCAGGAGGGGTGCAGAAAGAAGGAAGAGAAGTGCAGAAAGAAGCAACAGAGGTACAGAAAGAGGAAAGAGAGGTGCAGAAACAGGCAGGGACGGTGCAAAAGAGGGAACAGGCGTGTAGAAAGAGGCAAGAGAGGTGCAGAAAGAGAAAAGAGGGGTGCAGAAAGAGGCAACAGAAGTGCAGAAAGACACACGAGAGGTACAGAAACAAGCAAGAGAAGTGCAGAAAGAGGCAAGAGAATTGCTGAAAGAAGCAACAGAGGTGTGGAAAGAAGCAAGAGAAGTGCAGAAAGAGGCAAGTGAGGTGCAGAAAGAGGCAAGAGAGGTGCAGAAAGAGGCAAGAGGGGTGCAGAAATGTGCAAGAGAGTAGCAGATAGAAGCAAGAGCAGTGCAGAAAGAACCAACAGAGGAGCTGAAAGAAGCAAGAGAAGTGCAGAAAGAAGCAACAGAGGCACAGAAAGAGGCAAGAGAGGTGCAGAAACAGACAGGAAAGGTGCAGAAAGAGGGAACAGGGATGCAAAAAGAGGCAACAGAGGTGCAGAAAGAGGGAAGAGGGGTGCAGAACGAGGCAAGAGGAGTGCAGAAAGAAGCAAGTGAGGTGCTGAAAGAAGCCACAGAGGTGCAAAAGACGTAAGAGAGGTGCAAAAACAAGCAAGAGAAGTGCAGAAAGAGGCAAGAGAATTGCTGAAAGAAGCAACAGAGGTGTAGAAAGAAGAAAGAGAAGTGCAGAAAGAGGCAAGTGAGGTGCAGAAAGAAGCAAGAGCAGTGCAGAATCAACCAACGGAAGTGCAAAAAGAGGCAAGAGGGGTGCAGAAAGAGGTAGGAGAGGTACACAAAGAGGCAAGAGAGGTACAGAAAGAGGCAGGAGGGGTGCAGAAAGAAGGAAGAGAAGTGCAGAAAGAGGCAAGAGAATTGCTGAAAGAAGCAACAGAGGTGTAGAAAGAAGCAAGTGAAGTGCAGAAAGAGGCAAGTGAGGTGCAGAAAGAAGCAAGAGCAGTGCAGAAAGAACCAATAGAGGTGCAAAAAGAGGCAAAAGGGGTGCAGAAAAAGGTAGGAGAGGTGCACAAAGAGGCAAGAGAGGTACGGAAAGAGGCAGGAGGGGTGCAGAAAGAAGGAAGAGAAGTGCAGAAAGAAGCAACAGAGGTGCAAAAAGACGCAAGAGAGGTGCAGAAACAAGCAAGAGAAGTGCAGAAAGAGGCAAGAGAATTGCTGAAAGAAGCAACAGAGGTGTAGAAAGAAGCAAGAGAAGTGCAGAAAGAGGCAAGTGAAGTGCAGAAGGAAGCAAGAGCAGTGCAGAATGAACCAACAGAGGTGCAAAAAGAGGCATGAGGGGTGCAGAAAGAGGAAGGAGAGGTACACAAAGAGGCAAGAGAGGTACAGAAAGAGGCAGGAGGGGTGCAAAAAGAAGGAAGAGAAGTGCAGAAAGAGGCAAGAGGATTGCTGAAAGGAGCAACAGAGATGTAGAAAGAAGCAAGAGAAGTGCAGAAAGAGGCAAGTGAGGTGCAGAAAGAAGCAAGAGCAGTGCAGAAATAACCAACAGAGGTGCAAAAAGAGGCAAAAGGGGTGCAGAAAAAGGTAGGAGAGGTGCACAAAGAGGCAAGAGAGGTACAGAAAGAGGCAGGAGGGGTGCAGAAAGAAGGAAGAGAAGTGCAGAAAGAAGCAAGTGAGGTACAGAAAGAGGCAACAGAGGTACAGAAAGAGGCAAGAGAGGTGCAGAAACAGGAAGGGAAGGTGCAAAAAGTGGGAACGGGGTGCAGAAAGAGGCAAGAGAGGTGCAGAAAGAGAAAAGAGGGGTGCAGAAAGAGGCAAGAGGGGTGCAGAAAAAAGCAAGTGAGGTACAGAAAGAGGCAACAGAGCTGCAGAAAGACGCAAGAGAGGTGCAGAAACAAGCAAGAGAAGTGCAGAAAGAGGCAAGAGAATTGCTGAAAGAAGGAAGAGGGGTGCAGAAAGAGGCAAGAGGGGTGCAGAAAGAAGCAAGTGAGGTGCAGAAAGAGGCAAGAGAGGTGCAGAAACAGGCAAGAGAAGTGCAGAAAGAGGCCTGAGAATTGCAGAAAGAAGCAACAGAGGTGTAGAAAGAAGCAAGAGGGGTGCAGAAAGAGGTAGGAGAGGTACACAAAGAGGCAGGAGTCGTGCAGAAAGAAGGAAGAGAAGTGCAGAAAGAGGCAAGAGAGGTGCAGAAAGAAGCAAGAGCAGTGCAGAAAGAACCAACAGAGGTTCAAAAAGAGGCAAGCGGGTTGCAGAAAAATGTAGGAGAGGTTCACTAAGAGGCAAGAGAGGTACAGAAAGAGGCAGGAGGGGTGCAGAAAGAAGGAAGAGAAGTGCAGAAAGAAGCAACAGAGGTACAGAAAGAGGAAAGAGAGGTGCAGAAACAGGCAGGGACGGTGCAAAAAGAGGGAACAGGCGTGTAGAAAGAGGCAAGAGAGGTGCAGAAAGAGAAAAGAGGGGTGCAGAAAGAGGCAACAGAAGTGCAGAAAGACACACGAGAGGTACAGAAACAAGCAAGAGAAGTGCAGAAAGAGGCAAGAGAATTGCTGAAAGAAGCAACAGAGGTGTGGAAAGAAGAAAGAGAAGTGCAGAAAGAGGCAAGTGAGGTGCAGAAAGAGGCAAGAGAGGTGCAGAAAGAGGCAAGAGGGGTGCAGAAATGATGTGCAAGAGAGTAGCAGATAGAAGCAAGAGCAGTGCAGAAAGAACCAACAGAGGAGCTGAAAGAAGCAAGAGAAGTGCAGAAAGAAGCAACAGAGGCACAGAAAGAGGCAAGAGAGGTGCAGAAACAGACAGGAAAGGTGCAGAAAGAGGGAACAGGGATGCAAAAAGAGGCAACATAGGTGCAGAAAGAGGGAAGAGGGGTGCAGAACGAGGCAAGAGGAGTGCAGAAAGAAGCAAGTGAGGTGCTGAAAGAAGCCACAGAGGTGCAAAAAGACGTAAGAGAGGTGCAAAAACAAGCAAGAGAAGTGCAGAAAGAGGCAAGAGAATTGCTGAAAGAAGCAACAGAGGTGTAGAAAGAAGAAAGAGAAGTGCAGAAAGAGGCAAGTGAGGTGCAGAAAGAAGCAAGAGCAGTGCAGAATCAACCAACGAAGGTGAAAAAAGAGGCAAGAGGGGTGCAGAAAGAGGTAGGAGAGGTACACAAAGAGGCAGGAGGGGTGCAGAAAGAAGGAAGAGAAGTGCAGAAAGAGGCAAGAGAATTGCTGAAAGAAGCAACAGAGGTTTAGAAAGAAGCAAGTGAAGTGCAGAAAGAGGCAAGTGAGGTGCAGAAAGTAGCAAGAGCAGTGCAGAAAGAACCAATAGAGGTGCAAAAAGAGGCAAAAGGGGTGCAGAAAAAGGTAGGAGAGGTGCACAAAGAGGCAAGAGAGGTACGGAAAGAGGCAGGAGGGGTGCAGAAAGAAGGAAGAGAAGTGCAGAAAGAAGCAACAGAGGTGCAAAAAGACGCAAGAGAGGTGCAGAAACAAGCAAGAGAAGTGCAGAAAGAGGCAAGAGAATTGCTGAAAGAAGCAACAGAGGTGTAGAAAGAAGCAAGAGAAGTGCAGAAAGAGGCAAGTGAAGTGCAGAAGGAAGCAAGAGCAGTGCAGAATGAACCAACAGAGGTGCAAAAAGAGGCATGAGGGGTGCAGAAAGAGGTAGGAGAGGTACACAAAGAGGCAAGAGAGGTACAGAAAGAGGCAGGAGGGGTGCAAAAAGAAGGAAGAGAAGTGCAGAAAGAGGCAAGAGGATTGCTGAAAGGAGCAACAGAGATGTAGAAAGAAGCAAGAGAAGTGCAGAAAGAGGCAAGTGAGGTGCAGAAAGAAGCAAGAGCAGTGCAGAAATAACCAACAGAGGTACAAAAAGAGGCAAAAGGGGTGCAGAAAAGGTAGGAGAGGTGCACAAAGAGGCAAGAGAGGTACAGAAAGAGGCAGGAGGGTGCAGAAAGAAGGAAGAGAAGTGCAGAAAGAAGCAAGTGAGGTACAGAAAGAGGCAACAGAGGTACAGAAAGAGGCAAGAGAGGTGCAGAAACAGGAAGGGAAGGTGCAAAAAGTGGGAACGGGGTGCAGAAAGAGGCAAGAGAAGTGCAGAAAGAGAAAAGAGGGGTGCAGAATGAGGCAAGAGGGGTGCAGAAAAAAGCAAGTGAGGTACAGAAAGAGGCAACAGAGCTGCAGAAAGACGCAAGAGAGGTGCAGAAACAAGCAAGAGAAGTGCAGAAAGAGGCAAGAGAATTGCTGAAAGAACCAACAGAGGTGCTGAAAGAGGCACGAAGGGTGCAGAAAGAAGCTAGAGAAGTGCAGAAAGAAGCAACAGAGGTACAGAAAGAGGCAAAAGTGGTACAGAAAGAGGGAATAGAGGTATAGAAAGAGGCAAGAGAGTTGCACAAAGAAGGAAGAGGGGTGCAGAAAGAGGCAAGAGGGGTGCAGAAAGAAGCAAGTGAGGTGCAGAAAGAGGCAAGAGAGGTGCAGAAACAGGCAAGAGAAGTGCAGAAAGAGGCCTGAGAATTGCAGAAAGAAGCAACAGAGGTGTAGAAAGAAGCAAGAGGGGTGCAGAAAGAGGTAGGAGAGGTACACAAAGAGGCAAGAGAGGTACAGAAAGAGGCAGGAGTCGTGCAGAAAGAAGGAAGAGAAGTGCAGAAAGAGGCAAGAGAGGTGCAGAAAGAAGCAAGAGCAGTGCAGAAAGAACCAACAGAGGTTCAAAAAGAGGCAAGCGGGGTGCAGAAAAATGTAGGAGAGGTTCACTAAGAGGCAAGAGAGGTACAGAAAGAGGCAGGAGGGGTGTAGAAAGAAGGAAGAGAAGTGCAGAAAGAAGCAACAGAGGTACAGAAAGAGGAAAGAGAGGTGCAGAAACAGGCAGGGACGGTGCAAAAAGAGGGAACAGGCGTGTAGAAAGAGGCAAGAGAGGTGCAGAAAGAGAAAAGAGGGGTGCAGAAAGAGGCAACAGAAGTGCAGAAAGACACACGAGAGGTACAGAAACAAGCAAGAGAAGTGCAGAAAGAGGCAAGAGAATTGCTGAAAGAAGCAACAGAGGTGTGGAAAGAAGCAAGAGAAGTGCAGAAAGAGGCAAGTGAGGTGCAGAAAGAGGCAAGAGAGGTGCAGAAAGAGGCAAGAGGGGTGCAGAAATGTGCAAGAGAGTAGCAGATAGAAGCAAGAGCAGTGCAGAAAGAACCAACAGAGGAGCTGAAAGAAGCAAGAGAAGTGCAGAAAGAAGCAACAGAGGCACAGAAAGAGGCAAGAGAGGTGCAGAAACAGACAGGAAAGGTGCAGAAAGAGGGAACAGGGATGCAAAAAGAGGCAACAGAGGTGCAGAAAGAGGGAAGAGGGGTGCAGAACGAGGCAAGAGGAGTGCAGAAAGAAGCAAGTGAGGTGCTGAAAGAAGCCACAGAGGTGCAAAAAGACGTAAGAGAGGTGCAAAAACAAGCAAGAGAAGTGCAGAAAGAGGCAAGAGAATTGCTGAAAGAAGCAACAGAGGTGTAGAAAGAAGAAAGAGAAGTGCAGAAAGAGGCAAGTGAGGTGCAGAAAGAAGCAAGAGCAGTGCAGAATCAACCAACGGAGGTGCAAAAAGAGGCAAGAGGGGTGCAGAAAGAGGTAGGAGAGGTACACAAAGAGGCAAGAGAGGTACAGAAAGAGGCAGGAGGGGTGCAGAAAGAAGGAAGAGAAGTGCAGAAAGAGGCAAGAGAATTGCTGAAAGAAGCAACAGAGGTGTAGAAAGAAGCAAGTGAAGTGCAGAAAGAGGCAAGTGAGGTGCAGAAAGAAGCAAGAGCAGTGCAGAAAGAACCAATAGAGGTGCAAAAGAGGCAAAAGGGGTGCAGAAAAAGGTAGGAGAGGTGCACAAAGAGGCAAGAGAGGTACGGAAAGAGGCAGGAGGGGTGCAGAAAGAAGGAAGAGAAGTGCAGAAAGAAGCAACAGAGGTGCAAAAAGACGCAAGAGAGGTGCAGAAACAAGCAAGAGAAGTGCAGAAAGAGGCAAGAGAATTGCTGAAAGAAGCAACAGAGGTGTAGAAAGAAGCAAGAAAAGTGCAGAAAGAGGCAAGTGAAGTGTAGAAGGAAGCAAGAGCAGTGCAGAATGAACCAACAGAGGTGCAAAAAGAGGCATGAGGGGTGCAGAAAGAGGAAGGAGAGGTACACAAAGAGGCAAGAGAGGTACAGAAAGAGGCAGGAGGGGTGCAAAAAGAAGGAAGAGAAGTGCAGAAAGAGGCAAGAGGATTGCTGAAAGGAGCAACAGAGATGTAGAAAGAAGCAAGAGAAGTGCAGAAAGAGGCAAGTGAGGTGCAGAAAGAAGCAAGAGCAGTGCAGAAATAACCAACAGAGGTGCAAAAAGAGGCAAAGGGGTGCAGAAAAGGTAGGAGAGGTGCACAAAGAGGCAAGAGAGGTACAGAAAGAGGCAGGAGGGGTGCAGAAAGAGGCAAGAGGGGTGCAGAAAGAAGCAAGTGAGGTACAGAAAGAGGCAACAGAGGTACAGAAAGAGGCAAGAGAGGTGCAGAAACAGGAAGGGAAGGTGCAAAAAGTGGGAACGGGTGCAGAAAGAGGCAAGAGAGGTGCAGAAAGAGAAAAGAGGGGTGCAGAAAGAGGCAAGAGGGGTGCAGAAAAAGCAAGTGAGGTACAGAAAGAGGCAACAGAGCTGCAGAAAGACGCAAGAGAGGTGCAGAAACAAGCAAGAGAAGTGCAGAAAGAGGCAAGAGAATTGCTGAAAGAAGGAAGAGGGGTGCAGAAAGAGGCAAGAGGGGTGCAGAAAGAAGCAAGTGAGGTGCAGAAAGAGGCAAGAGAGGTGCAGAAACAGGCAAGAGAAGTGCAGAAAGAGGCCTGAGAATTGCAGAAAGAAGCAACAGAGGTGTAGAAAGAAGCAAGAGGGGTGCAGAAAGAGGTAGGAGAGGTACACAAAGAGGCAAGAGAGGTACAGAAAGAGGCAGGAGTCGTGCAGAAAGAAGGAAGAGAAGTGCAGAAAGAGGCAAGAGAGGTGCAGAAAGAAGCAAGAGCAGTGCAGAAAGAACCAACAGAGGTTCAAAAAGAGGCAAGCGGGTTGCAGAAAAATGTAGGAGAGGTTCACTAAGAGGCAAGAGAGGTACAGAAAGAGGCAGGAGGGGTGCAGAAAGAAGGAAGAGAAGTGCAGAAAGAAGCAACAGAGGTACAGAAAGAGGAAAGAAAGGTGCAGAAACAGGCAGGGACGGTGCAAAAAGAGGGAACAGGCGTGTAGAAAGAGGCAAGAGAGGTGCAGAAAGAGAAAAGAGGGGTGCAGAAAGAGGCAACAGAAGTGCAGAAAGACACACGAGAGGTACAGAAACAAGCAAGAGAAGTGCAGAAAGAGGCAAGAGAATTGCTGAAAGAAGCAACAGAGGTGTGGAAAGAAGAAAGAGAAGTGCAGAAAGAGGCAAGTGAGGTGCAGAAAGAGGCAAGAGAGGTGCAGAAAGAGGCAAGAGGGGTGCAGAAATGATGTGCAAGAGAGTAGCAGATAGAAGCAAGAGCAGTGCAGAAAGAACCAACAGAGGAGCTGAAAGAAGCAAGAGAAGTGCAGAAAGAAGCAACAGAGGCACAGAAAGAGGCAAGAGAGGTGCAGAAACAGACAGGAAAGGTGCAGAAAGAGGGAACAGGGATGCAAAAAGAGGCAACATAGGTGCAGAAAGAGGGAAGAGGGGTGCAGAACGAGGCAAGAGGAGTGCAGAAAGAAGCAAGTGAGGTGCTGAAAGAAGCAACAGAGGTGCAAAAAGACGTAAGAGAGGTGCAAAAACAAGCAAGAGAAGTGCAGAAAGAGGCAAGAGAATTGCTGAAAGAAGCAACAGAGGTGTAGAAAGAAGAAAGAGAAGTGCAGAAAGAGGCAAGTGAGGTGCAGAAAGAAGCAAGAGCAGTGCAGAATCAACCAACGGAGGTGAAAAAAGAGGCAAGAGGGGTGCAGAAAGAGGTAGGAGAGGTACACAAAGAGGCAAGAGAGGTACAGAAAGAGGCAGGAGGGGTGCAGAAAGAAGGAAGAGAAGTGCAGAAAGAGGCAAGAGAATTGCTGAAAGAAGCAACAGATGTGTAGAAAGAAGCAAGTGAAGTGCAGAAAGAGGCAAGTGAGGTGCAGAAAGAAGCAAGAGCAGTGCAGAAAGAACCAATAGAGGTGCAAAAAGAGGTAAAAGGGGTGCAGAAAAAGGTAGGAGAGGTGCACAAAGAGGCAAGAGAGGTACGGAAAGAGGCAGGAGGGGTGCAGAAAGAAGGAAGAGAAGTGCAGAAAGAAGCAACAGAGGTGCAAAAAGACGCAAGAGTGGTGCAGAAACAAGCAAGAGAAGTGCAGAAAGAGGCAAGAGGATTGCTGAAAGAAGCAACAGAGATGTAGAAAGAAGCAAGAGAAGTGCAGAAAGAGGCAAGTGAGGTGCAGAAAGAAGCAAGAGCAGTGCAGAAATAACCAACAGAGGTGCAAAAAGAGGCAAAAGGGGTGCAGAAAAAGGTAGGAGAGGTGCACAAAGAGGCAAGAGAGGTACAGAAAGAGGCAGGAGGGGTGCAGAAAGAAGGAAGAGAAGTGCAGAAAGAAGCAAGTGAGGTACAGAAAGAGGCAACAGAGGTACAGAAAGAGGCAAGAGAGGTGCAGAAACAGGCAGGGAAGGTGCAAAAAGTGGGAACGGGGTGCAGAAAGAGGCAAGAGAGGTGCAGAAAGAGAAAAGAGGGGTGCAGAAAGAGGCAAGAGGGGTGCAGAAAGAAGCAAGTGAGGTACAGAAAGAGGCAACAGAGCTGCAGAAAGACGCAAGAGAGGTGCATAAACAGGCACAAGAAGTGCAGAAAGAGGCAAGAGAATTGCTGAAAGAACCAACAGAGGTGCTGAAAGAGGCACGAAGGGTGCAGAAAGAAGCTAGAGAAGTGCAGAAAGAAGCAACAGAGGTACAGAAAGAGGCAAAAGTGGTACAGAAAGAGGGAATAGAGGTATAGAAAGAGGCAAGAGAGTTGCACAAAGAAGGAAGAGGGGTGCAGAAAGAGGCAAGAGGGGTGCAGAAAGAAGCAAGTGAGGTGCAGAAAGAGGCAAGAGAGGTGCAGAAACAGGCAAGAGAAGTGCAGAAAGAGGCCTGAGAATTGCAGAAAGAAGCAACAGAGGTGTAGAAAGAAGCAACAGAGGTGCAGAAAGAGATAAGAGGAGAGCAGAAAGAGGGAAGAGCAGTGCAGAAAGAGGCACAAGTGTTGCAGAAAGAAGGGACAGAGGTGCAGAAAGAGGCAAGAGAAGTGCAGAAAAAAGCAACAGCGATGCAGGAAGGGTGGAGAAAGAGGCAAGAGTGGTGCAGAAAGAAGCAAGAGAGGTGCAGAAAGAACAAAAGACGTGCAGAAAGAAGGAACAGAGGTGCAGAAATGGGTAAGAGGAGTGCATAAAGAGAAGAGGGGTGCAGAAAGAGGCACAAGGGGTGCAGAAAGAAACAAGAGAGGTACAGAAAGACACAAGATAAGTGCAGAAAAAAGCAACAGAGATGCAGAAAGAGGGAAGAGGGGTGGAGAAAGAGGCAAGAGACATGCAGAAAGGGGGAAAAGGGGTGGAGAAAGAGGCAAGAGACATGCAGAAATGGAGAAGAGGGGTGGAGAAAGAGGCAAGAGGGGTGCAGAAAAAGAAAGAAAGGTACAGAAAGAAGCAACAGAAATGCAGAAAGAGGCAAAAGAGGCGCAGAAAGAAGCAAGAGTGGCTTGCACACCATTAGTACCAATTTAACACCCACATTTAGCAATAAGTAACAGGTGACAATTCTAGGTTTACAAAGGACCTTCCACCACGCTGTAACAATTGTCGCTGCATTTTTGGTAACGTTTGATCCGTTTTAGCTAGCAACAAGGCTTTTTTGTTCAAATCTGCAGATTAGGCAGCAGATGATGAATTATGTGGCTAATGCGGAAAATGTATAATTGTGCAAAAGTTGATGCAGCCAAACAGTCTCATAGTTCCAGTGGCCCTGCTCATACCTCTGACTAGGTCCAGAAGTGCTCCTCAGTGATTCCTTCTTTTTTTTGTCTCATTGAGTTCATAGTTTAGCTTCTATGGAAACAAGGAAGACTAAACCTGAGGTTACCACTCCACAACACAGACTACCATACCACATAATTACTCTCCATAACACATAATCCCACTCTACATAATTCCTATAAAATAAATACCACATACTTTCTATCCACATAATTTCACTGCACAACTTACCACATAATTCCACTACACACAACGTACATCCACTCCACTCCGAAAAACATTAAAAAACTTTTACATTTACATCGCCAATAGCTCTAACTCTTGCAAATGCGAAACCTATTACATTGCAAACACTTCTTTAACTACTAGTCTCGTTTGCAGAGTGGTGGAGAAAGGGTGCTGGGCCTCTGACCAGCGCTCAGGAATTCCGCAGCGTAGGACTTACAGGAGGTACCAGGAGGGCTTCTTGGCCCCCAAAGTCCCTCAGGAGTAAATTGGACTTCATCTCCCATCCCGTAGTCTGCCAGGAGGCGCGTTTGCAGAGTGGTGGAGAAAGGGGGCATGGCCTCCGAAGACATCTTAGCAATTACCTTCCAAATTCCCTCCACTAGAAAGAAAACGTACTCGCAGCAAGTCAAGCCTAAACACTGGATAAGAGACACGAAAAACCTCAATTGGAACAACCGAGCTTCCCACTGTGAGAAAGTTCTCACTCCTCCCAATAACATTTCAGACGTCAATGACCTCACTGCTCACTACAACTCTACGATGACCAAAATCTTCGACCAAGTAGCCCCTCCAAAACTCAAAAGAATTCCGGACAAAGACAAAAACCCATGGTTCGACGGAGCCCTGAATGAAGAGAGACGTAAACTAAGATTAACCGAACACAAATGGAGACAACATCCCTCCCCCCTCCAACTCAAACTACTCAGGAAATCTAGAAACTCCTATAATAAAAGTATTCTCCAATCAAAAAAAGACTTCTACAGATCAGAACTGGACAATGTCAAAAATAGACCAAAGAAACTCTTTGAAATGCTAAAACAAATCCAACAAATTGGCCAAAACCGCACTCTTAACGTCGAAATCGCAGCTTAGTAGTGAAGAATTTTCATCATTTTTCACAGCAAAAACCAACTCCCTCCAACTTGAGCTAAGGAAGGCAGCTAGCAACTCAGCCACCCCAAAGAACACACAAGATGAAAATCCTAAACAACTGGATCCACCTTTGCCAAAAAATAACTCTCACTGGTCCACCTTCAAACTTTACGCTCTCAGTGACATCTCCAGAACATTAGCAACTATCAAACCCAACAACCACTTCAATGACCCTGTCCCCTCTAACGGCCTACCCCACATCCACCACATCATCTCCCCTCTCTGGACCAAAATCATCAATGCCTCGCTAGCGCAAGGTCACATCCCAGATTGCCTAAAAACTGGTCAAGTCACCCCTATCCTAAAAAAACCGACAGCAAACACATCCGACCCCAATAACTTCCGACCTATAACCAACATTCCCATGCTAGCCAAGGTCCTGGAAAAATGCGTTCAGCAACAACTGAACCAACACATCACGGATTTCAAACTACTGAATGACTGCCAATCGGGCTTCAGACCCGGCCATAGCACAGAAACAGCCATTCTGCATATAGTAGACGATGCCCTCCTTGCTCTTGACCGGAACGAAACCTGCCTACTAGTCCTGCTCGACCTCTCATCAGTCTTCGAAACAGTCAATCACGACAAAATTCTAAGAAGACTGGAAAACAGGATGGGTCTATCTGGCACAGTCCTTCAATGGTTCAAATCCTTTCTGGAAAACAGAACGCAAACGTTCATGGTAAACAAAAATCTTTCTCCCTCCTCACCCAACCAACTTGGAGTACCACAAGGTTCAACCCTATCCCCTATGCTATTCAACCTATATGTCGAGCCACTAACTGAGCTACTACAGCAAGCAAATATCTCCTACCACATGTACGCGGATGACACTCAACTTTACATCAAGATTTCTTCCATCGAAAAGATAAAGATGATGAATCAAGTTCTCGAAAAGACCGTCCACTGGCTAACGATCAACTTCCTCAAGCTAAACTCGCAAAAAATGGAATTTCTGTTACTCTCCCCCCCTAAAAACTCTCTGGAGATAAAGGAATGGACGAACATGATCACCGCTCTGAATTGCACACCAACTCTGGTGGACTCCACAAAATCGCTTGGAATCACACTGGATAAGAACCTTAACATGCAAGCGCACATCAACCTATTAGCAAAAAATGCCCGCTTTCATCTCAGCTACCTCAGAAAAATGAAACCATCCATCCAGATCCTTGACCTCAAAACTGCAGTTCAGGCTTTAGTTATTTCAAGGTTGGAGTACGGATGTACTACCCTCTCGGGGCTTCCCAAAATCTCAACAGCCCCTTTAAAAGCCTGTCTCAATCCAGCAGCAAGACTCCTAACAGGATCTAGGAAATTTGACCACATATCGCCACACCTGAAGGCGCTCAACTGGCTACCCTATGAAGCTATAATCCAACTAAAGATGGCTTGCATCACTCATAAAGCTCTACACCACAATACCCCCCAGTACCTATCCCAAAAACTTACCTTATCCGGAGGAAACAGACACTCTAGGAGCGCTGACAATCTACTCCTGAAACACTCTCGTTTCAGCAAGAAAAAAACTGCTGACAGAGCATTCACCGGAGCGGCAACAAGAATTTGGAACTCGCTACCTCCACGCATCAGAAAAATCTCCTCTACACCACTCTTCAAAAGGGAAGCAAATCATTCCTGATGAGCAAATTCCTCCCTTAATTCCGCAAGGCACTGAACCAGTCTACAACTTCGAACTTGTTGTCTCAAACCCCTAAGGACACCTTCGCCTCTATGACTGACGCGCACTCGAACTTGTTCCTACTGCTACATGCTCATTGCTGCTACCTACCTAACCTTGTTAAGAAATATTTTGATACTTTGTCTGATCTTTTGTTTTGCTAAATGTTCTTTACTTACTCTACTTTCCTTGTAAAGCGCTCTGATACCCTACCCTGGGTCTTGTTCGTGCTATAGAAAACTCTAAAATAAAATAAATAAAATTAAAAATCCCACTGTGTGGGACTTACGGGAGGTAACAAGAGGGGTAGTTGGCCCCCAAGGACATCTTTGGGGGCCAACTACTCCTCCTATTACCTCCAGTAAGTCCCACACAGCAGGATTGCTAAGTTGGCAGCCCACGCCCCCTTTCCCCACCACTCTCCAAACACACTTCCTGGCGCGCTCTTGGATGGGGATTTAAGTCCCCTTCGCTGCTGGGCGTCCTTAGAGGCCAACTAGCCTACCTGATACCGCCAGTATGTCCCAGATAGTGGGATTGCTGAAAGTGGACACAGGCCACGCCCCCTTTCTCCACCACTCTGCAAACGCCCCTCTTGGCGCGCTCTAAATTGGGGGATTAAGTCCCCTTGAATACTGAGGGTCCCTGGGGGCCAACTAGCCCACCAGGTACCTCCAGTAAGTCCCACACAGCTGGATTGCTGAGAGTGGTCTGAGGCCACGCCCCCTTTTTACACCACTCTGCAAACATGCCTCCTGGCGCACTGCTATTTGGGGGATGAAGTCCACTTTAGTCCTGAGGTCCTCAGGACACAAGAGGACCTCATCGCCCCACCAGCAGTGCGCTAAGAGGTGCGTTTGCCGCTTTTAAAAAAAAAGAAATTCTTTGAAGGGGGCTGTGTGGCCCCCCTTCTTTCAATATGTTTTGGGCCCTGGGGACCCCATCCCCCAGGGCCTACACATTAAAAAAAAAAAAAAAAAAACGGGAAGGGGGCCGCACGGCCCCCCCTCCGGAGGCCAATTTTGGCCCCGGGGACCCCATCCCCCGGGGCATGGCCACAAATACAATTTTTTTAATTTTTTAATGGAGGGGGGCTGCGTGGCATATATATACATATATATATAGAAATAAATAAATATGCATTTATGTTATATATATATATTTTTCAACAACAGCTTACACGGCACTCTCCTTGGTACAAAAATATTTCTTTTATTAAGACCTCCTTCTCCTCCACCTACGCGTTTCGAACACAAAGTTCTTGTTCACGGAACACGGAACAAGAACTTTGTGTTCGAAACGCGTAGGTGGAGGAGAAGGAGGTCTTAATAAAAGAAATATTTTGTACCAAGGAGAGTGCCGTGTAAGCTGTTGTTGAAAAATAATTAGCGAGAGGTGGTCCTGTCTCGCCACGAGCACCAGCTGGAGGGTGCTCCCCCGAAAAGGACCGTGCTTGCTGATATTATGTATATATATATATATATATATATATATATATATATATATATATATATATATATATATAGATATATATATATATATATATATATATATATATATATATATATCCACAATCCTGAAACACCAACACCTCAGCGATAATCAGGTACGGACCACAGCGTGCAGTTCAAACAGTGATGTGCTTTATTCCATGGTAAATGGCATCAAATCAACATTTCACGGCAAGTGCCCAGCATTACACGTTTTGACCGCGTTGCCGCGGTCTTGATCACATGACACGCCGGACCCCATAACAACATTAAGTAGTGTTCAGGTGAAATTGATTGGGTCACTCCCCTCACATAGTAGAGCTAAAAGACATACTGGGCAGACATGGGGATGAAAAAACAAAAAACTAAATGTTTTTTAAAAACCAATGATTCTGCTATAGACATTAACACATAGTTATGGATCCAAACAGAGAAGTCTCTGATATCAGAAAAACCGGCAAATAACATATACACGTAAAATACAATGTATAGAGGGGGGTGTGGCCAACTAACATGGCCGGTCGGATGTGTTCCTGATCGGCTCCGTCCCAGGCCCCGTTACAATACATTAAATAAGGCATAATTGCTGCATCCTGAAGGAGTATTTGCATTCCCCTGGTCAGCGGGATGCCAAGGAGCGCCGGAGGGACGTGTAATGTACCTGCGAGAGGAGGAAGCCGCTTTGGTGAGCTGAAGGCGTTCGGAGCTCCCCCGGAGAAAATGGCGCCTCGCATCGCGGCGGACTCCCGGTGGCGCTCCGCCTAGGTCCCCGGGACTCCTGTTGTGGAAGCGGCTGTCCAAACTGGCTCGTAACAGAAGGTGAGGGCACTCCCTGGGCAGATTGAACGTTGCACTGCACCCCGGAGCTGCAGCAGAGGCGGCGGGAGGAGGCCCTGCTGCGGGAGCCCCGAACCTACAAAATGGCGGGCTCGGCGCATTAAAGAAGACGCAACCGGTGAAGCGCTGATCCCGTATCTGAAGACGTGCCGACTCCTCAACAGAGGGCCATACATCCCCTTCCCGGCTCGGCGCTATTAAAAAGCACACTGATAACACACAGCAAAGAGAGCCTGAAACTCCGGTTTGCCACTGCTGACGGAGTGCGTGCCTCGAAGGCACCGCTCCAATAACCCCCTCAAGGCAAGTGTGGCACAAAGGGTGGGCAGATGTGTGTTGGCAGCGGGGATCTAACGTTCAAGAGGCAGACACAGCGTCGCTCTGGGGTCCCCATCCCGATGGAACTGAGGAGGCCGGTTGCCTGACCCTAACATGGCCGCCTAGCTGGAGAGAGACTCATTTTAAAGGATAACGCATGCACCGCGTGGGAAGCTAGGTGGGTCACCCCGCTTGCCCAGTGTTGACAGGTCAACCCCAGAGCTCTCCTAGGCCAAGGTACACCACAAGGACGTTGGGGAGACCCTCGGGGTAGACTGTGTGTCAACAGAGACAAAGTCTGGCGAGGAAAGATAAGTGGCTTGGGACTCCACTATAAGCTCGGACGCTCCACACTGCTTCTGCGAGACGGAGGGGGCGGCCTGGAGCTGACCAAGACGCGGATCCCCTTATGCCACCCAAAAAGACCCCCAACAACGTCTCCAATTATTTTGCCACCACAGGAGCTGCAGGCGACGAGGCGACATCATCGGCAGGGGCCGTGGCGCTAACTAAAGAGGACCTCCTGTCTTCCCTGCGGGAATTTAAAAAGGAACTCCGGACAGAAATCAAGGCTGACATGGATGCCTCCTTTGCGTCATTCCGAGAAGAGATGAGGGAGAAAATGATATCCTTGCAGGCAGATGTGGACTCGGTGGGCACCCGCATGTTGGACCTTGAGGCAAAACATCAAGAGCTGGCCGATCGCCTCACACCCTTGGAAGAAGGCTCGGCGGATCTGCGTAGCCAACTGCGAGCCACCATGCTTAAATGCGAGGACTTAGTAAATCGCTCTCGACACGATAACATCCGAGCCAGAGGCCTAGAAGAAGATTGTGAGGGCCCAGATCTAGAGGCGTTCATGGTGGGCTTATTCTCCTTGGTGCTGGGAGAAACGGGCCCTGAGATCCGGCTGGAAAGAGTCCACAGGGTTGGTCCGAGGCTGTCGGGAGAAAATCGTCGGCCCCGCGACGTGCTGGCGAAGTTTAGCTCGTTTAAAATCAAGGAAATGGTCCTCCAAAAGGCGAGAGCAGCTGACAAGGTCACCTTCCAAAATGCTTCGTGTGCACTCTACCAGGACGTGGCACAAGCCACGCTCTTACGGCGCCAACAGTTCCGCCCGATCACTGAGTTCCTGAGAGACAAGAAAACCAGATATCGATGGACATACCCCTTTGGTATAACCTTCCAATGGGACAACAAGCCTCATCATTGCACGGCTCTCCAAGAAGCTGCGGATCTCCTGGGAATTGAGCTCTCCTCCTCCAGTGACAAGTCCCCTTCACAAGACATGGAAGGCGAACGGCGGCGACAGCGACAAGGCGGGGGCCAGTGGCATACTATGTCCCAGGGGGTAAGAAATCCACAGAGTAAAGCGACTGCTGATGACCCCTACGCTGTACTTCATAATTCTTGAAGGAACTAACGGACCCGAACAGATATGTTGACACTTAGCGGCTAGATGGAGCGAAGGACCTGCGTTTATCTTGACTGAGAGACTCGCGCCGGGCCTCCTCCCTTGGGGGCGTCCGGAAGTTACCATGGAGAGCTGGATGGAGCGGAGGACTTGCAAGAGTTGCTCCCGTGCGGGGCCCAGATGCCTGGGCCTCACAAGACGATCCGGTCCCGGACCCTGTCCTTGGGGCCAATTGGATGCACGATGCCAGTTGTGAGAAGACGGTGGGACTGTCCTGTCTCCACGGCGGTAAGGGGGTCCCAAGTGGAGGGTGGTGGATGCGGAGGACTTGCATTTTTTCTCCCTACCGCCTGCGGTGCCACCGGGACTCTTTGATTGGACTGTTTTGCAGGGGTCTTCACCCATATGTTCACTGATAACTGGCTGTATACTGTTACAAACTATATGCCTTGATTTTTGCTCATTAGAGGGGCTAGGGCAACAGGAATGGTAACGTTCCTTGAGTGTGTCTTAATCGGGGGATTTCCCTCTGGGAGGGAGATTCTCCACACTCGTTTTCATTGTTTGTTCTGGTTAGTTAAGTTAATTTGATGCCATGGTGCCCTTCTTATTTTGTTTGTGGGACCGGGGGGTGGGTGGGGGGGGGTACCCGGGAGCTTCACTTGAGCAGAAACCCTCGTCCAGGGGGTAACATCCCAACCCGATATTAATGGCGGTCAAGGCTTTAACCTGGAATGCCCGGGGCTTGAACTCCCCTAACAAACGCCACCGCTTCTGGAAATACCTTCTGGATCACAATGTCCAGGTGGCGGCTCTTCAAGAGACGCACCTCAAGAGATCCGAGGAACATAGGTTGCGTCATAAAGCCTTTCCCCTTATATTTCGATCTTCCCACTCTTCAAAACAGAACGGGGTGGCGCTGCTGTTTCACACGGGGGTCCCGTTCCAAGCACAAGACACTAAAATGGACAAAAATGGGAGGTTCCTTATGGTTCGGGGTGACTTCAGGGGCCGCCTATTCACCTTTGCAGTCATCTATGCACCTAATGCGGGCCAGCAGGACTTTGTTCTCTCCTTCCTTATGTCTTTGGAGAATTTCGCTCAGGGGGATATTTTGATAATGGGGGACTTTAATCTTGTTTGGGATCAGGTGTTGGACTCGTCACATTCACAGAGAGCTCTGGGTGGGGTTTTCGGTAAGGCACTTAAGTCACAGCTTCAGCTCATGGGGTTGGTGGATGTATGGAGAGAGGCCAATCCCACGTTCCGGGACTGTTGTAAAGTCATCCTGTGCCCAGGGCCGTTTCTAGGTGTTTTGCCGCCCTAGGCGAGAATTGAAAAATGCCGCCCCCTCCCTTTTACTGCCATCACTCTCTCCCCCAGTCATCCAGGGTACAAGAATTAATGCATTAGATATAAAAGAACTTGCATTCAACATTAAACAAACAAACATCAATTAAGTCATATGGAGACTAAGCGATTTGCTCAGAATCACAGGCTGCTGAGCCGACGCTGAGACTCGGCCTGTTTCCCAGTTCTAAAGTCAGCAGCTCTGGCGGTTTCCCACAATCTCTTAGAAATGAAAGTCAGTGATTATCACGTGAGAGCATGTTTGTTTTACTTCTGGGACCTTTAGTTTAGGTTGTGTGTCTTACGGATTCACATTGGGAAACAATATATTTTTGGCATATCTAACAATTGTGGAGTTTCCTTTGACAAACGTTTTGATTGAGTTTGTCACTCGCGCAAACACCACGTGCACTGGTGGAGCCAACAGTAAGTAGAGCGGCAACACCAGCAGCATGTGCGTAGCCCTGACATCCCTTAATGCTGCCTGTAGAGTCAGCTCACGCAGAGGCCTGGGGCCCCCCAACTGCCAAAAGTAAGTGACTGGTTTTTAATCCTAGTTGCTTATGCTGCTACATAATGTTTTATAAAGGTTTACTTTTAGCGCTGCGGCGGGCAGGGTGATAAATGTGCTCAACAGTTATCAGCGCAGTTAGTGGCTGGCTTCAATAGCTCATTTTGGTCGGCTCAGCATTAACTAATGTTTTTTCGTCGAGTGAGGCTGAGCTCACATTTGCACCAGTTTTAAAGTCTTCTTAGTTTATCATTGCTCAAATGGGTGTAATTACTGATATGTATATGTTTCCCCTGCTTCATTGCTTGAGTTTTGCTCGCAAAAAGTGTCACTCATAGTCGTTGAAATGTCACTCATAATTACACTTTAATTATGAAAATGTCACACATAGCAATTTGAAACCTTGGCAGCTATGTAGCCGGTGCATTCTATTCAAGGAACGCTTATTGTGACTGGCAATGGCATTGGTACAGCGCGAACCTGACCAGGCCTTAAATAATTAGCCCCCTATATTTTTTTACATGATTTGAACTACCCTGCCTGCCGCTGCCAGCCGACCCGGTTCCCATCCCGGCCTCCCCCCGGACCCCGGTACCTGATAGGCCTGCAGGCGGGCTGCAGCGCCGCGGTAACTCTCTCTCTGCTCTGCCTCTGCCTGCCTCTTCTTGCCGGCCGCGCGCGCATAGGCACAGCCCCCGCGGCCGCCGTGGCGCGCCGCGGCCGAACGTGACCTTGCGTCACGTCACCCTGGTCATCATGATGATGTCAACGACGGTCTAATTTGAAGGCGAGCCGGCGCCGCGCCCGCGCTACACCTACACTACCTGGTAGTGGCAGATTCATTCAATAATAATAATAGAACGAAGTTAGGACAGAGAAGAGAGTAAAGAAGAAATCTCATGTTTTTAACTTTTGCCACGGCACGCCGCACGGCCGCCGGCCGCCCTCCAGCTTTTGCCGCCCTAGGCAGCCGCCTAGTCCGGCCTAGTGGTAGAAACGGCCCTGCCTGTGCCCTGGGCAAACCCCAACTTTTTGCTGACTGGAACTGGTGGTAACTGACTCTGACTGACCCTGGGCTCTGTTTAACCAGGCCCAGGGCCAGTGCCATGCTGAAACACTTAGATAACAGTAAAGCACCTACATACACTAGGGTACACTTTGGGTTGGGGTACCCCTGTAATTGGCATGACCTACCCCTAAGCCCCTAGTATATAATAGGGCAGGGGATTGAAACTACCTAGAAGTCCCCAGTATCCTGGGGCATGGCAGTTTAGAGGCCAGCAGCCTTTTGCACTTGCATGTGTGCCCTGCTGAAGCCTGTGGTCAGTTTAAAAGCAGCCCTGGGCACCAGGATTGCTCTTAAACATGTAAATTGTGGCCAAACTCGACTTTGGGGTTTGGGGCACTTAAAACTGGTCAACCTAAAATGTTTTGGCATAATAATGACCCCCAGGGTCTCCCTAGGTATCCCAGGGGTGGGGGGTCAGGTATCTATAAGGTAGACCCTTATAAAAATGAGTTTATATATGCCCTGGGTTAAGTGAAATTCACATTTCACTCTCCCCATTGTGTAAAAGTACTGCCCAAATTCGACTTTGATGCTGGGGGCACTGGGCATGGAGGATCTGCAATATTTTTACAGATTCAGCACCCCTAGGGTCTCCCTAGGTGACCTATGGGGTGGGGGTCCTGTGAAAATAAGCCAAGTACTTATAAAATATGTTTTTGTAAGTCCTGGTGCTGGAAAAATGGCCCATGTCATTTTTCCCATTGCAAACCCCTGCCCCATAGGTTAACATGGGGAAAGTTATTAAACAATAACTTCTGATAGGAGAGGGATAAAGATTCCATTCAAAGACTCACTAGAATGGTATTGATAAATCCTACAATATGATGTTATTGAATTTTTCCCAAAGTGAACAGACAAGAAGTTATAACACTTTCTTAGTTTTAGTTCCAAATCCAGCCTTCCAGTGCTCTGCCTGATTGGTCAGAGTTAAGGGATTAGCCAGCCTGCCTGAAGAGGTGATAAAGATCCCCTGGGGCCAGCCAGATGGACTGGGAGGGCAGTGAGCTTTTCTGCAGGAATGCCAGGCCAGGGGAGGGGTCGTAAACAATGAGCTTCAAAGGGCAGAGCCCAGAGCAGTGTCATTTACAACTTTGAACCCCCACCTCAGCCAGATGGCAGGATTAAGGAAGGTATGTGCAGATGTAGGGAGGAGAGGCTAGGTTAATTAGCCAACTCAGTGGGAGTGTTTAGCCAGCTCTTACCTCCTTGCTGGAAAATCAGCCATTATGGATTTGGGAGCTTTGTTGCACTCTGGGATAGAATAATGCCACACTCTGCAGGAAGTAGTCACTCAAGTGGGAGGGTACCCTACTCCTATTGGTGAAGCTTGACCTCCTGGATGACCCAGAGACTGTGGAATAAGTATCTGAGAGAGGCCCAGCCCCTCAGATCTGCTGCTTGAAACTGAAGAAAGCAAGACTGGCCCTGCTGAAAACTTCTGCTGTGCAAAGACTTCTAAGGCCTGACCTCTGGAGACTGCACCACCTGAAACTACAGCTTTGTGGACTAACTGTGCTGAGTAAAAGAAGTCAAGAGTGGACTCCCTGCAAGCTACAGGTTAACAGAGCTCATCTGGACCCTCACCACCAAGAATCACCAACCTGGGGAGCTACCAGTGGATTTGTAAGGGTGACGTCCAGTGCATTGTGGGAATTGAAGTCCTCAACTTTCAAGGACCATCTTGGAGCTTCCAGACCCTTGGAGTAAGTTTGAGACACTTTGGGACCCTTTGAGGAACTTCAGGAAGAAGTTCAGGAAGTGTGGGGAACTTTGGAGGAACTTTGAAAAAAAGCTCCATAGGGGGACCGACTCATCTTGGTCAGCCAAGCCGCCTGCCTTCAACCGCGAGCCGGCCAAGCCCACCAGGTTCATCCCGCTAAAAGCTCCATCGCATCGACTTCCAGAGATTGACCGGGACTAGCAAAAATTTGAAGCCGGCGAACCCTCACCGGATCCGGCTACATGAGGAGCATCGAGGGACCCCACGAGAAAAAGCTCCAGAAAAGCTTCTAAGTCCGCTCATAAGAAAGTCGACCGGGAACAACCTCGAGCGCCAATCCGCCTGCCTTCCATCGCGTGTCGGCCTGGATTGTTGGATTGCCCCGCTGAAGCGATCTTGAAAAAGTTTCTAAGTCCGCTCCAGGGAAGTTCACCGGGAGATCGTCGAAAGGCTATCCGGCGGAGCCGTACCGGATCCGGACTGACGGAGAGCGTCGAGGGGCCTCGAGGAGAAAAGCTCCAGAAAAGTTTCTAAGTGCGAAGGTAAAAACATTGACCGGGACCTTCCACGTGGGGTATCCGCTCAGGGCTCCATCACGGTCGGCCTTAAACTTTGACTTTGGCCCGGTCTATCGCGAGCCTATGTCCCAATATGGTGCTATATGCTTCTAAGTGCTATATTTTAGTTAAACTTTGAAAATTCATATCTCCGGTTCCCTACATTGGATTTTTGTCGTTTTGGTGTCATTTTAAAGATACAAATATTTCCTATTTTTATAAATTGGTGTTGGATTTTTATTATGTGTTGTGTCTTAATTATTTACTGAATTGGTGTTTTTAAATGCTTTACATACCTGTCTTTGAAGTTAAGCCTGTCTGCTCGCAGCCACGTTACCAGGGGTTGAGCATGGGAATAATTTTCTGAGACCTATGCTGAGTCCTAGCATGTGTTAGTGGCCTTATTGCCAGTGGCAGACCTACATTTGCCCCTACCAATAATCCACTTTCCAACATTTGGTGCTCAGCGGTGTGGATGTGGACTTGTGTTTAAAAATACACCTTTCAGTGAATGAATTAAGATTATAAAAATCCTCTAAATTGCCTTAGAACAAAACTTTTGAGTTTGATTTTGGAATTTGGACTAAACTGTTTTTAATCCATTGTTTTGATTTTTCCAAATTGTTCTAAGTCTATTGTGCCTCGTGTTGTGACCCAAAACTAGGGAACCATGGAGTTGGACCTGGCTAAACTGTCCCAGTGTAAGTTGACTGAGCTTAGGGGACAGTGTAGGCTTAGGGGGCTGCCTGCTTCCAAGAGGTATAGGAAGGCAGGGTTGTTTCAGTTTATACAAGCCCATGACCAGGCAGCTGAGGGGAATCAAGGGGGGATAGAGGGTGTCCCCCTACCTCCCCAAGAGAGGGAGGAGGTTGAGGATGATGCCTCTTCCATTATAACTAGTGTAAGCCAACAGAATCCTGATGGTGGGAGTGGGGAAGGGTCCCTTACTCAGGAACCACTACGGTCCCTTGCAGAGAGACAGCTTCAGGCTCAATTAGCTTTGATAGCTTTAGAGCAAAGGAAACTGGATTTGGCTGAGAAGAGGTGGGAGAAGGAGGAGAAGAGAAATGGTGGCAGCGAAAGCGAAGAAGATGCTGAGATGTCTAGGGGTGGCAGATTTGAACCTAAACTTCCAAAGGGTATTGTGCCCAAGTACACTGAGGGGGATGACATTGACAAATGGCTTGCAGCTTTTGAGAGGGCCCTTAAGATGAGTAGGGTCCACTCTAGGTATTGGGGTGCACTCCTGTGGGAGTTGATTCCAGTAGCTGGGAGGGATAGGCTCCTGACCCTGAAGGGAGAGGATGCAGAATCATACCAGCAGATGAAAGCCTGCTTAGTCAAGAGGTTTGGTCTGACTCCAGAGCAGTACAGGGTGAAGTTTAGGAACACCCAGAAATTGAATTCCAAGTCTTGGATAGACTTTGTGGATGTTTCAGTGAAGGCACTGGAAGGCTGGATTTGTGGTAACAAAGTGAGCACTTATGAGGGATGTATAATTTGTTTTTGAGAGAACACATTTTGACTCATTGTGCAGAAGAGAAGTTACGCCAGTATCTAGTGGACTCTAAGCAGACAGACCCCAGAGAGTTGGGGGAGTCAGCTGATGAGTGGGTGAGAACCCGGGTTTCCATTCAGCACCAGGGGGGTGACCAGAAGAAAGGAGGACAGGTCCCTCCGCAAGGGAAAGCCCACAGGGAAATGAAGGTCAAAAACCTAAGGAGTCCTCCAAAGACCCACAAAAACCTGCACAAGGAGGGGGGGCCCCGAGCCAACCCAAATCCAAAGGGAGGTGGATTCAAGGAAAGAATGGTAGGTTCTTTGATCCCTCAAAAGTGGGTAAGTGCTTTGACTGTAATCAGCCAGGGCACAAGCAGGGAGATGCTGTCTGCACTAAGAAGCTCCCCCCTAAGGGGCCATCTACAGGGATTGCCAGTGTGAGTGTAGGGGTGGAGAGTGGTACACCAGAAG
Source organism: Calotriton arnoldi (assembly GCA_963921515.1). Lineage (NCBI taxonomy): Eukaryota > Metazoa > Chordata > Amphibia > Caudata > Salamandridae > Calotriton > Calotriton arnoldi. The sequence goes on along the minus strand of CAWUFW010002670.1, from coordinate 851,945 downwards.
GGGTATTCCAGTAGGGGCAGCAACCTTAGTGTCCCTGGGTGGGGTGAATATTGCAACCCTGGATGCCTTACCTCCAAACATGGAGAAGTACAGGCAGAGACCTAAAGTGAATGGGACTGAGGTTGAGGCTATCAGAGACACTGGGGCTAGTGTAACTATGGTCCTGGCTGAGCTGGTGCCTCCAGAGAGGGTGATACCTGGTGAGTTTCACCAGGTGACTTATGCAGACAGCACTACCAAAATCCATCCCATGGCTGTGGTGGATTTGGAATGGGGAGGTGTGACAGGCCCTATGAAGGTAGCTGTGTCAAAGGTGCTCCCAGTCCAGTGTTTACTGGGCAATGACCTTGAAGCCTCTGCGTGGTCAGAGGTGGAGAGAGGACTCCATATGAAAATATTGGAGCTCCCTGAGTGGGTATGTGCTGTGACTAGGTCACAGACTAGCCAGAAGGGAGGGGCTGGACACTTGGACCCTGGAACAAAGGGCCAAGCATCCATGGACAAGGGTACTGGGCCTGGTGAGCCAGCCCAGGGAACTCCAGAGGTGCAGGCAGAATCCAACCCTGCTGGGGAGGATCTGGCCTCGGAGGAGGGACTCCATCCCTGCCAGAGCTGTCAGATTTGGCAGAACTGACAGGAGCAGGTGGACCCTCCAGAGAGGAGTTCAGTCAGGGACAGCGTGACTGTCCCACCCTTGAGAGCTTGAGGCGGATTGCTTCTAAGCAAGAGGAAGGGGATGACAGTGGGTTTCATAGAATCTACTGGGAAGATGGACTGCTTTATACTGAGGCCAGAAACCTCAAGGAGGGGGCCACCAGGAGGTTGGTGGTGCCCCAGAGGTACAGAGAGTTCATCCTGACTTTGGGTCATGACATCCCCTTGGCAGGACATTTGGGACAGACAAAGACATGGAACCGGTTGGTGAACCATTTCTACTGGCCCCATATGTCTGAAAAGGTAAAGGAGTTTTGCAGCTCATGTGTCACCTGTCAGGCCAGTGGCAAGGCAGGGGGCAAGACAAAGGCTCCCCTAATACCACTGCCAGATAGTGTCAGATAGGGGCACGAACTTCCTGTCCAGTTATCTGACTGCTATGTGGGATGAGTGTGGTGTCAACTACAAGTTCACCACCCCTATCACCCACAAGCAAATGGTCTTGTTGAGAGATTCAACAAAACCCTGAAGGGCATGATAAATGGGTTGTCGGAGAAACTCAGGAGGAGATGGGATGTTCTCCTCCCATGCTTACTGTTTGCCTACAGGGAGGTGCCACAGAAAGGGGTTGGTTTCAGTCCCTTTGAGTTGGTGTTTGGACACCCTGTGAGGGGGCCATTGAGCCTGCTAAGAGAGTCTCTAGAGAAGCCTCTTAAAGAAGCTAAGGACAATGTGCTTGATTATGTGCTAGGCCTGAGATCTAGAATGGCAGAGTACATGTACAAGGCAAACAGGAAACTGGAGGCCAGCCAGGAGCTCATGAAGCACTGGTATGATTAGAAGGCTACTATGCCTGAGTATACTCCAGGACAATTGGTGTGGGTGTTGGAGCCTGTGGCTCCCAGGGCCCTCCATGACAAGTGGAGTGGGCCCTATCCAATCTTAGAAAAGAAGGGTGAGGTTACCTATTTTGTTGACCTTGGCACCCTCAGGAACCCTCATAGGGTCCTGCATGTGAATAGATTGAAACCCCACCATGACAGGGCAGACATGACCATGTTACTGGTCACTGATGAGGGTGTGGAGGAGGAAACTGAGCCTGTGCCCAACCTCCTCTCCACTAATGTACAAGATGGGTCAGTGGAGGGGGTGATACTCTCTCCCAAGTTGACAGACCAGCAGCACAGAGACTGTAAGCAAGTGCTGGAGCAGTTTGCTGGCCTGTTCTCTTTGACCCCAGGCATCACTGAGTGGTGTGTGCATCACATTGACACTGGTGACAGCCTACCTGTCAAGAATAAACTGTACAGGACATCTGACCATGTCAGAGCCAGCATTAAAGCTGAGGTTGCTAAGATGCTGGACTTGGGGGTAATTGAACTGTCTGAGAGTCCATGGGCCAGTCCAGTGGTGCTGGTACCCAAACCTAATCCTCAGGGGGACCCAAGGAGTTAAGGTTCTGTGTGGACTACAGAGGATTGAATGCAGTCACAAAGACTGACGCTCACCCTATACCTAGAGCTGATGAGCTCATTGATAGGTTAGGGGCTGCTAAGTACCTGAGTACTTTTGATTTGACTTCAGGTTACTGGCAGATTGCCCTCACTGATGGAGCAAAGGAGAGGTCAGCATTCTCCACCCCAGAGGGACATTATCAGTTCAAGGTAATGCCCTTTGGTTTAAAGAATGCACCTGCCACCTTCCAAAGGTTGGTGAACAGGGTCTTGTCTGGGTTGGAACAGTTCAGTGCAGCTTACCTGGATGACATAGCTGTGTATAGTTCTACCTGGGGAGATCACTTAAGCCACCTAAGGGAAGTGCTTCAGGCCATGCAGCAGGCAGGCCTGACTATTAAGGCAAGCAAGTGCCAAATAGGGCAGAGTTCTGTGGTGTACCTGGGCCACCTGGTAGGTGGGGGCCATGTACAGCCTCTCCAAGCTAAAATCCAAACTATTTTGGATTGGACAGCACCTGTTACCCAGACTCAGGTCAGGGCATTCCTTGGACTGACAGGGTACTATAGAAGGTTTGTTCAAAATTATGGGACCATTGTGGGGCCCCTAACAGAACTGACTTCTAAAAAGAGGCCCAAGAAGGTGACTTGGACCCCAGAGTGTCAGAAGGCTTTTGACACTCTGAAAGCTGCTATGTGTTCAGCACCAGTGTTACTGGCCCCTGACTACACAAAAGAATTTGTAGTTCAGACAGATGCTTCAGAGCAAGGGATTGGGGCAGTGTTGTCACAGCTAAATGAAGGGGTCTTGATCAGCCAGTTGCCTTTATTAGCAGGAGGCTTCTTCCCAGAGAGCAGAGATGGAGTGCCATTGAGAGAGAGGCTTTTGCTGTGGTGTGGTCACTGAAAAAGTTGAGACCATATTTGTTTGGGACTCACTTTCGTGTTCAAACTGACCACAGGCCTCTCAGATGGCTCATGCAGATGAGAGGGAGAATCCCAAGCTGTTAAGGTGGTCCATTTCCCTACAGGGAATGGACTTTACAGTGGAACACAGACCTGGGGTTGCCCATGCCAATGCAGATGGACTTTCCAGGTTTTTCCACTTAGCTGAGGAGGACTACCAGGGTGTAGGTTAGTAACCCCTCACCTTTCGTTTGGGGGGGCTATGTTGTAAAGTCATCCTGTGCCCTGGGCACCCCCCAACTGTTTGCTGACTGGAACTGGTGGTAACTGACTCTGACTGACCCTGGGCTCTGTTTAACCAGGCCCAGTGCCATGCTGAAACACTTAGATAACAGTAAAGCACCTACATACACTAGGGTACACTTTGGGTTGGGGTACCCCTGTAATTGGCATGACCTACCACCTAAGCCCCTAGTATATAATAGGGCAGGGGATTGAAACTACCTAGAAGTCCCCAGTATCCTGGGGCATGGCAGTTTAGAGGCCAGCAGCTTTTTTGCACTTGCATGTATTGTATTGTATTGTAATTGTAATTGCATTTGTATAGCGCTTACTACCCCTGACGAGGCGTCGAAGCGCTTTTTCGGCGAGTAGCACGCTACTCCGGGACCCATAGAGGATTAGTGTTGAATTAGTATAGTGAAACATGCAAGTAAATTTTAAGTGGTGGATATGTTAGTCAGTTATTTGGATTCGGAAGGATAGCAGAAGGATAGAAGAGGAAAGAAGGTTTGTATTTATATAGCGCTTCTAACCCCTGATGGGGTGTTGAATCGCTTTTATTTGGCGAGTAGCACGCTACCATAAAGGATTAGTGGTGAATTAGTATGGTGAAATATGAAAGTAATTTGAGTGGTGGATATTAGTCAGTTATTTGGAGTGAGAAGGATAGCGGAGGGATAGAAGGGAAAGAAAGGTTTGCATTCATATAGCGCCTGTTACCCCTGATGGGGTGTTGAAGCGCTTTTCTGGCGAGTAGCAGGCTACTCCGGAACCCATAAAGGATTAGTGTTGAAAATTAGTATAGTGAAATATGAATCTGAAAGAGACACGTTAGTGACAGATTCCCCACCCCAGAACATCCCCAGGCGCCAGGCCGGACCCAGAAAGCCCCGCGCAGCAGCACCCCCGCGCGTCGGCATGCGTATAGATAGATATTTTGGTGTCAAGCACCACATCAGGCTGTCCCCTAGGGATCCAAGCACCCTGCCCATCAAAGAGGTAAGCTGGCTGCATTTGCAGAGTAAATGAGCAGCAGATCTGTCCATGGATGGATGGTCCTAGGCTTCGAAGAGGAGTGTGAGGACTTCCTGGAGAACTTCCTGGTAGTGAGATGAATAGAGGGGCCTGCTAATGCTGTTCTGTCTGGTGTTGTCAATAAATACAATGTGGGTGAACAGCAAGAATAAGCAGTTTTGCAACCCCAATCTCAAGATCCAGTCTGGAGAGCTGCAGAGCATTTTGTTCAGACGCACAAAAAAGAGGGCTGTAGCATTGAACAGATTAATCACCATAATATGAATCTCACTTCTGCAAGGAGAGCTGTCCATGACAGGAAGATGGCCTTCAGCTCCCACACATTTATCTTTAGGGACAAATAGGACTTGTTCTGCAAAACACTAATGGGGAGTCCCAGCGTTGTGACAATCACCCTTATTCGGAGTAGTCGGAGCTGCCCACAAACTGAGTACAGAGCAGGCAGAAGTGCATCTCATCGAGAGCTTGGAAACATGCTGACCACGGCAGATTTGGTACAAAAGACGGTGTGAAAGTTAACTAGGAGCTAGGTAAAACTGCAGGGAATGCATGTAGAGCTTGGCATGAATGGGAACATCAAAATGTAGGTCTGCAGCTTCAGAAGCCTCTGGAACAATCAGGTTATCATGGTCTCATTGTAAAAGAAATTACCTACTATCTGACCCATGTCCTCTCTAGAGGGAATGTTAATGCTAGGCTTGAGGGCTAGATGAATTATTTTGTATGGTATTACTGCTTTTTGGAATAATTCACTGATAATCCCAGATTATGCAAAGACTCAAACTTCAGGGTGAGGTAGGGGTCTCCTTTCCTGATTGCAGTTTAATGAGGGAGTTGTTTAAGAACAGAAAGCAATGGGCCCCCAGTTACACAGAAAGGTTTACCACTAGTCAGGATTTTGTCACGGTCCTAAGGGGCAACACAGACCAAATGGAAGGTACCTGAAGTGGTTGCATTGCTTTCCACAATGAAACAAGAATACACCGTGAGATCTTCAAAGATGGGTACATGGAACTAGCCTCTTGAAGGTCCACTCTGGACTATTAGTACTGGACTGAATTGAAGACAGCATTCAGAATTTCTGCAAACATTTGGGGAGGCGGGGAGGGAGGGAAGGAGTTGTTGCGACCGATTTAGACCAGAGGTCAAGTATTGAGCACAGCCCTCTAGTCTTTCTACTCCAGAAATAGAGGGAGTAAAATCCTTATCCCCTTTCTGTTGACAAAAAGATGTCAATGCTCCTAAATAGGGAAATCCTTTTACCTCTTGCAATGGTTCTTAGGTAGCCAACTAGGGCTGAATTTGCTCATATGCTGTTGGCCTGCTATAGACTGTACATCTGTCGTAATTGTGTGCAGTAATGCAGTGTTCAGTGGGCCAAATGACATGGTGTAGAGGAAGCGGACGTACACTGATGATACCCAAAAGAGTCAATGGAACCTATTAGTCTGTTGAGTCTGGTATAGCGCTTGCGGCTCTCTCACTCTGCATGTTCCCAGAAGAGGTGCCAGCTCAGCCACGGTTTTGGAGCTAATAGATTCCTAAGACAAGTAAGACCGGAAGCAATAATTGGCTAGGTTGAGGCTCATAATTTTTGACTAGACTGTCTTAATTTGGGTTCACAAATATACAGGAACGCACTCCGTTTCCCAGATTGACACCATGAACCAATGCATCAAGACAGAATGTTGAAAAGAGAAAATGAGGGAGCTGCGAAACTGCATCTGCGCTGTGGAAGGATAGAGATCAAGAACATATGTAGAAAATTTCTGGATATATATGGTATTTCTGTAGACTTTTTCTGTGCCCTGCTGAAGCCTGTGGTCAGTTTAAAAGCAGCCCTGGGCGCCAGGATTGCTCTTAAACATGTAAATTGTGGCCAAACTCGACTTTGGGGTTTGGGGCACTTAAAACTGGTCAACCTAAAATGTTTTGGCATAATAATGACCCCCAGGGTCTCCCCTAGGTATCCCAGGGGTGGGGGGTCAGGTTTCTGTAAGGTAGACCCTTATAAAATGAGTTTATATATGCCCTGGGTTAAGTGAAATTCACATTTCACTCTCCCCATTGTGTAAAGTGTTGCCCAAATTCGACTTTGATGCTGGGGGCACTGGGCATGGAGGATCTGCAATATTTTTACAGATTCAGCACCCCTAGGGTCTCCCCTAGGTGACCTATGGGGTGGGGGTCCTGTGAAAATAAGCCAAGTACTTATAAAATATGTTTTTGTAAGTCCTGGTGCTGGAAAAATGGCCCATGTCATTTTTCCCATTGCAAACCCCCTGCCCCATAGATTAACATGGGGGAAAGTTATTAAACAATAACTTCTGATAGGAGAGGGATAAAGATTCCATTCAAAGACTCACTAGAATGGTATTGATAAATCCTACAATATGATGTTATTGAATTTTTCCCAAAGTGAACAGACAAGAAGTTATAACACTTTCTTAGTTTTAGTTCCAAATCCAGCCTTCCAGTGCTCTGCCCTGATTGGTCAGAGTTAAGGGGATTAGCCAGCCTGCCTGAAGAGGTGATAAAGATCCCCTGGGGCCAGCCAGATGGACTGGGAGGGCAGTGAGCTGTTCTGCAGGAATGCCAGGCCAGGGGGAGGGGCCGTAAACAATGAGCTTCAAAGGGGCAGAGCCCAGAGCAGTGTCATTTACAACTTTGAACCCCCACCTCAGCCAGATGGCAGGATTAAGGAAGGTATGTGCAGATGTAGGGAGGAGAGGCTAGGTTAATTAGCCAACTCAGTGGGAGTGTTTAGCCAGCTCTTACCTCCTTGCTGGAAAATCAGCCATTATGGATTTGGGAGCTTTGTTGCACTCTGGGATAGAATAATGCCACACTCTGCAGGAAGGAGTCACTCAAGTGGGAGGGTACCCTACTCCTATTGGTGAAGCTTGACCTCCTGGATGACCCAGAGACTGTGGAATAAGTATCTGAGAGAGGCCCAGCCCCTCAGATCTGCTGCTTGAAACTGAAGAAAGCAAGTCTGGCCCTGCTGAAAACTTCTGCTGTGCAAAGACTTCTAAGGCCTGACCTCTGGAGACTGCACCACCTGAAACTACAGCTTTGTGGACTAACTGTGCTGAGTAAAAGAAGTCAAGAGTGGACTCCCTGCAAGCTACAGGTTAACAGAGCTCATCTGGACCCTCACCACCAAGAATCACCAACCTGGGGAGCTACCAGTGGATTTGTAAGGGTGACGTCCAGTGCATTGTGGGAATTGAAGTCCTCAACTTTCAAGGACCATCTTGGAGCTTCAGACCCTTGGAGTAAGTTTGAGACACTTTGGGACCCTTTGAGGAACTTCAGGAAGAAGTTCAGGAAGTTTAGGGAACTTTGGAGGAACTTTGAAAAAAAGCTCCATAGGGGGACCGACTCATCCTGGTCAGCCAAGCCGCCTGCCTTCAACCGCGAGCCGGCCAAGCCCACCAGGTTCGTCCCGCTAAAAGCTCCATCGCATCGACTTCCAGAGATTGACCGGGACTAGCGAAAATCTGAAGCCGGCGAACCCTCACCGGATCCGGCTACATGAGGAGCATCGAGGGACCCCACGAGAAAAAGCTCCAGAAAAGCTTCTAAGTCCGCTCGTAAGAAAGTCGACCGGGAACAACCGCGAGCGCCAATCCGCCTGCCTTCCATCGCGTGTCGGCCTGGATTGTTGGATTGCCCCGCTGAAGCGATCTTGAAAAAGTTTCTAAGTCCGCTCCAGGGAAGTTCACCGGGAGATCGTCGAAAGGCTATCCGGCGGAGCCGCACCGGATCCGGACTGACAGAGAGCGTCGAGGGGCCTCGAGGAGAAAAGCTCCAGAAAAGTTTCTAAGTGCGAAGGTAAAAACATTGACCGGGACCTTCCGCGTGGGGTATCCGCTCAGGGCTCCATCGCGGTCAGCCTTAAACTTTGACTTTGGCCCGGTCTATCGCGAGCCTATGTCCCAATATGGTGCTATATGCTTCTAAGTGCTATATTTTAGTTAAACTTTGAAAATTCATATCTCCGGTTCCCTACATTGGATTTTTGTCGTTTTGGTGTCATTTTAAAGATAAAAATATTTCCTATTTTTATAAATTGGTGTTGGATTTTTATTATGTGTTGTGTCTTAATTATTTACTGAATTGGTGTTTTTAAATGCTTTACATACCTGTCTTTGAAGTTAAGCCTGTCTGCTCGCAGCCACGTTACCAGGGGTTGAGCATGGGAATAATTTTCTGAGACCTATGCTGAGTCCTAGCATGTGTTAGTGGCCTTATTGCCAGTGGCAGACCTACTTTTGCCCCTACCAATAATCCACTTTCCAACAGGGACTATTCTTTTTTCTCCCATTCCCATAGAACCTACTCCCACATTGACCACATTTTCATGAGTCAATCCCTACTCCCCTCGGTGCTGCAAACACACTTCCACCCGATTTGTCTGTCAGACCATGCCCCTTTGGAGATGGCGCTCACCTGGCCGAATCCGCGCCCAAAACACGCACGCTGGTACTTCCCTAACTTCCTCTGCAGGGATAGACTTCTCCGTGATGATCTCCGCAAAACTATTAAGGACTTTTTTGCTCAAAATGACCCGGAGGCTACTTCCCATGCAATCACCTGGGACGCTCTCAAAGCAGTAGTCCGGGGTAAATGCATCGAGATGGCCACCACCTTGCGTTCACAGCAATGCACGGAATGCCTCCAATTAGAACGGGATTTAGTAGCCGCAGAACAGGCCCATAAGGCCAGCCCCTCGGTTCAGACAATGCGGAAAGTTACGGCTCTAAAGGGGAAACTTCAGGCTATTTATACCAACAGGGCAGAAAAAACCATCTTACGCCTACAGACCAGGGGTATGAGGGAGGGAACAAAGTAGGGTCCCTACTAGCCCGTCAACTACGGGCTAAACAGGAAAGGGAATATATCAAACTTATTGTAGATAAGGATGGCCTTTCCCACACGACGGAGAAGGGGAAGGCGCAGGCTTTTGAGAAATTTTACCGGACTCTTTACACCTCGGAGCTCCCTGGATCGCACGACCAAGAGGAGTATTTAGATTCCTTGGACCTCCCACAAGTCGCTGCTAGTTCCAATGACGACTTGGCGCAACCCATAACCAGGGCGGAAGTACAGAAGGCGATTGATTCTCTTAAACTCCAGAAAGCGCCAGGGCCGGACGGTTTTTCAGCTCATTTGTATCGCACTTTCGCACTGGAACTAGGCCCCTTTTTAACTCTTCTGTTTAATGTCATTGCCTCTACACAACAAGTCAGCCCCTCCATGGGTGAGGCAATCGTGGCAGTGATCCCCAAGCCGGGCAAGGACCCCACAGCCTGCTCCTCTTATCGCCCGATAGCGCTCCTAAACCTCAATGCTAAAATCTATTAAAAAATTTTGGCCTCCCGTCTCGAATCAATCCTTCCTGGCCTTATAGACCCCAACCAATCAGTATTTATTAAAGGTCGACAGACCCATGATAATCTGCGTCGCATTATTCATATAATTGAAAAGGCCCAAAAGAAAAACATCCCAGCAGCACTTCTCTCGCTAGACGCGGAGAAAGCTTTCGATCTTGTTCTTAAGGGGAGCACATTATAAGCTTATGTATGTTTGGTATCTCTACTATCAGAAACTCCACAAGATCTTTCCCACCACGTCGGATCGGTGCTGGCGGGGCTGTGGCATGCTAGGCAACTTCAGGCACATTTGGTGGGACTTTCCCTCCATTCAGCCTTTCTGGAAGGAAGTCCTATCCCAAATTAAACTTATTCTGGGCTATCCGATTCCCAGCTCTCTGGAACACACGTTGTTGGGGTTACGGGATCCCAGGGTGATAGATCTGTCATGTGGCTTTGTCTGGGGGCAGCAAAAATGGCAGTGGCTGCTGCATGGAAAAAACAGGATGCACCATCTCTAACCCAATGGCATGCGAGGCTGTGGAGGGCGCTGGCATTGGAGCGCATGGCTGACATTGTTGACGACGACAGAAAAGGCTTCGATTATATTTGGTCTCCGTTGGTGAGCTACCTTTCAGAGGGGCTCCCACTGACGGCCTGCACCCCACGCCTTAGGGCCCTCAACTTGTTCCATATCTAATCATTCCGCAGCTATGGGGGCACCGTGCAGTGCAAAAGTCACCCGAGTGGTGGTCCCGGCTTCCCCATCCTCCTGACCACGGTATTATGATTTGCACCATGACATCATAGTTTTGTTCATTTTTTAATTATATGTAAGTTTCCTTTTCAGGTTACTCTCTTACGAGGGTTGACGGACGTTCATAAGAAATAGACTGATTGCAACATGCAGTGATTGTGCTGATTTTAAAAGCTTATTCGCCACAGACCTAGTGAAGAAGCTGTAACCGACATGTGAGATCTGTAACTCTGGGCTGCTTTTTTCTCTTTTTACTTGTCTAATGTTGCATATGCCATGCTCCTGTTTCACTCTCTAAGAAAATTCTAATAAAAAGAATTTGAAATAAAAATACAATGTATAATTAAAACCATGTGGTAGGTGGCGGTTTTGTCCAACATGACTCACAAGTAATACAAAGAGTAAAAGATCGAAAATACATGTTAAAGATCAGTATTAATGTCATATTAATTAGCTCATAAAAAAAGAGGGAAGTGCAAACCAATAAAGTGCAAGTGCAAAAATAGTTAAAATCATCATGTGTTGTCAGCTATTGTCCTACACAGTAGACAACAAGAGAATAAACAACAGAAGCCATAGGTATGCCTTATTCATATGAGAAATAAAGTGCAAGTGCACTGTAAACATATATCAAAGTGCAAAATCATGGCAAAAAATAAGTATATATACAGCCGTATATATACACACATAAATCCAACCAGAAAATGCAACTAGTATAAATTATACATAAATAGAATGCAAATGCAATATTTATAACATAATACTAGTGCATATTATTAGATATCAAAACTGCTCAGCATGTAAAGTGCAAGATGCATACAGTACAAAGATATAAAAGGGCTAATGATACAGTTTAAAACCCGTCTATAACCAGCTAAAACCATGTAAAACCATGTAAAACCGGGTAAAAACCAGGTAAAACTAGGTAAAACTAGGTAAAAACTAAGTTAAAAACTGGGCTTAAAAAACTGAAATCTAAAAGCCAGTCTCTTATGTTATGGAACACCATAGAATCACATTAACACCGATCTATAAGAAGTTGTGCATATCCTCTCCTGTGTTGAGACCATTCGACATCTTGGTGTCTAATGTTAGAATATATTGGGACTCTAACTGCCGAAGTTTCCTTTCTCTGTTTCCTCCTCTGAGTGACTTCGGTACTTAATCTATTACAAAGTAGCTGAAGTCATTAAGGTTGTTGTTATGTACAAGTTTAAAATGACGTGCGACAGGGTAACTAGAATCAGAATTAACTACTGCTCGGAGGTGTTGGAGTATACGATTAAAAACTTGCAGCTTAGTACTGCCCACATATTTTAGATGGCATGAACATTCCAATACGTATACTGCAAATTCGGTTCTACATGTAAACATTCCCTTAATTTTAGTAGTTTGGGACTCAAAAGCAGTAGTGTATTCAGTTGTATTTTTTCCAAATTTGCAAGCTCGGCATGAGCTGCATTTGAAAAAACCTGTCCTTTTAGATAGCCAATTACCAGAAGTGTTCACCTCAGGGCTAGTTTTAACAAGTGCGTCCCTCATCGAGGGAGCACGTCTAAATGTCAAAGATGGGCGTTCTGGCAGAATTTGAGACAAAGTTAAATCTGTCATTACTATAGGCCAGTTTTTATATATGATTTTCCTTACTTGCTTTTCCTGGCTACTATAGGTGGTTATCAATCTCACTGAGTCACTCGATTTGGACAGATTATTTAAAATCTCAGGATTGGTAGGAGTGGTGTTAGTAGTGGTGTTCCGTAAACATTCCTCTCTAGAATGGCTGTTGGCCCTCGTCATAGCAGCCTTCAAATCTTTTGTTTTGTAGCCACCAGCACTAAACCTTTGGAGAGCTTCCGTCTGACAGAGTTTGAGATCTGTTTCAGAACTACAGATTCTCCTTATTCTTAAAAACTCTCCATACGGGATGCTTCTGATAAGATGGCTAGGGTGGGAGCTGCTGGCATGTAGTACAGAATTGCCAGCAGTGCTCTTTCTGTGGAGTTTGGTGTGTATAGCATCGTTTTCAACATATAACTCAACATCTAAGAACTGTACACATTGGTTGCTTATGTGGGCAGTGAATTCCAAATTCAACACGTTGTTGTTAATGGTATCAACAAAACACTTGGCCGATTCAATAGATCCTTTCCAAATTACACAAACATCGTCTATAAATCGCCACCAATGAAGTATATGGGCATCATACAGTTCCTTGTGGGTGTTTCTGAGGACATGCTCCTCCCACCAGCCAACGTGCAAGCACGCATAGCTGGGAGAGAAGCATGCCCCCATCGCCACACCACGTAGCTGTTGATGGACCTCTTTGTTAAACATGAAATAATTATTCATGAGACATAGCTCAATCATTTTCAGAAGCATGGCATTATGTTGGTAAAACTCAATGCTGCGTTGGCTCAAAAAATACTTCACCGCTTCCAGCCCATCAGAATGATGAATACTGGTGTAGAGGGAACAAATGTCCATTACAATAATATACTATATATATATATAGTTCAAACTTACAACAAAAATGTAAGTATTTTTTAAGCAACCCATTTTTAGCAACCCATTGTGCGTATATATATATATATATATATATATATATATATATATATATGAGAGAGAGAGAGAGAGAGAGAGAGAGAGAGAGAGAGAGAGAGAGAGAGAGAGAGAGAGAGAAAATTATTTATATTTACCTGTAAAATACTTAAATTTTCATGGTAAAGGCATATCCATTGCAAAGAAATCATTGTAAAAGACTTTAGTGGTAAAGGCATTTTCGTTGTAAAACCGTTTGTTGTAATGGCAGTTGTGGTTCCAACATACAACCTATTCTCAGTATTATTATACAAAAGACGTTGATATCACAATTCTGTTTTGCGCAAGGGTTGGTTTGAGCAATTTATTTCTAATCTTGGTTCAACAAAGACATGAGAACAAAACGTGCCTCAGTTTCAACCATTTCCTGATTACAAGAACAAAGTATTTCATTTGGAAGATGCTTTTCTATTTCCTTGCAATGACAAGAGCGGAAGCTCGAGGAGTCTAAATTTAAAATGAAATGGGCACCAACCACTGGTTTCCATTAGTTGCAAATACGAAAGGATATCAAAACTCGACTTAAACTCCAAATAGTTTTAAACTCCCAATTTCCTGCTAGCTTTTGCATTTATCAGATCAATCCAGCCACAATACACATTTTTTACAACTGGAAAACGCTTACATTCGATGGTAACTGGAGAATTTCACAAATGAGGGAAGTCCAGATGGAAAAGAATAGCCAAACAAGCATTTGCAATGCAATAGGTCGCGCATTTGCAAGACTTAAAGCTATTGCTTTTTTAAGCATAAAAGCGAGCGCCGTGCTCAAATATGAAGCGTGCCACCCGTGTTGTAAATATAAAAACGGGTGCTGTTCTAACACAAAGCACGTCGCCCGTGCACAGTAATTAAAAAATAATGCTGAAAGTGGGCTAAAATATAAAGCAAAAGCATGGCGCTTGGTGGAAAGAAAGCGCTGGTGAGATGTAATGATGATTGATTGTAACCTGGAAAGCCATTATGAGGGAATGGTGAAAAGGAAAGCCGTGGTGAGGTGATAGTGATTGATTCTGGAAATGGAAAACCTGGGGAGATGTTATAATGATTGATTGTGAACTTGAAAACCTTGGTGAGTTGTGGTGATGACTGATTGTGAACTGCAAAGCTCTGGTGAGTTGTGATGATGAGTGATAATGAAAAGGCAAGGCCTGGTGAGGTCAGATTAGGAATGGTGTTGAAAAGGAAAGCCCTCATGTGATTTGACTGATGTACGGGAAAGCCCTGGTGAGATATGGTGATGATTGTGAACTGGACAATTGTAGTGAGGTGATGTTGAAAAGAAAAGCGGTGGTGAAACCTGAGGATTTGCAGCCTTTAAAGGCAGCGATGCACTCAATATGTACAGCTGTGTCTAAAACTAAGGCTGCGCTGCGGGAGTCAAAGGGCTCCGCTAAGCGTGAAAAGCATTGAGGACACGGGAGGGTGGCGGAGGCAGAGAGGGAGAGCAAACTGGGAGAGAGATGACAGTGTCTATGGGGGATGGACGAGAGTTATTAAGGATTGAGGTGAGATCTGGAGACGAGAGAGGCCTGGAGAGAGAGAAGAGAGGAGAGAACATGCTAAAAGGGGGGAGAGGTGGGGAAGATACAGTGGCACCAGTGAGGAAGAGGAGGCGTCGGCAGGGGAAGCAGGTCATCAGAGAGGCATGCAGATTATTGAAGAGGCAGGTGTCAACAAGAGGCTAGAAAAGGAAAGAGGCTGACGAAGCATCAGCAGGTAGAAAAGAACTACTGAGTCAGATGGAAAAGGCAAACTGGCAAAAGGGCGCGAAAGGCAGAAAAGATATATATATATTTTTTTTAAATGAAACCGGTCGCCGTGCTAGGCAGCATGTCTCCCGAGCAAATTTATTTTAAAAACCATGAAACCGGGCACCGTGCTAGGCAGTGCAGTGCCTGAGCACATTAATTTTTTGTTAAAACCAGGAAACTGGGCGCCGTGCTAGGCAGCGCGGCGCCCGAGCACATACATTTTTTTAAAAAGCCATGAAACCGGGCGCCCTGCTAGGGAGCACAGCGCCCGAGCACATTAATTGAAAAAATACCATGAAACCGGGTGCCGTGCTAGGCAGCGCGGCGCCTGAACGCATTATTTAAGATTCAAGGGTGCATGAGGGTCCGAGGTCAAAGGGTGAGGCAAGATAAAAAAAAAAAATATGAAACCAAGCGCCGTGCTAGGCAGCGAGGCGCCCGAGCGCATGAATTTAAAAAAAAAATGAAACCGGGCGCCATGCTAGGGAGCGCGGCGCCTGAGCACATTAATTTAAAAAATACCATCAAACCGGGCGCCGGGCTAGGCAGCGCAGCGCCCGTGCGCATTAATTTTAAAAAAACATGATACCGGGCGCCGTGGTATGCAGCACGGCGCTTGAGCGGATTAATTACAAAAAATCATGAAACCGGGCGCCGTGCTAGGCAGTGCGGTGCCCGAGCACATTAATTTAAAGAAAGCCATGAAACCGAACGCAGTGCTTGGCAGCGCGGCGCCCGAGCGCATGAATTAAATAAAAAAAAACATGAAACCGGGCACCCTGCTCGGCAGCGCAGCACCCGAGCACATTAATAAAAAAACAAAAAAAATGAAACCGGGCGCCGTGATGACACAAAATATAATAAAGCAAGTAGTCCCTAAACATAACACATAAACACTTGGAGCGTAATAAAACTGTAGTTGGTCGGTGCTCCTTCCGATAAAACGGAAGTGATGTATCAGGTGCACCAACCACTAAGGAGCCTGGCAATAAGAGTAACGCAGGAGTTAACCAATGGTAAGCAGCAGGTGGGTTTACACTCGCTATACTGCTTACTGCAGGTCTTGCAAACAGCGCATGCGCACTGCCTAGGCTCAACCTAAAAAGTGTAAATCAATGCAAGTGGTTAAAAGAATTGAAAGCCAAACCTTCTTGATTATAGGTGGTTTTAATTGGCACGGACAAGACCCAGGGGTCGTGAGAGTGCTTCACATATTGAAAAAACACTAAACAATAAATAGAAAGAAATATTAATCTGTAGCCATTAGCAATGGAAGGACATCGACATAAAACTCATTAAACTGGTCATGATTGCAAGCAGAAAGGGAACATTCTAGAGTACAGATACCACAAGAATAAGTGGGTGCATATTTAAAGTATGTAGAACAGAGGTCTGAACATGGTTCTATAGTTGAGAGAGTTGTCGCTCAATATAGTTTATTTCATTCAGTCATAACTCAATCAATCAGGGTTTGTGAAGGGCAGCTACTCACCCGAAAGGGTCTCAAGGTGCTGGGGGGGTGGGGACGCGTAGCTTCTGGATGTTCACGGTGATTCTTCGAAGTGGTAGGTCTTGAGTTCCTTCAAGAACTTGGAGAGTGTTGGTGTCTGTCGGAGGTGGAGAGGGAGGGCGTTCCATGCCTTGGCCGCGAGGAGGGAGAAGGAGAGTCCTCCTGTTCTGGTCTTCTTGATGCGTGGTACCGTCGCAAGAGAGAGCTGTGCTGAGCGGAGGGATCTGTGGGTTGCGTGGAACGAGAGGCGGTGGTTCATGTAGGCGGGTCCAGTGTTGTGGAGGGCCTTGTGTGCGTGGGTGTGAAGCTTGAAAGTGATTCTCTTCTAAACGGGGAGCCAGTGTAGTGTCCGTAGGTGATGGCTGATGTGGCAGTGGCGCGGTAGGTTGAGCACTAGTCTGGCGGCGGCGTTCTGGAGTTTGCAAGTTAGGTTCTTGTTGATCCCGGCGTAGAGTGCGTTGCCGTAGTCTAGTCTGCTGCTGATGAGGGCATGGGTGACGGTTTTCTTGTGTTCGAGGGGAATCCAGTTGAAGGTCTTTCAGAGTAGGCAGAGGGTGTGGTAGCAGGAAGTGGTGATAGCGTTGATTTGGCGGTCCATTTTGAGTTCGGAGTCCAGGATGATTCCGAGGTTGCATGCATGGTCCGTGGGGGAGGGGGGTTCCCGAAGGCAGGGGGCCACCAGGTGTCGTTCTAGGCATCGGGGTGTGGGCCCATGATGAGTACTTCGGTTTTGTCCGTATTGAGTTGTAGGCAGCTGTTCTTCATCCACCTGGCGACTGCTTCCATTCCTTCTTGAAAGTTTTGTTTGGAGACGTTGGGTTCATTGGAAAGGGAGAGGATGAGTTGGGTGTCGTCTGCGTAGGATACAATGTTGAGTCCGTAGGATCTGACTATGGGGGCGAGCAGGGCCATGTAGATGTTGAACAGGGTGGGGCTGATGGAGGATCCTTGGGGCACTCCGCAGGTGGTTGGTGTGGGATCTGAGAGGAAGGGTGGGAGTCTGACCCGCTGCATTCTGCCAGAGAGGTATGAGCGGATCCAGTCGAGGGCATTGTCCCAGATGCCTGCGTCGTGGAGTATGAGGGCCACAGTCTCTCCTCTGTCGAGGAGGGATCGGATGTCATCTGTCGTGGCGGGAAGGGCGGTTTGGTGCTGTGATTCTTCCTGAAGCCTGATTGGGAGGGGTCGAGGATCTTGTTTTCTTCTGTGAAGGAGGCGAGTTGACTGTTGACTGCTTTTTCCATGACTTTTGCCGGATACAGGAGTAAGGAGATCGGTCTGAAGTTTTTTAGGGTCGGTGGGGTCTGCCGATGGCTTTTTCAGGAGGGGGTTGATCTCGGCGTGTTTCCAGTCGTCGGGGATAGAGGCAGTCTCAAAGGTGCGGTTGATGATTCGTTGAAGCTCGGGAGTGATGATGTCTGTTGCTCTGTGGTAGATGTGGTGGGGGCAGGAGTCAGTGGGGGCCCCGGAGTGGGTTGTCGTCATAGTCTTTAGGGTGTCTTCGATGCTGAGGGAGGTCCAGCTGTCCAGTGTCGGCTGCGTGGGGAGGGGGACAGTGGGTGTATGTTCTTCATGGAGGTTGTTGTCGTCGAAGTTGTCATAGATGGTTTTGATTTTGTGATGGAAGAAGGCGCTGAGTATGTCGCAGAGTTCCTGGGATGGTGGGATGTCGGTAGTCTCATTGTTGGGTTGGGTGAACTCTTTGATGATGCTGAAGAGTTCCTTGCTGTTTTGTACGTGGGTGGAGATTCTGTCCTGGAGAGCTTTCTTCCTTGAGTATCTGATGAGTTTGTGGTGGGCGGTGATGGCTGCTCTGAAGTTGTTGAGGTCTGCAGGGGTTTTGGAGTTCCTCCAAAGCTTTTCGAGGCGTCTGCAGGTTCGTCTAGATTCTCTGAATTCGGTGGAGAACCAGCTGGCTTTCTTGGCGTGTGGGTTGGACGTTTTCCTGAGAAGGGCGATGGTGTTGGAGCAGTCAGTGATCCAGTTGTGTAGGGTGCGGGCGGCGATGGTAGGGTTGTTGTCTGTGGCAGTGGGAGCCGAGTTGCTGAGGGAGGCGGTGAGCTGGTCATCGGAGAGCTTGTTCCAAATACTGCACGGGAGCTGGTGTGGGCGTCTGCGGGGGATGTTTGTTTTGAAGGTGAAGTGGACGCTGCAGTGTTCCGTCCATGGGAGTTCGGAGGTGTGGCTGAAGGCAATGGAGTTTCTTGCTGTGAAGATGGGGTCGAGGGTGTGTCCTGCTGAGTGCGCTGGTTCTGGTGCGATCTGTTTGAGTCCGATGTTTTGGAGGTTGTCAGGAGGGAGGTGGAGTTGGGGTCTTGGCTGTTTTCTAGGTGGAAGTTGAGGTCTCTTAGTAAGGTGTAGTCGGTGGAGGTGATGGCTTGAGGGGTGATGATGTCGGTGATGGAGTCGGAGAAGGGTGTGCGGGGCTGGGGGGTGATCCAGCGCTAACAATAAAAATTATTCTCCTATATGCTTCGGTCATCCAGGTGTAACTATTCCTTCAACACACACACTATATCCATATGACGGTGGGGCCCATAACACCGCATATACATTCATTTACTCATTTATTCCCTGGATTTCCTCCGTCAATGACCTAGGAGAAAACGATTCGCTGGAAGGAGACGGGATACCTCTTTTAACATAACATAATGTTTCTCATTTGCTTTAAGGTATTCCGCTCATTGGTCGATGGACCAACTAGTAGGAATCAGTTGATGGTGATTAAGACCAGCTCAATCACAATAAACTCTTTATCAATTTACCTTAATCATTGAGCTAAAGAATCACTGAGTCATTTGTTTAAAGAATAATAAAGTTTATATAAAGTTTTGAAGCAAGAAATAAGTTTTAAGTTTATTATTCAGATCATTACATTTATCATCATTATAAGAATAATTTGAAATTGTAATGCATATCTATTAGACGGATAAATAAGGTTATCATAGCAAGAACTCTAATGATCAATCTATCTGTCTTGGAAAAATCTAATAGTTCTAACTGAAAAATTGATCAGGAATAAAAAGGTTCTTCAAAAGCAGCATCTTATACTCAACTGGAAAATAAAAATAGCAGCAGCAGCATCAGCTCGTCAGCATCAGCAACCGCAACTTCACCCATCTACAGCATCTAACTTCTCCAGCATCTGCTCTCCAGCAACTAACCCCTCCCACCAAGAGTAGGTCTTCTTATACCCTAATTCTAGCTTACTGAATAAAATGTTACATCTTCATGGCGTGATTCTTTCTCATTGGTCCACTCAGGCCCATATACATTTTAATCAAACTTCCTGGTCTTAACCAGTTCCTTGTGGAATGTCCATGCTTGCATCGTTTCCCACAGTTCATGACATTGCTCATCCGCTTCGATCAGTCCAATTTGTATCTTTTTCTGCTACTTTTTAGATTTAACAGTTCCGTCCATTGATTCAGTTAGACTTCTCACGCTTCTTGCTGATCATCTTGGCACACATCTGCTCAGGAAGGTCACAATAGCCTTGACCATACTTCCATCTTAGACTCTCAGCACAAGCACGTGATCATCCTTTTCCACAGCCTCTCTCCTCTATCACATGGTTCCCTGCTCATGCGTACTCTAGCAAATGGCGGCCATTTTATATCGCTGCTCGACAGGCCTAAGCGCACTATTTTCAAAGATAAACAAAATATTGTTAAAACAAAGAAATATAAACCCTTTTGTTTCCCTCCCGTCTTTCTACGTACCCCAATTAGGTATTACCTAGCAAAAAGCAACATATAAAGCCGTCCCTTACTTACCATCGCTTTATTTCGCAACCACACGTTTTATTTAAAAGCACAGATCATGCGTTTATTATTTAATTAGTACGCAAATATTATGTTATGTTAGACACGAAAACAATTATAAGTTGATTATTTTGCACACGGAATAGCGTGTTACCTTTAACCCTTCACATGTAACATACATTGTTGATTATTTACTTAAACGAACATGTTTATTAATTATTTTACGAAAATTATTAGGAGGTTAAAAAATTTTCATTTACCCTGCTCCATCAACTCCCCCTTTGGTGATTTTTAATATCACCACAAAACCCATGTTATACAATTCTTTCAGACAGCATATATCTTTTATCCGTTTGCTTTTGTTAGTTTACACAACTGTATCCCTTTCAACTTGTCTCTTCGTTTTCTTGTACATGTTCTCTTTTATTTCTTCTAACTCTATTTCACCCATTTCTCTCTCTCTCTCCTTGTTTATCATGTTTTCTTTTTCTATTTTATTCTGTCTTCTTCTTCTCTTTATACATGTTATTACAAGCTTCAGTACTAAAATTATTATTATTATCATGGTTGCTATTATTATAACTTTCCCTATTATTAATCCACTCATTCTTGTTAACCAATTTATTACTGAAGAAAACCTTTACCAAGTTTTCCAAAAGCACTTTCAACCTCCAGTGGAACAAGTTCTTTGTGCAAACTTGTAATATTTGTTATATACTTCTGTATATTTTCGCTTTTATCTGGAATGTAAGTGCAACAATGTTGGACTTTCAGCATTCCACAGACTCCGCCCTCTTTTGCCAAAAGAATGTCAAGGGCAAGTCGATTTTGCATCACCATAGCTCTCATGGCAACCATCTCGGTATTTACCATCAAGAACCCTCCAGCAGTATCTGTAGATAAACGATCTACCACTGTGGATAATTTCCGAATTCTAAATGCATTCAAAGATATTCCCACTGCTGGTATCAATGCGCCAAAAATATCACCTACTATTTCTGAAAAACTTTCCCTTTTTCTACGTGTAAAGGTGTTTATCATTCTGTGTGTTCCTTTCTCTTTTCTGTCCATATGGAAAATCTTAGGAAAAACCAGGCCTAAATAACATGACCCATACCAATGGTCTGGTAACCTGTAATAAGCCCTATTTCCGCAAACATAATAGATCCCTGGAAATATTGGATCTTTTCCCCCTTTGAATCCCCATCCGCCTAAAATTTGATAATTATCATGGCAAATACTGGAACCCACAAAATAATTGTCATATCTTGTCTTATTTCTTCTAATGCACAACCTTCCCTGTTGGGGCCAATCCAGAGTCATAGCTGCATTTGTCTTTTTCTTGTCATGATTGTCTTCCTCAAACGCCCAAAGAGGTGTTTTTGTCTCTTCTATCACTTTTCTTTGAAATTTCACTCTTCTCTCTTCAACCATCTCTAAAAATACCTTTTCTTCCTTCTTTAACTCACAGGTAAGGTTGTACCTAATTATATTATCTAATGTTAAAATCTTATCTTCTAAAAAATATTCACCAAACGTTTTTCCCTCTTTTATTTTGTTTAGCTTGGGAACTACAGAAACTTTCGCAAAAATCTTATCTATGTCAGTGTAATAATATTCTAATCTACCTGTTTTATAAAATAAACTTGCTAAAACGCTACATGTTATTCCATACGTCAAAGGGAGGTGATGATAAGTCACACCCTCTGCTACAGATGCAGGCAACTGCATACAAACATAGCAATCTCTTACATCCATTGTTTCTACATACTCATATAATAATTTAGTAAAAACATTTTTAGAAAAATCTGTTATTGATTTGTCTTTGTGTAATTCTGCACTACTCTTTAAAATAACTGGTTCTTGAGTGTTAGCTCCTTTTTCTTTCTCAGTGTTATTAGACGTTTCTACTACAGCTAAACTAATTGGAATAGTGATTGCTAAAACCACCCATACTGTCATTAATAATCCTGTACAAAAGCAGCACATCTTACACCATCTACTTAAAAACTCACATTTACATTTTCTATCTCTAGTATTCTCCATTTTGTTTTATAACCTTATTTATTTGTTTTTCAGAAAATTGTGTCACTACACCTCAGGAATGACTTATTTGCCACTCTGTACTCCAATGTTTTGTCTTTGCTTGGTACTTTCTTTTAATTCTTTTTCAGAATTCTTTCTTTGTCATATCCGGTAAAAATTTGTCAGATCCAGTGTTTTTGTCAAGTCCGGTTGAAACTGTTTAAACTTCTTCAGATTTGTTGCACCTCACCTTCTCCCATTAGGTTTCTTTGTTCTGGGTTCTCGTGAGTGTTCTTTTCTTCTTTGATATCAGTCAAAGCTAGATACAACCATTCAGGCGATCTATACTTCGGATTTACCTTCTTTACTCTTTTCGTTTTCTGCAAGTGTTTTCCACCTTGTTTTTCTTGCTCTTTCTGACTTGTAATCTCATTCACTTGTTCAGCACTTTTCCCATCTAACCTTATGATTCTGTATCTTAATTTTCTTACTTCGTTGGGCCAATTGTCTCCTTTCCTTGGCCTTTTTGCCTCACTTCCTTTTTCCTCTCTTTCTGTTTTCCAATTTCTTTTTCTTGACTCTAGTTTTTGGTTTATTTCTTCTCCACTTTCTTCAGAACCTGTTTCAATTCTTTCGTTATTATCTCTTATTTTGAAACTTATAATTTCATTTTCTTCCTCTACTTGTGGTTCTTTTCTTATCTTCCTTCGTTCACCTATTTCTGTCCCTCCTCGAGGTTCTTCCGAATTTGTGTCAGTCTCTCTATCTGCTTCTAAATTTCCCTGTTCTCGTGTTTGACTATTTGTCCCTATTGCTCCTCGGGGATCTTCCGATTTTTCTAGCTTTTTGTTTGAAACTCTCCCTTCTTCATCTATTAATATTATCTCCGAAGGATTTTCACCACAACTTGTACTTGGTTGCTCACTGTTACTATCTTCTGGCTCAGTTTCTTCTCTTATGCTTTCAAATTTCCAATTCCTTTTTAGAATTTCTTCACAATCCGAATGCTCTGTATCAGATTCTGAACTGGTATCTGATATTTCCAGATGTCGACTTTCAGGTCGATCTTCAAGTTCTGGAACTTCAGCTATTTCCTCTACTTCTTCTGTCGTTGCACTTGTAGTTGGGTCTTCCAGATGTCGACTTACAGGTCGATCTTCAGGTTCTGGCACCCTGTTTGTTTCTTCTTCTGCTTCTGATGCTGAACTGTTATCCAATACTTCCAGATGTCGACTCACATGTCGATCTTCAGGTTCTGGAACTCTGATGGTGTGACTGGCATGCACCCAGTGTTTCACTCCTGCACACTTGACTGCAGTGGTTGTCACCAGGATCACTTGTCGTGGTTCGTCCCAGCGAGGAACCAAACAGTTTCTTCTCCTGTGGACTTTTATGCGGACCCAATCTCCTGGATTCAAGTCGTGAGCTGGTTTTCTTTCAAGAGTGGTCGCATCCGGTCCAACCTGATGAAACACAGAACGCACCACATCAGCCAATCCTTTGCAATAATCCAGCACTAGATCATCAGTTATAGTCAGTAGTTTGTTGACAGGTACTTGTGCTTGTCTCATTGCTCGTCCCATAATTATTTCATGGGGACTGAGTCCAGTTTTCCTTTCCGGAATACTTCTGATTGTCATTAAAACTAATGGCAAGGCATCTGGCCATTTGAGTCCTGTAGCTTGACACATGTTTCCTAACCTGTTCTTAATTGTTCCATTCACTTGCTCTACGATTCCAGAAGCCTCTGGTCTGTATGCACAATGCAGTTTCTGTTTAATATTAAGTGCTTCACAAATCAGTTTAACTAATTCATTTTGGAAATGTGTTCCTCTATCTGTTTCAATCGTGACTGGAAAACCATACCTCGGAATCAATTCTCGCAGCATAAGTTTTGCTACCGTTATTCCATCATTCCTTCTGGTTGGGTATGCCTCCACCCAACGGGAAAACAAACAGACGACCACTAGGACATACCTTAGTCTGTTGCAAGGTGGCATTTCTATAAAATCCATTTGCATTCTAGTGAAAGGACCTCCTTCTCGTCCTATTGTTCCTAGACTCACTACTGTCTTCCTTCCTGGATTTAACTGTTGACAAATAAGACATCTCTGACAAAGACTCTCAGCTATGGCTCTGAATTTTGGATTATACCATGTTTGTCTAAAAAGTCTGATCATTGAATCTCTCCTAATATGGGCTTGTCCATGGTACATCCGTGCCATGTCAGAAATCATGCTATCAGGCATAACTGGTCTTTCATCTCTGTAAACCCAAACATCATTTTCTTCATGTTTTCTACATCCTGCTTTTATCCATGTATCTTTTTCCTCATCATCTGCAGCTTCCTGTAACTGTCTCACCTCATCCCATGTCTCAACAGGGTTAGTAAAAAGCAAAGGACAAGAAATATGCTCTCTTTCTCGACTTTTGTTTAAAGAAACCACATTCTTTGCACAGTACTGTGCAATCTCGTCAGCATATTTATTACCAACAGTTATGTAGTCTTCCCCATTTTTATGTGCATTGCACTTCACAACAGCAATCTGTTTAGGCAGCTGTATCGCCCGAAGCAACTTTTTCACAAAATCTCCATTTCTAATGGGCGTTCCTGCAGACGTCAAGAAACCCCTTTGTGACCAAATCTGACCAAAGTCATGCACCACCCCAAAGCCATACTGGCTATCTGTCACAATCGTAACCCGTACATTTCTTCCCAACTTGCATGCTTGAATCAGAGCTACTAATTCTGCGACTTGGGCAGAACGTATCCCTTTCAGACAAGATGCTTCCATTACAGTTGCTACTGTGCAAACTGCATATGCTGCACTTAGAACTCCATCACTCGTTCTCAAACATGAGCCATCCACAAACAGAATATAATCTGATTCTTTTAAAGGCTCATCTCGTATGTCAGACCTTGGTTTTGTACAATATTCAAGCACATTCAGACAATCGTGATCTACTTCATCCATTTCAATTATACTTTCTTCATCTGGTAAAGATGTCGAAGGATTCACATTCATACATCTGTCAATGGTCACATTATCTGCACTCAAAATTACTTTTTCATACCTAGTCAGCCGACTATGTGTCATGTATTGGGTTTTCGTTCTTGTCAAAAGAATTTCCACAGAACGGGGAACATATACTCTCAGTGGATATCCCATCACTATGCCTTCACTCTGTTCCAGACTCACACAAGTAGCAGCAACTGCTTTCAAGCACCCAGGCAATGCTTTCGCTACAGGGTCTAAAACAGCTGAAAAATATGCAATGGGTCTTTTCATAGTTCCATGTCTCTGTACCAAAACTGAAAATGCACATCCATCTCTTTCACTGCAATACAGCTCAAAATCTTTCTCATAGTCAGGCATTCCTAATGCTGGAGCCTCACATAATTTCTTTTTCAGTTCTCTGAATGCTTTAATTTCTTCATCATTCATTTCAAAAGGATCTTTAACATCCTTCTTTGTCAGTTTTTGCAATGGTTTAGCAATCAGCGAAAAACCGCTTATCCATTGTCGACAATATCCAACCATTCCCAAAAACATTCTTACCTCTCTTTGTGTCATTGGAGCTCTCATTCCTTGAATCATTTTTATTCTTTCAGTCGTTACCTTTCGCACTCCTTTCTCAATTTTATGCCCTAAATACTGGACTTCTTGTTGACAAAACTGCAATTTTGAAGGGGACACTTTATGTCCTCTTTTTGCTAAATGATTCAGCAAAGCAATTGTATCATTGACACATGCTTCCTTCGTTTTTGATGCCACCAGTAGGTCATCAATATACTGAACCATCACTGACTTTTCTGGCATTTTTAAATCTTCCAACGATTTCTTTAGAATCTGATTAAAGATTGAGGGACTCTCTGTGTACCTTTGAGGAATTCGGCACCATGCCAAAATACGCTCTCCAAACCTAAACGCAAATAATGGCTGGCTATCTGGATGCAATGGAATAGAGAAAAATGCATGACATAAATCAATTACTGTGTACCATTCTGCTTCACGTGGAATCTGGTATAGAATCACAGCAGGGTTCGGTACTATTGGGCAACAAGGCACAACAATTTTGTTTACCTTCCTCAAATCCTGTACAATTCTATATGTTCCGTTTGGCTTTTTCAGTCCCATTATTGGCGAATTACATGGACTGCTCATAATTTCTTTTAAAATCCCTTGTTCAATCATTTTATTTATTACTGGCGTTATTCCTTCAATTATTTCTGGTGTCAATTTATACTGGGGCGTATTTGGGTAACTCGTTCCCTCTTTCACTGTTATTTTAACGGGATCTACTCCTTTCATTAATCCTACATCTTCTCCTGTAAAGTCCCATACTTCTTCTTTCACTGGCTTTTTCAATTCAATTGGGATTTTCTCTGCATCAAATACAGGAAACAAATCATTTACTTCTGGTTCTAAATTCACCATTGTCATTTTATACAGCACATCCTCATCTGGAGTCTGAAATGCAATTCCGTCTGGGGTACAATAAATAGTGCAATTCATCTTGCACAATAAATCGCGTCCTAATAGGTTCACGGGACTACAATCGCATACCACAAATCGGTGCATTTCACTAAATGGACCAATTTTTACCTCCACTAATTTAGTAAGAGGCGTCTTAATTTGCTGATTTTAAACTCCAACTACTTGGATATGTTCACCTGAGAGAGGAAGGTTTGGTATTTCCACTGACCTAACAGTAGAACGGGTAGCTCCAGTGTCAACAAGGAATGTTACATTTGCACCATTCACTTCTCCATCCACAAATGGACCAGACTGATCTACCTCTAGAGTTGCGCCAAGCACGCACTCTTCCCCCTCTCCTAGGCACCGTCAGAAACTTTCCTCCGTGTCATCCTCATCCTGTCGTAACCAATATTGAGAAATTGCAGCTGCACGCGGCAACTGTGTTACCTGTTCTCCTCCGTAGAATCCTGTTTCTGCACTGTATTTCTGTTGGTTAACACTCTTGGGAAGTGGTGGTTGTGGCACCTGACCTTGTTGAGTAACTACCTCACTCTGCACCTGTGAATTTAATGATTGATTTTCCTCATTAGGTTTTGGAGGAAATTTACACTCGTTTCTCCAATGTCCTAGCTTTCCACAGTTGTGGCATGGCCACTTTTTCTTTGCCTCATCTATACTCATTTGTCCTTTTCCTTTACCTATATTAGGTCGTGATCTAACCTGTCCTGTTTCATTACCGGTATTACTCAATTGAGCTTCTTGCTTCTCTGCAACTTTCACCTGTGCCCACATGGCCTTTTCTTTCAATTTATGCTGTCTACTCTCAATATCATCACTGCAATACTTAGCATATCTCAAAACCTCGTCCACTGTGCTATTCTGCCAACAAATCATATGCTGCTTAATCATTTCACTTATCTCTGGTTTCAATCCATATACAAATCTATATACAAAATGACTCATATCCTTCTCATTTAGTGTCTCATAACCATTGTACTGTTTGAAAACCAACAACAGTCTCTTGTAATATGCATGCACTGATTCTTTACTTTCCTGCGTTGTTCTGTCTATTTTTACCCAATCTGTTTCTTTAGGTGGAATCTTATTCTTCAAAAAGGTAATTACTTGGTCGTACTTCCTCATCACTTCTGGTCCTGGCGCTCCTGTTTTAGCATCCCTTGGATATTCTACAGTTGGCCAATCAATAGTAATCTTACATTCTGTCCACAAATCAGCTGGCACTACTATATCAAACAATCCATCCAGATCTATCCACAACACCTTTGAAACCTTAACAAATCGTTCCACTTGTCTGTACCATTCTACTGGCTACTCTCTCAACTTTGGGAAGTCATTTGTAAATGACAGTATATCCTGTCTGGTCCATGGAACATGCACATAACTACCACCTGGAGTTTCTCTCATCGGGTACTCCCTTACAACTGGTTCCTTATCTGTCACTGCAAAATCCAAAGATGCTTTATCTGTTGTTTTCTCATTCTTTTTCGACCATCTATTTCTCCATCTATCCACATCACCCCATTTTCTCAATAAAACAATTAACTCTTTTATTTGGGTCAGTCTTCCTGATGTGTTCAAATTCTCTATATCTTTCTCACAAAAATCTACTCTGTATGGTTTCTGCAACGTTCTTACTTTTACAAACTCTACTCCTAGTTCACTTGCTGTCTCTTCCAATTTGTCATGTAAATTTCTAGCTCTCCATGTAAGACTTTTGCACAAAAACATAATCTCATCATCCTGATAATTTTTTAATTTTTCTGTACCAATTGTTCCTAAAATCAATTCTTCCATGTCTATTTTCAACCTAATTACATCTAATGGTTTCACTTCCGTTTCTTTTGTTTTTAGCGCTTTCATCCATTCATTTAACTCATCTGGAGTCGGACCTACAGGCGTACTATTTAATTCTATCCAATTGCTACTTCTTTCTGGTGTCCCTGATGCAGACTCCGTCACCATAGGCATTCTCCTAATCTCATTCTCATTTATCGTCAAATTAGTAGGTGGGCTTGGTCTATAGGTACTAGCCAAATTGTGTGCACCTTCATTATTCAGTTCCATCCCTTCTCTTTTTCTTTGCAAATGTGAATTCATGGGAATCACTAAAGAAAGTTCATAAATTTTCTGATTCTCAAAAATTGGCATTACTGGACCTATCGTTACTGGTACAGTTACAGCTTCCATATTCTTTGTCAATGCTCTTATTTTCTCAGTCAATTCTCTTGTCGTTTTTGCTAATTCAGTTGCATTGTCACTTTCTATCTCTTCATTTTGTGAAGTTTTTAATTGATCTTGTGACCTATTTGTCTCATCTCTTCGTTCGGGATTTTTATTCCTCCCAGTTTCCATTGGCGGTGCATTAGGTGTCACCACCACAGAAGTCTGTTGGTATGGAGGTGGGTTTCTGTTTAAAATATCTTCCAGCAATTCGTCATCTGTTTCACTACCACCATACACATACTTTTCTACCACTACATGTTTCTTTTTCTCGGTACACTTTCCTTTGCTTCTTCCTCAACTGTAAAAGCTGGAAACAAACCTCCTGTCATGTTAGCACATCTCCAACGCTTTATTCTGTCCTCATGATTTACTCCCCATAACCTTCCAGGCACAAACTCATGATTCTTTAATCCTCTGAATCTCTCTCGTTCATACATCTCATCTTCCCATTCCGTTAAAGCTTCAAACTGTGTCGGTCTAGGTCTAGGTTCTAACATTGCCATCTTTTCTCTCAAATTCCGTAATACAGCTACATTAAATGAACCATTCTCAGGGAAAGCCAATGCTCCATCATTCTTGGTATATTTTGTCCAATTTTCTAACCATATGCATGTATGATATCCATATTTCAGCATCATATGCGAAGCTGGTGATTTCGGCGGAGGAATTATTTGTCCCTCTCTAGTCACTACCTTTTTGTCTTTCTTAAAGAAATTCTTAACTTTCGTCATCCATGACGTTTTCTCTCTACCATACTCATAATACGACATGATTCACAATCTCTTTTCTCCTCAAATGATCCGTAATTCAACACTGTTCTGTATGCGTTATTCCAACCAATCCTAGCGCGACTCACACCAACACTCCAATCAGAAACTTCCACGTCACTAGGTTATTTGACCAATCCTGTCGCGACTCACACCAAAACTCCAATCAGAGCGATTTCTGTCTACCGCGCACTGACCAATCCCAGCGCGGCTTCTGTCTACGTCAGTTCTGCTCCTGTTTCCGTGTGACTAGCGCACTGTCCAATCCCAGCGCGACTCTTGTCTACGTCACTTCTGCTCTTGACCCCTCCTTTACAAAATTTATCGGCAATTTCTTTTTCAACAATTCTTTGTTAGTTACAACATTTAAAACACATTTCCATTGTCTGATTCGCTAAACCGAAGAGTTAGCTTTGACCATTTACACAAGAACTCTGTATTTTCCAGTAGGCAGCGCTTACCTCTACCCTACCACAGAATTTTCAGTTTCACCGATAAAGTAGTACTTCCCTCTGCCTTACCCTTCTTTCAAGCAATCAGTAAACCCGTTTCTCTAGGGATAAAACACATGTGGAGACTATACTGCTCCTGAGAATTAAGGCCAGAGTTTCACAAGAAAACCGATCACTATTTCACTTACACACCTTTTATACGGAAAATGTCCCTATCATAACACAACCTGCGTTATCACCAATATGAATTCAGACAATGCACCATTCCATGTGACTTCTCTTCCCACACGTGTTCCACTTCCTACTTCCTGGAAGCGTGAAAACTTACATATAACATAACGCGACTCAACAAAAAGTGTTAGACATGAACTTATCAATAATCAATAATCACCAAACTAATCTATAGTAACCATAACTCTGCTACCAAGAAATCTGATCCAGCGCTAACAATAAAAATTATTCTCCTATATGCTTCGGTCATCCAGGTGTAACTATTCCTTCAACACACACACTATATCCATATGTCGGTGGGGCCCATAACACCGCATATACATTCATTTACTCATTTATTCCCTGGATTTCCTCCGTCAATGACCTAGGAGAAAACGATTCGCTGGAAGGAGACGGGATACCTCTTTTAACATAACATAATGTTTCTTATTTGCTTTAAGGTATTCCGCTCATTGGTCGATGGACCAACTAGTAGGAATCAGTTGATGGTGATTAAGACCAGCTCAATCACAATAAACTCGTTTATCAATTTACCTTAATCATTGAGCTAAAGAATCACTGAGTCATTTGTTTAAAGAATAATAAAGTTTATATAAAGTTTTGAAGCAAGAAATAAGTTTTAAGTTTATTATTCAGATCATTACATTTATCATCATTATAAGAATAATTTGAAATTGTAATGCATATCTATTAGACGGATAAATAAGGTTATCATAGCAAGAACTCTAATGATCAATCTATCTGTCTTGGAAAAATCTAATAGTTCTAACTGAAAAATTGATCAGGAATAAAAAGGTTCTTCAAAAGCAGCATCTTATACTCAACTGGAAAATAAAAATAGCAGCAGCAGCATCAGCTCGTCAGCATCAGCAACCGCAACTTCACCCATCTACAGCATCTAACTTCTCCAGCATCTGCTCTCCAGCAACTAACCCCTCCCACCAAGAGTAGGTCTTCTTATACCCTAATTCTAGCTTACTGAATAAAATGTTAAATCTTCATGGTGTGATTCTCTCTCATTGGTCCACTCAGGCCCATATACATTTTAATCAAACTTCCTGGTCTTAACCAGTTCCTTGTGGAATGTCCATGCTTGCATCGTTTCCCACAGTTCATGACATTGCTCATCCACTTCAATCAGTCCAATTTGTATCTTTTTCTGCTACTTTTTAGATTTAACAGTTCCGTCCATTGATTCAGTTAGACTTCTCACGCTTCGTGCTGATCATCTTGGCACACATCTGCTCAGAAAGGTCACAATAGCCTTGACCATACTTCCATCTTAGCCTCTCAGCACAAGCACGTGATCATCCTTTTCCACAGCCTCTCTCCTCTATCACATGGTTCCCTGCTCATGCGTACTCTAGCAAATGGCGGCCATTTTATATCGCTGCTCGACAGGCCTAAGCGCACTATTTTCAAAGATAAACAAAATATTGTTAAAACAAAGAAATATAAACCCTTTCGTTTCCCTCCCGTCTTTCTACGTACCCCAATTAGGTATTACCTAGCAAAAAGCAACATATAAAGCCGTCCCTTACTTACCATCGCTTTATTTCGCAACCACACGTTTTATTTAAAAGCACAGATCATGCGTTTATTATTTAATTAGTACGCAAATATTATGTTATGTTAGACACGTAAACAATTATAAGTTGATTATTTTTCACACGGAATAGCGTGTTACCATTAACCCTTCACATGTAACATACATTGTTGGTTATTTACTTAAACGAACATGTTTATTAATTATTTTATGAAAATTATTAGGAGGTTAAAAAATTTTCATTTACCCTGCTCCATCAGGGGTCTGTAGATGAGGGTGCTTCAGAGGGTGGTGGACGGGTTGGTCTGTATCTTGAAGTGGAAGTGTTCCATCAGGTCTGTGGGTTCGTCGGTGCAGGTGCTCAGACGGAGGTCGGCCTTGTGAGCGATGGCGGTGCCTCACCGGGGAGGTCCTTCCGGGTGATCTTGTATCCTTCGGGGATGTCGATCGCGATGTCGGGTCTCAAGGTGGCGTTTGTCCAGGTTTCAGTAAGAAAGGCGATGTCAGGGGTGGTGCTGTCGAGGAAGACCCAGATTTCCGCGGCGTGTCTGTGGAGGGAGCGTATATTGAGGAGGATGCATTGCAGGGTTTGGGGTATGGTGGAGTTGTTGCTAGACGGTGGAGGTGGGTCCTGGGTCTCTGCGTAGGTGGAGTGTCAGCAGCCTAGGCAGGTGAAAGGGCTGTGGGTGTTGAGAGGTGAAGATTGCTTGCAGTTGTTGTTCTTGCCGACATTGAGTGCGTAGAGAGCCAAGGAGCTGTAGTGTTGGTGGGTCGAAGGACCAGGGTTCCTGGCGCTGGTCTTGGACGGTGCAGACGGGCTTGCTTTTGGCGCGCCAGTGGCGCGGCCGCGCAGCTGTCGCCATTAAGTAGGGGTCGGGGAGAGCGGGACAGCTGGGAGGCGGGAGCAGGACAGGTCGCGGGGGCAGCAGTGGCGGGGAAACGGCAGAAGGGGCTGGGAGCGGGGAGGGAAAGAAAAGCGAAAAAGGGAGGGAGAGAAGAGAAAAAAAATAATAATAAGTAAGAGATAAAGGAAATAAGACAGAATTAAGAAAGAGTTAAGGCTAAGTAGGAAATAGGAAAAGAATGACAGGCAAGAGTGACCAGCAGGAACAGAAGCAGTCCGAGGACAAAGCACAGGGCCTCGAACCATAGTCTGCGGCAGTGAAAGGCAGAGGCACTGCCTGCGAGCGCTGTGGTGGAGCTGTGCGCTGGGAGAGCAAGAGGTCTTGTTCGTCTAAGCGTGCAGCGGCCGCCATCAAGTAGGGGTCGGGGAGGGCGGGACAGCTGGGAGACGGGAGGGCCGCGGGGGCAGCAGTGGCAGGAAAACGGCCGAAGGGACTGGGAGCGGGGAGGGAAAGGAAAGGAAAGCGAAAAAGGATGGTAGATAAGAGAAAATAATTAAAATATAATGAGTAAGAGATAAAGAAATTAAGACAGAATTAAGAAAGAAATAAGGCAATAAGTAGGAGAAGGGTGTGCGGGGTCTGGGGGTCTGTAGATGAGGGTGCTTCAGAGGGTGGTGGACGGGTTGGTCTGTATCTTGAAGTGGAAGTGTTCCATCAGGTCTGTGGGTTCGTTGGTGCAGGTTCTCAGACGGAGGTCAGCCTTGTGAGCGACGGCGATGCCTCCCTGGGGCGGTCCTTATGGGTGATCTTGTATCCTTCGGGGATGGCGATCGCGATGTCGGGTCTCAAGGTGGCGTTTGTCCAGGTTTCAGTAAGAAAGGCGATGTCAGGGGTGGTGCTGTCGAGGAGGACCCAGATTTCCGCAGCGTGTCTGTGGAGGGAGCGGATATTGAGGAGGATGCATTGCAGGGTTTGGGGTACAGTGGAGTTGTTGCTAGACGGTGGGTCCTGGGTCTCTGCGTAGGTGAAGGAGTGGCAGCAGCCTAGACAGGTGAAAGGTCTGTGGGTGTTGAGAGGTGAAGATCGCTTGCAGTTGTTGTTCTTGCTGACATTGAGTGCGTAGAGAGCCAAGGAGCTGTAGTGTTGGTGGGTCGGAGGACCAGGGTTCCTGGCGCTGGTCTTGGACGGCGCAGACGGGCTTGCTTTTGGCGCGCCAGTGGCGCGGCCGCGCAGCTGCCGCCATTAAGTAGGGGTCAGGGGAGAGCGGGACAGCTGGGAGGCGGGAGCAGGACGGGCCACGGGGGCAGCAGTGGCAGGAAAACAGCAGAAGGGGCTGGGAGCGGGGAGGGAAAGGAAAGCGAAAAGGGGAGGGAGAAAAGAGAAAAGAAATAAAATAAGTAAGAGATAAAGGAAATAAGACAGAATTAAGAAAGAGTTAAGGCAATAAGTATGAAATAGGAAAAGAATGACAGGCAAGAGTGACCAGCAGGAACAGGAGCAGTCCGAGGGCGAGGCACAGGGGCTCGAACTGCGGTCTGCGGTGGTGAAAGGCAGAGGCCTGCCTGGGAGCGCTGTGCTGGAGTTGTGCACTGGAAGAGCAGAACCCAAGGGGTCTTGCTCGTCTCAGCGCGCAGCGGCCGCCATTAAGTAGGGGTCGGGGAGGGCGGGACACCTGGGAGGCGGGAGGGGCCGTGGGTCAGCAGCGGCGGGAAAACGGCAGAAGGGGCTGGGAGCGGGGAGGGAAAGGAAAGCGAAAAAGGGAGGGAGGGAGAAAAGAGAAAAGAAATAAAATAAGTAAGAGATAAAGAAATAAGACAGAATCAAGAAAGAAATAAGTAGGAAATAGGAAAGGAATGATAGGCAAGAGTGACCGGCAGGAACAGGAGCAGTCCGAGGACAAAGCACAGGGCCTCGAACCATAGTCTGCGGCAGTAAAAGGCAGAGGCACTGCCTGCGAGCGCTGTGGTGGAGCTGTGTGCTGGGAGAGCAGGACCCAAGAGGCCTTGTTCGTCTAAGCGTGCAGCGGCCGCCATCAAGTAGGGGTCGGGGAGGGCGGGACAGCTGGGAGGCGGGAGGGGCCGCGGGGCAGCAGTGGCAGGAAAACGGCAGAAGGGGCTGGGAGCAGGGAGGGAAAGGAAAGGAAAGGAAAGTAAAAAAGGATGGGAGATAAGAGAAAAGAATTAAAATATAATGAGTAAGAGATAAAGAAATTAAGACAGAATTAAGAAGGCAATAAGTAGGAAATAGGAAAAGAATGACAGGCAAGAGTGACTGGCAGGAACAGGAGCAGTCCGAGAGCAAGGCACAGGGCCTCGAACCGCGGTCTGCGGCAGTGAAAGGCAGAGGCAATGCCTGGGAGCGCTATGGTGGAGCTGTGCACTGGGAGAGCAGAACCCAAGGGTCTTGCTCGTCTCAGCGCGCAGCGGGCGCCATTAAGCAGGGGTTGGGGAGGGCGGGACAGCTGGGAGGCGGGAGCAGATGGGGCCATGGGGGAAGTAGCAGCGGGAAAACGGCAGAAGGGGCTTGGAACGGGGAGGGAAAGGAAAGCAAAAAAGGAAGGGAGAAAAGAGAAATGAAATAAAAATAAGTAAGAGATAAAGAAATTAAGCCAGAATTAAGAAAAAAATAAGGCAATAAGTAGGAAATAGGAAAAGAATGACAGGCAAGAGTGACCGGCAGGAACAGGAGCAGTCCGAAGGCAAGGCACAGGGCCTCGAACCGCGGTCTGCGGCAGTGAAAGTCAGAGGCACTGCCTGGGAGCGCTGTGGGGGATCTGTGCGCTGGTAGAGCAGAACCCAAGAGGTCTTGCCTTTTAATCTTTCTAATTGCACGGCAGAGCCCTGCTCCTCTCAGACGGTAGCCGGAGCTCCCCTGCGAGGAAAGCGACCCCGCTTTCACTCTCTGGGTAAGAGTTAACGCTGTCAGGTGCTGCTTCAATAATAGTCTTGATTTAACCTTTAAAGACAGCATAGGAAGGGTTTGTTCTGATC
Source organism: Calotriton arnoldi (assembly GCA_963921515.1). Taxonomy (NCBI): domain Eukaryota; kingdom Metazoa; phylum Chordata; class Amphibia; order Caudata; family Salamandridae; genus Calotriton; species Calotriton arnoldi. The sequence continues at coordinate 816,273 of CAWUFW010002670.1, read as the reverse complement.
TTAGGAAGAAGACAGTTCCAAAGCGTAGATGTGATACCTTAGAAGGGTTGCATCAGAATTCTTTTATTTTGAATTCTGGGGATTCAAGCATGAGGGTGTCTGAACTTCATAGTTGGCATTTGTAGGAAAGTGGATTTCTGTTGCAGTAACCCCCCCACTTTTTGCCAGACTACTGATGCACTTTGACTTGATGTGCCCTGGGTCCCTGCCAATCAGGTTCCCAGGGCCTGTGTTCTTTCCCCAAACCTAACCCAATTGGCATCTCTGGCCACAGGTCAGCCCCTGGTAAATGGCCTGTGTTCTTTCCCCAAACCTAACCCAATTGGCATCTCTGGCCACAGGTCAGCCCCTGGTAAATGGTACCACAGGTACCCAGGGCACTGTGACCAGGGAAGACCTCTAAGGGCTGAAGCACTTATTGTGCCACCCTTAGAGGCCCTGTACCTTTACACACACACACTGCCTTTGCAGGCTGAGTGTTTTGGTGCAGAACAAAGTGAAGAGTCGACATGGCACACATCCCTGTGTGCCATGCCTACAACCCACTGCCCTGGCATAGATCAGTCACCCCTCTAGCTGGGTGCCCTATGCCAGTGGTGAGGGTACAGGTGCATGAGTCCATTCTTAGACATTGTAAGTGCAGTGCTGCCATTAAGAGTATATGGTGCTGGGAGCTTGTCATTACGAACTCCACAGCACCATAATGGCTACACTGAAAACTGAGAAGTTTGGTATCAAGCTTCTCACCACATTAAACCCACACTGATGCCAGTGTGGGATTTAATGAAAAATGCACACAGAGGGCATCTTAGAGATGCCCCCTGAAAAACGACCAGCCTCTGGTGGGTTCCCTGACTGGTACACACCAGCCTGCCACCACAAGACATGTTTCTGGACCCCTAGGGTGGGAGCCTTCGCTCCCTGAGCCCAGAAACAAAGCCTTTCCTGGGCGGAGGTGTTCACACCTCCCCCAGGCCAGGAAGAGCCATCGGTGGCAGGGGAGCTTCAAAGGCCTGGCAGCCTTTGTAATGCGACCCCCAGCCTCTCCTGCTATCAGGAGCAGGCCCCCTTCCTGTCTCCCCTCCTTTTCGGCGGGAAGACAGGCGGGAAAAACTAGCCAGCCCAGAAGGTGTGCCCACCTCTGCCAACTCCACCCCTCGGGTGGGGGAGGCGAGGTGAAGCCCACTCTTCAGTGCCCGCCATCTTGCAGATGGCAGGCACTCCCCAATCAGGATTAGGGATTGTGCTCACTCCCCCACGTGGGGTGAGCACACCAAGGGTGTAGTCACCCTAAGGTCAGTAGCCCATTGGCTACTGACCTCGAGACCCCTAAAAAGCCCCCTAAATACAGTATTCAGGGGGCAGCCCTGAACCAAGAAGGCAGATTCCCACAACCTAAGAAGAAAAAGGACGAAAGAAGACGCCCAGCAGAGGAGACTGCAGAGAACAACTGACTTGGCCCCAGCCCTACCGGCCTGTCTGCAGTTTGCAGAGATCCTGCGCCAAAAATTGTCTTGTCCTGCAGCCAGCGACCTCCAGAACCCCTGGGAGAACTGACTGCCTTCAACAAAGACCGTATCTCCTGTGAACAGCAGCTCTGTTCAGAAGAAACACCAAAGAAAGACTCTGAGCCTGCTGAGGAAAAAGAAACCCGACGCCTGGAACCACCACTGCACCCGTCGCCTACGGCCCGAGTTCGAGTGGCCCACCAGTCCCAGTGAGGTCCCCCAGCACTCCACCGTGGGTTGACCCCTCCAGGACTCCCCGACGTCACCTGCAGCCTCTGCACGGAGACCCCGCCAACCACAAGTGGCCCGGTAAGGTGAAATCCGACCTCAAAAGGCACCCCTGCATTCAGCCGCCCTGCGCCCTGGAGAAAAGAACCTGAGGTGCACCTACGTCCCGAGCCCTCCAACTTACCTGCTCAGCTGTTGGTTCCTCCCGGAAGACTTCCTGGACCGAGCCTGCAGCTGAAAACCAAAACCGAAAATCCCCATTGAAAACAACAGGGCACCCAACGCCAAAACAGCACCTTGCCCCAGCCGCCCCTGCGCCGCTGCGGGTGCACTTTGTGTGCTAAACCGGATCCCCCTTTGCCCTGAGCCTAACACCAGGAGCTTGACTCCCACAATCCTGTGGCCTGCTCGTCAGCAGCCACCAACCGGAGGCCCCTATCCCCCATTGGATAACATTGGGCCTCAGCACTCTGCACCCGGCCGCCCTAGTGCCGCTGAGGGTGTAACAAGAGTGCATCCTTGACCCTGGGGACCCCTGAGTCTACCCCAGAACCTCATATCCCGCTACCAAATACTTACCTCAAAACCGATAACACTATTTACCTCCATAGGATAACATTGACTGTTTTTCATGGAAAAGCTTCTAAGTGTGGAGTTTGAAAACCTAAAGAAATTCTTTAAAATTGTACTATTTAACCAAAACGATTTTACTTACCTGTTTACCAGGATATGTCCCAGAGTAGTATCCAGGTATACTACTCTGAGTAAGAAAAGTAATCTAAAAAGTAACTTACCTGGTATTTTACTGGAAAGCCCATTCAAGTCTATGTACTGTATTTACAAAGTATTGCATTTCTCTGCAACCATACTGTAAGTCAAAACAAAGTGCATATACAATTACAATTCAAACTGTTTACAAACTGCATTACTACTGTAAAGTATTTATTGCTTACCTGTGCCAGGCTTGCTTGGTTCTAGAAAATAAAATAACTAAAAGAATATTTTTATACAAAAACAATTGGTCTGTACCTGTCCTGGCCGTTGAAGGATCAAGAACTGTACTTCTACCGCCTCTTGCAGGAAAAGAAAAGAGATTCGTCTCAATCGATATGATCAAACCACACTATGTGGCCGATACTAAATAGTAGGCCTCGTGGGCTCCTGAGTAGCAGACGTCCTCCTCTCGCTACAATACAGGAAGTTCAAACTGAAAGACTCATAACATTTGGAGAGTCACCTTTACAAAGCAACGGAATCAATAACAATGCAAGGGAACTAGTTCCCCTTGACACGAACTTTCAAAATCAAAATGAAAGACAAATTTCAATTCAACCTAATAAGGATGTCTACGTCAACATGCCTCTTCAAGAGCAATCTACAAATTCAACAAAACCTGCTGAGCTACCAAAAATAGATCGAACTGCATCTGGCTATTTCATCGACTTCGATACCTTTTCATTGGATCCAAGTGAACCTGAAACGACGCCAGCCCAAATTTCTCGCAAACAACGGATCAAAGACTTTTTAAACTTTCTTAGAAGGACTTATTTAGTATCACCTTGGCTAGAACTTTGGATAATCACTGGTATATTATTTTTTCTTTTTTGGTTAGGATTAGTAATCACTTTCCACTTGCTCATCAATGGAACTTATCTTCAACAGAGCTCTGCAACGTCAGAAGTAAACTTAATTTTAAGACCTCATGTTTCATCTCATCGTGAACCAAGAGACTTGTCGTTCGTGAACATTTCAGCAGTTCCTATACCGGATGGTATAGTGTGGGACAAAGAAAAATATGATATATTTGGACCAACCAAGCTTTAAAGATTCCACATTTTTTTTAAATTTCATTGAACGATATCATTACCTGCAGTACATTTTCTGATGATTGGGATTTTGAAACTGTTAATAACTTATTGTCTGATTTGGAACAATCTGCCGCATTTTCTAGCACTGAAATGCTAGAGGACACATCAGATTTTGACAAAATGTATTGTTACCAACATTATGGTAATCATTTCTTGCATAAATCTAGCAAACCTAGAAATGTTTTCACATACAACCTGTGGGAACATTGCCCTACACCACCCGAAAGGTAGTTCAAAAACATTTGCACAGAAATTCTCATATTTTTCAGGGTTTAACACTTTTGACCCAACCTCGTACTATTATAGGGTTGCACCTATATCTGCACAGAAAAATATGTTAACAAACACCAAACAGATTTACTCTGCTTCCTTTATTTCCCAGCTGTTTGAACAGGGTTTTGACTTATGGATGGACACTGTAGACTTGAAATCAATCTGGGGTTCTAGGGACTGGCAAGTCCAGGGAGCAGAAGCACTATTTAGAGCATGCCTCATTCCACAGCAGATGATTTTTCTGAATGACACTGTGCAACAGCCTTCCTGTCTTGGAATAGCCAAGAATAAGGACTTGAACACGTCTCAAATTCCAACACCTTTAAACACCAAGGGGAATTTTACGTCAGAAAGAGGGGCTAAGTTGGATGACATATTGCAATACAATAGATCAGACCCCAATTGGAAGGGATGGTTGGTTTGGCACACTGACACAAACAGATGTCAGGAAAGATTCAGGGGTACCACCGAAGGGTTTAGTATCCATAGGCCAGACCCACGTTATGTACAACGAGAACATCCAGGGGTAGTGACATCATACAGTGTTGGGAAGTTGTGTCTTGATTGGCTAAAGACCTCAACACTACCCCAGGTAAAACAACACGTGTCCTTACTCACAGAGGATGTGGAACTACGGGATTTTTTATTAGGTCCCAGAAAACCACATCAGAAGTGTTTTTTGTATACTGTAATGTAATGAAATCTGGAAAATCTCCCAACAAGAAGCTGCAGAGAGATTAAGAGAAATAGATAGAGTTAACCTAGAAAAGCCGTTATCCGTAGTGGACAATGGCATGACTACATTAACATCCAGGAAATATTCACTGGGCAACATTGTATCTTCTGCTATCGATGTAATAGAGCAGGATTTGTCCATATTGCAACACGGACAGTCGCAGTTACGTTCTATTATTTCATTAAGCTGGACGCTGCAGTCATTGCGCGCCGGTTATGTGCCTTGGCGTTTTATCAACATTACGTCATTATTTTCTGCATACAATCTAACAGAAAAACAGATGAAAACGGCACCAAGGGGAGCAAAATATACAATGCTGCGTATTGAAAAACTGGATAGGTTACCCTTTACTGTGGCAGAGTCACCGTCCACAGAGTGGTTAATCCACGGCCATATAACATTACCGGTCGCAACTTTCCAGTTTCAATATTGCCTAGAACAACAACAGTAGGGCTGATATGAGAAGATGGGTAAGGAATTCATCAGGGAATCCTGGAATTTACCATACAGATTTCGATGCAGGAGTGGGGATCTGGAAATGTTTCTAAGCGGAACTAACTGCGAGAACGCTTTATGTGGATCTCTCATATGCCAGGATATTATGCTACACGGGGCTTGTAATGGGTCTGTGGCGAACTTGTCCTGTCATTTGAGGGGTACCCCGGCACCTGTGATTAATCCGGTATTCAGGCTTCTCTCGAATGGGAGTTACTTGATGCTGAATGATCAAGGTTGTTGTGGGATGCTTCCGGGCATCGCATATCTAGTCACCGTGAGCTCCAAGGTTACTTGCTGTATGCAAGTATTGTTTCCACCAACACATACAGTCAGGGAGGCGCCGTTATGGCCTTCGCTAAATGTTTCCTTTATACAGTTTGATACTCTGAGCAGAATGAAAGCCATGCTTTTACAACAAACCGTGCCCTTAACCTCCGCCCGGGAGACTTTTGATCTCCAGATCGCAAGGTCCTCGGCTGAGATGCAGGCACTTATACGTACGAACTGCCCCTTCCATTTCACAGAAATAGTAAGTTGTATCTTTAACATGTCTAATACGAAGGGTGTTGTACACCTATTTAAGACCATAGGTTCCGGACTGTGAAAGCACCTTTCAGACGGTCCTCTGAGTTATACCAAACTTTATACACTCCGTCTTTGGAAGCATTTTTGGAGGGCTTCCGCTGATCCTGTTTCTAATAGCAGGAATCCTGATTGTTACCTTTCTGCTACACACTGGACGTAGAATACCGTGATCGCATGGTACAACATCTGGGCACACCTCGCCTACGGTAACTGAGCGCCTCTTGGTTCCTGTCATTTCGACCAGTCTGGATGGACTGTGTCCTACCTGTTCTCCGATGCCTGTTCTGCGGAGAAGAATGCGTATTGGACCTCTGTCTGACACTTCCATCGGTTGGGCCACCGGACGTTGATGCTTTACTGGACCCGATAACGGCCAATGTTCTGCAGTGTCCTCAGCGCATTCCCATGTTGTTGGCAGCATTCTTAGAGCCACCACAGGTAGTTTCTGCTCCTGTTGGTATGGACACTGGCTCCTACAGCACTCAGGCCTTGGATGTGGCACAGGCTGCCCTGGCATCTGCTGCAGGCAGTACAGAAGATCATCTGTGCTCAATTGACATTCTTTGTGAGGTGTTACAGGGATCGTCAGCTGCGTATGCAGACAGCAGCAATGTTGCGTCTACCAGCAAGGACACATAAACATTTGGCATGTCGCATGCTGAGAAGACTTGGCTTTTTAAACTTTTTTCTTCTCGAAATTCCAAATTGAAACCTTTTGACCTGCATGGCTTTCAAATGCTTGTAGTTGTTCGGACTATATAAATGGACACTTTAGAGCCACTACTTGAATGATTTTTTTTCGTAGAACACTTTTAAAGGGTTTTTTAACGCTTTTTAACTTCTCTTAAAAATGTTTTTATTTGTTGCGTACAAACCTCTAGACGCCTTGGTAGTACGCTAGATTTTAGTAATGTCGTCCAGTCGGATGAGGAGTGGGTGTTATATTTCATATAGGTACCCCAATTTCAGGTCTAGGTAACATCATAACCCTTCACCTACATTCTCTCCTATACTACATATATAACGGATTTGAAGGACTGACCTTTTACCCAGTTACAACAGTCGCGGTCCGTGTAGGAGTGCCGGCCGGGCGGTGACGTGGGGCGGGGGAGGGGCAGGGTGGGGGGTAGCAAAGTACGGATTACGGACCTATACAGGTAAGTAAACATTTAAATCAACAAAACGAATTTCGTTGTGCGCACTGCATCGCCAAATGCGATACAGTGCGCGCAACAAAATTCGTTTCATTGATTTAAATGTTTACTTACCTGTATAGGTCCGTAATCCGTACTTTGCTACCCCCCACCCTGCCCCTCCCCCGCCCCACGTCACCGCCCAGCCGGCACTCCTACACGGACCGCGACTGAGTTACAATACTACACACAAGTACGTAGGGTTTTTCCCTGGACACTGGCCTCATAAATTATGCATGAGGATTCTTAGTTTCTTGGAAACACAGCAGGACCACCATCTCCTGCATAATAACCGTGTATAAAGTTAATTCCCGACATCATCCTAAGTCCGACACTGGCACAGCAAGGTAGAACCCCTGGGGATACCTTAGGGTATATAGACCCCACATCTTGCTGAGATAGAGAGAGGAGATCAGGACTTCCCGGCCGACACACTGACGCAAGACACTGAGGTTCCTGCATGCAGATACTCCAGCTCGCAGTGGTCTGACATCCCTTGCGGTGTGTTCAGCTCGAGACCAGAACGGGGTCCCGCAGTCTCACATCAGGTAATGGGGTTTGCTTTATCCTGCAGGGATTTCTGGCTTTACACCTACTCACGTGCTAGGTACATTTAGGTACATCTAGTTAGGGTGCATCGTAGGAGTACGCATTTTATTGCCATGTATTTTATATACTTGCCTGTAGTTATGATTTTAGCAAAATGGTAGAAACCTACCATCTGTTTACTTTCTTAGTGCTGCTACTCATTTATATATGCTACTGTCTACTGGTGATTTCAGTGCACTTATTTTATGCTAGAATAACGACTGTTCAATAAATGCTTATTGAAAACCGCGACTACTGTGTGCACTCTTAACTATGACACGAGACTGCCACAATTAAGGTCGACCTGGGAAACCTCCATATAAGCACTTGGACCGGGTTCTCAATAACGTCTCCTTTTGGATAATAGCATCGCCCAGACAGCGTAATGAAGCCGGGCAGAACGCATAATTTATATTGAGAACCATGTGTATGAAGAACAAAGCAATTTTTATCTGATAGCAATTTAACGGTTTTAACCTTTTTAAGGAGCCATGAATTTTGCATATATGTAATTATTATCTTATCATGATTTTATTGTATTATTTGAAACTCGTATTGCAATGCTTTTAAGTAACTATGCAAATGTAATCAAATTCAAATTCAAATTTATTGAAAACGTCCCAACCGTTTATTCTGTGTATCTCTCTGAGAACAAGTGAGCACGAGTGACTGAGCGAAAACTAAGTTACTGTTTCCACGGTCCTGAGGGATCAGGGTTGTCATGTGCGATAGTTGCCAAGAACTATTCTCTCCTTGGTAAGGGGAAGTGAAAGTGGCATTGCGAGCTAGCTGGTACACAGGCCAACATACCCGGTGGGGGTGTCTGGAATCAGTCTGGACACCAGTCCCGCAGTGTATGTTGTCTAAACGCGCAGATCCTATATAGGTCGTATAGGAACTACACGACACTTCAATAATTGGCTTGTTGCTGGACTAGCACCGGGACACTCCTACGAACATCGCACACATTATAAATCCTGGTGATCATCATCATTTTAACTGCAAGGGAAGGAGAATGCTGCACGCTCTTTGTTAGAAAAAATACAAGTAACAGATTCACTTTTAAATTAGATAAATTTCATTTCTTAGCTCAGTTACAGTTATGTAAAAAACATGCATTTTATTTTTGAAATGTATTCAAATAAAAATTGCTATCATTTTATATTTGAGAAAACATTTATGTGTTTTTATAAAATGCGGGCGATTTCTTAACAATGGAGACAACACACACGAGCACAAACCTCATGTACCGTTATATATTTTTAAAGTATCCCACCATTTATACCCTAATTCATTTAATCCCTGAGTAAATTTGGTAATAGTACCTTCTGTTATTTTTAGCATTTTGGAATTGGCAAAATGTAGTATGAAGCACTATAATTTTTAATTTTTTTTATTAATCTTTTTATTAAACGTAAACAAAATCGGTACAAACAAAAAGCAATTATAGTTTATCACCCATTTTACATGAGTTCCAAGTCAAATATTTACGCAATTGGCTACAATCTCTACAAGTTCAATCTATGCATCAATATAACTCCTTACAACCCTCTATATGTTTGCCAGGCCTCCCAGATTTTCTCTCCCTTCTTAGGGCATCCTCTACTTTTATATATTGTGACTTCCGCCTGCCAGCACCAATCGAGATCGTTCTCCCACTCCTCTACCGTAGCGATTTCTGTCACTCCCCATTTCCGTGCTACATTTCGTTTAGCCACCATAGCCACTAATGTAAGCCATTTCTTCCTGTGACTAGGCCAATCGTCGTTCCCAGTTGTTATCAGGAGGAGCCATTTAGGTTCCAACGGGACCTCCATACCCACCACTTCCGCCATTGCTGCAACTATTTTCTGCCAGTATTCTTGCAGGAGAGGACAATCCCACAGTAGATGATAGAAGGACCCCTCAAACCCGCAACCCCTGTGACACATCGCACTTTCGCTATGCCCCAAGCACTGCAGCACTGATCTAGGGTGGTACACCCTATGCAGTATTTTAAGCTGTGCTAAACGAAATCTTGCGCGTATCGCCACTTCTCTCGGAACCTGGAGTACCTCCACCCATTCCTCTTCTTCAAAAGGGCCTACATCCCTTTCCCAGGCTGTCCGGAGGGAGCCCATCGGGTCTGGGGCATTGTTGCTTATCTTTTTGTAGATGAGGGAGATGGTTTTTTCCTGTAGTGGCTCTCTCAATATCCTATCTTCTAACAGGGAGGCCGCTACCAGGGTCTTCCCCTCTCTGAGATACCTACGTAGGGCATGCCCTAATTGAATATACTTGAGCCACTCTCCTTTCCCCATTTCGTATTCCCTTTCCAGGTCAGCAAATGTGATATACGCCCGCACCCTCCAAATGTCTCCCAGGGTCTCCAGCCCCAGTAGTTCCCATTTGGCGAACCCTTTCAGCCTACTTACTGCCTTCAAAACATCGCCTGTCCATAGGGGTGTCATCTCCGTGAGCCTGCCCTCCCAACCCAGGTACCTTGTCGCTGCAACCCATGATCTAATCACTGTAGTTGTCTGTGGCGGGAGGCTCTTGCCTATTCGCCCCGTGTAAAGTAACGTCCGCGGGTCTCTCCCACCCATAGCCAGTCTGTCTACCCTATACGCTGGATCATTTCTGTCCTCGAATACACATCCATTCACGTTTACCAACTGGGCTGCCCTGTAGTATCCTCGAATATCTGGCACTGCCAATCCTCCGTCATACACCCCTCTTTGTAACTTATTTAGGGCAATACGTGGGGCCGTGCCACACCACAGCAATGCCCGGAACTCTGTATTCACTTTTTGGAAAATAGCTGGGGACACCTCGTACGGCGTATTTTGCAATACATACAGAAGACGCGGCAACGCCATCATTTTAAACATTGCAGCGCGTCCCATCATTGTCAGAGGAAGCGCGCGCCAATGCTTTATGTCTGCTATAAGCCTATCGAGCTGCATCCCGATGTTCTGTCGTTGGAATTCTTGGGGGTCGCGCGTCATATAGATTCTAAGATACTTAAAGCCATTCTCCTGCACTGGCACAATGCAGCGGGAGGTCAGGGTGGGGGTTCCTCCAGCTAAAGGGAGAAGCACTATAAATTTAATGTTAGCATTATGTAGTTGTCCATAGTAGTGATGTACTCCAGAGTATTATTAGTCTTCAACAGGATCCTGGCCTGAACCTTGCTGTTGTGCACCATACCTAGGGCCAGAAGTAAGAAATGCTTCTACTTATAGGTGAAGTGTCCATTAGCAATGGTATATTGGAGATACATTTCTGGTTGGTTGAGGCTGTGTCTATGGGTTTAGAGGTTTGTGGGCTTATACCAGACAGATTGCAGAAGCTATGCCAAATGCAACCCCTGTTTATTCTTTTCGGAACAATCGGGGGAAAGAGGGTCCTCTTGTAAAGTCTTGCACTTTTTGTTAATATGGGCTACACAAAGTATTTTGTGCTGGTCTGTAACCACTGCAGGTCCATACAAGCTACATGCTACAGCCTCTTCTTGGCATCTCACAATGACAATCAGATTTGGAATTATATTAACAAAATCCATCTCAGCAGGTCTCTCCACCACTCCTCCTTTAACCTATGCCTGCTCATAAACTTTATACAAAATATCTCAGAATTGACAACCCAGCGCGGTAACCAGCTAAGTGGACTATATACATAAGAGCTACCAAAAACGGATCTGCAGAGTTACTCAAAGCTGCCAGCTTATTGAAAACCATAACCTGCATGCCTCTCTCTCAAACTTCTTCATCAATCACACTGCTATGCGTTGTGTTCCATAAAGCGATAACCGTACCTCTGTGGTCCTCACACACAATATGGAAACACTTCCCTTACAGGGTCCAAACAAATACAACACACTTCCACCCAAACACCCTACACTGTGTTGTGTGCTACCCTGTAGTTAAGTACTTGAGTAGCCCACAAAAGAGTTGAAAGCGCCATATAAATGTTGCAATACAATATAATACAATGCAGCACTCTTCACAATTGGGTAGGTTTAGAAATGGATGGTAACCTGTTACAAAAATATACATTTTAACTAATGTGCTTGGTGCAAATGGGAACTGCATTTATCAGTTATCTGCTGTGAGATCTTATGACTTACCATGCCCATTGACAGCCATGCCTTTCTTTAAGGCCAGTTTTAGAAATCCATTATTTTCCATCCAGAAGGAAGCACAATTTCACTGTCAAGCGAAACATTATTACTCATTGTTTTGGTTATCATTAAAAATTCACATTTTTACCCTCAAAATACTAGCTTGAAGGCTGCATATACTTCAGATCCTGGGCATATTACTGACATAAAATGCTCAAGATTTTTAGTGCTCATTGCTATGCATCCAAAGGACCTTACTCTGAAATCTTACATCTTGTTTTTATTATCAACAGGTGGGGTGGTGCTTCTCCAGGCAGCAAGATGGCCGCTCTTTAGCGGGCACTGCCGGCCGGACTCCCAATCCATCAATCATCTGACACATAAAGGGCTTTCCTGCGCTAGCTTTCGCCTGCACAGGGTATCTCCTTACCCAAGACCCTGCCTGCACCACCTGAACACCCTGTTCTGTCTCCTATGCAGGCGTGATGTAGAGGCGAGTGAAGGCCTGCGCATGCCTGGCGCAGACTTCCGCATGGGGTAACGACGGGCAGAGTGCGCTATCCCCAGTGCCGGGACGGCTGGCCTGCTGCGAACAACTCTGCCACTGAGCGCTGCTGATGGCCGGCTCCGTGCTCTGGAGGGCATGTCCAGCCCATGACTGACCGCCACTGAGGGACTATCAGTGCCTACCTGTGCCTGGAGGCCGTGACGAGGGCACATGGTCCGTATACGCTGCTGCCTGTGTGGGGTGGCGACCAGCGTTTCACCGCTGGGATGTCCGCGGGGCCTATGTATGGGCGCTGTCTTCTGACCTGCAAGCAGCCGTCATTGACACCTGATATCCAGACCCCGTGGCACTGTTGCTGGCTCTGGTGCAGTCGCGGGCCTGTCGTCGGCTCCCCGGATCGGGTGCCGCACTGTGGGCGTGCGACCCTGTGTTTCAATCAAATTGCCTGAAGCTGCACCATGAATCTAGCCTCCATATTCCTCCTGACATCTGCAGGGGGCAGAAAGTATCTGCCTCTGCTCCGGGGGCCGCCCTGGTTGTGGATAGAGTAGTGTGTCCCCTGACGATGGGCTGGTGTGTCGGGCCAAGACTCCTTCATGTATCAATGCTCTACATTGTCTGTGTGCCCTGCTGCTACCCGTGCCTGCTGCCCCACTGGCCATCGCCTATTGCAGGGTGAGGCCCCAATTGTGTGACTCTTTGGCCCTGCTGGGAGAGGTGGGTTTGCTGCTGCGGGTCGTGGCCTGTGGCAGCCCTTTTGCTGTGGACCTCCTGCTCACTGTGCATCCAGTTGCTGGGTGATCCCCCCACCGCAGGGGCCTGCTGCCCATAGGCGCTGTTGCACTACCTTATACCATCCCCCCAGCATGGATGTTATCAAGCCCATTAGGACTGGTCTGGTGGGCATGAACACTTTGGTCGACTGCCGACTCCCCCTGACTTATACCTAGCGTCGAACACCACCTTGGCCGATCCTGAGCTGGACCGTCACCCTTCTACCCCTTGTTTGGTCGCTCTGCGGTCCTGTGGGACAGGGGGTGCTCTGGATCTCTACACGTGGGTGACCCATTTGAAAAGGGTTCTACAAGATTTTTTACTGGACACGCAACACCTCGCCTTCATCCGTTACCCGCCCGGTCCACAAGGAGGCTGGCACCCTGTCCCAGTGGCTGAGCCTGTTGGTGCCCCGGATGCACAAACCCTCCAGGCGTGGCTCCACTGTCCTCTAACCTGGGACGCACCATACACCTCCGGACGCTCACCTCTTGGAGCCAGAGGCAGCTTGCCTTGGACACCCTTGCCAAAGACTCTGTGCACATGTCCACTTGGCAACTAGGACCCACTCCTTGGTTTTCTTTATCATCTGCACCGGTGGCCCTCGCCATGGGGAAACATGAGGCCGAACAATCAAAACGTTCCTTTGAGAGCAGACGCCGTACTCATCAGGCAGAGCAGGGCCAGAGCTCTGCACCTGCTGCCGACCACTCAGGGGACTATGGCTCCCAGGAAATAGACTTCAGAAAGCTACTCATGGATGTAAAAACAAGCCTAAAAACAATAGACACTAAACTAGATCTGCTTGCCAGCTGTTTGGATCACGTCAAACAACATGTTGATAAACATGGAACCAGGCTTGATCAACTGGAAAACCGCGTCTTCAATGAAGATGAGCTTCAAGCAGACTCCAAGGAACATCTGCTACACATGGACAAGGTTCTTGACCTAATAAAAGCCTAAAATGAGGATTTGGAGGCAAGATCCAGACGCAACAAGCTGCAGATCACCGGGATTCCCGAATCCACCACAATCTCCAAGATGGAAGACTTTGTCGAGACCTTGTCGCAGGACCTTTTTGGTGAGGGTCAATCTGCAGTCTTTATAGTGGAGCACGGCCTTAGCTCACTTGGTCTTTGACCGCACACTGGCCTGTCTGCTCGCCCCATAATTGCCCACCTGTTAAACTACTCAGACCGCAATGCGGTCCTACAGCTAATGAGGGAGCGTGGCTCGATTCAATACCTAAGCAACAATATTTCCTTTTACCTAGACTTTATATTGTTGGTACAAGCGGCTCGCCGTGGCTTCCTTTCACCCAAGAAACTTCTTCAAAAGGCTGACATACCCTCTCTACTTGACGCTACTAAAGCATTTGACTCCCTGGTGTGAGTATATATCTTCTCTCTCTCACTTAGTGCGGCTTGGCCTTAGCTCACACTTTATCAAACAAATACACCTCCTATACACTCTTCCCACCGCCCGAGTGTGCCTTAACAGGCTCACATCGGATCCCTTCTCGGGCATCAAAGGCACAAGGCAGGGGTGCCCACAATCACCATTACTTTTTGCCATTGCGATGGAACCCCTGGTGGCAAGACTTTGGCAACATTGGATGTGAGTCTGCGACAGGCTGCTCGCTGACATGCTGTCATACCTGTGCCATGCCAGCGTAATTACACCAAGCCCTGCGGACTTTTGAAATCCTGCAAGGACAGCATGACGAAAGACACAAGTGGGCTGGACCTGAGCTTCCTCAATGAAGTAGAAGCAAACAAGATCCTGCAGGTGCTGGAGAGAGACGAGCAGCTGAGGAGGAAAGAGCGGCACAGAGTCAGGTAACTCGCAGCGTGCTGAGGTAATTTGTGTGTGGAGTCTAGGGCACTGTGTGTGGGGAGCGAGCAGGTGTGTGCGTGTGTCTGCAGGGGCTTGCATTTCGCCTCTGGACTACATACCGCCTTCTGTGGAGCATGCACTGACTTTCACACTCTAGTGCTGCTTCACTTTAGTGCATAGATGCTGGGCTCTGTTAACCGCTGTGCCTCCTTCGTCCACCCTCCGTTTGCCTGTAGCTGTGATTTCACTGCCGCGCTGAGCTCAGTGGGAGCAGAAACAGCGGCTGCAGCCGAACCCCAAGTGTTAGAGAGGTGTCAGGTTTCCCCTTCTATTCACAATTAACTACTGCATAGAAAGACAATCATGTATATTTACGTCTGGTACTTCTCGCCTAAAATGTTTAACCGCAAAAACAGAACTTTGCTTACCATACTGCAAAGAATAAAACAGAAATGTGACAGCTACTTACACATGCCTTTCGGGAAATTGAGACCTGGGATCAAGTTAGGTTGTAGTATGGTCTGATTTTATTATGATAAAGTGTATTTGTTATGCGGTTAAAGGGCTGGCTTTTACATATACATTTTAATCTCCAGTTAACTAAATACTTGAAAGAATGACTGACCAGACATGCACAACACTGTATAAACTGCAAGGTTATGTAACTCGCACCTTGCTGTGTTGCAGGATGTTATGATGTTGTATAACATAAAATAAGCACTATCTACTCGACATTCACTTTTTGTGACGCACCAGCGGCATACAAAATGCGCCACGTTGCACCCTATTTACAAAGATGCATCACTTTGTAAAGCCCTGCGCTGCATTATACCTGTGTCAGGTATAATATATGCAGTGTGGGCATTTCTCAGCAAAAAGCCTCGTAGAAGTGGCGCAGTGAAATCTAGGACGCCACTGCATCAAAACCTTATGCCTGCCTCACAGCAGGCGTAAGACTGACGCAGGCATTTTCACATGGGGCTTGCAACATGTGAAAGGACACATTGCTGGAGCTGTGCCTGTTTTCAGACACACCCCAGCAATGCGCCACTTTTGCGTCTACAGATACGTCAGTAATACTGACGTATCTGTAACTCCTTGCGACATGGAGCGCTGTACATTAAATACGGCGCATCCATGGTGTCGCAAGGAGGACGCAGTGAAAACTGTTGCATGAGGCCCCTTGTATGAAAGTAACTGCACCGTGTGTTTCCTGCATGTTTCAGTCTTTTGCATTACCTGAGAGGAAATCAGACTTACTTACCTTACAAAGCCACATAAGCTTGGTGCTGGTTCAAAGTATTGGATAATGCACATCTCTGATGCTTTCTTCCATGTTCCCCAGCAAATATGGCCCAGTATTTTTAAACAGTCTAAACTCTGGCAAACTTTGGGATAACTTACAAACTTGAGCCAGGGAGTCAGGCAGACTGTAACCTTGTACCTTCCATGACATACTTAAACATGGTGCATACTGGGTATCAATCAGCCTTGTAAGAGACTACAGGATTATGCATATTGGTCTCATCTTTCCTGAGGGCATTGTAGTATTGGTTTGCAAACTTTAGCCGCGTAATGTCAATTAGGAGAAGAAGGGATTTTCTTCTGGTTATCCATCCAATGCAGCAGTAGTTGTTTTCTCTTATCCTAATTGAGGAATCATAGACTGTAATGTCTGTTGTGCTGGCAGAGGCCTGTAGAATCTTCGATGTGGTTCTGGGGTTCTTTACCATATCTATGAGCATTGCATGGACTGATATTGATTGTATTGTTAATAATCTTTCTTACTGAACAATGAGGAACTTCATTACTGATTGGTCATGGCTTAATAGTCATACACACTGAAGAGCAGACTAGATTATTTGAGACCATTGGATTGCTTTAGATCTAGGCATAATGTGTTAACTCAAACTTGATTGCTCAACACCAAACTAAAAAGTTTACAATTTTACATACAGGTGGCAGCACTTAATGTTGATCAAGTACATTGGTTTAGCAGCACCTGATTCTAATCACCATCTGCAATGATGCAGCAAAACTTTAAGACAGTGTTCTTTCTTCTTCACACCAAAACATATTCACTTTCATTTTTTTGTTTATATATGTTTACTAAAGTACTGGTTAACCTAAGGCCTTCTCAGAGATGTGCTAAGTATTTAATGTTAAAGTATAACATTTTCCTTTTAGAACAATTAAACCATCCCTACAAAGGTCTTTGGCATCTCTTTCTCCCAAAAATTATTTTGAAAGCATTTAACTATACTTGCTTGTTTAAATGTAAATACATATTAATTTTTCTAAATTACTCATTGGACAACCAGCTTTAGAGTGTTGTGTATATTTACTTTTTGTTTTTCAACTGTAAACCTACCCTGGTCTAAGTTTGATTGACTTTCTATAAAATGAAATATTTTTGTTAATGTATATTCTATTTGTAGCCAAATATATAATATGAAGATATATTTCACCTACTGTGTACCAAACTGTGACCACATGATTCAGAAAAGAAACAGACATGCATGGCAGCTAGGAACAACATTTTAAATGTTTCATGAATATATTTTATCACTGTTAGACTTGGCATCTTTTGGCGTGTTTCCCCTGAGTTTTTTGCTTTCTGACCTCTCGGTTTTTGACTCTGTATGTGCTGGCTTCGTGTTTCTGCGCACTTTTCTCACTGCTGATCAGTGGTAAAGTGCAAGTGCTCCTGTGGTAAAATGTGTTATGGATTGGTGTTTCCATGATTGGATCTTTGATTTACTTGTTAGTCCCCAGTAAAGTGCACTGAGTGTGCCAGGGCCTGTAAATCGAATGCTACTAGTGGGCCTGCAGCACTGATTGTGCCACCCACGTGAGTAGCCCTGAAAAGGTACCTCAGACCTGCCATTGCAGAGTCTGCGCGCAGTTTGTAACTGCCATGTCGACTTGGCCAGTGCACATACTGGCCGGTCCCTAACCTTCCCTTTTCTTGCATGTCAGACACCCCTCAGGTAGGCCCAAGGTACCCCTGTGGGCAGGGTGCAGTGTAAGTGAAAGGGGGACATGCCCTGGTGTGTGTGGCATGTCCTGATAGTGAATTACAGCCAATTTCGTTTTTCACTATTGCAAGGCTACCAGTTCCCCATAGGATAGAATGGGAGGTTTGTTTATAACATCTTATAAACATAACTGGCCCAGGGAATTCGGTAAGAAAATAGAATTTAGTATGCCTGAACTCAGAATCTAAAGATGCATCTTTTAGTGAAGGTGATTTTTACATTCTGTGTTTGAAAATACCACTTTTAGAAAGTAGGTATTTTCTTGCTCAGTCATCCCGTGTGCCTCTGCTGGAATGTGGATTGTCTGTCTGGGTTTTGGATGACAGAAGGCTGGGGGAGCAGGAGGGGCGCCAGATGGTCTAGGTAGGTTAGGAAAGGGCTAAAGAGACCTGGGTTACGATGGGGGAAGGGGGAGGAGATTTCCTTGCACCTCAAAGGGCCTGCTCTGCCTCTGACAAATGCCGTCTCCACCTCCTGCCAGGAATTCACACCAGAGAAGGCAGAACTGGTCCTGACCGGGCACAGGCCCTCTCTGCCTAAGAGATCAAAGGATTTTTGGACATAAATGCTGGATCCCAGACCCCTGAACTTTAGAACTCTTCTGGACAACAAGACTGCCAAGAAGAAGAGCCGGAGAAGCTGCAAGAAGGAACGACTGCTTTGCTGGGTGCTTTGCTTGGCTGACCTGCAGTGGCTGCTTTTGTCTTGGGTAGTGAAAGGCCTGGACTGGACTTTCTGCAACCTAAATTTGTGAGTCTCTCCAAGGGCTTGAGGTAGAGCTTGCCCCCTGTTCACGAAGTCTCAGGAACAGCAAAGACTTCAAGTTCTTCGACCCGCAGCACTGGGGACTGTGTGTTTTGTGCTGCAACCCGAAGAACACCAACTCGACGACATCTACGACGCCACTGCCGACTCCGTGTCCTGAAGGCAACGCAGAGGGCACCGCCGCAACGCCGCACCGCAACCCTGGTCTCACCGACGACGCCTGTTGACGCCGCCACCGAGCCGCTGCTTGCACCGCGACCTGTGGGCACCACACTCCGCACCGCCTCGCTTCACGCCGAAGCTTTGGCACTGCAGAGGGCACCGCCGCAATGCCGCACCGTGACCCTGGTCTCACGGACGACGCCTGTTGACGCCGCCACCGAGTCGCTACTCGCACCGCGACCTGTGGGCACCGCACTCCGCACTGCCTGGCTTCACGAGGACGCCTTGGCCTGCCTGACGCCGCCACTTCCCGCCGAGATCAACGCTGCTGCTTGCACCGTGGTTTGGGGGCACCGCTTGTAAGTTACACGATGCACCGCCCTCATCCCACACCGCAGCCTTGACCTACCGACACCGGCGCCATCGACTCCAGTTCGTCAGCCGACGACAGCGCTTCAGCAACGACGACGCCGCTCCTTGCACCGTGATCTGCCAGCGCCGTGACGAGCACCGCCTTCATCTCGCACCGCGACCCTGGTCTCACCGATGACGCCATCTGACGCCGCCACCGAGCCGCTGCTCGCACCGCGACCTGAGGGCACCGCACGCCGCACCGCAGCACCCGACGCCTGCCAACGCCAGCGCTCTTGACTCCATCAGAGAGGAGATCGACCTGCAACGTGTGTGACTTCGAGG
Source organism: Calotriton arnoldi (assembly GCA_963921515.1). Taxonomy (NCBI): domain Eukaryota; kingdom Metazoa; phylum Chordata; class Amphibia; order Caudata; family Salamandridae; genus Calotriton; species Calotriton arnoldi. Next base: position 796,915 of record CAWUFW010002670.1, on the reverse strand, counting down.
GCCCCATCGCCCTGCATCTCTGAAAGGTACTGTTTGCGGGTCTTCCCGACACCGTAGCTGGCCTGCAACCCCGCGGTCAGCCAGAACTGTTTTGGATTTGTGTGTTCACGACACCGTGGTAGCCCGGACGGCGCTATCCACACAAGGAACTCTTTTTAATCAGCGTATTTTTGAATTGTGAACTTTTAAGTATAGTATTGTGGTTCTTTATCGTTTTTGGTCTTGTTTTAATTATATAAAAATATTGGATATTTTTCTAAACTGGTGTGGTGTCCTTTTGTAGTGCGTACACTGTATTACTGTTGGTTATGTGCAAATGCTTTACACACTGCCTCTAAGATAGGCCTGGCTGCTCGTGCCAAGCTACCAAGGGGGTGAGCAGGGGTTATTTTAGAAGTGTAACTCCCTTATCCTGACTAGAATGGTGGTCTTTGCCTGGCTTTGGCCCACGCCCTAGCCTACCAAGAATCCCATTTCTAACATTGGTTGTCAGCGGTGAGGATAAGACTTACGTTTGCACTTGACTTACAGTGATTGGTGTGCACTACTACCATATCGCAGACCATTGCGTACCACATACTAACCCGTTTTCTTTTTGGCCGATTTTTGTGATCTTGCTAGGTGAACTTTCTACTTCACCATGCCGGAATCAATAGCATCATCCGTTGTATCCATGGACATTGCCTTTGAGGAGGATAGGTTGGAGCTCTACACTGTGAGAGAATTGAAGTCCGTTTGCAAAAACCTAAAAGTCCAAGTCAGAGGCCTCACTAGGAAGGACGAGCTACAAAAGGCGCTGAGGGCCTGGGTAGCAGCCAGAGACGCAAGTGGGCAATCTGGTGACCTTAGTGGAGAGGCGGGGGAGCCTAGTCCTAGGGTGGATGTGCTGTTGGGAGGGGGGAACCCTTCCGACCAGGCAGCAGTGGCCTGTCCCCAGAGGAGCTGGAGGACAGGCGGGAAGCAAGGAAGTTCGAGTTGGAGAAACTCAGGATGGAAAGTGAAAGGGAGGATAAAAGAATAGCCATGGAGGAAAGGAAGATGATCTTAGATCATGAGCGAAGTCTTAAAGAACTGGAGCTAAGGAATAGAGCCAGTTCAGATGGTGGCAGCAACTCATCAAGACAGGCAGACAGAATTGTGCACATCCCTAAAAATGTAGGCAAAGAATTCAAAAAGGGGGAAGACATACAAAGGTGGTTTCAGGGGTACGAGGCAGCAATTCACATGAATGGGGTCCCCGAGAAGAATTGGGGAGCAGGATTGTGGCCTCTCTTCCCAGAAGAAGCAAGGGATACGTTAATAGCTTTGGGTAAGGGGTATCACCTCACCTATCCAGACATGAAGGACGCCCTTCTCACTAAGTATAGTCTTACTCCTGAAAAGTACAGGGACCAGTTCAGGTCCAGTAAGAAGTCTGATGCCAACACTTGGTTGGAATGTGTGGATGTGTTTTGCCGGTCACTGGATGGCTGGGTGAAGGGCAGTAATGTGACAGATTTTCAGGGGCTCTACAATTTGATTGCATGGGAGCACTTGTCTAGTCTATGTTTTGCAGATCTGCGCCAGCACCTAGTTGATAGTAAGCTGACTGACCCCAGGAAGCTTGCTATGGAGGCGGACCGCTGGGTGAGTACCAGGGTCCACAAGAAAGCGTTTGGGGGAGACTCAGCCAAAGGTGGGCAGGGTCCCCAGCAGAAAAGTGGGGGGGACAAAGGTAAAACACAGGAGTTCTCTAAAGGGCCCCAAATTAACACCCGGGTAAAGGTTCCCATCCCCCCGGAGATAAGAAGCCAGGGGTCTCATCAGGAAAGCCTGCTGAGACTGGCCCCCGCAGGTGTTTTGCATGTGACCAGGTGGGCCACATGAAGGGGGACCCCAAGTGTCCAAAGGGGGCTCAGCCACCCACCGGTGGGCAGTCCAAGGTGTGGCTAGTGTAGCGCTTGGGGTGGAGGAGTACCCACAGGAGGATGGGGATCCCGCAGAAATGACCCTCGTCTCACTAGGGGACAGTGAGATGGTCCCAGGACACCAGGTGCCCCCTAACACAAAGAAATACAGCACCTGGGTGACCATCAATGGGAAAAGGGTAGAGGCTCTCAGAGATACTGGAGCCAGTGTGACCTCAGTCCGGTGTCACCTGGTCTCTGAGGAGCAGGTAGTCCCAGGGGCATTCCACCAAGTAATTGCTGTAGACAATTCAGCGCGCCAGTGTCTGGTGGCGCAGGTTCCCTTCGAGTGGGGGGTGGTCTCAGGTCCCTTGAGGGTGGTTGTGAGCCCTTCTATGCCTGTAGATTGTCTGCTAGGTAACGACCTGGAGCAGTCCTTATGGAAGGATGTTGAGCTCAGGTCTCACTTGGAGATGCTTGGGTTGCCAGAGTGGGCATGCGTGTCCACTCGGTCAATGGCAGCCAGAAAGGGTGATCAGGAGGACTTGGAGCCTGAAACAGTGGCCCAAGTCCCTGCCAAGAGAAAGGGCAAGGGGCGCGGGAAACCAGCCCCTAAAGTTCCCACGGACCGGGAGGAGGCGGACCTTGAGGGGGACGCCCCGGTGCCTACCGGGGAACAGGTAGCTGAACTGGGGGACATCTCTGAGCTGACCCATTGGCAGCAAGAAGGGGGTCCCACCAGGGAGGAATTCTGCAAGGAGCAGAAAGAGTGCCCTTCTCTGGAGGGTCTGCGGCGGCAGGCTGCAGACCAGGCAGCAGGTGATCAGTCCGGATCACATTGGATCTACTGGGAGAATGGTCTCCTGTACAGTGAGCCTAAGGTTGCTGAGCCTGGGTCAGCCCGTGTGCTGGTACCCCAGCGCTTCAGGACCTTCCTACTGGGTCTGGCTCATGACGTGCCTTTGGCAGGACATTTGGGGCAGGACAAGACCTTTGACAGGCTTGTCACCCACTTCTTCTGGCCCCAAATGCGAAGGTAGTCAGATGGACATTGCAGGTCTTGCCAAACTTGCCAGGCAAGTGGTAAGAGTGGGAGGAAGGTCAAAGCTCCTCTCCAGCCTTTTCCAGTTGTTGGAACACCCTTTGAAAGGGTAGGGATGGACATTGTGGGGCCACTGGATCCCAAGACAGCCCTGGGCAACAGGTACATCCTGGTCTTGGTGGACCATGCCACCCGGTACCCAGAGGCAATCCCTCTCAGGACAACGACGGCGCCAGTGGTGGGCCGGGCGTTAATGGGGATCTTTTCCCGCGTGGGGTTCCCCAGAGAGGTGGTTTCTGACAGAGAGACCAACTTCATATCCAAGTATATGACATCCCTGTGGAAGGAGTGTGGTGTAACCTACAAGTTCACCACCCCTTACCACCCACAAGGTAACGGCCTGGTGGAGAGATTCAACCAGACCTTGAAGGGCATGATTAAGGGTCTAACAGAACCCATGAGGCGTAAGTGGGACGTCCTCTTGCCATGCCTTCTCTTTGCGTACAGGGAGGTGCATATAACCTCCTTCATGCGGAAGAAGGAACGCTGCGTTCCCTACTCAAAACAGAGACATTTGACCAAGGAACTTTAAAATACGTATTCGGTAGGAATGTCTCAACCTCTTTTAAATTATCAAATGTTAATACAGACTTGTTACAATCATGGACCCCTGCCCAGCTGAAGCTTTTCTTAAAAAACTTCACTCCAAGATTAAGCTTTGACCTTGACGTTCAGCACTGCGCCAATTTGTCACTATATAAAAAATACGCTGAAACTTTGGTCTATAAGAAAACACAACAGTATATGTATTTTAACCTAAAGCATGGAGTTAGGAGATCGATTGTATTGCTCCGATTTGAGATACTCCCTCTAAAATCTTTTACTTGCAAGTGGCTATCGAAAGAAAGATCTAGTAGTCTCTGTAATTTATGCAACGGAGGGGAGCAAGACTTGGAACATTTGTTGTTTACTTGCCCAAATTCGTTAGTCGTAGAAGCAAGAAAAAGATTTCTACAACCAATTTATATAAAATGTAGAATCACCTCTGTTCAGGACTTGATCTCGCTTTGCAAGGTTCCGCCAAATGAATTTGTATGTTATAATATATTTAAATTTTTAAAATCCTTTTTAACTTTGTATTAGAATGAAAACTTTTATTATTTTACTGTTTAAACCTTTATATTATGTATTAAATATTTGTGGTTCTCAGTTGAGAACTAAATCAAATAAACTTAAACTTGAAACTTGAACTTGGGAGGTTCCACAGAAGTCTCTTGGGTTCAGTCCCTTTGAGCTCCTGTATGGTCACCCTGTGAGAGGACCTCTGAGTTTGGTGAAGGAAGGCTGGGAGGCAGCTCCCAGGAAAACTCCCCAGGATGTGTTTAGTTACATGCTGGCCTTCAGAAACCAAACTGCCCGCTTCAGGAAACTCGCTCAGGCGAACCTGGAAGCAAGCCAGGAAGAAAAGAAGAAGTGGTATGACCAGAATGCCACTCTGGTCGAATTTCAACCTGGGCAGAAAGTGTGTGTCATGGTCCCCGTGGAACCTTGTGCCTTGCAGGACAAGTGGACTGGGCCATTTGAGGTGGTGGAGCGCAAAAGTGACGTCACCTACCTGGTGGATTTGCAGGCTCCAAGGAACCCTTTGAGGGTCCTCCACGTGAACCGCTTAAAACCCCACTTCGAAAGGTCCGAAGTGAGCATGCTCTTGGCGACAGATGATGGAACGGAAGAGGAAAGTGAACCTCTCCCTGACCTCCTGTCTACCAAGGAGCACGATGGGTCAGTGGAAGGTGTGATCCTCTCCCCTACACTGAGCCCAGAACAGCAGAGCGATTGTCACCAGTTGTTGGGACAGTTTGCCCCCTGTTCTCCCTGACCCCAGGTGTCACTCACTGGTGTACCCATGACGTGGACACTGGTGACAGCCCTCCTGTGAAACACAAGATTTACAGGTTGACTGACCGGGTCAAGGCCAGCATTAAAGAGGAGGTCTCTAAGATGTTGGCGTTAGGGGTGATCGAGCCTTCCAACAGTCCTTGGACCAGCCCAGTGGTCTTGGTCCCAAAGGCTGCTGCACCCGGTGCCGCTCCAGAACTACGGTTCTGTGTGGACTACCGTGGGCTCAATGCCGTCACCAGGACTGACGCACACCCCATCCCCAGAGCTGATGAGCTCATTGATCGGTTGGGAGCTGCCAAGTTCCTCAGCACGTTTGATTTAACGTCTGGGTACTGGCAGATCGCCTTAACCGATGGGGCCAAGGAGAGGTCAGCATTTTCAACCCGAGAAGGACATTACCAGTTCCGGGTGATGCCCTTTGGGTTGAAGAATGCCCCTGCCACCTTCCAGAGGTTGGTCAACCAGGTGTTGGCTGGGCTGGAGGATTTCAGTGCCACCTACCTGGATGACATCGCAGTGTTCAGTTCCAGCTGGGAAGAACACTTGCAGCACCTCGGTGAAGTGTTGAAGGCGCTGCGGAGGGCAGGCCTCACGAACAAGGCCAGTAAGTGCCAGATCGGGCAGGGTTCGGTGGTGTACTTGGGACACCAGGTAGGAAGCGGCCAGGAGGCGCCCCTACAGCCCAAGATTGACACCATTCTGGCTTGGGAGCCCCCAAGACCCAGACAGAGGTGAGGGCCTTCCTAGGACTCACCGGGTACTACCGGAGGTTTGTGAAGGGGTATGGCACCATTGTTGCCCCCTTAACAGAGCTGACTTCCAGGAAGCAGCCCAAGAAGGTGATCTGGACTGAGTCCTGCCAGAAGGCTTTTGATGCCCTGAAGGCCGCCATGTGCACGGCCCCCGTGCTCAAGGCACCCGACTTCTCCAAGGAATTTGTTGTGCAGACTGACGCTTCAGAGCATGGAGTGGGAGCGGTGCTCTCACAACTGAACGAAGAGGGCCTAGACCAGCCTGTAGTCTTCCTTAGCCGGAGACTACTCCCCAGGGAACAGAGGTGGAGTGCCATAGAAAGGGAAGCTTTCGCTGTGGTCTGGGCGCTGAAGAAGCTGAGGCCCTACCTGTTTGGGACACACTTCCGGGTTCAGACAGACCACAGGCCCCTCAGATGGTTGATGCAAATGAGGGGTGAGAATCCGAAACTGCTGAGGTGGTCCATCTCCCTACAGGGAATGGACTTTAGAGTGGAACACCGCCCTGGCACAGAACACGCCAATGCCGATGGTCTGTCCAGGTTCTTCCGCCTTAGTGAAGAGAACTCCCAGGAGGTTGGGTAGTTCTCCCTACTTTCAGCTGCGGGGACATGTGTTAGACTTGGCATCTTTTGGCGTGTTTCCCCTGAGTTTTTTGCTTTCTGACCTCTCGGTTTTTGACTCTGTATGTGGTGGCTTCGTGTTTCTGCGCACTTTTCTCACTGCTGATTAGTGGTAAAGTGCAAGTGCTCCTGTGGTAAAATGTGTTATGGATTGGTGTTTCCATGTTTGGATCTTTGATTTACTTGTTAGTCCCCAGTAAAGTGCACTGAGTGTGCCAGGGCCTGTAAATCGAATGCTACTAGTGGGCCTGCAGCACTGATTGTGCCACCCACGTGAGTAGCCCTGAAAAGGTACCTCAGACCTGCCATTGCAGAGTCTGTGCGCAGTTTATAACTGCCATGTCGACTTGGCCAGTGCACACACTGTCCGGTCCCTAACTTTCCCTTTTCTTGCATGTCAGACACCCCTCAGGTAGGCCCAAGATACCCCTGTGGGCAGGGTGCAGTGTAAGTGAAAGGGGGGACATGCCCTGGTGTGTGTGGCATGTCCTGATAGTGAATTACAGCCAATTTCGTTTTTCACTATTGCAAGGCTACCAGTTCCCCATAGGATAGAATGGGAGGTTTGTTTATAACATCTTATAAACATAACTGGCCCAGGGAATTCGGTAAGAAAATAGAATTTAGTATGCCTGAACTCAGAATCTAAAGATGCATCTTTTAGTGAAGGTGATTTTTAAATTCTGTGTTTGAAAATACCACTTTTAGAAAGTAGGTATTTTCTTGCTCAGTCATCCCGTGTGCCTCTGCTGGAATGTGGATTGCCTGTCTGAGTTTTGGATGACAGAAGGCTGGGGGAGCAGGAGGGGCGCCAGATGGTCTAGTTAGGTCAGGAAAGGGCTGAAGAGACCTGGGTTACGATGGGGGAAGGGGGAGGAGATTTCCTTGCACCTCAAAGGGCCTGCTCTGCCTCTGACAAATGCCGTCTCCACCTCCTGCCAGGAATTCACACCAGAGAAGGCAGAACTGGTCCTGACCGGGCACAGGCCTTCTCTGCCTAAGAGATCAAAGGATTTTTGGACATAAATGCTGGGTCCCAGACCCCTGAACTTTAGAACTCATCTGGACAAGAAGACTGCCAAGAAGAAGAGCCGGAGAAGCTGCAAAAAGGAACGACTGCTTTGCTGGGTGCTTTGCTGGGCTGACCTGCAGTGGCTGCTTTTGTCTTGGGTAGTGAAAGGCCTGGACTGGACTTTCTGCAACCTAAATTTGTGAGTCTCTCCAAGGGCTTGAGGTAGAGCTTGCCCCCTGTTCACGAAGTCTCAGGAACAGCAAAGACTTCAAGTTCTTCGACCCGCAGCACTGGGGACTGTGTGTTTTGTGCTGCAACCCGAAGAACACCAACTCAACGACGTCTACGACACCACTGCCGACTCCGTGTCCTAAAGGCAACGCAGAGGGCACCGCCGCAACGCCGCACCGCAACCCTGGTCTCACCGACGACGCCTGTTGACACCGCCACCGAGCCGCTGCTTGCACCGTGACCCGTGGGCACCGCACTCCGCACCGCCTCGCTTCACGCCGAAGCTTTGGCACCGCAGAGGGCACCGCCGCAATACCGCACCGCAACCCTGGTCTCACCGACGATGCCTGTTGATGCCGCCACCGAGCCGCTGCTCGCACCGCGACCTGTGGGCACCGCACTCCGCACCGCCTGGCTTCACGAGGACGCCTTGGCCTGCCTGACGCCGCCACTTCCCGCCGAGATCGACGCCACTGCTTGCACCGTGGTTCGGGGGCACTGCTCGTAAGTTACACGACGCACCGCCCTCATCCCAAACCGCAGCCTTGGCCTACCGACGCCGGCGCCATCGACTCCAGTTCGTCAGCCGACGACAGCGCTTCAGCAACGACGACGCTGCTGCTTGCACCGTGATCTGCCAGCACCGTGACGAGCACCGCCTTCATCTCGCACCCCGACCCTGGTCTCACCGACGACGCCATCTGACGCCGCCACCGAGCCGCTGCTCGCACCGCGACCTGAGGGCACCGCGCGCCGCACGGCTGCACTTCGCAAAGCAGCACCCGACGCCTGCTGAAGCCAGCGCTCCTGACTCCATCAGAGAGGAGATCGACCTGCAACACGTGTGACTTCGAGGGCCCCATCGCCCTGCATCTCTGAAAGGTACTGTTTGCGGGTCTTCCCGACACCGTAGCTGGCCTGCAACCCCGCGGTCAGCCAGAACTGTTTTGGATTTGTGTGTTCACGACGCCGTGGTAGCCCGGACGGCGCTATCCACACAAGGAACTCTTTTAATCAGCGTATTTTTGAATTGTGAACTTTTAAGTATAGTATTGTGGTTCTTTATCGTTTTTGGTCTTGTTTTAATTATATAAAAATATTGGATATTTTTCTAAACTGGTGTGGTGTCCTTTTGTAGTGCGTACACTGTATTACTGTTGGTTATGTGCAAATGCTTTACACACTGCCTCTAAGATAGGCCTGGCTGCTCGTGCCAAGCTACCAAGGGGGTGAGCAGGGGTTATTTTAGAAGTGTAACTCCCTTATCCTGACTAGAGTGGTGGTCTTTGCCTGGCTTTGGGCCGCGCCCTAGCCTACCAAGAATCCCATTTCTAACAATCACTGTATGGTTCTCCGTGTTTTTAGTTCATGCAAGTTCCCTTTGTGCATGATCTTGAGTATGGATATGTAAAAACTAACCAATATATTTTTTTCAGTGGAACAAGTAGGCCTTCATTCTGTAGGAGCAACCTGAAAGCCATTTTATCTCTTGCATGCACTGGCTCAATAGACTGCTCCAAACTATTTACACAACATCATTAACATTGTGATTAGACCGTGCATATCCTATTATCCTCAATGTATCAGCCTGACATGTATTCACATAGAGGTAAGAGAACTAATTTTAGACACATTTCGTGAAGGAGATACCCACCCAAAAACATTGTGCTGTCTCACACATCAATAAAGAAGGACGTCAGTCTTGCCTACTAATCCAGGAATTTTCCAAGATATTTTGAAAGTCCTAGTGCGAAATCTTATCAAAGCTATAGCTTTTTGTTCTTTTTATTTTGCATCATTTTATTCCGTTGATTTTTTTTTTAATTATTTGCATGGGAAATGGCAACCGGCCTCCTAAAAAATGCTGTGCCCCCTAATGTGGACCCCCTAATGTGGACCCTTGATGCCCCCTATCGGCCAATCCCAGCCTCACCACTCTCAAACTTCACCAGCTGCCACTGAATATATGGTAGACCAATCTCCTCATCGCAAGAAAGTGAGAATTATTAGGAGGCAGATCCGATAACCTGAGGCAGAAGCAATTTTTTTGTTGTAATTTGGCTCTGAGAGGGTAGCCCCAAAAAGCAGAGCCATAGCGCATAATGGGAACCCACTTCATTTTGTAAACCACTAACATCTGATAAAGATGTTTCCGTCCCTGTTTAGAGGCGAAATTAAAAACAACCCCCACAATTCGGGCAAATTTCATGTATCTGAAGTTACAGCAAGGAGGTCATGTACTAGTGGAATCGGCTGTAACTCCTGGATAAGAGAAGTGATAAACTCTCTCAATTATTTTGTTTTTAGAAACATAATGTCTTGGTCTTAGTTGTTTTTGGCCCATAAATCATCACATGGGCTTTAGAAAGATTAGTATCCAAATCTAGGTTATCCATAAAGATGACAAAAGTGTCTAGAGGTTTTTACACACCTTTGCCTTAGGCAAAAGTAAAAGGCGTCATCTGCATTATGAAGTGCCAGGATAGCCTTATGAAGAATGTGAGGCATATCTTGTCCTTTGGACATTAAATTAGGATGAAGATTTTTTTATGTACGAAATTAATAATATTGGTGTCAAAATACACCCATGCTGACACCCCCCTCCTCGTTTTATCTAAAAGATTTGGATCATTCACCGAAGTCTCCAAATCAAACAGTAGCAGATAAGTCAGTATATAAATAGTGGGCACATTTAAAAAGCGATGTCTGTAGACCCACAGAAAATAAAGTCTGCCATAATTTAGAACTATTAACACGATTGTAAGCATTGCTCAAATCCATAAAAGCTAAATGGATAGAAGTCTGTTTTACTCAGCATACCTACTGATGATTAAATGCAGATTACAGTTCTGCACTATAGTCCCAGGCCCTTCCTAAAGCCAAGTTAGACGTCAGCAAGAATGTTATTATCAGAAGACCAAGTTACATTGTTTTCAAAATTACCCTCCGAACTCCTTTAACAACAGAATTAATTAACAATATGGGACTAGGGGGCGTGGCCAACCGTCAGAGGAAATGACCGCTTCTTGAGACGGCTCCGACCGAGCGCGCCCGTTTCCATCACTATCCGCTACAAATTGATCCGGCAGCTGGTGCATTGTTTCACCGGAGTGCAGCTGACGACCCTGGGGACCTGAAGAGGCTATTCCGGTGACTTTTCAATCGGGACTCACGGAGATATCGCCGATTACATATTTGGCCTGGGGAGGCACCGCACTTCTGACGACGCGGCCTATGCGGCGCGACAGCCTGCTGCCTGGATTTGGCAGACCTGTGGGGCTCCGACAGCCGTATGGCGGTCCCAGCAGCTGGGGCCTGAAAGAACGCGTGATCTGGCGCCTGTAGCTGCAGCGCTTGACTGGGGGCACGGAGACGGCGTGTTCCCGGAGCCGGCCGGACTGCCTGCTCGCCGCCGGCTGCGGAGGACCCTACCTGCCCCCATCGGCAGCGCCGGTGAGTGACGGCCCCGAAATCCCGCGCCTGGCCGGGGGTAGTGCCCGGGCGCCATCCGTTGTGTGTGGAGGCGGCGCGGCCTCAACTTGAACTGCATACTACCTGGCACCCCCCGGAGCGACTTTTCCTGCGCGGCGTGGCTTCCCGCCTGGGCCTCCCGCCTCCCCTGCACTGCGTGGCTTGTCCCTCCGTGTGGGTCCCGCCATCCTCACTGGCTTTGTGCAACCCCTGGAACTCGGAGTCATGGGACTGATCGACTCCCTCTGTGGGACCGCGGGGGGACACGTGCTGCAGCCACCTCGGGCCCCTGGATACTGTCGGGGGTGTTGGGCCCTCTCCTCGTCAGGGGCCGCGTGTGATTGCTGGGCCCTGCTGGTCTTGGGCCCTGAAAAACGTGTAACCTGTTGGCGACGCTGATCTGAATACCCTGCAGGGGGTGCCTGGGTGTGCTGCCAGTGCCTTTTTGTGCTTGTGTCCCTTGATCCACGTTGTTATATCCGACCTGGCCTGCTGCGGCTCGCAGGACGACCCAGATTGAACTCTGCCTGCACAGGACAGTCCCCTACTCCTCGTCTTTATACTCCACGTCGGCAGGGCCATGGCGGGGAGCCGCGGCTCGAGAGCGGCGGTGCAGGCCAAGCTGACCAAGTACGCGTGGGATGGTGGCCCCGGCGCGAGCCCGAAGGGGGGACCCGATGCACCTGAGAAGCCGCCACCAGGTGGGAAACAGAAGGAACCTACGCTTCGGGACATTATGGAGGCCATCACGACAGTACGCACGTTGTTGGAGTCCCGCATTGATGTCGTGTCCTCGGAGGTGTCCCTTATCCGGGCGGACATGCGCTCGATGAACTTGCGGCTGAAAGACGTTGAGATAAAAACGAGTTCCCTGGTCGAGGACACTTCTGACCTGCAAAGCAAGATGGAGGCCATGCAGGCCCAAGCAGCGAAATTGGAGGCACAGCTGGACGACTGCGAGGGGTGCTCCCGGTGCAACAACGTTCGTATACTTGGGATGCCGGAGCAGGCAGAGGGGCCATCAGCGGACCTCTTGGTGGAGGAACTGATCACGAACTACCTAAAGCCGACTGGTCTCTCCAATTTCTTTTCTGTTGAGAGGGCTCATCGCGTGCTGGGCGGCCGGCCGAGGCCCGGCCCCTCCCCCCCGCAGCCCTTGCTGGCCAGGATTTTCAACTTCCGGGACCGAGACGTCATCCTGCAAAGTGCCCGGTCAGCGGCACCGGTTGCATTCCAGAACAGTCGCATCACCTTCTTCCCGGACTTCACCCTCAAGGTGCAGCGTCAACGGCGCAGTTTCTTGGATGTGAAAAAGGCGCTTCGTGAGCAGGAACTGAAATATGCCATGCTCTTCACCGCCAAGCTGAGGGTGGAGTCGGAGGGGAAGGCTTGGTTTTCCACCACCCCTGAGGAGGCCTGGGACTGGCTCGATGGTTGGCGCACGGCTGGCCCGAAGAGCGATCGTGTCAGGAGAGCGAGGATGGAGGAGGGCTCGAATCCATCCGGCAGAAGCACCCCGCCTGAGGAGCACGAGGCAGCGACTGGTGGGCTGGAATGACCGGTCTGTATATAGGTTCCTTAGGAGTGGTAGGGTTTCTCCTTTCTCCGGGGACTAAACGTAACATTGCCCTCTCCCCCCCCCCCCCTTATGAGGTTGTCCATGCTTTCGGGCTGAGGCAGGGCCTCGTGGGGGACTCCTCCGCAACAGACTTCATGTGACTTTTCATTGATCCTTGCCTCTTTTGTAGTGTCCTAAAATGTTTTCTGGGGGGTTTATCAGCCGCTTCCAATCGTTCTTATCTTGTTAAATGTGCGTACCAGTTGCTAGTTGCTGGGACGGGTGCTCGGTTGACACATGCACCCACAAGTTTGGTAAGGGTGGGCGATAGGCACTCTGCTAGTTGGGGTGGGCGGGAGGTTTTGACACCGCCAAGCAGGGAGGCAGGGAGGGGGGCTTTGGGGCTGGTTTCTTGGGTAGGGGGCGGGAATGTTTCAATGTATGTTGTATTTTTTCTGTTCTGTTGGCATGACACGACTGACAGGTCTCACACATGGGCGGTTGCAGGTTCTTCGTCTTTGGGATATAATCTTGTGAATGGTTCATGGCCCTTGGGACAGTCTCCCTTCGAGGGTCGTGCCTGGTGGTTCCCTCCGGATTTATGTCTTCCTCTAGAGAGGAGTAATGGGTACGGCGACCAGACAGAGGCGTAAGTTAATGTCATGGAATGTCAATGGGTTGGGCGACAAAATTAAGAGGGGTGTGGTTCTCCAGTTTGTGAAGCGTCACGGCCCGGACATGGTATTACTGCAGGAGACGCACTTGTTAGGCAATGCATGCAAAGCCCTTTCCCGCTGGGGTTTCCATTTGGCGGCCCACTCAGCCTTCGGCTCCAGCTCCCGGGGGGTGGGCATCCTGGTCCGGAAATCGTTCCCCCTGACTGTGGCCTCGATCCGTAATGATGCTCTGGGCAGATTTGTAGCCATCTCTGGGACGTGGGAAGGGTACACACTCAACCTTGTTTCGGTCTATATACCACCAGGCCTCCACACCCAAGCCTTTAATGACCTTGGCGATCTCCTTCTTGGTTTACCAGACGGTAGGTTACTGATTGGGGGCGACTTTAACTCCATTGTCTCTGACTCACTTGATCAATGGCCCCAGAGGGATCTGCCGCCCTCTCGCAAGCGGATCCATAGCTTTCTGGGCGCGATGGGCCTTGTCGATGTCTGGAGGGGCTTACATCCGACCGATCTCCAATACACATATCTGTCGGGGCCTCACCGTAGCATGTCCCGGATAGATTACGTGCTGACGCTCGCTCCTCAGCTTCACATGGTCAGGGACATTCAGCATCTTGCCAGGGGAATCTCCGACCACTCGCCTATCCTCTGTCATTTGGAAGTCGGGGAGCCAACGGTAGGCAGCGTGGCCCCGATTAACTCTTGGTATCTCACAGATCCCTCAACCAGAGACAAGGTCCTGGCCGAGACGGATCTCTACTTTCAAGAAAACGACGGTTCAGTCGACTCGTCGATGGTGCTATGGGAGGCCTATAAAGTAGTGATCCAGGGGGGTGGGGGGTCCTGGCCCATATCGCAGGACAACGAAAGGAAAGAGGGGCCGCTATGGCGTGCTTGGAGGGAGAGATCCTTGACTTGGAAAGTGCGGTTCGCATAAACGACTCGGTAGAAGCACGCCAGAAACTCCGTATAAAAGTCAAGGAGTTTTCCGACTTGGCCTCAGAAGCCGCCAAGGCACGTCATCGGGCCACATTCAGTAAGATCTACGATGTGGGAGACAAGGCGGGCAAACTGCTGGCCTGGTTGGACCGTAGGGACAGGGCCCAGCGAGTTGTGGTGGGGCTGGAGACTGACTCTTCACCCCTTCTCACTATGCCCCAAGACATAGCGGATGCGTTTGGCCAATATTACCAGTCACTTTACACATCCCACACGACACACTCTGAGGAAGACGCCGCTTCTCTCCTCCGTGATATCTCGATGCCGCTCCATACTGAGGAGGAACGCTCCGACTTGGATCTTGAGATCACGGTGGTGGAGGACGAAAAGGCCATCCATGACCTGCGGGGAGGGAAAGCTCCGGGTCCCAACGGCATACCTATAGAATTGTTCAAGATCACGGCGAGCAAGTGCGCACCTTATCTTGTGGCCATGTTTCGTGACAGTAAAGAAAGGGGTATCCTACCTGAGGATCAGAGGCTTGCAAACATAGTTGTCATCCCCAAAGCGGGCAAACCTGCTAATAAATGTTCATCTTATAGACCCATCTCATTGCTCAATTGCGAAGCGAAAATCCTGGCGAAGATCCTTGCCACTTGTTTGCTCAGGGTCCTCCCGCGCCTGGTCCATCCGGACCAGTCGGGTTTTATGCCGGCGAGAAACACCTCCCTCAACCTGCGCAGGCTTCACGGGGTTCTGGGTAGGGTAGACACGATTAGAGAAGATGCGGTCGTGGTGTCCCTGGACGCTGCATCTGCTTTTGATAGCATTGAGTGGCCCTATTTGTTTGCCGTACTCCTCAAATTGGGGTTTGGGTCGGAGTTCATTGACTAGGTGCGACTCCTCTATTGCCTGCCGCTTGCGCAAGTGGTCGTTAACAACAGGAAGTCCCCCGTTTTCATTCTCGGTAGAGGCACCCGACAGGGCTGTCCCCTATCACCTCTTCTTTTTGCATTGGCCCTGGAGCCCTTGGCAATGTGGGTCCGTCAGAACCCCGCTATCCGGGGTCTTCGTTGGACGCAGGGGTGGGAGGACCGCATTTCCCTATATGCGGACGACATCCTGCTCTATCTGGCCTCCCCGGTGGCCTCCCTCAACATCGTCTTGGACATATTCTGTGTGTTTGGCAGATTTTCAGGGTACACCATCAACTGGTCTAAGTCGGTGCTCTACGTCCTCTACGGTGACCGGCCCTTGCTTCCCCGGGGCTGCCAGCTAGCGGAAGCGACAGACGGCTTCAAATATTTGGGAATCTGGGTCTCGAAAGACCTCTCCAGGTCTTACGACAACAATCTTCTACCGCCACTGGCGCGTTTTAAAGCCGACGTTCTCCATTGGAAGACGCTTCCGCTGACACTCTTGCGGCGTGCAGCCTTGTTCAAAATGATGTCCCTTCCCAGATTTTTATACACACTACAAAATACTCCACTTCCAGTCCCCGCAACATATTTCAGAGACCTCGACGGTGTTGTTCGGGATCTCTTGTGGGAGGGCAGACCACCATGTATCGCCGCTCATAAACTTACGCTCGGCTGGTTCGATGGGGGTATAGGGCTCCCTGACATCAAAAAATATTACTGGGCGGCGCATTTAGCAGCTATTAACCAGTGCACTTATCGGTCGGATTAACGACCCAGCCTTCCAGATCGACCGATGGCTCCTCCCGGGGGGCGGCTTCGGTGGTGCGATCTATGCGCGACCCTTGCGGCCTGTCCTTACCGGCCCGACAGGGCACGCAGTGGCTATATGGAAGGCAGCCAACAGGAGTTTGGGGTGGGAGGGCAAGCTCACACAAGCCACGCCACTATGGCACAGTGAACAACTCGGCAGGCTGATCCGGTCTAAGGGCTTTGACAAATGGGACCTCATTGGTATATCCAGGATTGGAGACTTATGGAAGTCTGGAGATGTGGTGCCCTTCTCCCGGCTGCAACGTGAGTACGAACTTGCCAAATCGGAATACTTTCGGTACCTTCAAATTAGACATGCCCTGCTCGCGGTTCTTCCTAGAGGTAGCGACCTCCCTGACTCCTCCCCGCTTGAGGATAGAATACTTGATCGTGACCTACCAGAAAAGGCCATTTCCCTTATTTATAAAAAGCTCATTAACAATATGACTGACCCTCTGACCAGCCTGCGGGCTAGGTGGGACCACGATGTTGCTGGTTTGGATGACGAGGAATGGCGGGCGGCGGTGGCTTCCCCTCGCGAGGTGGCCATCTCCTCCCGGCTCAGGCTGGTCCAACTTAAACTGCTCTATAGATCCCATCTGTCAGGACCTCTGCTGGTTCGCATGGGTTACATTCCGGATGGTGGCTGTGCGAGGCAATGTGGGCAGGATGGCACTTTTATTCATATCATCTGGGAATGTGCGGTGATTCAGGGGTATTGGGAACGGGTGGTGGGCCGTATGGAGGAGACGCTGGGGCAAAAGATTCATTGTAACATAAAGTTAGCGCTGTTAAATATTTGGGACCCGACTGACCTGAACTCCAGGGAGCGACTGTGGGTGACGCTTGGGTTCATGATCGCAAAAAGAAACATTGCACGGCTTTGGAGGGCTCCGAATCCGCCGAACTTAGTGTATTGGTCCAACGATATGGATTGGTGCATGGTGACTGAGAAATCCATCTACGAAGCCAGGGGGTGCCCGAACAAGTGGACACATGTCTGGGGTCAGTGGAACACTTATAGAGGGGAGATTTGTGCACCGCCACGGACCAGAGACAACGTCACGGAGGGTATTGATGTTGATTGATGGGTTTGCTATCTGGTTGCCGTAACGTGTGCGCTCGGAGGGGGTAGAGACTGTCTATTGTATGAACCGCCCGGACTGCAAATGTGTTGTTTATGTAACATGCCTTTTTCTTCAATAAAATTTTTTTTTTTAAACAAAAACAATATGGGACTATAGCATTTTGGAATGCCCTTTTTGAAAACAGGGACCATAACTGAATTGGCCCAGGAAGATGGTAATCTCGAATGACTAGCAGAGTTTAAGATGTTGGTCAAAAGGAGTGGTCGTAGAGCTCTATATTGGATTTAAACTATGGGAACGATTTGTGTTCCGGGGCTTTACCATATGATCTTTCTGAAATGGCAGCTCCCACACCCTGAAAAAGCTAAAGCAAGTGCTAATGTTTCAGGTCAAATGAGAAAATGGGGGACTGGAGCAGCCAACGCTATCATAACTAAGCTTAAGGTGAGTCACCCATTGGTCAGCTGAGATGTGGGAGACCAAGAAATTTCCAGAACCCTTGCCGAAAAAGGAAGAGTTAACTACTTTCCAAAAAAGTGAATCGTTTTTCAATCAGCCAGTTTATTCCGTCTGCGTCCAAATATCTGATCTGCTAAAACTCCTTGGTTTTAGGGCCGACTTAAAGGCTGCTCTGCAGGAAGCGATCTCAACTTTACATCAAGGGAAGCAATCTCAACTTTACATCTAGGACATCTAGAAAGAGCAGCCCGAAGACACCTATTGGCCACAGAACAATTGAAGTCAAACCATTTACAGGTGGGCTGCAGTGCTAACTGGAACTGATGGATTTAGTTAGAAAATTTGAAATAGCAGCACAAAGGGACTTAAAAGAATTTAAAACAGAATCGTGACTGAAACTAAATGAAAGACATACATCAAAAAGATCAAAAGAAGAATCTAACCAAAAATGAAACATGAGTATGTGAGTTAGAGAGGAAGCACCCATTAGCATTCCTCAACTCAGCAACTCAACAAAAGTAAATAGTCACTCCGCCTCTCTGCGTTTCCGTGACGTCTCTTCATCACTCTCCTCTAAATCAGCCCTTAAGCTTTATTCCATTAGATAGAAGTCACCGCTGCCATATTTCCCTGCTGCTCTAAATTTACAGTCAAGCCAAACAGTATTGTGAATTACAGGTTCCACACAAATGGCGTTTGGCCTTGCAAATACAAATGTTCACAGCAAGAACAGTGCAGTTAGTGAAATTCAATAAAGAAAAGCAGTTGCAAAGATGATTTCCGCATGTTGTTATTCCCCATCAATAG
Source organism: Calotriton arnoldi (assembly GCA_963921515.1). NCBI lineage: Eukaryota > Metazoa > Chordata > Amphibia > Caudata > Salamandridae > Calotriton > Calotriton arnoldi. Next base: position 778,732 of record CAWUFW010002670.1, on the reverse strand, counting down.
TTGGTATATTCGATTAAGGCAAAAAACATGGGGTAATAGTATTTTCTGTCTGGTGGGTTTTGCACCCAAGACACACCACATGGTAAATTAACAGTGGTTATTTCACAAACTTCCCAAGAATCAGCAAGAATAATATAACCATAACAAAAGTCCTTTGACCACTTTTTAACTATTACTTGTGACACAAAGGAAGAGTGACAGAAGGATGAATGTAGGAGGATGCCTCCAAGCTGTGACCTGCAACCCTAAAAAACAGTTAAAATGCTGTTTAATACTCTATTTCGCTGCTACAGTGTAAAGTTTCAGATGTTCTTGTACCATTCGTACATTAGTACAACATTACGAATCACAAATTCTACAATATCGGTTTATTCCCTCAAAGTGTATATTTCATCAAATACTTTATAAGCTTTGAATTACATAAGTAGGACCTTTTGCGAATGTGCATAATGTTTAAATAATGCATAATGTATATTTAACAGTGTTGTATTTGGAAAAAGATTGTTAACATGTTATTGAATGTTGATGCATATTTTCCGGTCATTATACATTTGCAAAACGTTTTGCGTAGGGACAAAGGAGCAGAGCTGAAAATAAATACACTTGGTCACAATATTTACTAGTCTGGCACACGAGGTTCTGTTTAAAAGATGCCGAGAAATACAATTCAAAGCAAGAGCTAGTATCCTCCACACAATGATTCTTTTTACTGTAGTCCAGTGTAGCTCACAAGCCATTCTCCAGCTCGCAATAACATAGAGTTCTTGCTTCTCTGTTATCATTAGACATCGTTGTCGAAAGGAATTAGAGGAAAATGTAAATACGCTCAGAAATACTATGTTTTTCTACAAAGGTTTTATATTTCAGCATCTGAGATGTCAACTTAAATCCTTGAAATCGACCTTTCACCAGTGGCTTTTTGCATCTACTGAAGGCCTAGGGCGAGAAGGATTATTTCAGCAGTCAGAGGTCATAGTTGCATAGCTAATTACATTTGCAGCTGACCGATATTCACCGAGAAATATCTGATCTTTCTCTGTGGAGCAGGAGAATATGCACACTGTGACCTCTTCTGAGCTGCTATCAAGGGCACCGCTTACAGTTCACTTTAAAGACTGTGCCGATTTCACGATTTACACTCTCTTGTTGTCCATGTATTGTTGTATGTCTCCTGGACAGAGGCATAACGTTAAATACCATAGCACACTACCCCCTGATAGGCGTCATGGGATTGTCTGTTTCCTTGCAGTTCAGCCAGTCATTGCTGTGACACTGCATTACTTTGTTTTCAATGAGATTAGCATACACTGCCTTGCTTCCATTTACTAAATTGAGGCAACATCGACCCAGAGCAGCAATAACTCTGCCATCTGTCGGCAAGTAACCTTAGACCCCCACCCTCAGCCAGCAAGGGTGGGGAGAACCCCTACAACCAACACGTCGCTTAGTTACCTTTCCTGTGCATGCACGCTTTGTGAATGAGCGCCCCATCCCTGGATAACCTCAGACCAGAGAGAAGTTCTGTGCTGTATTTCTTTGTTATTAGTAATTTAATGTTTTATTTATTTATGCTTTATTTACTTTTATTTATTTATGTATTTATTTATTTATCTACTCACAATATGTAATATAGAGCAGTGTTTGACAAAAATGCTTGTGGAGCCTTTTCAACAACATAATACAGTAATAACAAATAAACAATTTTATGCCCAACCAGTAACGACAAATATAAAACAAGAAACAATAACAAAAATCAACATAGCAAACACAATAAAAGAAAAAAATGGCAATGTTACCCAAAGGATAGCTGACATAAATACGTATTTAGCTCGTTGCAGAAGAGTATTAGTGAAGAAGGGAACCTTATTAACATAACACAACATAACATAACGTGTATTTATAAGTTGTGCACATTCACCCGGCAGGGTATCTTGGCGCTGAATAACATATGTTTATTGTTACCCAACTCAATGGTAATGAGGTATTAAAGTAGAAAAGCAAGTTGCCATTGTTGAAACTTGATTCAAGGTCAGGCTCTACTAAACATTGATGAAGTGTAGATATAACAGTTAGTACAGCAATCCACAGCAGCCAAAGATAGATAATCGGCCAAAGAAGAGAGGTTGCTTCAATTCAAGAGGCTCATATGTAAAGCAGCTCTGCTTAAATTTGACGTGATCCTCCAGAAGTAACCAATAAAGAGTCTTCAATAGATGAAGTTGTTATGTCATGTTATCGCTTCTATGGAGCACTGTCTGTCAATATTAGAATGTCATATCCATCCTGGTCCCTTCTGGATGTTTCTGGTGCTTTCACTGAAGACCAGAGTCTGATTTCGACTTGTACAGTATTTTGGTCAACCTCTCACTTCGGTGGCAATATCTTATTCACGAACTGCGATTAGGAAGAGACCCTTGGTGTTGCCCTACTTTTTGACCAAAGATTTCACAACATGTGTGTTTTGTAATGTGTGCCACCGGGAAGAACCCCTAATCTTGGATCAAATAACAACAGTGCAGCACTGCTGACTAGTGCACCCATCTTCCTTTGCACAGCATTGTAATTATAAGGCCTTTATTTGAAAGACACCTTTTTAGAATCAATATTCAGCCAATAAGTAATATTGTAGCCTCAACTAATGAAGTTCATTAAGGCATAAAACTTTTGTCTTCTTTTATTGATTTTCATATAAAATCATAACACCAGTGCCATTTCAGAGGGATTTCCCACATATAATCATTGTGGCAGGAATATTATCAATATATTCACTTCAAATGGTTTTCTCTCAGCTAAGTGCACCTGTGCATTTCAAGTAAGAGGGTCATAGTTAATCTTACTGTGCTTCTTTATGCCTTAAGGTGAGGAACTTCATAGCGTTAAGTTGTGCCGTTAGTGGAAATCCTCATGCATTGATCCCTCTGAGTTGTCGGGCTGAGTAATCATATTTTAATAAATTGCACTGCAAGATCCTCATTGAACACAACTTGTTTTTTTTGCCTTGTGCCTGATTTATACACGGCAAAGGACTGACCTTCTCACAGTACGGACCTCTGCAAAGTTAGCACTTCATTATGAAACAGCAAACTAGCAGATATATATCTTCCTATAATTTGTTATGTTATGGAACATTATTTTACTTAATTAGTGTCACATTGCCCCTGAAGCTTTGTGACAAAATACTTTTCAAATAGTTTGAGAATTTCTTTATACAGCATCTGAGAAATTGGAACACAAGGCCTGAGGATGGCCTAAACCAATTTATTTTTGGAAAATAATCTGTTTTCAGTTATTCCTTGAAGATTATCTCACCTGCAGATGAACAAAGATGTAAAGGCAAAGATTCCACATCACTGGAGATTCTTCAAGCATTGACAAAGCCTATCTAATCCGAGTACCAAGCTGTTGTCTTTTCCAATGTTTGTCTGTAAAGTATTGTTTTAAAAAAGTAAAAGAAAAACATTTCCAAAATACTGGAAGAAAACCAAACACATATCTAATGGTATGGTATCTCAAAACTGAACATTGAATTTAATCTTAATCAATCTTTAAAAATGGCATGGTTTATTTTTCAAATATTTTTCACTTAGGAAACTGAACAAAATTTTAAAAGAATAAGGTAAAGTCAGAATGTAAAGGGAAATGTTCATCAAGGCCGAATTTACTTTCCACAGAATTAAGCCATTTGGTGTCCACATTAGCCTAGGAAGCAGATTTATGGACCTCCTGGAGAAGTGTAATGCTAAGTATTCCTTCTGCCTCAGAAGACAGCTGAGTGAATGCAGCAGATGGCACTTCCCACAGTGCCATAAAAGCCTCTGCATGCCAAAGTTTGTGCTAAGCAGCACAAGAGGGGATAGTTAGAAAACACATGCACTCTCATGGAGTGATGAATGAAAAAAAGCAAGTCCCTAAATGTGGAAGGATACAAGTCAGCCAATCAAAAGGATCAAGAAATATATAGGCTATTCTTCAGGGGAGGGACAGACACAAGGAGAGGAAGGTAAATACAGAATAAAAAGCAAGCAAATGAGAGTGACAGTAAACCAACCAATGGTAAGCAATGGGCAGGCTAGTTCACAACAGGTCTTTCACAACTAAACAGCTTGTGCTACCTAGTAGGCAAGATCTACAAATGATCTTCCAAAGAGCGAGCCTCCTTCCCTTTTGAGAGCCTTAGAAGCCAGACACCTAACAATCATAAGTGATATCAGATATGTGTACTGAATACGTTTTTTATCTGAAACAAAACAACAATGGATACAACAATACCAAGCACCTATTGGCCGATTTCCCTTCTTCCTTCCTGTGCAATGTTAGCTGAAAAAGATGCAAACTCTCAGCTTGCAGAATTCATCAAGGTTAGTACTCTCCTCAATCCCTTTCAAGCAGGGTTTCAACCTTTTCACAGAGCAGAGGAGGCACTGGTCACTGTTCTCATCAAACCTTTGACACAGTATGCCATGCCACTTTGTTGGAAAGGCTAAATAGTGTTGAGGTCAAAGGAAAAACGCTGGGAAATATTGGTTCCTTTTTAACTAATCAAAGTCAGATTGTATTCTTCCCTCTTTCTAGTCTGCTTCTAAAACTCATTTCGTCGCATTCCCTACCGCTCGTCACTCAGCAAAATGTCATTTAATCTTTAGGTGGCACAACTTTCGGATTTCATTCTCTCATTCAACTTATCCTGCATGAGTTATGCAGAGAATATTAAGGGAGCAGGGTTTTCTATGTCGCAATTTTCTGGTGTAATCATTAAATATTCCCACCCCTGGTTGTATGGACCTTTGATTGTCAAAAAAGAGAAATATGGAGCAATCATCCACATAAATACATGGCAAAAGTTATTAGAACTTTAGTTCAGTCAATAAAGAGAATTAGTGTTAGTTGAAGGGTTTCATCTCCAATTCTTTTAGTTTTTCATCATTTTCATTAGGTATTATTCTTTAATTCTCAGCATTAAAAGTTAAAATGATCCATCAACCAATATTTGATTATAAAACAGAACAAAATTTTCATTAGAATCACAGTTAACATAGTAATAAAACAGCAAATGTACTCCATAATGGATAATTCCATAATCTAGATTGGAATTGGAAGAAAAGGTGTCAGTTCAAATATGCATAAAACATGAGAGATGAGAGAATCAGTTTGCGAGCATAAATGTTTTGCATAGGAAGCTGGAAAGTACTCTTAGCTCAAAGATATCAGCAGACAGTTCAGTGAAATCTAAGTGAAGCAGCCTGTCATGAAGAAAAGCATCAGAAACTCAAATGCGAGTCTCCAGTCAGAGAGTCGGGGGAAGGAAAAAATCCTACCTAATCTAGGAACACAAAGTAATATAAACACAAACTTCTATGCTGGAACATTGTTTCCTTTCTTCTCCTGTGTCCTACAATAGAAATTCAGCAAATTCCTGGGAATAAGTAAACTCCCCATTTTCACATTGGGCACAATAGACTTTCAGACATTTAACCTTGAAAAGTTGCATCGCTGATGTTTGCGGTCCAGATAGTTCTTCCCATGAATCATTCTTCCGATCACCTCCTCTTCTTTCGGTGAGAACTCACTATCAGTTGTCTAATACATAAGAAATGCCTATTCACTGGCTAACAGAAGGATTCTGAAGTAGCACCATCTGCAGTAAAGAGTAGAAAAAACACCTTGCACAAACAACTATTCAATGTGAAAAATAGACCTTTCAGTGTTGACGCATTATTTTTCATTTAACATGGCATCGACAGTTAGGCTAACTTAAGTCAGTATGTCTTTTCATTTTGTAGGCCTATAACATTTAAGTATGATTAACTGCTGCAAATTCTGCATTTACCATATGTTTATTAAAATGTAACCTTTGCACATTATTAATAGAAATATTTTGTCGCAACTTGTCCAAAATGTGGCTGCTCAGTTGTTCCATTTGCATTCCCTACAGTAGTACCCATTGGAGATCAGGGTGCTCTTTTAAAGTCTTTGCATCTGCTTCAAGGCCATGCATGCTATAGGCCCAACCTTTATTAAGCAAAAGTTTTCTTGGTACTGCCCTACTCATCATTTAAGATCTGCTTCTGCGTCTGTATTGGTGGCCCCAAGAATATAAAAACAAGACTAGGGTTAGGGCTTTTCATATCAAGTAGTCATGGTACAGGATGCTCCTATTCACTGAAATCAGGTCCACTGACCATTTACTGAAACTGAAGATTTGGCTCTTGAGACTATAGGAAAGGGACTGATCTTGTATGTCTGTCTAACATATGTCAGATCTTTAATATAGTTTCAGGACACCTATGAGTACTCGCATGCTCTCTAATTACCTAAAGTAAATAAATAAAATCTGTATGAAAGAATGGTATCTTCCATAGAACACTTGGGGCATCATGCATAAGTCTTTAAAATCTATGTGATGTGCTAGAAGAAACGAGTGCAAGGAGCGGATTGGAGCGGTACCTGGTCCTTATGCTACAAGTCAGTCAAAAACAGACTGTTACATTCTAAAGCTTTTGCAAGATGATGATAATACATTAGAGAGAACTAAGGGTACTAAAACTCCCTGACTGAGCTGTAAGAAAACCAAGATCTGAAGGGCGTTAACTCTTTGGAGATAAGCTAGTTATTGAAACAACTTGTACATGGAGGAAGAAAGTAAGAAACCAGTCTTTACCCTGATAAGCACTTGGGGTTTCATAGACAGTCTAAGGTAGAAAAGCTTGTTCAGTTTACAGACTTCAGAAATATTTGATAGTTACTTAGCTTAAACGGCCACAAAAAAGTGAGTCTAATGTCCTATTAAGGAACCTCTAGGATGTTCTCAACAGTTAGTGAGGTCACAAAAATCAACACCTGGGTTAAAAGATGTGAACCGTCATTACCTTCAATGGTGTTTAGAGAAGAAACTATTAATCCATCTAAGACAGTGCATCTGGCAATTTGTCCTGTTTTTCTGTTAGAATGATGCTTAGTGCTAAATGGAAGAACGTGGAAATAGAAAACTAAATGGCATGATTATGGTTACCAGACAAGCCACGTGCGTACCTGTAAGGTGTTGTTTCCAGACGAATAAAAAGTCTAGTGTGTTACCCTGTAAGTGAATCGAAGCTTTCATTCCATTTTAAAATAGAAAATATCGATATTTAAAAAATAAAAATAAAAAAAAGAGCACTCGGCCCACATGTTTAAGTCACTTATTATAATCAATCTATATAGTTGCATTATCAGTTCTGCAAGTCGGTTGGCTGAGTATTCTATACAGTTAGGGGCATTTTCACTATGATAGCTCAAATAAAAGAAATAGCACCAACTTTACATTGATTTTAATCAGTTATTGAAGTGAAAGTCACCAATTATACACCAAATACTTCTTCAGAGGTAATCATTAAACCTTTACCACTACCTTTCGGCCAATTATTGAAAACTGTTTTAAAGCCAGAGAGTGCTATATCTTGAATGATCATCAGGTTTAAGTCAACCAATCATGAGTCCATCACAACAGAATGTTCAACTGGTTATCTGTGATAAATTCAAAGATTACTTCTTTGTGGATGATTAAAAACGTAGCATTGACTGGTGTGCAACTTACTGTTCTATAGTTTTTAAGGAAATGTAAAGTTTCAACAGAAACGACCTCACTTGCCATCTTTGGTGACACATACATTTTGGGGTTTGCCGATGGATGAGGCTAAAGTGCTTGTTTTTGTCAGTGTATAGTTGCTCACAAATGTCATATCTGCATTGCATTACTCAAGGAAATAGTTACATTTGTGGTTCAAGTTTTCTGGGCAGCCACTGGCCCATCTTTGGCTCAGGCGGGCACAGATCAAAGGCACAATCAGTGTGTATACCTGGTCTGCATGTCAGCTGCATGACCTTGCTTCCACTTCCATTCAATCAGAATAATACGTGAGGTCATGTTCGGCTGAAAATAGAGATGACAGTCGTAGTGTTGAATCAAAAATCGAAATGTCCTGAGTTCAGACGAAGCAACCAGCCATAAGAACATTTACTAAAGTTCGCTGTCTGAAGCTGGTGCTGGCCAGGCATAGGGTGGCGATTCACTGGGGACGCAAACCTGCACCGTTGACTAGGTCCTGGCTAGCCGATGCTGCGCACTGCCAGACACAACTGACTGAATTCTGGAATCTCATGCCGACTGCGAGCAGGCCACATGACATTTGGGGGCCTCTGGTTTCCTACCTTCAAGGCCTGGATGACACGGGTCCCGGCCACAGCACCCCAGAAACTGGCTCCTCGCCCATGCCAACCTAAACGGTAGTATGTGTACCAGTGAGTTCACACTCCCCAAGAAACGGCCCACTGAGGTTTTAATTTTTGGAGACAAACAGGAGATTTGGTCAGAGGCCTGGTGGCCCGATACGCTTGGATCCTGCCCCCGCCCTGGCCTCAGTGCGAAAAATCTAGGCATCATAGTTGACACCTCCCTTTCTCTGGGCCCCCAAATAAATAGAACAGTTTCCACCTGTTTTGGGATGATAAGGACCCTTAAAAAGATCTCACAATTTCTCTCCTTCCCCTCGCGGAAACAGGCAGTGGTGGCCCTTGTGTTGTCTAGATTAGACTATTGTAACGCTCTTTATGTGGGCATAAATAAGGGGCTTGTGCATCGACTTCAACTAGTGCAGAACGCCGCTGCCAGACTGGTGATGGGCCTTTCCAAATACCACTCTGTCTCGGCAACTATCAGCAAGTTGCACTGGCTCCCGCTGGGTCGGAGGATTGTATTTAAAGCCCTGCGTCTGGTACACAGGGCTTTCTACAATATGGGGTCAGAAGGCATTAAAAAACTATTTCGGAGAAATGTCCCCACTAAGCAGCTAAGATATTCCAGCAAGAACCCGGTGATAGTCCCCAGGTTTAGGAAAGCCAGATGGGGGGGGGAGGGGTAGGGCCTTCTCGCTGGCTGCGGCTAAACTTTGGAACTCCCTTCCTCTTTCAATCACGGCTCTGGAGAGTCACTTTCTGTTCCGTAAGGCCTTGAAGACCTGGCTCTTTACCATCTCAAATCTGTAAGCCTTTTACTTATGGGCATCTCTGTATCCTGATCCCTTTCCGCAGCGCCTTGACGCCCCTGGGCTAAGTTCGCGCTTTACAAAGCTTTTATTCATTCATTCATTCATTCATGCGGAGACACAATATGAGCCTCTAATTGCCTCATTCTCACCCTTGCTGCCCGATACACGATTTGTCGCTGTTTGCTGATGCTGGACTTCTTTGTAATAGTATGTATTGACTTTCCCCTGTGCTAAGATGTACTACTTGCTTATCTGTTTTTACTAATGTGCTACTGTCACAAAATGCTTAATAAATAAATAAAAACATTTAAAAAAAGTTTGCTGTCTGAAACGGTTACTATTGCCTAAAAACTTGCTATCAAAGTCAAAAAGAGATTTGAAATTACATAAAAACTGATTCAAGCATAACAGATCATTGTTTTATTTTATGAATGACAGCAAAACATATTTATATTTACAGTTCAAGAATTATTAGTTCTAGAATAAAATCGCAGCGTTTTATGCATAATGGGCAGTGTTTTGAGTGGAAAAAAACAAACAAACAGAGGGATTCCCAAGTTGCCTAAAGGTAATGGGTCCATAGAATACAGGGGTGGAGTTGGAAGCTTGCTTAGGTGACCTCAATTATCTGAGGGATATGAGACGAAATTAAGTCTTCTTCTATGAAGTCTCAGGCTGGTGTGGTTCTGTTGTGTGTTATGGTCCTCTGCATCAGTTAGTAGAGATGTTTGGGTGTGAAGTAACTAGAATCTGTCGAGCTGTGTGGAATGAATTAACAATGTTAGCAGAAGCACGTGATTCTTTTTCCTCACCCAAACTAGTGTCCCCCCCCACCTCGATAAGTTTAACACTCCATTCCTTCTTTCCCGCTACAAACCACTGTGTGTGGGTGTCTGGGCGAATCCATGCAAGGAGAGAAAGAGTGAAGTCATGTAGAGTTCTTGGTTGACATAGCCCTTGTTCACCACCGCCGACCCTTCCTGATTTAGTACCATGGATAGTCGAAAACTTAGAGGGTGAGGTTCATATGGCTGGGTCCAAACTGGGGTGGCATTGTGAGCAAAAGAACGATGGACTAAACCCAGATCTCTTGACTGGGGGTGAGTGGTTGAAAAGTTTCAGCAGTGTTTGCTGAGGTTCAGTAGCCAGCAATTCTTGTCATTCCTTTAACTTCATAATCTTAGGTATAGCTGGGCGTTCAAATTTCTGGTTCAAGTCATCTTAAGCATTGTTACAACACAATGCACGAATCCAAGTAGAACATACCAATCACAGCAAGTCTTTCTTTTCTATGCTTTGGGGAATCGTACAGACCGCTAGGGCTGCAGAACAGGAAAGTCTATATTATGCATCTCAAAGTAGAGGCCTCTCATAAACGGTAAATATAATTAAGCACTGTGCGCTTGTGCCTTACCAGTCTAGTTAGGAACAGACTTCTGTTGTTCTTTTTCTGTTTTTCAAGATTCCATAGTCAAGGAGTACCAGAGTTGTGGAGCCCAGAGGTTTTTTTTTTTATATAACAAACTTTATTGATTTTATTGATGTACAGTAATACTTTTATCCACTGACACTTAAGGCATACAATTATACCCCCTGAGGGTATAACGCAATGATATTGCACCATGGGTTCGTTTACAAGTGGAATAAAGTCCGTGAGCAAATGTGTAATTGAAAAAACCAGTTCATACGTAATGCAATATGACATATTCATATATGTTCAAAAATAACAGACCCCGTAAAAACCATCCCTTCCCTCCCGGCTCACCCCTACCTAACTACGAGTATAAGATCCAACTCTAGTGAGATGTCATATTCAAGCTATCTTATCCTCATTTTATGTATTGCCATTCAGCAGAATATACATGCTGAGCGTGTGTTCTCTACCTACAGTACTGATTATGGGGTATGCTAGTGCCCTATTTCGTGTTATATTGTTGGGGGTTCCGTAGCTTTGAATGTTTCCAACATTATGTCCCATTTCATTGAAATTGGTGTTTTCCGTAGGCCTTTGTATTCTTCCCTGCGTATAACTGCACTCTCCGCCCTTCCCCATCTGATCACCTCCTCGTACGAACTTTGTGCAGTAGGAGGCAAAGCCGATTCCCATCTCATGGTGATGGATCGCTTTGCAATCAGTAAGGACAAATCTGCAAATCTGAGTTGTACCTTCTGTTTCTGAGTGCGACGTTGTAATCCCACTATACACCGTTCTGCTGTCTCCCAGTTGGGAATCCCCTTTACAGTTCCGATTATGTTTGTGACATTGTCCCAAAAGGCGGGAAGGCGTGGGCATGCCCACGTCATGTGTATAAAATCAGTGTCATGCACGTGACATCGTGGGCATTTTTCCTGTGCCTCTGGGTACATTTTGTTTAGCCGGTGTGGTGTGAGGTAGGCCCTATGTATCTCCATATACTGTATAAATTTGAATTTGGCGTTACGGGACACTTTTTTGGGGTATTCCAGAAGAGAGTCCCATTCCTTATCCAATAGTTCCCTGCCTATATCTGTATTCATTTTTCTCTTAGTGCCATGAGGGGTGTTACTGCATGTGAGCGAATGCTTCTATAAAACCATCTAATCAAATGGCGACCGTTGCCCATCAGGTATAGGGTGTGAACTAGTTTGTGTGTAGGGGGTTCAATGTTATCCGGTGCCCAATGTTTCCTAATATACTTAGATATATTTGCATGTAGAATGAAGAAGGATCGTGAAACTCCCTGTTCATGAGTGAAGTCCTCATGATTCAGCAGCATACCATCGGCAAATAGCAACCCTACCGTGTTCACTCCCTCCCTTTCCCATTTGTGTATGCTCCGCTTGGTTACTAATCCTGTAGGAGTGGAAATCCCCAGCAGTGGGGTATTGAGGGTATATGGGATCCGCTGGTTTGTGTACTGCAGTGCTCTTCTCCAATAGGTTAGGGCTATTTTTAGTAATAGGGGCGCGGTTGGTGGGATCTTGCTTTGGGGCAGTAGTGAGGTGTGCAGCGTGCCTCTGGTCAGGGTTTGAGGTGTATATCTAAATTTGTGTAAGCTGCGTCCAGCAAGCCATTGCAGCTGGTTTGCAAAGCAGTATGCACGGAAATCTGGTGCACCAATGCCCCTCTGTCCGTTTCCAGCTGTAGCTTTGGTAATCCTACCCTCTTGCGGCCCTTCCCCCATATTAGGTCCGATAAAAGTATATTCAGGACTGTGAAAAAAGTGGTCAGAATCCCTATTGGAAGGTTGGTGAAATAATAAAGTAATCGTGGGAGCATGACAATTTTGGGTACGAAGGGTGGTGACTGCCCTCTGAAGGTTACCGTCCAGTAGGTCTCGTGGGACCCTGTATATTTGAATTCCTAAATATCTAAAGGTGATTGGCGCTACTTGAAAAGTAGAAAGCCCAAATCGTATAGACTCTGGGTGTACCTCAGGTTGGAATAAGAAAGCATAAGACTTGGTCTCATCTATGGTGAGTCCTGATATTTGTTCAAATTGCTTGAATATGCACGGTATGGGCTTTAGACTGTCTTGTAGGTCTTTAATGTAAAGAATTATATCGTCAGCATCTAGTGATAGTGTATGCGTGTTGGTACCAATGCAAATGCCTTTTTCTGCTGCCTCTTTTCGAAGTTTTATTGCTAAGGGCTCAAGCGCTAGTAAAAATAGGAGTGGAGATAGTGGGCAGGCTTGTCATGTGCCTCTGCCCACTGGGTAGGGTTGCGATATGTTTTCACCTGTGCGGGCCCTCGCTGTTGGTACAGTATAAAGCAATATAACCCAGCACAGGTACTCAGGAGGAATACCAAACTTGCTGAGTGCTATCAGCATATAGTCCTAGCTGAGGGTATCAAAGGCTTGGCGCAGGTCTAGGGAGATGCAGCCGGCTCTCGCTAGATCCTTAGGGGTGGCATCCAGGACGTGGTATAGGCGCCTGATATTTAAGGAGGTGCTATGACCAGGCACAAAGCTACATTGGTCCTTGTGTATGAGTTGTGGCAGGAAGGGGAGCAGTCGACGGGCTAATATCTCACTTAAAATCTTATATTCAGTATTTAAAAGCGATAGCAGACCGTATCCTGAGATGTGTTTGGGGTCCCTGCCGGGTTTAGGGAGAGATGTAACTAGGGCTTGCATTGTGGTGGGGGGAAGGCTTCCAGATTCCAGAGCTGACTGGTAAAGGCGCTCTAAGTGAGGGACTAATTTGTCAGAGGAGGTGTCATAAAATTCAGCTGGGAGGCCATCCAGCCCTTGTGTTTTGTTGCGTGGAAGTTCCAAAATAGCTTCTTTGATCTCGGTTTTGGAGATTGGGACTGCTAGATCTTTTTGATCCACCTGGGACAGTTGGGGGCAGTTGAGGTCACTGAGAAAGTTTCCTATTACTTTCTTACCTATTGCTGCGGGGGCCTCATAAAGTATCTTGTAGTATTCACAGAAAACAGAGTTTATATCCATTTGCTTGTTAACTGTTGTGCCGTTAGGTGTGGTGACTTCGTGTATTGGGGTGGGGGGTGGCGCATCACGTAAAATTCATGCTAGTAGAGTGCCTGACTTGTCGGCTTCCGTGTGTCATTGTTGTGTGTAGGATTGGTAATCTATTACACATAGACATTCTAGTAGATCTGCGTGTGTTATGCGCGCTTCTTGCAAATCTGCCGCTTTGGTAGGATCACTAACGGTTTCCAGCTCTAACTTGTTCAGCTTATTTTCTACCTCTTTTAAGTCTTTACGTTCAGTTTGTCGGGCTGCTACCGTTGCACTAATAGCTGTTCCCCTTACTACTGTCTTGAATGCTTCCCATTCGATTAGTTGAGAGGACGCAGTACTGGCATTTTCAGTAAAATAATTGGTGATGGTTGTGGCCATAGTGCTACGGAACACTGCATCTTCTAGCATCTTCAGTCGCAACTTCCAGGTGGGGACTGGTGTATGGATCCTCCCCCAAGACAGCGTTACTTGTAAGGGGTTGTGGTCTGAGAATGTCTTCCCCAAGTACGTGGTATGCGTGATTTGGGTCATGAGGTTAAGGGAACAGAACACCCGATGCAGTCTCGTGTGGAGCATGTGGGGCGGGGAGTAAAATGAGTACTCGCGGCAGTTTGCATTTTTGATACGCCAGGCGTCCAACAGTGACCAACCTTCAGCCCAGCTACGGAGGGCAGCTGCCTGCTTAATGGCGGTACCTCCTTGAAATGGGGAATGAGAGCGGTCCAAGTTTATATCTAAAACTGCATTGTAATCCCCTCCTAGTATCCACAGATAAGTTACCCATTCCATTAGTGTTGCGTTTAGATTTTCTAAGAATTTATCCTGATCGTAATTCAGGGCATATATGCTGCCTATAAGTACATGTGTGTCATCTAGAGTACCATGTATCAGAACATACCTGCCGTTTGAATCTATTCGCTGTTTTAGGGTGACAAACGGGGTTCCGTTTCTGATCCAAATAGCAGCCCTGCATGCACAAGCGGAATATGATGTATTAAACACCTGACCTCTTCATTTTCTATGCAGTTTGGTATCATCAGAATTGGTGAGGTGTGTCTTCTGGAGTAAGACGATTGGCGTGTATCTGTGCCGTTTGTGCACTGAGGCCATGCCCCTGACATTCCATGTGATTATATTGTACCTTCCCAGTGTAGCCATCTGTATGTGTGTATTGTTCTGTATCCTACCACCTCCCGTGAGTGGGAGCTCCTAGGGGTGATTATTGGAGGTGAGCCAGGTAAACAAATTTCCCCTCTACAACCCAATACAAGGTCCACCCATAGAACTGTGGTGGACCAAGCAGATAACCAAAGCTGTAAACGTTCCAACTGTAACCATCTTGCATTCGCTATGGGGATATGGTTACTATGCCTCGCAGATCTCGTGTGACCTTGGATGGTATGATTGCGATTTGGCAGACAGGACCTCAGCCGTTTACGAAGCTTGTGTGGTATTGCGAGGTGGGGATTTTGTCAGAGTCTATTCCTCAAGTACATCAAGGCAAGTTAAGATGGAGAGTGGTGCCACATTGGGAAGTTATCCCAAGTAATCATTCACTATTTGCGGAGTGATGGAAGGGAATAAAGTGAGGCTGTTTTTAGAGTCTGAGTGCATAGTGGTATCCTCCGAAGAATTGGCTGAGGAGGGGGGGATCCTGGTCTTTGAACATTGCTGCTGAGTAATGCTGATTTTCGGCTTTCCAGTACTTGTCCTGGCGATGGGCTTTTGGCTGTGGTTTTTTGTTTAATCTTGCTTCGGCGCACTTTCCTATTCGGTGTTGGCTGTGAATCTTGGTCCGTGCTTTGCGTTGACCTTTCCGATGTATTAGATGAAAATGTCTCTTCCACCCATTCAGGGACTGCCTCTGGGTTCTCAAAAAAA
Source organism: Calotriton arnoldi (assembly GCA_963921515.1). Taxonomy (NCBI): domain Eukaryota; kingdom Metazoa; phylum Chordata; class Amphibia; order Caudata; family Salamandridae; genus Calotriton; species Calotriton arnoldi. The sequence goes on along the minus strand of CAWUFW010002670.1, from coordinate 763,356 downwards.
TATGACTTTTGCTCATGCATGATCTTGAGGCGGGCTGGGTACAATAAAGCGTATTTGAGATTCAGGGCTCTGAGTTTCTTTTTTACTGCCTGTTAGGAGGTCCTCTGGCATTGGACTGTGATTGTGAAGTCCTGGTATGGGGAGATCCATTGATTTTCGTACAGTATAGGGGACTTTTCTCTGGCATTACGGAGCAATGTATCACGGTCTTTATAGTTAAGTATCCAGGCAATCATCAGTTGTGGTGGTGCTCCAACAATCGGCTTTCTCGTGGGGATTCTGTGCACTCTTTCGACACAGAAGAGGTCTGTTAGACCCTCAGGGGCCACTGTGTATCGCAGCCATTGTTCTATAAATTGTCTTCCATTGGGTCCTTCACAGTGTTCCGGCAGACCCACGATACGAACATTATTTCTTTGTGACCGGCCTTCTGCATCCTCTGCACTGTGCTGTAGGATGGATACCTGACGTAGTAGTTGTGTTATTTGGTCTGTGTGTTCTTTGTGCTGTGGGAGTATTTCTGTTATTAGTAGTTTGTTGCTTTTCACAGTTTTAGCCAATTTGTCATGGTCTGCTTTTAATAACGTAAAGCCTGTCGTTAGCGCCTCTATTGCTGTTCGATTTTTTTCCGTGATTCGCGGACCTCCTTCAATATGAGGTCCAGTTTGTCTGGAGCTACCTCCATATTTGTGGGTGGTATGCACTCCGATGTGTACTCTGGGGTTACACTCTTAAATCCGTCTTGTTGGGCACCACCAGATGTGACTGGTTCTGATGGTTTCCTCTTTGTGCGTCCCATGGTGAGCTGCGCAAGGTATTGTATAATTGAACAGTGGGTCAGCAGCAACCCTCACGGTGAGTGTCCTTGTGGTCAGTTTACCCCCACATTTGACAGAGGGGGAGCAGATGCCTTTGAATTAAGTGTCCCTGTATTCTCTTATCGTCTCCAGAGGGGTATTAAGTTGTACTGGCCTTCTGCGTCCACCATTGACAAGCGGACGCAGTGCTGGCCGGAGGATATCACCCTCCTTCTATATCGCACCGCAAGGCAACCGCTGTCAGCCCAGATACGGTTTTTACATGGGGTGGGGGAGGTGGGGAGTAGGGCCCAGGGCAACTGATTTCCACAGGTCTCGTCACGTCCCCTCGCACAGCGTGGGGTTGGGCCCAGGTCCTCTCCCTCCGAGGGTCCAGGGAGCCAGTTCGCTCAATCCTCGTCTCCCTCGTGGCCTCACAACCGCCCACGCAGGGGATAGCACAGGCCTCCTAGGTGCCCACAAGGTTCTTCAATCTCACTCAGCAGCCCCCGGGCGGAAGGGGGAGACGCATAGGAGCTGACTCCGCCGTCATTGGCCCACGCGTGGCACAGGTAAGAAGAAACACCGCTCAGTAGTTAGGCCCTCCGCGGTTCCCCTGGTGTCTCGTCTTCACGTATGGTCTGGACCGGCCCAATATAACTTTCAGTTGTTTGGGAGGTGGTGGCCAGCTCAGTTACACCCCGACGCAGCCTATGGTGCAGGACATGTGTGTCACTTCTTCCCCGGGCTCGGAGCGCCCGGTCCCAGGTGCCATCCTCGGCCCAACCAGCGTCTAGGCCTCGCGGTGGTGCGCACATATATAGCTGTGATGCTCTTACCGCGGGGCAGCAGTGCAATGTGTAGCATCTCTGAAGCCATTCCTGGGCCAGTGATCAGTTTATACCTCCAGGCTGTATTAAGGCTTTGCGATGTAATAGTCGCTGGATCTGCAGGGCCGCAGCAGCAGAACACAGCTCGCCGGGGTTCCAGTGCTTGTAGCGTGGTTGTCGTCAGCCACACACCCTGTGCACAGCGCACTGTTTTTCTACTCAGGGCGAAGCGGACTCGCTGGAGCCCGCTCCCGTTTCATCACCTGGTGGTTGTGGGGCTGAGTGATGCCTTGGATGTCCCCACCACACCGCCGATTATTGCAGGATTACCCAGCCTGGCCCTGGAGCTCTGTTATGGCACATCCACCATGTTCGACAGTTAGCTACGCCCCGTGGAGTTCAGATTTAGGAGGCCCCAAGGATCGAGAAGAAGCATAAGCCACTGGAGCTGGAAAGTCAGAAGGAGCGAGAATCCACAGCCAGACTTGGGGAAGCCGCGGGGATCCAACCACAACTGCAGGCAAGTATCTAATAACAGAGAACGGTAGTCGCCCTGGATATCGAAAAAGCCTTCGATACTCTTAGATGGGCCTACCTTTGGGAAGTACTGCGGAGAATGGGGTTTAGAGATGAGTACCTAGCCTGGGTTAAGCTCTTGTACCAGGTGCCGATGGCCAGGATGCGGTCTGGGAGACATGTGTCGGAGGCCATTAAGATCGGGAGGGGCACACGGCAGGGATGCCCGTTGTCTCCGTTGCTGTTTACCCTGGACATGGAGCCTTTGGCAATACTCTTGCGCAGAGACATGGAGCCATGGGGTGTGAACGTGGATGGTCGCACGCACATAGTTTCTCTATATACAGACGATGCGCTCCTCTATATATGTGAGAGGGAAAGAGCGATTCCTATGGTTTGGGAAATATTACACCTATTTGGAACTTCCTCGGGCCTCCGTATCAATAGTCAGAAAACCATCATTTTCCTGCTCGCGGCTCTGGCATGGGGGGAAGCTCAGGATCTTCCAGTAATTGGTATGGACTGGAAGTGTAATTGCTTCAGGTATCTTGGACTGCAGATTGCACATAGTCCAGAGGCCCAATATGATCTGAACATGAGACGGGTTTTGGATGGTCTAAAGGCATCAATAGCGTTCTGGAATAGGTTACCTCTGTCGGTTATGGGGAGAGTAGCATTAGCAAAGATGGTGCTGCTACCCGTTGTCTCTATGTGCTCCAGAATTCCTTTTGCAAAATCCCAAAGTTGACATTTGATACGCTGAACAGCCTCGTGATATCCTTGGTCTGGGCTGGAAAGCGGAGCAAAGCCAAATTGGATATACTAAAACTTGACATGGATGAGGGTGGCCTAGGGTTGCCGGACCTACGACTATACTATATGGCGGGCTTGCTGCAATATGTGGCCCAGTGGTGCATGGGAGAGCGCACAGTTGAGACGGAATTACTGGGGAGCTGGAATGAGGGGATGCAACTCCAGAAATACCTAATGATGGGCTCGAGGGTTCCGAAAACGTGCCCCCATATAGTCCGTCAGGTTACAGAGGTCTGGGAGCAGGCAGTGACTTGGGTGGTTAGAAAAGCCCCATATACTAGCGCACTACCCCTGCAATGGTTACAGGGTTTTCAGAGAGTACAAGGTGTCATGGATCTTTCAAAATGGTACGAGGGAGGCTGTGCGACGGCCAGAGATTTATACCAGAATGGTACGTCCATGACTTTCCAAAATGCGCAGGCCTGGTTTCAGGTGCTACCAGGACATTTTTTTCAGTACGCTAAGATATTGCCTACGGGGGCGTGGCTTGGCCAGCAAGCATGGCGGACACTGCCTGATCGGGCTCTGCGCGCCCACGCCAATTCTTAACATTTATCCGACGAATATCCTCACCAGGGGACTTAATAATGTGCTGACCTTGCTTTCGTGCATGCCGGGCACGGTGTAGCCGGAACACAGCTGCTGCGGTGCCGGGATAAATCCGCTCTGCCGCCGGTGAGCTGGGACGCCGCTGCAGACCGGAGCCCGGGCGAGCACCCTTCGGCTGGAGGCGGGCCCTGAGGACTGGCGACGCCGCGGATTGGGGCCTGGTCGAGGCCTAGCTGGCAGGATTCGGCGGGTGCGGAGGCGCCCTGAGGTTGCGCCGCGCGTGGCCTCCGACACACGGCCGTAGACACGACCTTCTGTGGAGTGGCGGACTTCCCCCCGGTGCGAATGCCCCTTGGATGCCGCTTTGGCGGGCTGCGTGGCACAGATGAAGCCGGCGCCTAGAGGCGGAGCCGCTTACTGACCTCCCCGGGGATTGCAGCCTGGTCGGGGCCTTGCAGGTGAGCGGTCCGGAGGGAGCGGGGCGCCCCGGGGCCACCGCATTCCGGGCCATTGCTCTACGGCCGTGGGTGGGACTTTTCCTGGTGGGGCGGCCCCTCCCCCCCTGAGCAATTGATTCTCAGCTACCGCTCTGACGAGCTGTGTGGGACCAGCGGTGACTGACATCTGGGTGCGTGGGCGCCCATAGACCTCCTATTGCTTTTCTTCACGGCGCGGGGCCCGGACTGCGGGGGTTGCGGCCCTTGGCAGACACACCGCATGGCACCCACCTCCGGAGGGGACTACGCGCGGGGCTTGCTCCCCCTAGTGACCAGGGGCTTTTAAGACTGGCCATTACATCTGTGGACGGAGGGCCCTGATCCTGGGCTACAGGGGCCTCACGCACGGCGTTGCGTGCTGCGGTGCGGCCAGAGCATGGAACCCGGCCATGTCTAGATCCTCCGAGGCCATATTCACGGAGCCACTGAAAGAACCCTGAGGCGACACTGCCTCACAGATACCCGCACTACTGTTGGCATACCTGCATGGGACATTGATGGGGGTCGCGTCGCTGCTGAGCTGTTCCTCTCCTCTCGGGGGGTTGCCCCCCAACATCAAATCAGTGACTCTACGGAAGGGGGCACGAGACCCTTGAAATCCCTGTGACGTCGCTGGACCACTGAAGACGGAGATCCTGTGGTGTGGGCTGCTGGCGGGTGGTCCGGCGAGTCTGGTTCCCTTACGGGGCCTCCTTGGCGGGTGACCGCGGTCTGCAGAGGCGGCCGAGCTAGGCTCGGTGCGGCTTGCGGCCCGGGGGTTGCCTGATTCCGTGAGAGCCCCCCGGCAGTTCCTTACCGCACAGAACCCGGAGTCAACCTTACCGCCTTATCGAGCCCGGGTCACCCTTCCTGGGCAACTAAAAGGTCTCATCCAGTGGAGGACGGCGGCGTCTGCCCACCTGGACAGCCATCATGGGTCGAGACAAACCAGGCAGCCCGGGTCCCAAACAGGGCACAATTGACCAGTTCACCGCGCCCGCTGGGGGTGCCACCGGGGGAGATGGAGGAAGTACGGTCCCGGATAATGCTGCCCTGTTAGCGGCGATAAATGATGCCAGAGACAAACTTGACGCCAAGATCGGTGCAGTGGGGACAGAGGTCTCCTTCCTACGCCAAGACCTCCGGAAGGCCCTCGATCGCATTACTGAAGCCGAGGCGAGGGTGTCAACAGTGGAAGATTCGATGTCTACCCTCCAGAAAAAAGTTAATCAGCTGACTGTGGTCTCCCAGGAGTTGGCCTCCAGGGTGGAAGACGCAAAGGGCCGCGCGAGGCGGAATAACCTGCGCTTTGTTGGCCTGCCGGAGGGATGCGAGGGATCCTCCATGACCCGCTTCATCACCAAATGGCTCACGGATCTTATGCCGGCTGAATCGTTGTCCCCCTGCTTTGTCGTCGAACGGGCGCACCGGGCACCAACAAAGAAACCACCACCAGGCGAGAGCCCTCGACCGGTGATTGCTAAGCTCTTGAACTATGCTGACCGAGACGCCATCCTTCAATACGCCAGGACTCATAAAGAAAAGTTCCAGCACGACTTGCAACATATAATGATCTTCCCGGAATATACACGCCTGGTGCAGCAGCAACGCCAATCCTTTGTGGCCGCGAAGCAAAGGCTGAGAGATCTAGGCCTGCAGTACATGCTCCTATATCCAGCTAGGATGCGAGTCATATTTAACTCTAAATCCATCTTTTTTGACTCCCCGGAGGCTGTCTTTGCATGGACAGATGAACACTCATCCCTCAAACCTCACACGCCTCCGCCACGAGAATCGGACTCCTCCCAGAGCTCGCAACGCAACAGGTCACGCAGGACCAAGGCGAAAAGGTGTCATTGGTCCGGCTCAGATAGACGTTCCTCCAGCCCGGACCATGTTACCTGAGCAGCCTGGCTAGGCCCCTGCTGTGATGTTCATTGATTGTGGACTACTGTTACTACTAAATGTCCTCTATATGGCGTGGGCGCCGGCCATGGAGTGGCTGCGCCTCCAACATCCTTATCCCTTACCGTTAATGTTTAATGGGTGTGTCGGGTACAGTTGGAGTGGGGGCCCGGGTTTCCCCCGTTGGGGACCCGGCGCACCCCACACCACGACAGATGCTCCTAGTTTTTGGAAGTGTCGGGTGGGGGGCGGGTTTTTTTTTTAGGTATTTAGTTGTATGATTGTTAGATATGCAGACTTAATTTCTAGATCCAAACAGACTCCATCCAGCACCCATAGAGATGTGGGATGATGGCACAGACTGACCCCCCCGACAGGGGACCTCACAGTGATTTCATGGAATGTCAGGGGTATGGTTAATAAGATCAAACGAGGCGGGGTCTTACGCCAGGCCAAACGATATGGGGCTGACATTCTGTTACTGCAAGAAACACATCTGCTAGGCACAAAGGCCCCATGCCTAGCTCGTTTTGGATACCACCAGATATATCACGCTGGCTTCGTCAGAGGGTCACGCGGCACGGCCATCTTAATACACCGTAGAGTCCCCTTCCAGCACACGCGCACCTGGGTAGATGCCGGGGGTAGGTATGTTGTAATCACGGGCACACTGTATGGAGAGCACGTAACTCTGGGAAGTATCTATGCTCCCCCTCCATTGGGGTCCACTTTCGTCGACAAGGTTTCCAGACTCTGGGGGGAACTGCCGGAGGGCTTAGTCCTTCTGGGAGGTGACTGGAATGACACCATGGGTCCCACCGACAGGCAGCAAAATACTAACCGCCCCCTGCCTGGCGGCCCCACTAAACTGAACATGATAGCCTCCACCCTAGGCTGGGCTGATGTCTGGAGGGAGTGCCATCCCGCGGAGCTGGGGTACACCTTTCTGTCTGCTGTACATGGTTCCCAGTCTCGCCTGGACCACTTCTTTACACCACGATTATTTCTACACAGAGTCTCACAAGTTACACATCTCCCCAGGGGGCTCTCGGACCACTCCCCGATCTCTCTATAACTACATATTCGCTCCCGAAAACCCCCCTTTAGGTGGCGGATGTTCCAATGGCACCTCCGAAATCCAGATTATCAGGATATTCTTCACAAGGCGATTGAGGAGTACTTAGACATTAACACTGCCTCTGCACCGTCCCAGAGTATCCTTTGGGAGGCTCTGAAACCCACTATACGTGGCATTGAAATTAGTTATCGCACCCAAGAAAAACGCACGCAGCGTGCGCAATTGGCTGACCTCGAGGCGCGACAGACGTCCCTGTCCATACAACTTACCCTAACCTCAAGTCCGCTTCTCTGGCGTAATGTACAGCAAGCGCAACTGGAAATACAACAATATCTGATTGGGGAGGCCAAGGAGATATGGGAGGCATCGCAACACCGAATTTATCAGTGGGGTGATAAGTCGAGCAAAATGCTCCACAGATTATGTCAAGCCGACAAATCCCCCGCGATGGTGCCCACTATACGAGACGCTGACTTATGCTCCTCGCCTGAGCGGGTGGCACGGGAATTCGCCCAGCATTTTTCCTCCCTGTATGCGAGTCGGGAGCAGCTATTGGAGGCCCAAATAGCCGAATTCCTTAAAGGCATACCACCACGCCGACTCGCGGACCATGTGCGTGACCAACTAGACGCTCCCATCACTTTGGACGAGCTGAGGGCGGCTATGCGTGCCATTCGCCCAGGACGGGCCCCGGGACCCAATGGGTTCCCTATGGAGTTCTTACGACCATACATGCATGTGCTGGGTCCCCACCTCCTCTCAGCCATACATAATGCGCATGAACAGGGTATGTTACCCCAGGATTGGCGGCACGAAGAAATAGTTCTGTTTCTCAAGCTGGGCCGCCCCCCGGAAGACCCATCGTCATACCGGCCCATCTCCCTTATTAATTTCGAGCCCAAATTGCTGGGGAAAGTCTTGGCTGACCGCCTCCGGACATGTGTGTCGGATTTAATACACCCAGACCAATCGGGCTTCATGCCCCATAGGGCCACTCGTCACAACATAAGGAGAGTACATAATGCTATAGCGATGGCCCCTACATTGGGACGCCCCGCTGCCCTCCTCTTGGCAGATATAGATAAAGCATTCGATTCGCTCAGTTGGATCTATATGTTTCAATTACTGGAGGCAGTAAACTTCGGCCCTTGCTTTATAGCATATATTAAGCTTCTCTACACTAATCTCACGGCCTCCGTTCGCATTGCCGGCCATCATTCTGATCCCTTTCGTATCCATAGAGGCACAAGGCAGGGATGCCCGCTATCCCCGCTGCTATTCGCCCTAGCGGTGGAACCCCTAGCAGCTTGGGTCCGTGGTGACCCAGTTCTCCGCGGGTTTGAATGGTCCCCATCGCACTCCAACCGCATTGCACTATATGCGGACGATGTCCTCTTCTTCCTGACAGATCCGTGGTTCTCGGGACCGCGTATCCTACAAATTCTCAGGGTATTCGGGGAAACTACCGGTCTACACACTCCAAATCCGTGATCTTCCCAGTTTGCGGTAATCAGGGCCGAGGGTCCTGGGCGGCACAGCTGACACATGCGACAGAGGGTTTCAAATACTTGGGGATCTTCATATCGCCCTGCTCCAAGGTCTCATGGGCCAAAAATATTGGCCCGCTGGTAACCAGTCTCACTAATGAAACGACCATATGGTCCTCCCTTCCACTATCGCTGTATGGCCGGTCAGCCATCTTTAAGATGATCTCGTTGCCCAGAATACTCTATAAATTGCAAAATTTCCTGTTCAAGATTCCACGATCCTGGTTCGCACAAGTGAATGCAATTCTTAATAAATTTCTTTGGAATGGGGGTGTGATCAGGGTAGCTGTCCGCACGTGCACTCTGTCCACTTATTATGGCGGAATCGCAGCAGCGGACGTCTATGCCTATTATGTTGCCTCACACGTCCTAATAATTAATGAATGGTGGTACAATTCCCCTGCGGACCCGGCCTTTGCACTTGAACATGCCGCAATGGGTAGGACCCCTCTCCTTCAATTCCTTTATAGCTCTAATACTATGGACGCATTGCCCTCGGCGTGTAGGGTGGTGAGTCAGCTATGGCGGGCCACAGTCCGACAGATGGGATGGCACTGGACACTAACCCAAACAACCCCCCTGTGGCATGGTACGTATCTCCGTCCTGTAGCGGCCTTGCAGGGTTTTCGCGGATGGGACTTGGTGGGGATCTCGACCTTGGGTGATGTTATGAGGGGCACCACTTTAAAGTCGTTCCAGCAGCTTCAGGGCAACTTCCAACTGCACAAGACCCAGTTCTACAAATATCCTAAACTTAGGCATGCTTTGACCCCTCTGATTCAGACCCTAGAATCCCTCCCTGAATTCCATCCCCTTGAGGGGCGCCTATTGATGGGGGATTTGGGCCTACATAAAATTAGATAAATTTACCAAACACTGACAACCCATACCCGAACCACCCTTGACAAAACCAGGAGCGCAAGGCAGGAGGACATTCCCGACCTGACGGACGATGACTGGGCGGAGGCCATCGCCAGCCCTCGAGGCGCGGCGGTATCTACACGATTCCGTCTTATACAATTCAAATATATACACCGCGCATACTATACCCGAACCAGACTCCGGGCAATGGGCGTTGTCCAATCCCCTACATGCTTGAGATGCAGTAGGGAGGAGGGAACTTTCTTTCATATGGTATGGGGGTGTTCCGCATTGCAGCCCTTCTGGCGGGGAGTCTCCTCATGTCTTAGTAATATCCTATCATGGGAACTTCCATATGATCCACGACTCTTCCTCTTACACAGCACTGATGAGATAGGGGGCAACAGATATAAGCAACATTTACTCTTTTTGGCCCTCACTATTGCAATACGCGACATTGCACAGCTCTGGAAGGGGACTTCCCCCCCGACCCTGGGCAAATGGAAGTTGGAGCTGGATAGGTGTATGGGTGCGGAAATTGCAGTATTTATGGCACGGGGCTGTCCCCAAAAACACCGCAAGATATGGGCCCGCTGGGCAGTGTACCGTGGGATTGAGCTTCCCCCGTTACCATCAATGGACCCCTAGTTGTGGTCACTGCGTGGGTATTCCTCCTTGGTATATCACCTTTCCGCATCGGGCTCGTCTGTATTTCAAAGATTGTATTTTGGGACTGGTAATTGGAATCTTGAAATGTCTGCATTTTGTTTTATTGTGTTTCCTGCATGTTGGCAGGATTGCGAAAAGAACAATGTTTGAAATGATGGTGTTCCTACGTATCCATGCTTTGTTACAGGTACATGAAGGGCCCATGCCCAGACTCATTGGAATAACCTAATAAAATCTGTTATTAAAAAAAAAGATATCGCCTACTGTCCGGGAGACGTGGATGACATTTCCGGACGAACCGGAAGAGACCAGTACACTGGTGACTCAGCTGGACCCGGGGTCCACTCGAGGGCTTATCTCCCGCATATATAAGGCGTTGAAGGTGGATCGGGGCTCGAACTTAGACAGGGCTAGGGCACGTTGGGAAGAGGACCTCCCAACCCCTCTGTCGGATGCTGAATGGAGGAGAGCGTTAGCACAGGTAGCTGAAGCTACCAGTAATGCACGATTTAAGTTAAATCAATTTTATTACCTTCATCGCGCTTACTTGACCCCCCAGCGCCGGGCTCGATTTACGCCAGGGGTATCTTCCGCATGCCCGCGATGTGGCACAGATCCGGCTACATTTTTGCATATGGTCTGGAGCTGCCCCCGTCTGCAGCGGTACTTGCACCAAGTGGTGCAGTCTCTTGGCACAGTGACTGCGGTGCGCATAGATGTCTCCATAAAGCACTGCCTACTGGGGGTACTTCTGATACCTAAGAAAGGGACGAAGACGCGCTATAGGTTCGCTCTCTTGGGATTGGTCCTGGCAAAACGACGAATAGCTATTCACTGGGTACACCCAGGTTCACCTGCATGGAAAAAATGGAGGGAAGACCTACGGGAATGGGGGGTAGCCGAGGAATGTCGTCTTAAGATAGTGCGGACAGATGACAATGCGGAGAGTGATCTCCTGGATTGGGGGCAAATGTTAACCGCAATGTCCACAACAACAAATGAGAGTGAGACGGACAGCGCGCATGGCACACAGAGCACCATACTCGTCTCACCACACCCTGAAGAGTCGCCGTTCCCTACACCTTCTCACAATATGAACACATGATTCACATGCTAGTTATGAGTGCACAACCAGTTTTTCTGCTGAGGTTAACCAGGTTGGGCCACCTGTCTGCCGCTGTCACAGGGGTGGGGGGGGATGAAGGGGGGGTGGGAGTTGGATTGGGGAGGGGATTTAATCCCCTAGTTGGGATGATTATTAGTGTTGTTTATTTGTTATAAAGAGTATATGTCCTATGAACATGAAAATATAAACTGCATTTGCACTGTTATAATAGACAGACAGCACGCTCACGTGATGGTGAGACTGTCTGTGAACGGGATGTGATATGTGCACACCACGGACTGTATATTGCTTATAAGATTCCAAAATTGTATGTGCATGTCCTTTGTACCTGATACAGTGAAAGCGGTTTTAATAAAAACAAGTTTAGAAAAAAATATCTAATAACAGAGAATGCGTGGCCCTCTTATTGGCTGCCACCACCAACACGGCTCTCGGTCTTGCGAGAGTTGTGACTCTCACACAATCACACGCATTAAAGAGCTGCAATATTCTTCACTTCTCACGCTAGTTAAGGGAGCCTGAAGGTCTCAAGATGTAATGTTGCCTACACCCTCTCAAGTTCATGTGCACTGCAGGAACCCTGGGCGATCCCTTTAAGGTTGTGTGTGTCTCGGGTATGATGTGTACCTCTGGAGTTCCTGGGTCAATGGTTGTGGGTGCTATGGGTATGTTGTGCGTACTTGGTGTCCCTGGACAGTTGCAACAGTACACCCTTCCTAGAGCCCTCCCCACATGTTTGGGTTTGTGTGAGCATCGTAGGTGGAACTGTCATTGCAACCGTGCAGTGTGCACATGGCCTCAGGTTCCCACTATCTATACTCCAGTCCATATCATTTCCAGTCAATTAGGTAAAAAAAGGTGCCTCTTGAACCGTTTTGAGTCCAGAATAGCCTTCACCTCATATTTAGGATGGTGTATCTATTAAACAGATATTGTCCTTGACTGGTTTTACTCGAGATATGTGAAAAACAGGGTGTGCCAGTATGGATAGTGGGTAGTTTCAGCTTAACTGCTACCAGATTTATTATTTTCACAATGTGAAAGGGGCGGAAGAATTTTGGTTGGAACTTACACTGTCCTTTAAGGCAAAGGCATTTAGTGGACAGCCAAACTAAGCACCCAATTTGGCATTGTTCTCCTGGACGTCTATGTTTGCCAGTGTATCTTTTATACCTACGCTTGTGTTAAGTATGCTTGAACGGTTTTGTGGATATGTGCTAAATGCTCTTGAAAATCATGTACTGCTGGCCAGGGTTTGGGTATCAAGGTTTAACATTCTTGGGTGAATCCCGGTGGGACAATAAAAGGACTCAAGGACTCATTAGTAAAGTTATTATACACAAACTCTGCATTCCATAAAGAATCTCCCCAAGAGGAACTGTCCTGTAAGGTTTGACAACCCAGGAATTGCTCCAAGCATTGGTTCACCCTTTCTGTTTGTCCATCAGTTTGCAGATGGTGACTAGCAGAGAATTTAACCTCAATCAGCATTACATTACAGAGGGCCGCCAGAAATGGGAGATGAATTGAGACCCCCGATTGGAGATTAAAACAGAGAGTATGCCATGTAAACGCACAATAGCCTGCACAAAGATGTTAGCCAATTTCTGGGCTGTGGGTAGACTTTTCAACAGGATGAAATGTGACATTCTAGTTAAATGGTCAACAGTCACCAAAATGGAAGTGTAGCCCTCAGATGGGTGAGGCAACTGAATGATAAAGTCCAAAGATATTGTGTGCCAGGGTTGTGGTGGTACGGACAAAGGTTGAAGTAGGCCACCAGAGTATAAATGTGAGCTCTTTCGTTGGGTGCAAATGGCACAGGTACTGATAAAAAGTTTAGAGTCTTTTACAACGGTTGGCCAACAGAAAGACCACTGAAAGAAATTTAAGGTTCTCTTTTCTGCCAGATGTCCAGCTATGGGATTGGATGGCACCAACATAGGGCTTGTTCTTCTAAACCCTTGTTGGAAGTTATAAACCATTTTGAACATAACTGAGCCCATCTTTTAATATACCTTTGTATTCCTCTATTATGTCTTGTGCCATTGCTGAGTCATGCTTCTGCTTTACTTGCATTATAAAGTTCTCAACAGACACAACTTTTCTGATGAAACAATTAAAGATGAGTTAGTAGGAACTTCTAAAGGAGGATAACCATATCTAGAAAGGGCGTCCGCTTTTTAATTTTTCTTCCCGGGTTGAAAGGTAGTGAGGAAGTGGTATTCACTGAAGAACTGTGACCATTGTGCCTGCCATGCGGAAAGAGCTCGGACAAATCACAGAAACTGTAGGTTCCGATGATCTGTTAAGACTGTTGTCATGTGTCAAGCTGTCAATACGTAATGGTGTCATTCCTCAGAGCCTGACTTGAAGGCTAGTAGTTCACTGTCTGCTACTGTGTAGTTGCATTTAGCAGAATTGAACTTTATGGATTAAAGTATAATTACAGCATTGCAAGCTTGCACGTTACCAGTCTAGTTAGGAACAGACCTCTGTTGTTCTTTTTCTGTTTTTCAGGATTCCAGAGTCAAGGAGTTTCAGAGTTGCAGAGTTCAGAATTAGGAGGACACCAGGATTGAGAAGAAACGTATGTCGTTGGAGAGTCGGAAGGAGTGAGAATCCACAGGCAGACCCGGGGAAGCCTCAAGGATCCAACTACACCTACAGATAAGTGTCTAATATATGCCAATGTCTCAGATGGGCGTAGTCATTTTATAGGCAGCCACACCCAACATGGCTCTCAGTCTCAGTCTCACAAGAGTTGTGACTCCCACGTGATCATGTGCATTAGAGAGCTGCACTATTCTTCACATCTCACGCTAGTTAAAGGGGCCGGAGGGGCTCAAGATGTAATGTTGCCAACGTCCTTTTTAGCTCATCTGCACTACAGGAACCCTGGGCGCTCCCTTCAAGTTGTGTGCGTTTCAGGCATGATGTGTACCTCTGGTGTTCCTGGGTCAAGATTGTGAACGCTGTGGGTATGGTGTGCGTACTTGGTGTAGCTGGGTAGTCGCCGCAACACCCTGCTGCTGAGAGCCCTAGGAATGTATGTGGGAGAAGTTGTGGACAAAATGGCTGCTGCAGTACAAATTTAAGGTAAGTCCACAACTAAAACAGTACACAAACATCCATTTTGAATTAAAATAGAAATGCTGATATATAAAGCTTTGGTTGTACTCAAGCAACATACATACCGTAAGGCAAATCATACCTCACACATATGTGAATATAATCATTTCACATGTATAGCTACTTAGACTATCAAAATATGCATATGTATTCAAAATAAAAATATAAAGCCATTATAAAATATATGAATTGTAACATGAAACTGATTGTTACGTATTAGAAAACGTCAATCACAGGGACTGTGTCACATTTCTTACGAGACAGAAAAACATTATATTTACCAAACCTACATCTTAAATTGGTAAAAAAATATTATAATCCTATATATATCAATTTATAAATAATCTTGCTTTGTGTATAAGCCATTCACATAGTCCATAATGGCCCTCTTTTTAACATAGGTGGATAGGGACTTAGGGTCTTGTGTAGAATTTGGCAGACAGGATGCTCTGTCAAAATAGTGGCAGATATACCGTCCGCTGAATTACAGGTTACATACACTACAATGCACCTGTAATAAGGCGTATGGGGTATCCGCCACATAACACATCCGCCAAGCTCTAAATGAAGCCCTAAGTGACAAATGTAATAAATATTCTATCTGCCGTACTACAAGTGGTACTGGCTTCAACACGCTTGCAATATGGTGGATGGGACTTCTGTCATATTTGTGACATAGTACACTGTCCGGCAAACTCTAGAGAAGCCACAAAGTTTAATATTGATATATGTCACAACATACTAATTCTTGTGCATAATTTTTTTTTCCTGATGGACAAACACATGGGTGGAGAACCAATATTTATGTCTGAGTTATATCTGTTTAAAAATTATTTATCGCCTTCCCTAATATGTAGCTTAGTAGCTGGCCTGCCATGTGACCAGATGTCATGACATCCCTCACCCTGGTGGACAAATGCCCACCATATTATATGTGCATCCACGCCGATGGGTATTCCACTGCTTCGGATGGAGCTGCGCCCATGGCATCTCCATTCACAGCAGTTATGTTTTCTTAAGTGTGCATCTTCTTTGAAGCAGACTCTTTTCAGAACTTTTTTATATGCAAGTAACAAACTTACAAATTAGCAGTTTTGTTTAGTTAATATTTAAAAAACGGCAATATGACAAGGGATATTTATCACTGTGTGTCGGAAATGAACTGAAAGAAACATTTTCTCTGTCCATGTGAAGCATGCTTAGGTGGTTAGACACGAGCCGAGAAAAGTAGTTAGGGTTGCCCCATTCTAAATAGGGTGGTTAACCTTTGTGTTTGCAAGGTGGCAGGAACGTCGTTTTTAGGTCTCGCCTACGCAGCGCGCATGCGCTGCATAGGAAGAGACCTCTTGAAATCAATTCACTTTTTCGCCCAAAAACGTGCACGCTTTGCATTGCTTTCAATGGCAACGCGTGCACGTTTGGCGATTCCCTTTGCGGGAGCGAGCTTTGGCGACATCTGTTTGTAATTAACTTTCAAACAGATGGTGCCCCTGCTCGCTCCCGCAAGGAATCGCTTTGTGTGCTCTCGGCCGCCCTCCCCCACTCCGTCTGTTCACCGTGAGCCCTCCGGCACGCGCGCCTTTCTTCTCGTGCCACTCATCACTTTAAAGACCACATTAACTAGTTCTTCTAATCTCGCCCAGAAAAATAAAGACGCATTCCGATTGGCATGCATGCGACCAGACAGAAACTACACTTGTGTCATGCAAGCCAATGTAATTCCAACATCAAAAGCGAGGAGTTACCTGTACTAGTTTACTTGTGCATTGCACAAAACCGCATCCAATTTTACAAATAAGGGGACCGGACATAGAAAGGCAGCCAAATCACCAAGATCGCACAACGAGATCAATCACCCTCTATCCCGGGCCTGCGAAGTATGGCCACTGGGAGCCCAAAATGTAGAGCACTAGTTCCCCAACAAGTGTGTCAAGAGATAAAAACCGTGCCTATTAATACCAGAGTACTGCCATAGCTCTCAACCTGTCAGTGGAGCCGTCGGCCCTCAGACACTGCAATGCCACTCTAGCTTTTAATTGAAAACCTGAGATCTATAAGTAAAACGGCTCGCTTGTTGCCTTTAAAAAAAATTCGTTTAACAATTATGCATTCCTCCACTGATACTCTATACTGGCAATGAGATGTCAAACTACTAAGTACACTGAAACGCACATCAAATCGGGAAGAACCTGATCTGGTCCCCACCGAGCGCTGCAATCACAGATGGGAATCCTAACAGAGCAAATATTTCGATTCTTCATTCGGAGGTCGACAAAACAAGTACTATTATCTGGGTCAACAATTACGTTTATTAAGTTCTGTGGTGCTTTGACTTAATTTACTAAAAAAAATGTCCGAATGTGCAATATTATAACTGTAACGTCTTCAACTTTCCAACGCTCGAATGTCAGACATTGAAAAGTTGCAATCGCTTCAACTTTTGACTGAAGAAAAAAGACTCAGACTGGAACAGGAAAGTGTTTTTGTCTACAAGTAAAGGACCACGTGGCTGCTATGCTTTTCACCACTGGTCATCAACACAAACTTGTCAAAATGCAAGTAAACATTGGCGGCAACGCAGCCTTTGCAGGAATGTACATCACACCAAGAAAGAACAAACCTAAACCGATAAAATATAAACCGCCCACAAATCACGCCCTCCCCATCTCTTAAGACGTTGGTAAAACTATGTCCTTTATATTACAAAACAACTAAGCATTCTGCCTGAATGCAAAATATGCAGTGTTCATTATAGAAATGCATATCTGTAGAGCGAGGCCCCTGTTGACACTCTGCTATTGAATTAAGTACTACTAAAACAAGCATTGGCATAGCCAATAGGTCTCGCCTTTGGGACCTTATAAGTGTTTAGCCATGCAACACTTGATGTTGCACCAAGATTATCGTGCTGCATGCCAATGCTTGTATGGTATTGCTTCTGCTATATCTAGGAAAAAATAAGCCCATATCACTTCTTAATGTTAACGAATGGCTAACTTTCAATATACATTTAAAATTCATATTGGTCAAAAGTGTTACTGCTTCTAAATCTAGATGGAAAATATTTTCAGTATACTCCAGCAAAACAACACAATTTGGAACTCCAGAAGGTATTGCGATTTAATGAATTAGGTATCAACTGTAACCGAATAACAGGGTTTTTGTTCTGGCATCAGCCACATACTAAGTTATTTCTTTTAATGTCTAATTATATCATGCTGATACTCACCCTATTGCTGCTGCGCTCTGTCCTGCAGCTTGTCAGCCACGTCGTGATAGGCCACCTCCATCCAATATGCAATGATATGGAGGTCCTTGAGCGCCACACCTTTTTTCAGCTGGGTGGACCTTCTCAGCTAATGCAGTCAGCTTCCACCACTGGTAGAGGTTTTCAGATATTGGAGCTGCAACAATGAAAGACCCCCTGGTCGCACACACTTTCTGGGATGGTCCGCTAGATGTTCTTATTGCCGTGAGTGCTGACCTAAAACGTGAATGCAAAGCACAATAAAAAAATGTAACTTGATTATGTATTCAAAATACTTTAGCATCTTAAATCAACAAAAGTCAAGTTATGAAAGATGTTGATATTTTTTCTTCTATTTTTTTAAATATTTGACAAGCCGCAAAGTCTTAAAACTATGCCAACCGGGTGAATGGCTGTCTACCTAATCAAAACATCTCCACCTGCCTGCTGGCAACGTATGCGCCTTCAGAGGTTCCTCGGTGTAAATTGATCCTTTGAAGGTAATGACTATTCTGCCAGCTAGACGGACATCTCTAAATCTGGCAGACGGACATCCACCAGGCTGACTTAAGGAAAGACCTCTGCCACCCTTGCAAAACGGCAGCCCACCCACCAAATTTTACATAACCACCTTAGGTCCTTTTTAGATTTTGGTGGATGAGACAAAGTAATGCACTGGAAATCCGTTGGACAGACAGACACCACATTCCGAATGTGTATCCTGTCTACCAGTGTCTTTATGAGGGCCTTATTGAACATGGTGCATGTCTAGAAAAATGACCTTCCAGTTAAATGACCAATCATGCTAGACAATCCTCTTTAACCACGTTTTATTTTGGAAAGCAGTGTAAGATTGTAATTTAATGGGCAACATACTGTGCCAAATCATTAGCGATCATGACTATGTTAGCTAGGAGAACGGAGCATACTTTTGCAAGTGTTTTAAAATGATTCAACATATGCAATTATTATAAATAAATTGATCAAAAGTACTTCCTCTTTTTAAAGGTATAAGAAAGTATCATTAAAACATGTAAAAACACAAACCTTACCTAAAAAAATGAAAATTAAATTAAATAAAATTATTATTACATGTTTATCATTATTATTAGTATTAAAATGACTGTCACGGTGCATGGCCAGGCAACATGGCTGGTAGCACTCACTAATCCAGAGCTGTTGACGCCCCAAAAGAATCCTGCCTAATCATGCGCCACTTAGTGGGAAAAAGAGCATTGGTGGCTTCCCAGCATTACAGGATGTGCCACCGACCGATATCTGGATTGATGATTCCCAGTATATCGATTGCGAGGTCTGACTTTTGTGACCTGGGCTTGCCCCTCATCTGATCCTAACATAGCGGCCGGAGCGCTGCAAGGACACAGCGGAAAGGACCCAACACCCCACCGCTTACACCTCGGGCTAGGGATAACCAATAAGAGATGATCCTCAATTTGTGGGAACTGGCGAACACACATTGGTGTCGATGTCCTGAAGGGTCTACTGCCCCTTGTTCTTGCTGCTCCAGGAAAGAGCGTACTGGCACTGGAAAGCCAAACACCATTGATCCAGAAGTTTAGATGGACAGAGATTGGAGCCCTGCTGTGCTACCTGAACAGGAAACATGCATCAGGGTACTGGGTGTTCCCCTAATATCAACTGTGAGCAGTGCCACAAACAGAAGCCTCACAGCGAGTTAAAATCATGTGACCAATGCAAAGGGAATACAAGTGATTGGAGGTGGGTGGTTGAAGTGGTTGGGGAGCACATGGATCCCTTGCATTGTCATCCCTCCCAATTCCACAAGGAGGCAGCCATTAACTGATGTTCCTAAGTGATGAACTGCCTGCCCACTTTGGGTATACAAAGTAGGGACAAGCAGGGAGGAATCCAAAAGGGGTTATTTAACAACTTTAGAAGGTAAAATTATGCAGGTAGCCCCACACCAGCACACAACATTAACATCACTATCCCGATAAACTGGGGACCTCCTACATGAAACCCATCAGAGGCAGTTTGGGAAAATTGCCCCTGTCTGTAGCAGCTCTATTCCTTAACAATTAGACAATCCCGGAACGTGCTGTTGGATGTGGCACATAATCCCCTTGTCATCTAACACAAGAGCAAAACTAAAACTGCTGAAAGAGAAGTCAACCAGAATGATACAGCAGACCAAAATAGACCAGTACACAGTTGATGTCAGAGGTGGAGCACCAGCAGAGAGCCAGGTTTACCCCAAGACTCCGACAACACATGAAGACATGATAGAAGCCCATATCCATGTAGCAATAGAGAGGTCAAGTCAAACCCTAGAGAATAAAATAGATACAATCACACAGGAGGTAAATTTGCTGAGGACAGATCCCTGAAAAGTTATAGTTAGATTACTGCAAACTGAAAAAATTGTGGAAGAGTTGAAATATAAAGTAACTGGCTTAAACCCTCAACTCAAATCCTTGTCTGATCTCACCCATCAGCTCCAGAACAGGGTGGAGAATGTAAAAGGAGGGAGCGCCAGAGCAACCTCTGATTCTTTAAAGTCATAGAGATGGTGAAGGAGCAGTCCCTGGAAAAGTTCCTAGAAAATTGGATCATGAACAACCATAAGTCTATTGGATTTTCACTATATTTCATCATTGAGAGGGCACACAGGGTTCTTGCCCTTCCTTCACCACCCGGGCACCTCCAAGTGAGATTGTCACCCAAATTCTAAATTACTGAGATAGGGGTTTCATCCTATACAAGCCAGGAAAACATTAGACCTAAGATAGAAAAATCCCTGATTAGAATATTCCCGCTCTACACCCCAAAAGTTCAGAAAATATTATGAACCTATGAAACAAAAACTTACGGCTGTGAATCTAAAATATATGTTATTATTTCCAGTTAAGCTAAAAGTGTTACACAGTGGAAAATCACAGCCCAGAAGTGATATGGAATTGGCTGGAGCATGCAACAAAATGGGGCCTGCATGGGCTGGCATGGCGAGGTGGCACCTCCACAGAGGAGCACCAGGAGAAGAGAGCAATGCTCAAGAAAGAACAGAGGGACAGTGAGGAATCGACTGAATACCACCATGGTGATAGGGAAAGATGACAGCACAATCAGACTCTGGGAGCCCCCTCCCTCTGGAAAGGACTTCAGAGATGGTCCTGCGACGACTAGATCAGGAACTCAGATACATGTACAGAATGACTATGGAGGTGGGGTGAGGGGCATTGAGCGGGGGGGACATAATCCTGAGTTCAGGCATAAAACCTTTGTATGGGGAGAAGATATGTATGGACACACCCTAGGATGGTCTGGGCTATGCCCGCCTCATATGTGTAGATAGAACATAATAATGAGGATAGGGCAATTGGGGAGAAAGTCCCTTTTTTCAGCTCACCGTGGTCCTCCTTCAGGGGTGGATTTGCCGCTAGAGGGATACTGATCATGAGAATTAGATAGGAAAAATTAAATTTTTCACATGCAAGTTATTCTAAACTTTTCTTCATTAGTTTATGGGAGTATTTTTTGGGTGTAAGCGCTGACACAATTCCCAGAGGTAAATCAAAAGCAAATGAAAAACACACTATTATAGGTTTAAAGAGTGTTTATCTGGAGAGGGCGCGAGGGAGTTCATCACAAGTTTGGTAAATTAAGACATTTGGTTGACAACTCATGGCTCTAATATGCCATTTAGCATCCTAAGGTTGTTCTGTACCAGTTAATTGGGTCTGCTCTCCCTCAGAGAAGTTCACTTTCCTTATTCAACAACTATGACCTTAGTAAATCCCCCTGTCTAGACTCAGAAAAGGTGGGACAACCAGATAACTTAAATACATGAAATGTTTGAGCATTAATAGTCTTGCCAAAACACACATGGTGCCCTTGTTCCTTAGAAGACACAAGACAGAGATAACATTTCTGCATGATACATATCTCATTGACTCAAAAAAAAAGAAACATTCCGAAGACGTAGCGAGACCACATTTAGTCAGCTACTTTTTCAGCATATACTGGAGGGGTGGAGCTTGATTTGGATATGCCCGCACATTCCTTTCCTTTCCTGCTTAGATACTCAAAAGCAGATGTGGAGGAAAGATATATCTTAGTTTAAGGTTTACTCGACTGCAGAGAGATGTGTCTCATAAACACATATGCCCCTATTAATGACACAAAACATTCTATGAGAAAGTTATGGACTTGATGTACTCATAATATGGGGGGAGACTTTAATTGTATACCAGATGGGCACATGGATAGAGTTTGCCCATGCAGCATGCAAAACAATGCAGAGTAACAGCAGCACTGACAGAAATCATGGGCAAAATGGGTTGAGGAGATATCTCGAGTACAAAGCACCCCTTAGACAAAGAGTACCTCTGACACTCAATAACACACAACATATACAGTAGGCTAGATTGAATTTTGTTCATAGCAAAACAGTCAACTAAAATACATTCACTCAAGTATTTAAATAGATTTCTATGGTTGTATGACAGAACCCTGCATGCAATTAACCCGCATGCCTTTACAACGCAGTCACTACCCCGACAGCGATGTTACAATGCAGAACTTTACCACGCAAGTTGTTACAATAACTTGCTTTAGGTGGCACTGGACTATGGAATAGTATTAACTTCTACTCCAACTTCAGTCTACGCAACAGTAGGGAAGGTGTTGGACCTAAAAATCTAACACCAGTCCAACAACGCCCCCCCTACAGCAAGTCGTTGTAACAACTATCAGGATAAAGTAGTGCGTGGTAACATCACAGTCAGGGTAGTGACTGTGTTGTAAAGGCTGGTCGTTGTTGAGACTGCGGGGTAAAGGATGTTTCCCGATTTCTATAGACCAGTCCTCCACAGTTAGTGAAATGCGACCACAGTAGAAATAACACCCACATTTCCTACTTGAAAATGAACCCTGAGATCCTTACAGACCCTCACTACCTCACTGATATACAGACAACATTAGGAACACACTCCTAAGGGGGAATGTATATGTAAAGTATACAGAGCAAAGAGGCAGTTACAAGTTTAACTGAACTGAATCAAAAGGAAAAGGTAGCTCAGTTGCCAAAACAGAGTTCATATCCTCTTAGGCAAGGGCATAAACTGTGATGGCTAGGACTGCTCTAGGTGATAGAAGATACAAGGTGTCCAGATTTACACTTAAAGAGCATAGGCAGAGACTACACAGGGTGGGGGACAAACACAGTAGACTCCTGGTCTTGTTATTGAATTGACAATTAGATGCTTCCCCAGTACTAGTCCTGATCTCTTCAAATGGCTCCACTGTGACAACACAAGCTGGCATAAACAAAGTCTTGCAGCTGCACATAGGTCATCAATACAAAGACACAGGTTCAGAAATGAAGGCTATAATAGAGGCTGCTTGTAGGAAACAAGGCCCCCAAGACTAACAGAGGATATGAAGGAGGGATTTAGCTATCTAGAAATATTGGCAGTGCATACCCCAGAGAAACAATATACTTACAATATGGGTAGAGAGATGCAGCTATTAGACATTGGTATAGTTCTGGAGCTGTCTTCCACTTTCTATTATCTGTAGAATCGTCATACCAAAAATGGTCCTCCTTCCCCAATTTCTGTATGTAATACAAAACACTATATTCTCATTTGCTCATATCCAAATGTAAATAATTAACCAGCCTAATGATAACTGTTGCACGGCCGGCAAGAGGAGTAGAGCATTCATGAGCACACTGAAGCTGGACCAAGCTGAAGGGGGTATGCGTCTACCGGAACTAAAACTGTATTATATCACTACTCACCTACAACATGCAGTGAAATGGTGCTTGGAAGAAAACAATTGGGAGAAGAAATTGCTGAAGTGTATTCATAAAGATAAGCCGCCTCTGGAACTACATATTATAGGAAGGGGTATATAGAACAAATACCTGTATATCATAAGACAGATGGGAAAATGTCATTAAAAGAGCCCTAAGGAGAACCCAATCTCAAGAGAACTAGATATGTATATAGGTCCTGTGTGAGGAACTGTGGTGTATTATATGGTGTGTGTGTTTTTTTTTGGGGGGGGGGGAGTTTTGTATAGCGCGAACTACACCCGAAGATATCAGAATGCTTTACATGACCACCAATTGTGTTACAGACGGACACATTCATATTTTTTTTTCTTTTTTCTTTTTTTTAGTCACAGGGGAGATTAAGTGATTTGCCCAGAATCACAGGATGTTGAGTGTCTCTGCCCAGAATCAAACCCGGTTCTCCAGCTTCGAGGTCGACCACCCTAGCCGCTAGGCCACACCCCCTCTGTGTTGTGTGACCTCACTGTGGAATACACTCATGAAACCAACTTCAGTCCAGTTAGGCTTGTTTGTTAAACCTTAGCTCAACCTTGGGTAGCGGTGGCTTCGAGCAGTCAGGCTTAAGCAAAGGAACAAGTGTAAAGACAAAACTGTCTTTAAAAGGAAAAACCAAGCAAGAGGAGTACTTTCCATCATCCATCTGCACAGGAGTGACATCACTGGGTTTCCCATCCTCCATCTGCACAGGAAGTGACATCACTGTTTCCCCACCAAAACTGTCTTTAAAAGAAGGAGCCAAGCAAAAGAAGTCATTTTCATAATCTATCTGCACAGGAAGAGACATCACTGCATTTCCCATCATCCATCTGGACATGAAGTGACATCACTGGATTTCCCATGATCCTTCGGCACTGCAAGGGACATCACTCTTCTCCCCTCTCAGGCCCTACTTTATGGCACCACAGCGTGAATGCGCCCTGGCACACCAAAGGAAAGACCATCTGCGACGGGACATTTCCCAACGCCAGGAATCCTGGTCCTCCACTCTCCTGCTGCAACTATGCTGCGACCCTCCACACCCTCAATCCTGCCCACTGTTCCACATGCTGCTGCCTTGCTACACTACACAACACAGAGGGAGCGTTCTCCTGCGTTTCCTGAAAGCTTTCATACTCTTACCCACACCCAACACTCACTACACCAACAGCACCCAACACCCCACTCTCTCACACTCATACAGTACTGAAACCACACACACAACACTTTATAATTGCATACATGCTCCTCAATTCCTACTCACTCACCAAACATGCCAAACACACCACAGAGATCTGTGACCTGCTGCACAACAATGTCCCTGACCTGCTTTTCCTCACGGAAACCTGGCTGAACTCTGCATCAGCACCTGACATCACCATAGCCGTCCCCCTGGCTACAAGATTGCCAGGCAAGACAGACTTCACAAACCCAGAGTTGGATATCGCCATCATCCAAATGAACACCATCAGCTGCATCACATCCACGGACACATCATCCTCCAACATGGAACACCTGTTGTTCAAGCTCCACGTCACAGCCAACTTCACCTTAAGTGGCACTCTCCTCTAAAGACGACCAGGACCATGCACCAACTATTAGGGACTTATAAGTAAGGCTCCCAGTTTTCCATTTTGACTGATTTTTACAGATAAATACAGACTGAAAACAATCGATTTTCTTCATTGTATTTATTTTTAAATATGGCAAAATACAGAAAATAGGTTTTCTTCTGGACGATTCTCACTACTGTCACCCTACAACACCAGCGACATATCAAATGCCTGTTTTTCTAACAACGTTTGTAAGCATAGGATTAGCACAGTGCCATCCATGCTGATCCACAAAGAGACAAAGTATTTTGCCACTTCTACAGCAAAATCTTTAAGCATAGGATTAGCACAGTGCCATCCATGCCAAGCTGTAAAATTACAAAAGCCTTTTACCACTCCAGGCACAAAATTACAGCTGTGGATTGGTAAAATACCATCCGAGCCAACCTGGAATTAATAAAAGCAACCCCTTTTGTTTGTCCCTTTCTAGCTCGGTGTGGAGGGCACTATGTTAATCCTATGCTTAAAAACTTTGCTAGAAAAACAGTCATTTGAGGTGAGCAATTCAAGTATCGATGGCGTTGTAGGGTGCTCTGCACATGAGCTGCTCTCCACACCTAAACACATATATATATATATATATATTTGCCACTGAGTGGTTATACTTAGGTCAGAGTTTCCATATGTGGTGGCTGGATTCGAGGTCCCTGTGACCTGAAAAAGTTTAGGACATTTTTGGGGGGAATTGTATGTACCACTGTTTGAGGACCCAGGGTGGCCGTTCCACCAAGTACTGCAGTACTCCCACAGGAGCCACGTTACAAGCTTCCACCCCATGATGCCGCTGTACAGTGCAAGCTTTCCTGAAGAAGTTTACACTGTACCATGGAGTGGAAGCCTGCATTGCAGGTACTGCGGTACCTGGAAAAATGACAATAAATAAGGGAGAAAAGAATGTGGTTGGGTGTGCCCAGCTGAAGGCTGTGTGTATTGGTGGATGGCTGCACCCAAGGGGTTGGAGCCCTCGAACTAACACCCGCTGTGCACAACCTTGGCCATGTGCAGTGGAGGTTGGGCACTGGAGGGCGTTTGTAGCAGGGCCTGGCCAACCCTAGTCAATGGTTTTAACTATAACTTTCCTTCTGGCGCTTGGGATCCTTGCTAGGCAATTGTGCTACACCAGATCTGGCTAAATGGATCTCGGTCAAGACCTCTAATTCCTAAAGGACTAGATTATGGGCATTTTGGGTTATAGAGAAGCATCCTTAAGGTCTGTGTGATTTGAAAACAAACTTTAAACTATTTATTTCACAGTTGTTTTCAGTCTAAAGGCTGCGATTGTACGTTCTGTTAAGAGCTTCTGTGACGGAACAAGGTGGTTTCTTAAAAGGACATTTCACATGTACAGAAATGTTAATGAATACATTGTATAAGGTATTAGAGTTCCAATCTGTGTATATATTTCTAAATTTAGGGAATCAAAGGTGTTAGTGATGTTCCTTATTTTCCTACATAACTCCTTACCCCGTAAGTGACAATGCAGAGTGTGGAGTTCTGTGTCTCTGTTATCTCTCTTATCCCATTCCTTTTTGCCCATTTCTACTACTGCCCTCATGTCGTAGTGTATGTGATCATTGGTAGGGATGATGAGAGTTGGCAAGCAACCTCTCATCTACTGGAGCTTGCAAGGTTATTGCAAACCTGACATGGGAAGAGACTCAGAACTCAGACAGTCAAACAACTAGCACAATGATCAGTAGTATCGCTAGAAGTTAATTTTAAGGGAGACGCGTGCATTGGGCCACTGATAAAGCTACAACCAGCAATCGTAAAGTGTCGCTACATATATTTGTTTAAAACATTTAAATTAAACTTTGTAAGTTTGTGAGTATATGTCTATATTAATATAGATACTCGCATACATACGAAATCAGATTAAAAAAGTTTATGTAAAGTTGTAGGCTCCATTTTTGCCTCAAACTAACGTTGCTTTGTAGTAAAAGGTAATTGGACAAATTAATGTGTATGCACAATGCGGTGTCTGTGTTTTTAGCTCTGTCGACTCCTAGCACATTCAACAGCAGTGTTGGTGGGGCAAAAGGGTTGCAGGACGAATGGCGTTGGGGCACAGGCCAGTGACAATCATTCAATGCCCAGGTCAATATTTTTCATTTAGTAAAAATAAGTACTTTAGTTACATCAAAAATAGATACTACAAAATAGCAACGTTATTCATCACAAGGTTGTGCACCACTGGTGCACAGGGCTTATCTGTACAGAAATCAATAGACTGGATCAAAGCACATGTGTGGGGTCACAATGAGTGCATATAAGCAGCCTCCCTGATTTCTGTGACCCACAGGTCAATCCACATTTCCTTTACTGTACAATTGTGTTTAAGAGGGGTTATTGTTAGAACATGGATTCCACATAAATCAGTGGTAAGGTTCACGGTCAATGATCAGTTTAGGCAATGGTTTCACCTGAGATGCTGGGTGCTTTTTTGGCTTAACTGCGAGCGTGCAGGCCACAGCCATACATAAGAAACTCATGGGTGCAGCGACTCAGCAAGTCAGCCCGCCTCCTTCTCTTTGTGCAAGGCCTGCTGCTGGGGCAACAGCTCTGCTGTTCTGTTATCTGTGGTGCAGGTCCCTAGTCTTGCACCGCAAAAGTTAGAGTGAGTAGTAGGCACACGAGGGGGGGAGGTCAGTTACTTGGTTTAGTTTACATTGCTCGAACATAGAATCAATCAGGGAGACCAAGAGACCTTCAGCAGACTCAGATCAACTCTGGTTGCTCTCCTACAAGCAGTATGCTGTTCGGGGTAACCTCCCATCTGGGCTTGGTAGCTGGGCTTGTTCTTCCTCATGTAGTCCCCACTTGAATGGCCAAATATGCTTATCCTCTTCTCATCAGGTAAGGAAGGCTCTTGGTCACAGGCTTTCCCACGGTTCTTCCAACAAACTGCACAGACTTTAGGTGATGTACCCTCATCTCTGGGAAACTAGCTAACAGACAGCAGGCATGGATCAGCAGTTCTTCGAGTACTTTGCAGAGCACTCCATTCCTTGGTCTTGAAGAACTTGGAACTGAAACCAAGAGGGGTAGTTCGGGTTCCAGTTTTATACCTACTTCAGAGACACGAACTATTAATTCCACCGTCACAGCCCAACACTCAGATGGCAGTTTGGAGTGGCTCTTTTTCATATTTTAAGCACTTTTTGCAGCACTGATACGATTTTTGCACAATGTGATGGTTCTCGCAATAAGTAGTGCTGATACTGGCTCTAGGCAGGAGTACCCAAAACAAGAGCACAATAATGTGTGAAACTTGTGTGTGTGTGTGCGCATCTGGCTGTCATGAGTCTTTCTGAATCAGCAGTCAGGGAGAGACCATTACTTCAAGTGGCAGTGCTCAGGAAGTGCTAATCAGCCATCCCTGCTAAAAAAAAGGTCACCACAGTTGTCTTTAGGTAGCTCTGTCTCCATCCTCCCATGCTTTAGTGTGTAGGGATGCATCCTTTAGCACAGTCATGCAAGAGTGCACTTCCATTGTCTTGTGAGCTTGTACCATAACCCCCATCTTGTGCCATGTAAAACCAGGGGCAATCTGAAAAGGATTATGCTGGCCTCACAAATCTAACTCTCAAATCCACACAGAGTTTTGCTATCACACACTTTACACAACATGCACTTGACATGCACACAGGATATCAGCACTGGGTGTCTCATACAAACATAACTTTACATAACTGGGGCCCGTAGGCACCATACGTCTTCTGAATCTGAGACAAAGGTATGTTCAGTGCTAGAATTATAAAAATGGTACGCTACAACTACTGCTTAATGTTGACAAACCAGGACATTAACAGTATTCAATTCAATTCAATTCAGCTTTATTCGGTTAAAACACAACCATAAAAGCAATCTAAAAAAATTTATATCGGGCAAATACATCAGTTTTCGATATCACAGTTTAAAATTGACCACCAGATTAAAAGTAATACATGCATTTTTAAAACAGTTTCAATAAAATACAATAAAAATTAGCGGAAAAGTGCATGTGGATAACAGCATATAGTGTTTTTAGATCGATCCAAGAATAAGGTAGGGCGCAACAATATTATAATCATCCTATAAATATATAACATATTTTAATTTTATGTGGTAAGGCCTCGAAGTATCGATTTACCTTCCTTCTTTTGATCACTAATTATACAGGAGAGACCACAGCGTAACATATTCTCTCATTTTCCAGGCTTCGAAAGATTAAAAGCAGCTTTATAGGGTTATAGTTTTCTACAACAAAATAAGCAATAAAGTTCATATAAAATAGCAGCTTTATAGTAGTATGGTTTCTGTAATGGAATGAGCAATAAGTGCGTATGAATAGCAGCGTATGAAATTTTTTAAACCAGTCCGAAGGTAATAAAGGACATAGCAAACTTTACAGTCATTGTCTAGTATAGATTTATGTCTTATAGAGTTTCATATTGTAATGCCTCAAGATATAAATTTCCCTTCCTTCTTTTGATCGCTAGTTGTACAAACGAAACCACAGCATAACATACACTCTCATTTTCCAAGCTGCGAATGAAATTAAAGGCTGCTTTATTAAAGTATAATTTTCCACTATGAAAAAAGGGGAGTAAAATACTTTTCCTTATGTCCTTATAAGAGTTACAAAAAAGAATAAAGTGTAAGGTTGACTGTTTTGACTTTCCATCACAGGGGCAACATGGTAGTTTTTGTTTCCATTTGCCCATGTCGGGAAAGACTTTTAAAAAATGAAGGGTACCCAATCTTAATCTAGTAAAATTGAATCTATGTCGCTAATTTGGTTCCCAATACAGATATCATTGGATACCTATCTCTCGTAATCCCTCACTGTATTCCTTGATTATTGGTTTTAGACTCTCACTAGTTTCCCTCAAAAATTCCCTAACCCCTATAAGCCCCATTTTCAATTCCTTTTTATTATAGTATAAAATTTGCGCAGGATCATTGATATCAAAATTCTTATCAATCTCTTTTAGGAGTTTGTTAATATATGCCAGCCACAGAATTTTATTACTGTATTCAAGATCCAGGTAACCTCTTATAATATCCTGAGTGAGTCTAGTTCCACTTTTGCTCCAAATCTCATGCCAGGCAGTTAATGTTGCTATACTAATGTAATCATCAATATAGGGAACTGCAAGCTCCTTATATACTATATAGGAGGGAGTAGAATTAAGGACTGCAAGTATTCTCCTTAAAAATATATTCTTTTGGGTCTGAAGTGGGGCACAGTTGACCATTCCCCATAAGGCAGCACCTTAGCAGGACCCTGTGATGCATTTACTCTTGCAAAGGGTCAATATCTCTCTTACTGATTTGTTCCCTATCTTGGTAGAGAATCTAAAAATGGCCTCTATTGATCGTAAAAATTTGATTTGCATAAATCAATCTGTGGCCCCCAATGGCCATTAGATGTAAATAGCATGCCAGGATACATGAAAGTACTTGTTTCAGCTATCGGTGCCCCCTTCACATGGTGTGTTCTAGTTTTAAGCTTCCCTTTCCCACATAAAATTGTGAACGTTTTTTTAAGATTAAGTTTTAGGTCCCTTTCTTCCATATATTTGGCGAAGTTCTCAATCAGACATTGAAGCCCATTTGCGGTTCTAGATAACAGGATTGCGTCGTCCGCATACAATAGTACAGGGGTTATGCATTCGCAGACTTTGGGGGCATCGATATTCAGCTTTTGTAGAAATTGATCGACTCCATTAATGTAGAGGGAGAACAATAGCGGGGCAAAGACACAGCCTTGCCTAATCTAGCGTGTTACTCTAAAACGTGGGGTACACTCACCCTTAGACCCATTTCGTACTCTAGCAGATAGATAGTTATATAGTTGTGATAAATAAATAATAATCTCACTGGGGGCGCCCATCGTATCCGATGTCTGCCACAATTTTATATGGTTAACCAGGTAAAACGCACTTGTTAATTCTACAACACATAGATGTAGATGACCTTTTTTAGAGAGAGTGTATTTACTAATAATTAGGTGGAGATTTATACATTTCTCTATTGTCCCTATCTCTCTTCTAAACCCATTGAGATTCTGTAAGAACTGAGTTATCATTCGCCCAGTTTTCTAGTCTTTCCAAAAGAACCCTGCCCATCAATTTTGAGGTTGAATCGAGAAGGGATATAGGGCTGTAGCATTTTACATTTCCCCTATCTCCCTTCTTAATTACCGGTACAATAACACTTTGGGGGATATTCACAAGAACGTGCGCTCATGCGATAGTCTGCCGAAAACGCGGCCAATGTCCGCGATACTACCACCTCGACGGAGATAAAACCACAAACCCCAACACCAAAAAACATGCGATGAGCCCATTCGCGATGAGGAAAGCAGCGATAAGCAGCGCCAGGCCCGCGACACACATACGGCATGCGGGAATAAGCACAACAAAAGCAGGAAAAAGGTAGACAAACCAAACAGAAAACAACAGTGAAGCACAATGGAGGCAGCCGGAGCTAGTACACAACCCCACAAGCCCCATTGGCAACAAAACATTGTACATGGCAGTCCATCGTGGACAAGGTGAATGCAGCCGGAGAGCGGAGGAGGACAATGGAAGAAAACCAGAACAGCTGGAATGATGCAAAATGCCAAACAAGCAGAAACACGCCAACAACCAGAAGGCAGCAATGCACACCGGAGGTGGGAGTCCAGCGCCACACCAGGAGCTGGATGACATGGAGGAAATGGTGTCCACCACATCAATCTGGAGATGGTGGCAGGAGTCGGGGACCGGAAACTGCTCAAAATCAACAGACACAACAGCAACAGGGAGAGGAACGAGCAGGGACTGGGGGGACGGGGGGAGATGGGCACAATGGCACACATGCACAATTAAGCACAGCACAACTGCAGACAAACCATGCCAAAGAGTAAAAACACCTACCAAGAGCACAAGTCACACAACTCGGCAATATCACACCACTGAACAAGCACAGAAGTGAAAACCACACTGCCTGAAAGGGAGAACGGTGAGCCAAATCAGAGCTGAAGGGACATCTCACACACAATGCAGCACACACACATAGGAAGCAGAGCACCCCAACATCAAACACAATGTGGCACAAACAGCAACATTTGCACAACCGAACACAGGACACAAGTGCACCCGCTTGTGGCCGGTAAATGGCCATACACATCTGGCAAAGCACGAAACAGGGACATGATAATGCACAAGTACAAACCCACAGCCCTGATGGGGTAGCAATGCATGTATGGCAGGGACCCAGATAGGCCGTGACACACACATTGGCATACAAATCAACACTCATCACAGTTGGAGACAAGTGAAGGTGCGGAAACTTTATCAACAATTGCGTGTCAGTACGGCCAAGAGAAGTGCCACGACATGCAGACCAATGCAGCAGCATGTCTGAATGAGGAACGTTGAAAGCGCCCATGTCCACCCCGGGGAGTCCATCACCCACACAAGTCAGTGCCAACCCGCGTTGGTTGTCCGCGCATAGATCCGGAGTCCAGGCCAATGCAGCCATGTCCACTGTCGTCTTGGGACATGTGACCAGATCCCCAACATGCAACCAGGCGTCGGGACATGTGTAATGGGTCACATTCAGTTGTGGCTGTAGGTACGTTGTCACTCTTCCATGCACGCGAGTGCAGCAGCGTAGGCCAACATTTCCAATGAGAGCTCGTTGTCCACCACATCTAACATGTCGGCGACGTAACCCATCAGCTGTCCCGGACAGATGTGCTGACTCCAACCCCTGGCCCCAATTGGCACTAAAGTCCAATAGGGGAGCGGCTCAATGTGGTCACTGCACACGACGACTCGTGCAATCTCCCAGGTCCAGTTGCCAGCATGCATGCCAATCATCCAGGCATGCCACAAACGGGCATCACAGTGACACTCCTGGTCGTGGGCCAACAGGGGGCGCACACACACGTCGAAATCCAGCTCAGCTACCGTTACGTTGGAGAGGCAGACATCCATGGTCCACTCGAATATGCACGAGCGACAATGCAACACAGGCTGAACGCAGGTGGCGTTGGCAAGGCGGAAGCTTAGCCGGTAACTGATCCGCAGCACCGCCAATGGCAGTGCCCCCAGTACATGCAGCAGACGTGCACAGTACAGGTCCACGTGACTGGAGTTGTGCATGTGTCCGGGATGGTCTGCCATTGCGTCAGTGGCTCTGCTTGAAGCGGCACTGTGCTGACCTGCGCCAGTCCTGTGGATGAAATGCCACAGCTCGGAGCAATGAGCAGTGTCTGTGTGCAACGGGTGCAAGCCTGGGGTGGGGTGGGAGTACGTGTGAAGGCCATTTCACGCACGCTAACTACGACCAAGGACTTCAGAGTGTGGGATGTGTACAAGTTGGTCTCAAGTCGGGCAGTGCGTAGTGTGGGAGTCGCCAGCAAATGCTATCGTATCTGTTAGGGGGTGCTGGGCACATGCAAGTCCCAGCTCGGAGCTGCAGATGTGCTACCGCCTGATAGTTCTGACAAAGGACCTTTCATCCCTGCAGTAACTTCACCATCTGCTTGCATACAGGAGATGTACAGAGGCCTGTCGTGGGTGGGGTTGGATGTCTGCGACCCAGGGAATCATGGATGATATGCCGAGCACGTGGCACATGAGCGGCCACACTGGGTGTCACATTGACTCACAGCTGCTCCTCCCTCCCACGAGCCATCACACTTGTGTGCACTGCGCGGTTGTATCACGTGCACTCCTACGGCACCCCATTGTCATGCCTGTCTGCGCATGTCCAGCGGCATGCCAACAACACCGTGAAGCTGGCCGTTGAGGCTGTGCGGCCACGTGAGTGTAGGCCAATGGTCTGGACAGGGCGGACACAGGTGTACAGTCCATGGCTGGCTGTGATCGCGCTGCGAATGAGGCTAGGCATCTGACTTATGCAGCCGCAGGACTGATACACATAACACTTGGCATGTATGAGCCAAGACCCCGAGCGGTCTTGCGCTCCTACATTTCCCCGTACGTGCGGGCCCGCCCTCCGGGTGCATGCTACATTGCAAAATCGACTACTGTGGCCCCAGTGGCGACAACACTCCAACACAGAGACACGCTTACCGCACTTCCTGCTCAAGGCCAGACCAGAGCCATGCCCTGATCCCCCTGCCGAATCAGCACACCCCTGCGCTGACCTGACGTACGCCGGACCAGCACACGCCTCTTGTGCATGCAGGGGGGGCGGGCGAAGCTACATGTCCAAGGTCTCAGCCACTGCTGAGGTGACATGGTATCGTCCGCTGAAGACAGCACACTGTGATGTTGCAGGGCTCGGGCCCATCATGCTGACATAATGACCACACGGACACACTTGCTTAGATGGTGTGAATGGCTACGGGCTCGTGCGCCCGGCCCCTTTTATTAGCAGGCTCACATGTCGAGTGACACCTGTGTTGGATGTGTGTGGGGTGTGTGTACACCAGCCATCATGGAGTGCCTGGTGCAGTCAAAAAACGACAACAGTATACATCGTTAAGGACACAACCATTCAACTATAAAGGCCCCATGACTTGAGCTGCACAGAGTTAGTGCCCGTGCAGGATGCACAGCGTCCTGCACGGGCCTACCGCCACTGGCCGCTGACTTGCGGTGCACTGGGGCAGGGTCACGAGAGCAGAGCAGGTTCTCGTCGATGACAAAGGGGGTTGTCGCGGAGTGTCTCGGTGGACAGTGGAAGGTGTACCCCCAGGGCATGATGCAGAGTGCAGAACCACGCAGAAACAGTCACTATGGTGGAGATGAATGGAACAGACACATGTCGAACACCAAGTCCGTCCCAGCCAGATGATGATGCAGACAACCCCCAGGCCATGGACTCAGACGCCACCAAAGTCCAACCAGAAAGTGCCCATGACTCATTGCGCACAGAGTTAGTGGCACCAGTGCTGATAGGGAGGCCGCCTGCGATGAGGCGTGTCCAATGGTGTGGACTCCTCCATATCTTACCCAAGACACAGTTCCACATGTGTGACCTACTGGACCGCAGTGTAGGCCGGAGGCAGTGGTCAGCAGGGGCCATTCACTGAGTGTCGCCGGCTTATGTTGGATGGTCCCACCGGCCTGCGTAGTTCAGGTTCAGTGGCACCACGGGACGCAGACTTGCGGTGAACAGGGTTGGTGGCACCAGGTCAGTTGTTGCTAGTGTTCGGTCACCTCCGTGACGAGGATCCGGCTTTCATCTGGACTGAGCTGAATCTTCCTCTTACTCCTCTCCGTGCATTCACTGGTATGAACTCTGCCATACATGAATCACGACTAAGTGCTGGATGTGGGACTTACTGGACCACAGTGTAGGCCGGCGGCAGCGGTCAGCACGGGCCCACAGACACGTGTCGTGTGCTTGCGATGCAGACTTTGGCCTCACTGATCAGAGGGAGTTCAGTGATGTGGACGCTACCACGGACTTGGGGTCACTGCCATTCAAGACTCAGGACACAGTTCCACATGTGGGACCTACTGGGCCGCAGTGTAGGCCTGAGCGCTCATCCAAGTGTCGCCGGCTTGCGTTGAACAGGGTTAGTGGCACCACGTGTCGCCGGCTTGCGTTGAACAGGGTTAGTGGCACCACGTGTCGCAGGCTTGCGTTGAACAGGGTTAGTGGCACCACGTGTCGCAGGCTTGCGATGCAGACTTTGGCTTCACTGATCGGAGGGAGTATAGTGATGTGGACGCTGCCACAGACTTGGGGTCACTGCCATTCTTAACTCATGACTCAGTACAACATGTGCCAACAACTGGGCCGAAGAGTACGCCGGTGGAGTATGTCAATGGAAAAGGAGTGCTGTGGGCCAGCGTCGTGGAGGCCAGCGATGGTCTGCGGAGGCTGCAAAGGTTGCGGGACTGGGGCTTGGAGCTTGCACCGGCACGTGGTGGGCCCTCTTTGACACACGTCGGTGTCGGCAGGTGAGCGGAGCCTCCTTGGTGCGCTGGAGCAGGCATGATGGGTCTGGGGACCAGCGGCCCGGGGTGCAGCAGGCGCACAGGGACGCAGGCCCCGACGCGCGCGGCGCTGGCCTCGTGGTGGGCTGAGAGGCGCCGCACTGGCAGACACGTTGGCCATTCCGAATGAGAACCACGGCCAGTGCGACGGGCTTTTCATTCACACCCCTACGCAGGCCTGGCGTACGCAGGGCCAACCCACTCTGCCCGCGCATACAGGGGGAGACGTAACGTGCAACATTTCCGCGTTCTGCCCCACAGCCTGTGGGGACATGGTAGCGTCCACTGGCCACTACACTCCAGGCACCAGCAGTTAATGTCCACATGGCCAATTCCGTGGTTTGCACACTGAAGTCTGTCCGGCACATCCACGCCACACCTGGCATTGGGTAGGTTCTCATTCATTAGTCACTTGTCGCTCTCGCACATGCCTGCTCCAAGCCTCTCCTCACATTCTGCTATTGTGTGGCTGTGGTGCCATGCCGTGGCTGGGTTGTGTGCATGGCAAGCCCAGGTTCCAAATGGAGTTGTGTTGTCGTGTCTGGTCGGTTGGCATGTTGTGTGGCATGTTGCATGTAGTTCTGCTGCGTGCCCATTGCCAGTGTCGTGAGTTGCATGACTGTGGGGTGGAGGTGTGTGGTGTGTTCATTTGGTACTTACCAACGAGCACTGCATTTCCAGAGGTGCCATCCTGGGAGCGCTGGTTGATGATGGACTGTCGGGCGATGTAGGAATCATGGACTCTGCCTGGGGAGTTGGCCACGACATTGTTGAGGAGTCCCGGGTGGTCCACTAATGCCTGCACATTCATGGGATGCGTGTGCTTTCTGCTGCGGTAGTTGTGTGCAGTGTCGGCAGGGGGCACGAGGGGTACATGTGAGCAGTCGATTGCCCCCGACACGTGAGGGAATCCAGCTATGGCGTAGGAGCCTTGCTTGGTCTCCAGCTGCTCCTGCGCAGTGTGGGTGAAGTGGAGGTGCTGGGGTACCAGGCTGATGATGGCACCCAGGACAGGTGTGATGGACTTGGATGGGGCTGGCTGTGTGACTCCTTCGACTCGGGCAGTTGTGGGTTGGAAGGTACCAGAGGCCAACATGTGCAGCACAGCCGGCAGCTTTGTCTGCGGAGGGATGTTGGTTGTCCGCTGTGTTGGTACCTTCAGCAGGTGGGCGATGTGGGTCAGGATGCGGGGGATGGTTGTCCTTTTGGGCCTGTAGTGGGCAATGTCCTCCTCTGGCGTTCGGTCTGTGCGGCTGGTGCGTTTACGGCGGGTCCGCTGTCTTTGTGTACGCTGCCTCTGTGGTGGTCCAGGCGGGGGGCGGGGCGGGTCCTGGGGGTGGTGGCGGTGGGTGTTGTGGCCCTCATGGGTCTCCGAGCTGCATGATCATTGGCTCCATGGCATCTGTGGGTCTTCAGATGTGGCTCTTGGCTGGGCTCCCTTTCATGCTGCAGGTAGTCGTCCTGCTTAACACCGGCAAAAGGCAGGTGTTAATTCCCTGCTGCTTCCGCGGCTTATCGCCTGTTTTTGGTTCGCATCGCAGATCTGGCAGTTCGTTGTGAAAGTGGTGTTGTGGTTTTTTCGTGTGTTTTTGCACGGGAACGCCTACTCTGCATCTCATTAGGGTTAGTTGGTGATGTGACCCGTGGGGGTAATATTTGCGGCAGTTATCGCGGGAATACTGGCGATGTCTGCAGTTTGCAGACGCTTGTGAATGGGGCGTTAAATCTATCTCCACTTTTGATGCGTTAAGGTGGGGATAACTCGGCGATAAGTCCTTGTGAATATGCCCCTTTGTGTCCAGGTTGCGGGCAAGAAGCCACCTGCTGAGGCATTACAAACTCTTAGTAAAATTGAGGCCCAAAAATTAATATCTGATTTGAACATATCTATGGGTACCCCATCGGGACCCAGTGCCTTCCCATTAGCGCATCTCTCTAGGGCATCTGTAATCTCTTCCAGTGTTACTGGGGGTCAAATTTGGACAGACCGCTGTTAAAATACTGTTTTCATGAGTTATTGGGCTGTCATTATTTGGATTAAATATCTGGGAAAAATTACTTGTCCAATCCGAGGGTTGTATTAAGGTCTCAATCTTTGCTGCGGTCTGATCTTTGAAAAAGGGATGATTTATTGTTTTCCAAAATAATGTTATGTCCCGAGTATCTGCTGCCTGTACTAATTTCCCCCATGCTTGTTCCTGTATTGCTGCTTTTCTTTTGTTTAAGACCTGTTTATAAGGGGAAACAGCCTTTATAACGTGGTTGTTACATCGCGTTACATTTATATCGCAAGTCATTAGACCGACTTGCTCTAGATGGTGCTCCAACCTAAGGAATAGTATAATTTACTATTCCAACACCTTCCCTACTGTTGCGCAGGGTGGAGTTGGAATAGTAAATTATACTATTCCTAAGGTTGGAGTGCCATCTAGAGCAAGTCGATCTAATGACTTGCGTTGTAAAGGTATTGTGTTCTAACAACGTGGTCGTTGTAACAACCGCGTTGTAATGGAACGCGAAGTAAAAGCATGTGTTGTAGCATGCTGTATTCGTTTGTAAGACTTCCTTAAATTTTTTATCAGATTGGTATTTCTCGTTCTTTCTTTTAAGGCCTTTTTAAGATCCTGATTTACTTTTGAGTATGATCGATCAAACCAGCTAGTACATTGCTTGGTGTTCTTTTTACTGTTCATTTTCAAATCTCCTGCTATTGCAGATGTAATATTACAGAAGGCCATAATAATCTGTGAATCAGGATATTTCCCCTCCATACAAATTTTTATGACATGATTATTATCATGCACAATCTTTTCAAGGAAAGAGGACGGGTTAACACCTGACCATGTAATGCTTATGCCGTTTTCTTCTTGGGTTTCCATATTTGTAGCTAGCCAAACCCTGTTCTGTTCTATGGTCAGGAGTCTCAGGGTGAGAAATAGCGGGTGGTGATCGCTAAATATACTTTCTATAACCTCAGATTTTTTTATCAGTCCTAGACCGTTTTCTGAGATCAGAATATGGTCAATAATTGAAGAATAATTATAATTTTCATATGTTGGTACCTCGGTGTTCACTTCTATACTCGGTTGCTCCAAAAGCTCTAAGTCAGTGTTTCCCAAACTGTGGTCCGTGGACCCTCAGGGGTCCGTGACACATTCCCAGGGGGTCCACAGGCAGCAGTTTTAAAAGCACTGAAAAGTTCCTTGTATAATTAGCAGTTTTCGAGCAACAATAAAAGTGTCAAGATAACGCCAGTGATTAATGTACCTGCTGGAGAGAGGTGAGAGTTTTGTCCACTGGGCAGCTTTGACTTATCTAATGTAGCACAGAGGGTTAACATGCCTACTACAAAGAATGTGTGCCATGCATTTTAAAAAACAGTATTTTATGTGCATAAGTCAGTGGGTTACTGCTTTTGTCACAGAGATTCTTTTGTTACCGTGCAGTTCATAAGTGACAATCGTAATCTAGCACAGTGACCTATAAACTGTCATCA
This sequence comes from Calotriton arnoldi, assembly GCA_963921515.1. Taxonomy (NCBI): domain Eukaryota; kingdom Metazoa; phylum Chordata; class Amphibia; order Caudata; family Salamandridae; genus Calotriton; species Calotriton arnoldi. The sequence continues at coordinate 723,934 of CAWUFW010002670.1, read as the reverse complement.
AAGAGCTGCTTCCAAACTGCATGGTACAAGTTAGTAACTTATGTTTTTTCCCAGTCTTTCATTATCCTGATGCTGCTAAAAATGTTTATTTGGGTGGAAATACATTTGTATTGTTAAAGTCAATGCTAACCACTGTGTTATGTTTTGAATCCTGAGTTTGTGCTTCTCCAGACCAAGCACTCTTTAAAAATGCCTACCAGCATGAATGACATGTGAATCCTACACCTTGTAGTCCCCTTTGCCTTATGTAATATTTTCTATACACTGATTTACACGTATGATTCAATGTCTCTATATGTGTGTGATGTAAAGTGCTCTGACATCCTACAATGGTATGAGAGATGCTATAAAGCAAATGAAATACATGTGACAGAGGGGCTATGGAGAGATGAGAGTCACTGTTGGAGGGTGATAATAAGGGAATGATTGAAGAACCTCAACAAAGATTGTCGTATCCTAGTGCATAGTAAGGTCTTCATTTACTATTCTTTAAAAGCTAATACAATTCAATATATAATGATAAATGTGTTGTAGACTGCGCCATTGTTTCCTAAATTTCTTAGGGGGAGAGCCTCCCAAAGCCCCCTTTGTAGTGGTTAGGCTCACTCACTGCACTTGGTGTGCATCATATGGGTACTGGTCAGAAAACATTTGCCTGGGCTGCTTTGGGTTTCCAGTTTAGCCCTGGCAGGAGCAGGAGACTCGTACTGCAAAATAAAACCAAACATTTAAAAGTTAGTCACGGAGATGCAGCACCAACCTTCCCATTAACATTTTCTGTTTTTTGCAAATTCTTTCAATATAAAATACTAAGGGGGATATTTACAACAGAAGTGGTGGAGCATGTTGTTAGCCTACTTGGTTTAACGACACACTCTGCCACTTCAGAAACGCAGGGCTGCACCATGTTTACAAGAATATGGTGCAGCCCTGCGTTTCCCTGTGCTGGCGCTACACTTAGCAGTGTAGCGCCAACGCAGGCTCCCTTGCACCATAGTGCAAGGGTGTCTGCGTGCAGGGGAAGATTGTTTATGTACAGGAAGGTCCCCCTTCCTGCACATAAACAATCTTGAAATGCTGTTTTGTCACTTCTATGTGTGCTGCTTATTGCAGCACACATGGAAGTTACATAAGGTCATTTTTTTTAAAGATTGTTTATGTGCAGGAAGGGTCACCTTCCTGAACATAAACAATCCAAGGCGTTTTGCTTTTTCCATGTGTGCTGCACAAGGCAGCACACATGGAAAAACCAAAATCGAGGAGAAATAAAGCATTTCTCCTGGTTTTGCCAAGTTAAGACCAGGTTTTCCCTGGTCTTAATTTTTGTGCTGCCTCCTATTTACGCTGCCCTTGTAAATAAGGGGCAGCGTCAAAATCAATGGGTGTTGCGGTGGAACGCCCACAGCAACACCCACTGCCCAGCCCTATCACACTAAGCATTGCGTGAAAGGAGGCCTTATTTACCAGGCAGCGTTTAGCCACGTTAAGTGGCTTAACGCTGCCTTGTAAATAAGGCGAAGCCCCTATCACCACAGGAATGTCGCAAAAAGTGACGTTCCCATGGCGATAGGGCTAGTAAATATGTCCCTAAAATCCTTAGTAATTAGAGTATTTGTTTTGTGTGTACACATGTGTTTATTTTTTTCGTATTACTGTTTTAATGTTTGAAATTGCAATCCTACAAATTGCTTGGGGGTCCCCAGCTTCCAGTGGTGACTTAAAGAGGGTCTTCAGGAGTCAAAGGTTTGGGAACCACTGCTCTAACGTATACTTGTGCATCACTCTGTTGATTGACTCACCATATGAACTGTGGGGGAAATGAGAATAAACTTCACCATATTCATCCCTATTTACAGTAGTTCCAAGTTGGCTAGCTAGGTGTGTTCCTCCAGCTCTCAAAACCAGGCATTGGACCTGAGAGTCAAAGGACAGGCCTAGGTCTCCATGTGCATGCTGGATTAGCATGTAAAATGGGCAACAAAAAGTCAGAATACCAGATATCACATGTAGTTTGCTCACTATATATATATTACACAATGATAGTCACCACTGTGTATTATAGGACCCAATTACAACAAGAATTGGAGTTTTTGGTTTGCTAATAACTTTGGCACCATTTGACGAATCTGCACAAAACTTTCCCAAAAAGGTTTATCTAGCTCAGCTTCTCTCTTGAATGTTTTGGGGTGAATCGTCAAGCGAGGGCTGAAAAAAGGGGGGGGTCCCAAAATGCAATTTCCCCATGCAATTTCCACAGCAATTTTTAGACAGTGCAACAGCCAAAACGGTGAACCAAAATGCAACAAATTTGCCAAAAAGGTAGATCTTTACCCAGGAAGTGTGTTTTTTGTGATTTGGTGTAAATCTGTTCAGTATTTTTGGGAAAATTAAGGTTCAGAACTTCTAGATATCTGCACGGTTGGGTTTGCGGGAGTCCCGCGGGCATGCAACTTCAAATAATAGAGCAGTCTGATTGACCGAGGGTGCATTTTTCCATTGGCTGCCTCACACCCACAGGAGGGAGAATCTCCTGTGAGTCCCAGCTGATTGCAACATGAAGAGAAATTTTGCATCCGCCATTACTGGCCACAATAGGACTTGTATGAGGGGGCAAAGTAGGGGTACCCTGATCCTCTGACTGCAGTGGGATGGGTGTGCTGCAGGGCTAAATGTAAAAAAACATTTTTTTGTGTTGCAGCGATTCTGCAGGACTCTTGTGAGAGCCAGCGAAACCCTCCGTACTCCAGCAAGAGTCCAGCCGGATCAAAAAACGATTTAAAACAAAAAGGGTGGTGGATGTCCCTTGGGGCACGCCAGGCCCTGTGGTGAACTGAACACCATGCACTGGGGGCAGCCACCCACAGGGGGGTTGGCCTAAGCGCCTAACCACCTGCATGCTGCATGCAGCCTTCAGCTATGCACTGCTTAAGATCTCACACATTATATAATTCTTGACATGTTCTATGAAATTTTATGTTATGTTATTCAGATTTGTATAGCGCACTATCACCCTACACGGTATCCTGGCACTGAGCAGGTGTGAATCTAGGCACATTTAGGGCCTGGTGGAGCTACTCAAAAAGTCAGGCCTTCAGTTTCTTGCGTAATTGAAGAAGTAAGGAGGAGGCTCTCATATGTAGTGGCAGGTCATTCCATGCTTTTGGAGCGATGTAGGAGAAGACTTGACTGCCGGATCTGGTATTGCGTATGCGTAGGATTTGCTCAAGTAAAAGTCTGGATGAGCGGAGGTGTCTGGAAGGTTTGTGAAAGCAGATGCGATTGTTGATGTATGCTGGGCCAGTGTTATCTAGTGCCTTGAAAGTGTGGGTGAGGAGTTTGGATAACATTACTGATGACATCTGAAAATACTTTAATTGATGACATCATTGTGCATGTTGGGGCTTGAGTTAACTATAACTATTGTATTTCAGTTTTTTATGGAGTTTATGTTCAATCATTTTTATTAACGGAATAATCAAGCGATGAACACTGCTTACTGCCTACAACTCAAAGCCGGCAGAGCGAAGCCCAATATACATTTCAATTCTTAACTTCACAACCCGGGGGCCGGGCATGACTGTGTACCGTGCGAAGGCAGTACTATAATTCCAGTTTCCAAAATGTTACTAAAAACCATCTATTTAACTAAACAAAAACCAAATAAAATACAAAACCAGAACAACAACCCCCCTCCCTCCTCCCTGTTCCTCCACCCACCCACCCTCCTCCGCATCAGCTTCTGCTATCAGCACATACTAAGGCCTGAGAACCCTCATTCCTTTGTTGAGCCCAGTTACTGTATTCACGATGAGGTAGAGCCCGGGGGATCCAGGGGGATCAATCGCAGGATCTGCAGGTATTTTGGACATGTCACTTCTCTGAGATCTTTGGTAAGTAAGCTTATGAAGGGCCTCCACACTGTTGGGAACTCCCGCCCCGTCCCCTCCACTGTCATGGACATTCGCTCCATAGCTAGCAACTGCCATAGTCTGTATACCCAAGCTCCCACCTCCGGCTGCTTAGTCGTGCCCCACGAAGCCAAGAGAACTTGTCTAGCTGCCAGAAGCGCCAGCGCTATCTGCCTGCCCTGCATAGTGCGCAGCGGGAAACTTTTCGCATGCGGGAGACCCAAAGCGTATACTCTGGTGAGCGGGGTAGCGCAATCTGGAAAACTGCATCTATGTCATTTAGGACTGCCGTCCAATAGCGATGTAGTTTCGGGCAGTGCCATAAGAGGTGTGCTAGCGTCCCTGTCATTCCGCAGCCTCTCCAACACTGGTCTGTTTTGTTTTTGTTCCAGGCGTGCACACGAGCTGGAGTATAATACCAGTAGGAGGTCACCTTGAATGCTGCCTCCGCGCCCGTCGTGCTGCGAGCAGTGTGGTGCGCCCTATAGAGAATGTACTCCCACTCTTTGAAGGTTAGGGGCTTCCCCAGTGCTGTCTCCCATCGCACCTGAGCTTTCGTTCTGTGCTCCCCAGGACGCTCCTGCAGCAGAGCATATAGCTCCGAGATCAGCCGCCGGTCGTCCGTCTTACCCACCACCCATCGCTCAAACGCCGAAAGGGGCCTAGACATGTGTGTATAGTTAGCAGGCTTAGTGACCCAGTGACAAACCTGCGCGTAAGCAAAGGCATCCTTCGCCGGGAGGTCATAATCTTCTCGCAGCTGTTTAAAGGGAATTACCCCTTCTAAGTCGAATAGAAACCCTACCCTTTTACATCCTGCTTCCCGCCATCTGTGAAACACTGTTGAGGCTTTCCCTGGTACAAAGTCCGGGTTATCAACAATGGGGGTCATAGGCGAGGGGAAGGTCGTCCAGCCCTTTGCCACCGCCACCCTGTCCCAAACCCTGAGGGTGGGTGAGGTCACCGGTGAAGAATACAATCCCCACGCCCTGTGCTTCCGAGGCAGCCATAGCTCTCTCCAAATATTGATACCTGCTACTGTTTGATCCATAAAGTTCCAGTGCTTACTGGACTCCGGCCTGTTCCATTCAATGAGATACCGGAGACAGGACGCTTGATAGTAGCCTTCTATTAGTGGTAGTCCCAGGCCCCCTTCGATTTCGGGCTAGCCATCTGCTTCAGGGAGAGCCGGGGTTTCCGTCCCTCCCAGACGAACCTATTAATGAGGGATTGTAATTTCTTAAGCGCCCCTTGTGGTGGTGTTAGCGGGAGCATTTGAAATAAATACAGGATACGTGGCAGGATCGTCATCTTCACCGCCGCTATCCTCCCGAACCATGCCAGCCGAAGCCGTGACCAGGCGTCCAGCGCCTTGGCCGTGTGTTCTAGCAGCAGGGCATAGTTCAGCGCCACCGTCCGTGCGATGGTCGGGGCAAGCCGAAATCCCAAGTAAGTGAGGTCGGTCTGCGTCCATTGGAAGGGGAAGTCTCTCTGCAGGGTGTCCACGTCAGCCTCAGGGAGCGACAGATTGAGAATCATCGATTTGCTCAGATTTACCTTGAATCCGGAGGTTGCCCCAAAGGACGCAAGTTCTGTCATCAGCGCAGGGAACGACAGCCGGGCCCGTGTCAACGAGAGAATGACATCATCGGCATATAGACTGATCTTATGCTCGTCAGCTCCAAATTTTAGGCCCACTATGTGTTGATTAGCGCGAATGCGCTGCGCGAAAGGCTCCATGTAGAGCGCAAATAACAATGGGGACAGAGGGCATCCCTGCCGTGTCCCCCGAGCTATGGGAAAGAATGCCGACCTATCTCCGTTAACTCGCACAAATGCTTTCGGGGCATGGTAGATGCACCCGATCCACTTCAGGAAGTTGTCCCCGAACCCAAATTTGCGTAATACTCTGAACAGGTAGCCCCACCCCACGCGGTCAAAGGCCTTCTCCGCGTCGATTGACAGCAGGAAGGCCGGTTTCCCGGAGCGCTGTATACTGTCAATGAGGTGTAGTAATCGCTTTGCATTATCCCCTCCTTGCCGTGTGGGGATGAACCCTGACTGGTCTGGGTCAATAATATCAGTCATAAGGGGGTTCAGGCGGGCCGCTAAAATTCCAGCAAAAAGTTTCGCATCAATGTTGAGGAGCGAAATCGGTCGGTACGAACCGCAGTCCTTCGGTTCTTTTCCGGGTTTCAAAATCACAGAAATCGCTGCCTCCGCCATTGTCGGTGTCACCGCACCGGTCTCGAGAAAAGAGTTAAACAACTTCGTTAAAAGGGAGCCAGCTCCGCACAGAACGCTTTATAAAATGCTGCCGGAAAGCCATCAGGGCCCGGGGCCTTCGCTACCTTCAATCTCGCTATAGCCGCGATGACCTCTTCTACACGGATCTCCGCATCTAGCTGTTCTGCCGCTACTCCAGAGATCGGAGTTATCTCGCTCATATCTAAGTACTCCTTTGGGTCATGCGGTGGAGGGTCTTGTTCTGTGTATAGCTGCTGGTAGAAGTTCTGGAAAGCTTCCACTATGTGTGCATCCGTGGTTTGTTCCGTCCCCCTTGAGTCTCGTACCGTCTGAATGAGAGACTTGTGTGATTGAGCTCTCAGCCTATGCGCCAACATTCTCCCGCATTTGTCGCTACTAAGGAAAAATTTGTGTCGCAGCCGCAGCAGTGCATGCTCCGCTCTGTCTATATCTAGGTGCTTCAGCAGCCGTCTACGCTTCTCCAGCTCCCGCCACACTCTCTGTGCCCCCGTCCACTTGTGTATTGTTTCTAGTTCCCCTACCTCCCTTTCCAACTCTGCACGCTTTGCCCTGCGCATTGCATTGTACCTGGCCGCTATCGCAATAAATTCTCCGCGCACCACTAACTTCAGGGCTTTCCAAACCGCCGCCAATGGTGTGGAACCGATATCATTTTCTTGAAAATAATGCACTATCGCCTCCCTCACTCGTTTACACTGATCTTCGGAGTGCAGCAAGCTTTCTCTAAGTCTCCACCCTGGTGGCAACGTACGCCTATACTGCACTGGAAGCAGAACGGTAAGTGGGGCGTGATCGGACAGTGTGCGCGGTTCAATAGTAGCAGAGCCCAGGCTAGACATTAATTCTGTAGAGGCTAGGAAGTGATCTAACCTAGCGTAAGTTTTGTGGGCAGCTGAGTAATAAGTATAATCCCTCTCCAATGGATGTTGTGCGCGCCATACATCATGCAACCCATGTTCCTCAAGCCACCCTTTGCCTACTGGGGACAGGGTCCCTGACTGGTGCACTCTTAGGCCCGACCTGTCTAACCCCGCCTCCATCACAAGATTCAGATCCCCCCACCAAGATCGCTGCATCCTGCGAGGTGAGGACGTCCGACAATGCTGACAGAAGGAAAGACTCCTGCTTCTCGTTGGGGCCGTATATTGACCCTATAGTGAGATGCGTGTCGCCCCATTGTACTCTAAGGACCAGCAGCCTCCCCCTTATCTCAGCTACAGTCGAGATCACTTTGCATGGGCACTGGGCCCCAATTAAAATTGCCACCCCGTTTTTTTTGACGGCCCTGTAGACCATACCTGCTGGGGAAATCGTCTGTCGCGCATGCGTGCAGTGTCCTTGCCCAGCAAATGTGTCTCCTGGAGGAGACAAATGTCACCTCCTATATTCTCAAGAAGGGAGAGCACCGCTGCCCTTTTCACCGGGTTGTTCAGCCCCCGAACATTGAGGCTCACAACCTTAAGCTCCCTACCCATATCTTAGTCTTGAGCATGTTACTGCTATCCCTTTCATTAGGTCCCTATCTTGTCTCGTCCCCACACCACGATTCATGGTAGCACACCCGTATGGAGTGTCTATAAGCAGGCTGATGCGGAGATCCCATAAACCCTTAACAAAAAACCATTTCCCCTTATAACCTACCCTTATAAAAACAAAAACCACCCACCAATAAAGAAAACACTTGACGAAAGTCTGTCACAGATAAAGAAAGTCAGGGGGTCGCAGCAGCTTCTCACGACCCTGGCTGGCCGAACGCACCTCCAACAAGTCGCAGGAAACAGATGTGGAGATGGTGTAGCACACCAGTCCGTCCCCCCGGCACCTCTCTGTTCGCCCGTCCCGAGAATATCAGCCAGCAAAATATACACGCACCTCAAGGGGTGACAGGCCTCGCTGATGTTTGAGAAAGGGTAGACAACACATCCTCCCTCTCCCTCTCTCTCATAGCTTGGTCAGGTTTTGTGGCCCACACCCCCCTGCCCACCCTCTGCCAGTCCCCAGGTTGCTTCAGACGTTGTGACCTGGGCAAGTCCACTTCTTCTGCCGCCACTGCCTGTTCGAGCCCCAGCACCTCCACAGCTTCCGCAACTGACCGAATCTGTAGTAATTTCCCATTGTGTTTGAAAATGAGGCGAAAAGGATGCCCCCAGGAGTATGGGATCTTGGACTCCCGCAGGTGCATGGTCACCTCCCGGAAGGCTCGCCGTTTGCTGAGCGTGGAGGCCGCCAGATCCTGAAAGAGAGCCGGCCGATGACCCCTAAAAAGAGTAGGCTGAGAGTCTCTGGCCTGACGAAGGATTCGTTCCTTCAGCTGGAAGTCATGGATGCACACCAGGATGTCTGGTGGGGGCGCCTTCAGACCCCGGGGAAACCCACTCGGTGGGCACGATCCATCTGGATGTCTGTCTCCTCACCTTCTCCCAGAAGCTGTTGGAACAGTGCCCTGACATAGGCACGGAGGTCGTCCCCCTCCTCCTTCCACGGAACGCCTCGGATGCGGATGTTATTCCTCCGGGAGCGGTTCTCCAAATCCTCGGTGTGGGCCTGTAGATCGAGGTTTTGCTCCCGGAGGCGCAGCATCTCTTGTAGTTGGTGCACTTCTTCTGCCCTGCTGATGTCGTGCTCCTCCAAAGTCGCAACTCGCTCCCCGACCTCATCCACGTCGCGCCGCACCTCTCTCAGGTCTGCCGCCAGCTGTGACTTGATTTCTTGGATGTCAGCTTTCATGGTCGCGAAAAGTTCAACCATAAAGGCTTTCGTTGCGGGGGTCTCGTCGCCCTCCAGCTGGCCTGCTCCTGCCTCACCCGAGGTCCCAGGTTGACCCATCGGCTTGGAGAGGGCATCCTTCAGCGCCTTATCCTTACGGCCCCGTGGCACTGCCATACCCCTCGTGCTCTGTTCCGCTGGGCTAGTCCGCTCCAACACCGTCGTCAAGGATGCGGGATAGTCCACCACCTCTACTCACCGCCGCACCCAGCCAGCCCTTGCGTTCTCTCTTGTGCCACCCCTGGTACATGTGGGGGAGCAATCCCAGCCCCGCAGCCTGAGCCCTGCAGCTAGCCTCCCGCAGACCGCTCCGTAGATATCCTCTCCTCAGCTGAGCAGGGATGCGAGGGGCCTCACGTACACCACCGCTGCTCAGTATGCCTCCGTCGCCAGCCACTCCGGCCGCCAGCCAGCAGTTATCAGCGGTCCCTGTCCGCCACCCTCACCTCCTCACTGGGTCGGCTGGCGCTCTGGCGCAGGCAGTCTCATCGGGGGCACCTGCCCCAACTCTGGCTCTGATCTTTGCTGCGCAGCAGAGCTCCGCGGTCACCGCCGGCACCTCCACAGCCCCTTTAGCCACCCGAGTGCTAGCTATCACACGCTGGGGCACATTCCGCCCGGCTTGCCCTTGATCTGCACAGTGCACTGTGGGGCCCAGCCCGTAGTTGGCCCGGTCGGAGCCCCAGGTCTGCTATGCCCAGCCGCAGCTCCTAGGGTTCCAGGCCGATGGTTCACCAGGCCTGGTTATCCAGCACGGCAACTCCTCTCTGCCTCCCGGCGGGTTCCCGTTGTGAGGGGGCAGCCACTCTGGCACAGGCGCAACACCGCTGGGCGCCAAGCTCTCCTGCTCCCGCTCTTGTGCCCCCTTAGCTCTGCTCCAACCCGACCTCCAGGCACCCCAAGGCCTCTCGGAACGTCGCCTCAAAATGGCGGCGACCCGCCCTCCGCAGCACCGTCTCAGGGGTCTCTCCGGCCTCGCAGCTCTCCTCCCACCGCAACCGGGGCCGTCCCTTACCTCCGGTGCAGCGTACAGCGCCTCGCGGGGGCTGGTTAGCGTTCCCCGGCCTCACCCTTCCGTAGACGCCTCACCGCACCATAGCCGTGCGTCGCGTCGTCTCGGCCTCACAGGCTCCGATCACCCGGGCCCGCACCGCACCTCACTCGTGCCGATTTCGGTCCCAGGGTCGCACCAGCATCACACCCGGTCGATAGCGGGGACGTCCACCGCCACAGGCGGTCCGCTGATTCCCGGGACAGGCGCTATTACGAAGCTAAGTATCGGCGGTGCCGGAGGAACGCGATTCTGCGTCCTACCGCTCCGCCATCTTGGCCACGCCCCTTTTTTTGGAGTTTAAATAGTTACTTTTTAACTGACGTTTTCACCTAACTATAACGTCACTTTCATCTTTGCTTTTTTCAGGGAAAATATATATATATAATTTGTAACATCGGAGGCATTTGAAGAGGCTACCGCCGAAACGCGTCATGCCAGAGAATTCGAATAAATGATTCCTTGAAGCCCTGCCGTGTCCCCTTGTCTTTTTCGAAGGAGGAGGATATTTTTGCATATTAGCGTGAAGCCAGTACCACGCAAAGGGGACCCTTCCAAAAGTGTTCAGGGTGTAGTGGCTTAACCCGGACCGCCCCACGTCCGATGGAGGCAGAGGTCTTTGCTGCCAGCTGACAGTCCGTGACTCACACGGAGAGACGGAGTTACTTTACCATCGTCTCCAAGCTTTGCCAACACCGGGACTGTGAGGTTGGAAGCGCAGGGCTCAGGAATCGTTTGTTGCCCAGCACAGTGCTACAATCTCAAGCCAACCATTCTTCAGCCACTCACTTTGAGGAGGGAAAAATCCGGCTGTAAGAGACATTCGTCCAGATTGCGAACCAACTGCATGATGGGATCTGCAGTCCATAACTATGAACTGGCCGAGTGTTCTCTGATGAGATATGGTGCAGGTGTGCCCCACGCTACTTTAGAAGGAGGGGCTTAATAAATAAAAGGAAACTTTGAAATTTGTAACATCGGAGGCATCTGAAGAGGCTACCGCCGAAAAGCGTCATGCCAGAGAATTCGAATAAATGATTCCTTGAAGCCCTGCCGTGTCCCCTTGTCTTTTTCGAAGGAGGATATTTTTTGCATATATATATATATATATATATATATTCACTGAAAAAACCATAGGTTTCAGGCACGTTATAGTTAGAAATTAGAATTTAAAAAACCTTAGAAATTCACTGAAAAAACCATAGGTTTTAGGGACAGTTATAGTTAGTTGGACATTTCACTCGTACAAAACCATAGAAATTCCCCCGTTATAGTTAGTTCAGCTAACTATAACTCACGCCCGCAATGCCCTGCTGATGACGTCACATATTACATCACTCATGACATGGTCAGTGACATCACTGATGACATCACTGATGACATCTCAAATGACATCACTGAAGACATCATCCAGTGACTGTGTGTTTCTGTAAAGTTTAAATATGTTTAATATATATAGGGAAAGGCGTATTGAAGAATGAGTGGGTGTATAAGTGTCTGAATGGATGATTTAGTAGGTGCGTGACTGACTCTATAAGTGAGTGATTAAACGTATCTTACTGAATGCATGGGTTAGTGACTAAACTGTGTGAATGTCTGTATCCGTCTGTCTGTTGGTGTGTAAACGGCTGCATGGGTTTGTGAATAGCTACATGAGTGTCTACATGGGTTATTGATTGGTTGTCTGAGTATCTGTATGGGTGCCTGAGTGTTTGTGTGGGTGGGGTGTGTGTGACTCTGTGCATAGATGTGTGAGTGGGTGATTCACTGGGTGCATGGTTTCAAGAGTGCATGGGTGGGTGAGTGTGTGTATGGGTGTGTTAGTGAGTGAATGTATATCTCAGTGGTACATGTGTGAGTAACCACATATGTGAAAGGCAGTATATATGTGTGTTGGAGTATATAAATGGCTATAAGTGAGAGTGTGTGATTGTGAGAGTGGCTGTATGGATGAGTGTGTACTTGTATCAGTGATTGTATAAGAGCGTAAGAATGTGCTAGTATTTGTATGAGTAAGTGAGCTGGTGTGTGTATAATTGTATAGGTGAGTAAATGGCAGTGTGATTAAATATTTGCATGACTGACTAGGTGTGTGAGTACCTCTATGGATGAGTGGCGGTGTGTGAGTGTCTATCATATGTATGAGTGCATATGATAGTCCTGTACTGAGTGACCGTAAGTATGAGTGACTGTACGGGTGAGTGAGTGGATGTGTGTGTAGACCTAAGAATCAGTGAGTGGGTATGTAGTTATTGGTGTTGGAGTGTCTATGGTTTTGAGAATGGCAGTCTGTAATTTAGAGTGGGTGTATCAAAGGTTATATTAGGGTGTGAGAAGATGCATCAAATTATCACATGGATGATGTCATCAGTGATGTCATTTGAGATGTCATCAGTGATGTCACTGACCATGTCATGAGTGATGTAATATGTGACGTCATCAGCAGTGCATTGCGGGGCGCGAGTTATAGTTAGCTGAACTAACTATAACGGGGGAATTTCTATGGTTTTGTACGAGTGAAATGTCCAACTAACTATAACTGTCCCTAAAACCTATGGTTTTTTCAGTGAATTTCTAAGGTTTTTTAAATGCTAATTTCTAACTATAACGTGCCTGAAACCTATGGCTTTTTCAGTGAATTTCGAAGGTTTTTAAATGCTAATTTCTAACTATAACGTGTCTGAAACCTATGGTTTTTTCAGTGAATTTCAAAGGTTTTTAAATGCTAATTTCTAACTATAACGTGCCTGAAACCTATGGTTTTTTCAGTGAATTTCAAAGGTTTTTTAAATGCTAATTTCTAACTATAATGTGTCTGAAACCTATGGTTTTTTCAGTGAATTTCAAAGGTTTTTTAAATGCTAGTTTCTAACTATGCCTACAGAGGTAGGACATGTGAAGAAAGAAGAAAAAATGCACAGAAAGAAGCAAAAGAAATTCAGAAAGAAGCAACAGAAGTCCACAAAGACGAAGAAAAGAGCAGGAAGAAGCAAGACATGTGCAGAAAGAACCAACAGAGGAGCAGAAAGAGGCCTTGTTGCAAAATCATCCTGTGCCCACAACTTTTTCAGACGGGTACTGGTAGTAACTGACTCGGACTAACCAGGCCTAGAGCCAGTGCTATGCTAAAAGACACTTAGAATACAGTGAAAACACCTACATACACTAGGGAACACTATGCGTTGGGGTACCCCTGTCAATAGCATGACCTCCTCTGTAAGGCCCTAGTACATAATAGGGCAGGGGGATTAAAACTTCCTCTTAAAATGCGCCCCGGGGCGCGTTTGCACAGTGGTGAAGGGAGGGGGGGGGGGGCCTGAGGTGACATGTGTGCAAACAAGCCCTGTGGCCGTTTTAAGTTGGGAGATTAAGTCCCCTTGAATCCTGAGGGTCCCTGGGGTCCAACTAGCCCACTAGGTACCTTCAGTAAGCGCCACACAGCTGCGTTGCACAGAGGTGTAAAAAGGGGTGTGGCCTGGACCACCTCTCTGCAACGCAGCCCTGTGGCGCACACTGGAGGTACCTGGTGGGCTAGTTGGCCCCCAGGGTCCCTCAGGATTCAAGGGAATTAATTCCCCAACTTAAAATGCGCCACAGGGCGTGTTTGCACACATGTCACCTGAGGCCCCGCCCCTCCCTTCACCACTGTGCAAACGCGCCCTGTGGCGCGTTTTAAGTTGGGGTATTAGGTCACCTTGAATCCTGAGGGTCCCTGGGGTCCAACTAGCCCACCAGGTACCTCCAGTAAGCGCCACAGAGCTGCGTTGCAGAGAGGTGTAAAAAGGGGCATGGCCTGCACCACCTCTCTGTAACGCAGCCCTGTCGCGCGCACTGGAGGTACCTGGTGGGCTAGTTGGCCCCCAGGGACCCCCAGTATTCAAGGGGAATTAATGCCCCAATTTAAAACGCGCCACAGGGCGCGTTTGCAGAGTGGTGAAGGGAGGGGGCGGGGCCTGAGGCACGATCGCCTTTTTTTTTGTTTTTGAAGGGGGGCTGTGTGACCCCCCTTCTTTTTCAAAGGCAGACGGTATCGGAGGAATGAATTGTCGGCACTACGAGACCCACAACACTTTGCACAGGACTCATTTGGGCAGCCAATCAGGGGCGTGCAATTGTGCTTTTATAAAGTGGGTGTGGCCGTGTATATACACGTGACAGTTACCGTTTGCCTTTGAAAAAGAAATGAAAAATTTCGAAACGCGTCAGGCATTTTAACACGGGACAGCTGATTAATGGACCGACAGGCAGGACGGCGCTCATAACTGGAAGGGCTCACTGCCAGCTGGTGCCAGAGTGCTTCTTGCCTTGGTGGGCAAATTTTGGAGCAGATATATATATATATATATATATATATATAGTCACTAAAAAAACAAAGACTAAATGACTAAATTGACGTTATAGTTAGGTATGGCAAAAATAGCTTACATTAAATTAAAAAACTTAGAAATTCAATGAACAAAACAAAATTAAATCGACATTAGTTTGGTGAAAAGGTCAATTGAAACATACAGTTTTAAACAAACAAAACCACTGAGATTCACCAGTTATAGTTACCTCAAGCAACTGTAACTCAAGCCCTACAGCAACTATAACTCGCGCCCCTGCCATGCACAGTGTTGCCATGAATTAAGTAATTTCAGATGTTGTAGTCATGTTATCAATGATTTTATAGAACATTTCATGAGTGATGTAATATGGGAGGTAATTTGCAGTGGATGGTGAGGGCGCGAGTTATAGTTATAATAGGGCTTGAGTTACAGTTACTTGAGATAACTATGACTGCTGCCTAACCATTCCATCTGCCGTGGGGGAGGGGGTTGAGCGCAAGGCCTGGGTGCCGGTTTAAGTAAGGCAGACTACTGACTTTGTTTCAAGGAACACAACAAAAAAACATAAAAAGTGGGCCTATTGGCTTTATGAAGGTTTCAGGATATCACTATATATAAAACACATGTATTGTCTTTGTTAAAAATTACCAATAATTACAATTAAATGTATATTTCAACAATGCACTCAGTGCAATGTTCAATTAAAGTGATTGTCTTAAAAAATGCAATAAAGTTTAATTTAAAAAAATAACACCGACATGGTTTTGAGTCTTTTTTAACATTGTTCAAGTTGCAAAGTTCAGCCACAGAACCCACAGCAAGGAGGTCTGCACTCAGTGGCGGCTCGCAGAGGGAGTGCTGCGGGGCGGTGGGGTGGGGGAGGGGCAGGGTGGGGGGTAGTGGACTCCGACATATGGCGGAACGGAGTAAGGTAAGTAAATAAATAAAACAAGTTACCTTGCGCGCGCTGCATCGCCAACTCGGCGATGCAGCGCGCGCAAGGTAAATTGTTTTATTTATTTATTTACTTACCTTACTCCGTTCCGCCGAACGTCAAAGTCCACTACCCTCCCACCCTGCCCCTCCCCCGCCCCGCACCACCGCCCCGCAGCACTCCTCTGCGAGCCACCACTGTCTGCACTCCAGCTGAAGAGCACAGAGCTCCAACTAGGAGTGCTTTAAAAAGCTATGGTAAGCTCTCCTGGGATCATAGATTTAGTAAACACAAGGAGATGATGGACGGAGTGCTGAAACTTTTCAGACACTCACCTCAGTCACAGATCCGGGTTTAATCCATCATCATTCTTTAGCTCACTTCGCCACCCCAGTTCAGACACAGCTATATGCAAATCAGTCTTGACCCTGTGCCTCATGGGAACAGTCCAGCCCGAACTGCCAAGCCATGTCTTCCCTGGACCGGAAACAAGCATCCTGGGACCGGTTTCGGGGTAACACCCCCTCATCAGCCAGGCTAGCTTGAATCCAGTGGCAAAGTGAGCAAGGGACCCAAGTCTGGGCAAACCCTGCCAACTTAGGGAGAACAAAGCAAACACAAGGAGAAGATGGACGGAGTGCTGAAACGTTTCAGACACTCACCCCCAGTCACAGATCTGGGTTGAATCCATCATCATTCTTTAGCTCACTTCGCCACCCCAGTTCAGACGCAGCTATATGCAAATCAGTCTTGACCATGTGCCTCATGGGAACAGTCCAGCCCGAACTGCCAAGCCATGTCTTCCCTGGACCGGAAACAAGCATCCTGGGACCGGTTTCGGGGTAACACCCCTCATCATCCAGGCTAGCTTGAATCCAGTGGCAAAGTGAGCAAGGGACCCACGTCTGGGTATACCCTGCCAACTTAGGGCGAACAAAGCAAACACAAGGAGATGATGGACAGAGTGCTGAAACTTTTCAGACACTCACCCCCAGTCACAGATCTGGGTTGAATCCATCATCATTCTTTAGCTGACTTCGCCACCCCAGTTCAGACACAGCTATATGCAAATCAGTCTTGACCCTGAGCCTCATGGGGACAGTCCAGCCCAAACTGCCAAGCTATGTCTTCCCTGGACCGGAAACAAGCATCCTGGGACCGGTTTCGGGGTAACACCCCTCATCAGCCAGGCTAGCTTGAATCCAGTGGCAAAGTGAGCAAGGGACCCACGTCTGGGCATACCCAGCCAACTTAGGGCGAACAAACCAAACACAAGGAGATGATGGACGGAGTGCTGAAATTTTTCACACACTTACCCCCAGTCACAGATCTGGGTTGAATCCATCATCATTCTTTAGCTCACTTCGCCACCACAGTTCAGACACAGCTATATGCAAATCAGTCTTGACCCTGTGCCTCATGGGAACAGCCCAGCCCGAACTGCCAAGCCATGTCTTCCCTGGACGGGAAACAAGCATCCTGGGACCGGTTTCGGTGATGTAATATGGGAGGTAATTAGCAGTGGATGGTGAGGGCGCGAGTTATAGTTACAATAGGGCTTGAGTTACAGCTACTTGAGATAACTATGACTGCTGCCTAACCATTCCATCTGCCGTGGGGGGGGAGGTTCAGAGCAAGGCCTGGGTGCCGGTTTAAGTAAGGCAGACCTACTGACCTTGTCAAAGGAACAGAACACCAAAATATAAAAAGTGGGCCTATTGGCTTTATGAAGGGTTCAGGATATCACTATATATAAAACACATGTATTGTCTTTGTTAAAAATTACCAATAATTACAATTAAATGTATATTTCAACAGTTCACACAGTGCAATGTTCAATTAAAGCGATTGTCTTAAAAAAATGCAATAAAGTTTAATTTAAAAAAAGACACCAACATGGTTTTGAGTCTTTTTTTAATATTGTTCAAGTTGCAAAGTTCAGCCATAGAACCCACAGCAAGGGGGTCTGCACTCCAGCTGAAGAGCACAGAGCTCCAACTAGGAGTGCTTTTAAAAGCTATGGTAAGCTCTCCTGAGATCTTAGATTTAGTGCCTGATTTACATCTTGGCGAATCGGGTCCCGCTGTAGTTTTTTTCGCAGACTTCCCGTACACCGACTTGGCGGTGCACCCGTCCTATTTAAATGTTGCCTATTGCATAGATGAAAGACAACCACGATCCTGCTGTTACCACCAAGAAATGTCGACTGCATTGAGGGCGGGATAGGCAAAACTGGCTGCTGGAGGGAGGACCGCCAGTTTCTCCGCCGGGCGAACAATGATGTGTCTTCCCACCGACGCAACTGTGGTGGGGAAAGCTCTACACCTGA
The DNA here is from genome assembly GCA_963921515.1 of Calotriton arnoldi. NCBI lineage: Eukaryota > Metazoa > Chordata > Amphibia > Caudata > Salamandridae > Calotriton > Calotriton arnoldi. The sequence continues at coordinate 706,350 of CAWUFW010002670.1, read as the reverse complement.
GTTGGCGTAATGGAATGCATATAAGGCATAAACTCACCTTTACTCACTTTCCCACTTCCAGTACCGCCATAGACCCGATCCTACAAGTACTGCCTTTGCTACTGCTGGCTGACCACGATGCAAATTAACATTGTTGTCGCCGTAACTGAAGGTAACCTCCCCATTATCAGTTACCTTTTTCACTTGGGTGTTTACATATGCTCAGGACTCGTGCAGTATTAAATTACTCACCCAATGTTGATGTTTAAGACATTTCAAGTAACACACCTGTATAACCACATTGTGTTAATAAATTTGGTGTCAGCTGCATTCCAAAAAAAGGACACGTGTACAAAAAAAGATATTAAGTCAAATATAAAAAATTCACCATACAGGTGTGTGCAAATAAAGTTCTAAATTGTCACAATAAAAACATATGCATCATACATCATTGGGATAAGTGCAATGCAACCTTGTGTAGAAATTGTACTAGACAAGCTTTAACCCTCACCTCACAGATTACCTGGAAAATCAATGGCAGTCCCAAATTTGAAGCACTCTACATATTCATCCATGTAACATTTCTCCTTGTGTAGTGCAAGTCCTGTATTGTATACAATTTCAATGTTCACCTAATATTACACAGTGCAATGCAAATGTGTACATACTTATCAGTAATCAAGGTGAAACCAACCAACCTGTAGTAAAATTTCCTTAAATAATGTCTCAACATCTATTTGTTGGTGCATGTGTCCACTACTATGTTGAATGGCTGCACCTAAATTTAAATGGCCATCACATACCATGTGAACCAGTGTATGAATTTAAAAAGTATGTAGTAGTTCCTGCCATCATGGTATAGAAAATATGTGCTACACATTTTACACTGAAACATTGCTAGGAATTAAACAGCTGCTAAGGAAAATTAATGCCAGAACAAATTTGGTCAAATCAAAAGTATGTATTAATGCCACAAATTGAGATACAGCTCTCAAAATAAGAATACAGGCAAATGGCAGTCCATAAGTCCAAACATCACCACTGTTGTGCAGTGGCACAAACCTTGCCTCTAAATACACTGCCAAATGGAATCTCCTCAGGAAAGGGCACCTAGTGGGCAGACCAGGCATCTCCAAGACTTACATGGGAGGGGGGGTTGGGAGGGGTGCCCTTGGATTTGGGAGGAGTGCCTTTGGGTTTGGGAGGGGATTTGGAGGGGTGCCCTTGGGTTTGGGAGGGGGTACGGTTTTTGGAGGGGTGGTCTTGCTTTTGGGATGGAGGGCCTTTGTCTTTTTCAGGGGTACCTTGGAGGGTAGTAGGGGTGGGTCCTGTCTTTTATGGGGTGGGTTGGAATGTGGAAGGGATGGGTTGGGGTGGAAGGGGTATGTGTGCGTTTGTGGGGGTTAGGTGTGGGTGTGGCAGGGCTCAGGGCAAGGGCAAACAGAAGACTCACAGGAAAAATGGGTTGAATGGTTGGGAGTTGGGGTTGGGAGGTAGAGGGAGTGGAAGTGTCTGTTGTGCATGTGTCTGTTGAGGATGCAGGTGTCTGTGGGTCTGGTGTATGTAGTGAACGTTTGGGTGTGTCTTGATTTGCTGGTGTGTGTTGTATGGTGAGTGTGGGTGTTTCTGTTTTGTGGGTGTATGTGCTGTGGAGGTGCTGGGTGTGGTCATGGTAAATGTGGCTGTGGTAGTGAGTGCGGTGTCTGGGGCTGTGCCTGTGGTGGTGGATGTGTCTGTGGTGGGGGTGCTGTGTCTGGGGCTGTGATTGTGGTGGTGGATGTGTCTCTGGTGGTGGGTGCAGTATCTGGGGTGTGCTGGTGGATGTGTCTGTGGTGGTGGGAGCAATGTCTGTGGTTGTGCTGGGGGTGGTGGCTGTGTCTGTGATGGTGGGTGGTGTGTCTGGGTGAGTGCTGGTGGATGTGTCTGTAGTGGTGGGTGCAGTGTCTGTAGTGGTGGGTGCAGTGTCTGTGGTTGTGCTGGGGTTGGGGGTGGAGGTGGTGTCTGTCTTTTTGGATTGCATGCCTGTGTTTTTTGTGTTGTTTGTGTGTGGGTGTGCTGCTTGTGTTTGTGTGGGTGGTAATGTGCGTGCAAAGGTGTGGGGCAAGTCTGGGAATAGGGAATTTGGATGGGGCAGGAGGGGGGGCGCAAGGTTGGGATTATTGGGAGGCTGCATTCAGTGAAGAGGCTAGACCTTGAAAAGGCCTCTGTACACCATACATAGCACTGTGAATGCCTTCCAGGTAGACTGTCATTTGTTGCAATTGGCAGCTAAACCCCTGGATGGCATACAGAGATATTCCTAAGGAGGTCGACAGCCTCCACACTCAGAGCAGCTGGGGGCAACAGGGGCAGGGGGTGAGGTGCCCGGAGCGAAGGAGACGCCTCCCCTTTTAGGGGTGCGGGATTGGCCAACTTGGGGGGAAGCAAGAGGGAGGGTGGAGATGGTACTCTGGGTGACAGACAAAGATGTAGGTGTAACAGATGCAGTAGGGTCCACCCCCACTAGGGAGTACTCGCTGTAAGAGGCCTCTGAAGAAGATGTAGAGTCGCTGGGGGCCTCCATTGCACTCCCCTCACTCTCCAGGCAACTGGGTCCCTTGGTGTCGGTGGTGTCAGCACAGGAACAACTGTGGCCAGCTGCTTCCCCGCCAATGTTGGCACCTTCTCATTCGCCTCAGATGATGCAGAAATGTCATATACAATAGTTTTATTGAATCTGTATAAATAGTACTGATCATGACCTTCGATCACAAAACTGGTTCCAAGTTTTCAGATTTTACCTTCTTTAAGGCTCTCAAACTTTGCTTTAACATTAGCATAAGCTCATGCATGTACGCAACATTATCAGAAAACATTTGGTCAGTTATGCCATTCCTCATGATAGCGCCTATATCATGTATGATCGTTTCTCTTATTCATCATTACATATCTCCAGTAAGTGTTCCACACCTCTGAATTGTTGGCCTTTGTAGTTTAGAATAGTGAAGTGATGTCACCAAAAAGGATATCAAGCAAAAATATCTTTGTACAGTATGTTCACAAGGCCCTAAAATCTGCATACTGTTCATTCTCAAAAAGTTAAATATAAATAAATGTGTGTCAACAAATACTGCAATGTTGTACCAATATTAGCATAAACTGAAAGTAGGTTACCTTTGTTTGGGCATTTCACAATTATAGCACAATTATAGCATTTACTCCAAGTCACTAAATTATATGTCAACTGACAAAAATTATACTTGAATTCTGTACTGCAGTGGCTTAGCAATGTATCACATACTCTGTAGATACCTAGGCTGTTGAAGACAGTCAGAAACAAAGAATTGGGGAATTGACAAATGTCTTCTACAGCATAAGTAAATATGTAGCCCTTTAAACATTTCTAATACACTTCAGTACACAGCAAAAACATTTCCACATTTCACTCCTAAGTTTGTTGTGTCATTGTGAAATTGTTTCACTAAATATGCTGCCTTTCACTGTAATGCAAACTTTTTAAGAACATCACAGTAGTTTTTACATACACTAATTCCTATATAATACTTGCATCAAACCCTCACATATAAATCACAATTTGCAACATATTACACCTTGATGCATTTCACCAGCTGCCTAATGAGTCATGAGTTTGGCCTGATTTTGAGTTTTCCTGATGGGATACCCCTAGATATATGTCAATGAACTTTCCATCTTGCAAAATCCCTTTAAGTTTGCCATTTATCTCCACCATTGCTTCATCATCTGGACATGACAAAGGACATTGAGAAATGCTTTAGGGTATGTGTTACTCTGTCACCAATGTGTACACATTCCAGTCTGTGTTTCCACAAAAATTGCATGCCTATCACAATTATTTGTCATAAAACAGACTGGCTTACACACACATATTTGTGAAGAAGTGAAACATCATGCTAATCTGTCACTTTTAACATGTATGAAACAGTATTTCTGATGCAAAACACAATGTGGGTATGTTTTGATTCCTAAATGTAGCCATTCATTTTGGATCACACGCTCACTCTTGTTTGTGGAGAATCCCAACTTACCAAAGTGACGTTTGGTACATACTCTGTACCATAAGTGCCTAGTATGCTATGTTATGTGTAATAGGGCTACCATTACCAATAGTGAAGGAGCCTCACACCTGACACAATAAACACTATTGGCTTGTTTGGTACAACTGTCCCTCATGACATCAAACAACATGATGTATATGTGGAGTTTAGGCAGCCATGTATCTGGTCAGAACGGTCCAGTGGTTATGAACAGGAATCAGGTGGGATCCTTTCCAACATATCGATAGACAAAACACATCATCATACACATTGTGCAAAACTTACAACTTAAAGAACTCTTCTTGTGTGTTGTACATGGCTCACCCTTAATGTTGATGGGAAAAATCCTGGCTGTAAAAACAAATTAGTCATGTAACATGTGAAACTCTTAAAAGAACTTGCCCCCTTGTTTCTGCTGTTGGGCGCTCAACTGCCCATCAAGCTCAGATAGGCCACCGCAAGAATGCAGGCCATTAGGGGGTTCAGGGTGCGGGACACACGCCTCCCACGTTAGGAGGACTGGCCGAGCTGGACTTCAGCTGGCTTTTGGATCTAGCATTGTAGGTCCTCCCACCTTTTCTGGCAGTGGACACTGCGCTGCTTGAAGACCCCGGGGGTCCGCACCTTCCTGGAGATGGCCTTCCAGATGTCCCGCTTCTGAAGGGCATTGACCTGTATGGATACAATCATAGAAAAAATAATAGTTTTATGATTTTGTGTTTGTCTGTATTGATGTTACACAATTTTGCAACATCTACACTAGCATAACCCATAAGTTATCATACAACATGTGTATTGTCACATGCTGACCAAAACCAATATCCTAAAACATACTTTTGTAGTGACCTGTTGCCTACCCTCAACGCATGTCATGGTCTGCACTCATCAATTCAGGCCTGTGATATCATCTAGCCCAGGGGGCTCCCACATATTCTGTGATGTGACCTACTTCTGATCAGTGAAATCGATTGTGAGCTACTGAAGGCTAAACATAAATATTTATGGCACAGTGAATACTGGCCACTGGGAATAAGGAGCCTATAGTTTGGACATGACACACAGTTTGAATGAAATGAAGTGCTAACTCAAGTAGTTAGGTAACTCTCCATTTTAACTGTCGTCCATTTAAAAGCATCCAGGGCATATTTTTAAGCACTTCTCAAATTTTGACCTGGCAAGGATGTATGTTTATGACAGATGCATCTCAGGCCTTAAGTTGTTGGTCCCTATGACTCACCCTCAGTCTGGCCCATTATTCTGATCGAGCACTGCTCAATGTCAGGCCTTGCTATCCACAGCCCTGATGATCATGATGTGACATCAACACAGGCTTCCCTTAACTTTCCAATGCAAAAAGGAACTTGTGCCTATCTAATAAATGACCTCTAGTTTGTGTGCCACTCTGAAGGGGTCTGGGAGCTACTGGTAGTTCCAATACAACTGTTTGGAGAGGCCAGGTATAGGCTGAGTGAGTTGTTGGACGATACACATAGCTAACATTTTGTTTCTACAGAAAACAATTTTATGTACAGTTGTAAACATCCAATCAAACATATACATATATATATATATCTCCAAACACACCAATTACTCTCTGGGGTGGCTTTAAATAATAGCACATACTAAAGTTGTGTTTTTTTTTTAACATGGTAAAGTGCTTAGAACTCTCCACCATCATTGTGCTCTGTAAGGAACAATATATATGATAGTTCACATCATTAACTACACTTCACTCAGGGAACTCAAAGGGACATTGTAGCCTGCGTTAATGGAAAAAATTGTTAGACAGATTCCCATATACATTTCAGACATATATGTTTCTCTGGTGAGCCAAAGAGCTGGCCATAATGGGAGAGGACCTCCTGTGCCAGCAAATCCAGTTGCTCTGGCAAGAAAGCAGGGGCCCTCTCACATGCTCGTCCCAGCACGGTTGCCCCCAGAGGCGAAAAACAGTAGCAGAAGTGAGGGAGGTCTTGTAGGCAGCACTGTTACGAGGCAAGTGAGCTTTTTTTCCAACCACTGTGTACATGTATGCGACGTACGCGATCATCAGCATAGACGGACACAGCCATTGGTCTTCTTACGTTACTTTTAACAATGTTAGCCTATGGCTGTGTCTGTTGTGGAGTTCATTGCCCACTACGCAGTCGACAACTGATGCGCCTGTCTGATTACAAATGTCCTATCAGCGAGGTCAGGCAGCTGCCATTTCAGAAGTTCAAAATAGTGTGTTTGTAACTGTTTAGTACGTCACCACCACTCAAAATAGGGGCTAGTTTGTTCACAAATACACACTTTAATGGATACTCATTCTTTTGAAAAAAACAATTATATGTAGTACGTTAGTGTGCTGAAAAGTGATATAAGCGCGGTGTTGTTTACATCTCCATTTACGGTATTTTTTTAAACAAATGTGTAAAAAGCACATCTAAAATTATTTACATATTTTTAAAATTTCTCAATTGTGTTGGGCTATAAATGTAATTTGTGAAGAATAAAGGACAAAAAGCAAATGTTGGATTAAAATATATAGTTAAATCATATATATTTTGTAGGAGTACATGACTTCCCTGGTAATTATCAAATATGTTGCTGTTAAAAATGTAATAAAAGATAAAATGTTTATCCAATGCAGACATATGAACCCTGGGAGAGTGCAGAGAAAATTTGAGCATGTGCTCCTCCTTAGTTTGTGAGTGTTTTGAATAACATGAAAGACTCCCATTTGGATTCTGTTGATTTTGGAGAAAGGACAGTTGTCTTGTCTTATCTTGAGAAAGATATTTATTGGTTGCATCCTTGTTAATCCAGAATGTTGCTTTATACTGTAAATGATTCATCAACCGACACATGTTTCGCCCTAGGTGGTCAGTGGGACCAGGGCTTTCTCAAGGCTTCTTAATAAGTCAGTAGATCAAAAACAAATTTCTTTTGACGTATTAGATAATGCATCAGTCATCAAACAAGCATATTAAATGCTGAAATTTCTATTTAGTGGTGGAGAAAACTATATTGGGTCAATCCCTCATCACGAACGTCGCGGCAATCTAGCCCTGCTATGGTTGTGTTGTGTCAGTGGTTTTTGGAAATCGTTTTTCTTTAAAGATTTGTGTTTTTTGAGTAGGCGAAGTTTCACACATGCTTGAGGGATCATTTATAGGCCCTTTTAGTATTTAATGTTTAATGAAAAACATTATTTTACAATTCCCCTTGAGGAGATTTCGTTCACCCGGCCGAACGGTTTGTAGCTCATAACTGCATACCTAGGTTCTGAGGGACACAGGCTAACCCCATTACATTTAATGGTCAAATAAATTAACAGCAAGGAAATAAATGAAATAAGATAAAGGGACAAGAAACAAGGAAAAGCAAAAAACCTCACTTGACTGACAAAAATTCTGGTTGTAAATGTTGTGGTAGAGCTGGAATGGCAAAGTATCAAAAGTATCATGGTCTGAAATGGGGTGTGTTTTATAGTGTGGTATGCAGGTGTTTCCATTTGGCCAATGGTGATTTTCTGCTAGCATCCATCCAATGGTCACAATAATGGTGCATTGTTGAGTGCATACCACGATGGACTCCCTCCATCAGGAAGCCACTGCTAGGAGACCACCAGCACAACTGAGAAATCTAAATCTGCTCAACAGGAGCACGCTGCGCTGATGGGGAGGTAGTACTATTCGCCAGCATTGAAGTCCATCATGTCGGGGGAGATGAGTTGCGACCGTGGTGAGAAACACTCCATCGAAGCGGACGGTGAGTCTGCCTGCATGCAACTAAATACGGTGGGCAAAAGACCATCGACTTGGCAGAGTACATGGGACCGTCGCTAAGGGGAGACGGCGGTAAGACCGTCAAGATCTAAATCAGGTCCTAAAAACTGTGCACAGCGGAGGCCCGAGTTATAGTTGCTTGAGATAACTATAACTGCTGAATTTCTGTGTTTTTGTGTGTAAAACTGAGCCTAACTATAACGTCCCTGTAACCTTTGTATATTTCAGTGAATTTCTAAGTCTTTTTTAATTCTATTTCCTAACTAGTCAATATATATATATATATATCCCCCTCCAATCTGAAACTAGTGGGGCTCAATCAGATCGGGACAGGGACCAGTTGTGGATTTCCAGGATGTTCACCATAATAATAAATCTGTATCACCATGGAATGCGGTGACAGTAATGAGTCATACCAGAGTCACTGCGTTGCTATTTATTCAAAGAAAGAGCTGTGCAGATGGATGAGACGAGTTTTGATGCAGAAAGGGTCTTGATCACATGATCATGCATCGTTTAAAGTCTATTTATAGCTGTTTCCTTAGTGATCATAATAGAAATAGGCTGTTTATCCCTGTGAACTAATAAAGTACTTAGATAAAACATTTTCATAGTACATTACAAAAATAACAAGGTCTCCATTTGATTACAACAATGCATCCTTTACAAAATGTCAAGAAATCAGCATAGTGGTAAAAATTTATTTTTTCTTCACCGAAATGTAAACATAAGCAAAGGCCTATTTCATCACGTGTAAAGTAAGTAACAGCAACACATATAAAGGAAACCACAACTCAAATTGGACAATCATGATAACAGCTTCTAATAGCAATCATCTGAAGATATAGTTTGATTTTATCAGAGTATTTCAAATCAATTACACATTTTGCATAGTGGCCCAACTAGTTCATTATTACTGAGTCATGAACATAACCAAAGGAATACCTTGTCACTTGTAGAATTGAACCACCAGGACACATAATTTGATACAGTAACATCATATGACATTGGTTGTAAATAATCAAGCCTATCGTAGCCATTGGCTTGCCAATCTGATAAGTGTTTTTTCTATTGTCTTGTTAATCTAATTTTTTTTCATAAGATGAAAACAAAAACTGGTTATATTATATATATGTGATCAAGGTCCAGGAGGACCGAAACGCATCATGGCCGACTAAAAATAAACTAAAGATTCAGCACAGAAACGTGGTCCGTGCCTGCTTACTTTATCTGGAATGGTGAACGACGTTAAGCAGCATTTTCGAATATATATATATCTCCAAACATCCTTCCTTGTCACACCAGACCTTCAGGATAACAGGTGCTTTATTATCCAAACAGCAATTTGGCAATTGGCTTTCAAGTCCATACATCCTTCCTGACGCGTTTCAGCTCCTTCAAGCCTTGATCACAAGTGGGCCATCAATGTGTTAGCAGTGATGTCACTTGACTTTATACGTCATCTAGAACTACTGAATTCTCCTGTAGTTCTATGAATACTGCAATGCCCAGAGTGCACCTTTTTTTAAAGCGGAATCTTAATTTTTCTGTAATTGCTGTAATTCGGTTTCCCCTTGCACAGTTCTTATTTCCGGGAACATTGCAGTTTTACTTTCATATGCGAGTACTTTTGGTGTGCAAATTGTCCAGCTTTAAACGATGCCTTGTTACCACATGCTTGTTAACCTCATTCAGCATCCATATCCCTCAAATCCAGTGGTGGCTGGTGACATTTGAAAGTGGTGGGGCGTAAAAGTTGTGGCTGAGTGCAGTATGGCAATTGAGCGTAGCGAGCATGCCAGACCAGCATAAGAGGGGTTTGGGGGTATCCTCCCAAGAGAAAATTTTGAAAAAAAGAGTGGGCAAATGGTGCACTTTCAAGCAAATTTGAGAAATCCAGAAGGTTAATAAAACAATTGTGAAAGAGCACATACATAGTCATGGCCCTTAACTACTTTGTAAAAATAGAATAGTATCAGTGCCCTTCCTTATACCCAGAGGCTGTGAAAAGCAGAAAAGAATGTTGGGTTCTATGCAACCCCTCTCTGTCCAACTGTCCAAACATGTGCCCATCCTCAGGCTGTAAGAAATGCAGAAAATGAAAATATTACAAAATTAGCGATGGCAATCATTTCTTTAAGTGGTATTGTTCCCATTCCATGCCCTCTAATTCTACTACATATGCAAATCAGTCTTGACCCTGCTCCATTGGAGCAGTCCAGCCTCGGAAATTGAACACATCTGTTAATGTGCTGAACACTACCAATGCTTTAATATCGGACACTGGGATGATACATTTCTACTGTGAGGCTAGCAGAGCAAGTTGATGTAACAAAAGCAGCCAGGTCAAGTAGAAAAGTTAATAACTCTGGAAAGCACTTTTAATTGCTTAAATTGTGGATGGAACGGGCCGAGCATGGTCATTGTCTGATCTTTCATGGTCGGATGCCACATTTCTTGAGTGTCACAACATTCTGCGATTCCATGAAGAGCAGACCTTGTGCAAACACAGGGAAAGGAGAACACACTCTGCTACTGCTGTAACACCCAGCAGGTGGTCAACTTAAAACCAATACTGTATTTGCATAAAGATTGTGTTGGTATTTATAAAGCGTGAACCTAGCTGGCAACATCAAAATGCAGCATTTCTGGTCATCAGGGCACTGGAATTTGGAGGGGACATGATTTAAGAATGAGGAAGTCATCAATCCCTTGGTAGATGAAGGTGATGTTGGCCCTTATGTGTGGATTATCCTTTCATAGTGTTTTTATGTCAATTAGTGGCCGCACACTGGACTGAATGTAATCGACTGTTAGCAACAGTGCATTCACTGCCCACTCCAGCTTTTGCAGGCATGGACTCGTAAATCAGTTGACATTAAATCCACAAGCGATGGAGCATGCAAGGTTTTCAAAAGTGCCCCTATACATAATGGTAACAGAAACAAGTAGACTAATACACAGACACACACAGGCGCACACTCACAGCCCCAAAGAAACATGCAAATACACACGCTAAAACATCCACGCACTCTAATGTACACATAAATATACTGTCACGTGAAAAAGTGCACCGCACACACACACAAAAGCCGCGTTCATGCAATGGATACACACAAACTCTCAGACACACTCTCCCACATATGCATCTGTACAAACGGATAACTCTGCTCTGTTCAAAGCTCTGCTGGTTACCCTGAAATGCTCAGAAGTTCCCTGTGTTGATACGAGGCCCTGGTTCAGCTGCAGTGAGCAAGGAAGTTGTCTATTTAGTGACGTGTCGGTCCGGCAGCTGAGGCCTTCAAGCATTTTTCTTATTACATTTTATTTTGCCCCACATCGCAGGAGCACCGGCCCAACGCGGCCCTCAAAACCTTCTTACCATGGAAATAAGTGCACATGAGGCTGAGGGACAGGGAAAAGTTCAAAGAGCTGCCGTATAAACAATGCAAGTGTAAAGATGAGAAAAACTGCAGTACTGTGGTGAAGAATCGTCGCTGTGCATGTGTGCGTGCTTGTTGATGAAGCGGGGTTGTAATGGAAGGGGATAACTTGAAAAAATGCACAAATAGTAGCCCTGCTTCAAAATGTTCTGAATTTGCACTCATTTTGAGTGGTATGAACAATTGCATCGTTAAAATCCAATGATTGTCTTGTGTTATATACCCTGGGATGGTTCTGAGGCAGGCGCTGGGTAACGTGAAAGGAATAATTGGGGAATCATTTAATCAGTGGGCTGAACTACAGAAAGGAGTCGCTTTTACATTAGCATGAATTTGTTGCTTTTACTGTGCACGAGAGGGAGAGAAGTTGAGAAATATGTTTGTGTGTGCATGTAGATATGTCACATATGTGCACAGGCGCGTGTACACACATTAACACGCAGAGACGATAGAGTGAACGAGAGAAGGACTGCAGATGCCCGATAAAAAATTTGCTAGTGAACCAGAGAAAATGGGAAGTGAAGAAAGATTAGAGTTGGGGAGAAAGGGAAAGAAAAATGGAGTGCTGAGTAAGAGGAACAGAGGAAGCGAGAGGGGAGTAAATTAGAAGGTGGCAGAAAAGGAGACAAGGAGTAGGAGAGAGTGAGGAAAGAAAGCAGTGATGTAAGAGGTATCGATTGAAGGAGACTGATGGAGAGATTTGTGAGAGGGGCAGGCAAGAAAGAAGGGACAAAGACAGGTGGCCAGGGACAGAGGGGTGGAGGAAGGAAGAGATAGCTACGCGAGGAGAAACAAAGTGCTAGGACGGCGAAAACCATAAAGGAACAGACAGTGCATGACTGCGGAGAGTAAAAAAGACATGAGAAACACGAATGAACATTCAGTAGGCGAAAGAAGTGCGACTCCAAAGATGTAGAAATTACTTCACGGCAGCCGGCAGGGCCTCAAACTGCAGCCCATTGCCCAACAAACGAAACCAACGTACGCCACCAGGGCAGGGCCCCTAAGCCCTCCCGCCCCCAACAACTACCGCCACGGCCCACAGCACAAAATCAAAGTCACCCCCCAGCCTGGAGCAGGCCCGGTTCTAGCGGGTGGGCCGGGTGGGCCAGGCCCACCCAAACATGAGCCTGGCCCACCCAAACAGGAGCCTTGGCCCTCGCAGTGAGGACTTGAAGGCAGGCGCGCAAAGCACACGTCGTGTGTGTGTCAGCCCGGGCCGAGACAGCTTCCCGGGCGCGCACACACACAGACAGTTTTAGAGATTATCGCAGCCGCACCCGAGTACTTCACAGGTCTTTAAAAGACCATTTACATGTTAACGAGGCTTTGTTTATTTTTTCACCCCTTCATCTCCACATGGCAAAGGCGACAATGTTCTGCTGCGTGGATATTTCTTTTTCTATGCAGCGCAGGAGAAAAGAAGTTTGTTTATTCCTATTTACCTTTCCTAACCCCTGCAGCTGCTTATCACATCAGGCTGTGACACAAAGTTTGACTAATGGAGTAGGTAAGAGAATGTTTTACTATTTGTTTTTCTTTTTAAAATCTGCACAGGCCCAGCAGGACACATACTTCGTGTGTGCTTCATTTAAACAGTTTTTATCATTATCATGGCCGATGCAGGACAACAATAAGACAATACAAAATGCCCAGATAACGCTGGTGATAAATGATCCTGCTGGAGAGCAATCGTTTCTGTTAGTAGTTTTTAAATGCAGATGAACTGTATTTTATGTGGAAGCTCAGTGGTTACTGCCTTTGTCACAGAGATCCTTGTGCTACTTGCAGTTCAGAAGTTACAATCCTAACATAGGACAGTGACCAATGAACTGTCATCAAAGAGCTGAATACAAACATGAATGGTATAGTTAGAACTTCGCTTTCTTTTTTGTGATATAGTTAGAACTTCCCCAGTCTTTCATTATTCTAATGTTGCTAAAATGAGTATGTTTGGGCAGATATACATTTTTAGCAGTAAAGCTGACCCCATGGAATACTCTTTAAATCCTAAGGTTGTGTTTCCCCGACCAAACCCTCTTAAAATATACTGCCCACCAGTATGGATGACATGTGATTCATACACCTTGTAATCCTCATTGGCTTATGTGACATTCCCTGTAGACTGATTTACATACTTGTATGATTCATTGTCTCTGTATAATGTGTGCGTGGTGTAAAGTACTGACACACACTATACTGATATGAGTAGCGCTGTACAACAAATGAAATGCATATGAGAGAGGGGCTACGTAAAGATGAGGGGCACTGTTGGAGGGTGGCAGTGAGGGAATCCGAGGAGGAGGTCAATAGGGGGAGGGGCTATGGAGCGATGAGGGGCACTGTTGGAGGGTGGCAGTGAGGGAATCCGAGGAAGAGGTCATGGGATGGAGGTGGGAGCTAGGGAGAGATGAGGGGCACTGCTGGAGGGTGGCAGTGAGGGAGTCTGAGGAGGAGGTCAATAGGGGGGGCCATGGAGGGATGAGGGGCACTGTTGGAAGGTGGTAGTAAAGATTATTTACGGAGAAAGAGGTTAATGGTGCGGCGCCAAAAAAGACTGTCGCATCAGCGCTGAAGCCGGCCCTGTCATGGCCTTTCTGTTTTTCTTTATTTAATTAGCAGTCGGGTCATAAGGGCTACTGTGGAACATACTTTAAAGTGCGTGCTAATTATATTTACTGCTATATTCAATGTTTTAAGTTTGAAGGTGATTTTACTAATGTTTTTACCGGGAAAAATGAAAGTGGAGCCCGATGGTGCCTGATATGGGGCTGGGGCCCAAGGTCAGCTGTGAGATAAGGTGCACTGGAGAGGAGTAGTGGATAATCAAGCCTGTAAGGGAGTGCGTTGCAGAGTCCGGGGTCAGGTGGAGGTAGTAATGAAGAGGGATTCTCCCTGAAGACTCGCACAGAGGGAGCCTGAGTAGTGTCACTTGCCTGATACTCCCACCTCAGAAACCTCCTCTTCCCATCAAAGGAACATTACATGGAAAAAACACTTTTTCAGAGTGATAATATTTAGAAAGAGATTTGGAAAAGAGTGCGTTTTACTGGACCTTGTAAGACTAAGAAGAGATAAAGGAGGGCCCTGAATCAGGCCTGCCTAGACATATATGCGACAAATCGAGCCCGCAGTGGCCCACCCAAATGCACCCTTGGCCCACCCAAATAAAAATTCCTGGAGCCGGGCCTGGCCTGGAGTGATGTCAGTAATTATCGCAGCAAAGCAGGCAGCAGACGCAGAGACAAAAACAAAAACACTAAAATAAACAACAACAGTGCCCCTGTAATTAATTAGGAGGTTGTTGTGGGGGTGGGTCGTGACTCGCTTTCACGTAATCACTTACCTTTGTCACCATGATGTTCTCGAGCAGGGCTCCTCGTCGTGACCAGCCTGTTCGTGAGGAAGGGCTGCTCGAGAGTCTTCGCCGGCAGCCTGTCCTGTAATCGCTGTAAATGTAATAAAGATGCGGTCGGATCAGTGTCGCGGCCTAACCAGATTTCGCCTAGAGTCCGATTTCATGCTTTTCTCACCTCCCTTCTGTCCTTCTCGAGCAGAAGAATCCCCGATGCTCTCTCTGTCGCTCTCTCCCACTCCTGTGTTCGCTTCTCCTATTCATTTTGACAGGTCTGCTCTCTCCTTAGCCATGCTCTCCCTCGCCCTTCATGCGTTCACACTTTCTGCCTTGGCTTTTCTTGTACCATTTTCGTTATAGCTCCTCCTTCCACTCTCTTCTTTTCCTTCCCTCATTTCTGCAGTCTGATCTTTCGTTTCTTATATTTCCCGAGCCGTCACCCACTTTCTCTTCCTCGTTATGCTCCTTATTTCTATACTATGCCGCCCGCCAGACGCGGCTCGCGGGGGGTTAGTTGTGCCACGGCCCGGGGGATTAAAAGAAAAATAGAAAATAAATCCTACCTGACTCTGAGGAGGTCCGCCGTCCGCGCCGCCTCGGGTCCGACTCCGTTTGGCCCTGCCTACAGCCCCTCTCAGCCAATCCTGGCGCTGCTGGCAGCGCCAGGATTGGCTTAGGCACGGTTACCTCTCGCCCGCCTGCCCATTATGAGACCGAGGGTTGAGCCCCTCGCTCTCCTAATGGGCATGCGTAAGCCAGTGCACACACAAGTGCGCATGACTGGGCACGGCGCGAAAATTCGGTGCCCTTGCCCACTCATGCGCACTTGTGCTGCAGTGCTGCCTGCTGCCCCTGGTCCCTCTGACAATCATGTCAGTCAACATGACGCAGGACCGCCCACCCCCTTCAGACTCTGAAGGGGGTGGGCGGTCCGACGTCATGCTGACTGACATGATTGTCAGTTCTCCTCGGCTCTTGAACTTAAGTAAACTGATTCAGTTTACTTAGGTTCAAAGACGCCGAGGAGCTGCAGGCGGGGGGCTACGCCCAAACGCACCAATGGACGCACCGCCCCTGCTCAAATCCATTAAGATGGAAACAGTGTTCCTTCATATTCCCTTGCCAAGCTTCACCTTCCATTTAAATGTTGGGTCAATCCCGTACCTTTCAAACCTGGTGTATTGGGCGGGTTGGGCTCCCTCCTTCAATATCAAATACCAATTGCTGCATGTCAGAACCCCAACCTCAACAGGGCGGCCTCGGCGCACGGGGATGGAGTTCCGCGACTGCATTCAAACATCCTTGCATACAGTGATTGGGCAAGTTTTACCCAAAAATGTAGCAACTACTCATAGTAGGGGACCCTCTATGAGAGAAAGCCTAGCCAAAACCAGCCCTGAGGTGATTGAGGGAACAAGTTGGCTGATGCAACGTAAAGGATTTTACAAATGCAAAACTTGCAAAGCCTGCCAACATGGTCTTAACAAAACAACTTTCATGACCCCGTTTGGCAACAAGGAACGTAAAATCACTAAAATCCTGACATGCAAAACAATCCACGTTGTCTATATGTTGGAGTGCCCGTGTAGGTTACCATACATAGGGAGTACCAAACTACAAGCACATAAAAGAATCCTCCAACACATGAGAGCAATTTCCATACAGGACAACACATACCCTGTGGCGCGACATTTTAAGGACTACCATAACTCAAATGTACAAGATCTTAAATATTACCTCATTGAAGCTGTGCCAACGAGCAGAAGAGGGGGCGACAGGGAAAATAACCTATGCAAATTGGAAACACGCTACATTTTAGAGCTAGATTCTAAACACCCAGGTGGCCTTAATATATCAGAAGATCTCTATACTTGACTCTAGAAATTGATAGTAAAACAATGCTGTCGTAGAACAATCAATATTCAAAATCCAATCTAATGAATATTTATAACAATATTGTGGGACATGTAAGGACACCTATACATAGTATAGATAATCCTACACTGACATATTACGGGAGGAATACTTGGCCCACAGATCTAATATCTTAGAGTGACAGATCCGATAGATTGCAATATAGGTAGCAAAACGAGTTAATGATGGTGGCAATCAGGTATTTGTACAAATATTAAGCAAGCAACAAAGGAGCAGATAAGCTGTAAAAACCCAACATACAAAAAAAGAGAAAGAAGAATCAATTGATAAATTACGATTTTATTCAAGAATAGTGAGTTCAGCAAGTAACCATATCTTAGCACTTGAGCACTTTAAAATAAGGTTAGGGGTGAAAATAGTACATGCACTTTACAGCATATGAAATCTTTAACACTTGCACTTTAAGCGATCGTTATGTTTACATAGGAGAACAAACAGGGCACAGGGACAGTTGATATTCATCATGCTGTATTTAAGTTATGATTGATAACAATGAAATCATGGGTGCTCAATATACATCAATTTGTATGGCTATTTAAAGTCTGATTGAATTGATTTTATTTATATGATAGCCCCAGCCCCAATTCAGACTATATTATTCTATATTCATACTTTTAAATTTTTATGCTTTTAGTCTTTTATAAAGATGGCGTAAAACAAGCAATGAATTAAGCAAAGGAAAATCAATGAAAAGTATTTTTTCTATGTCTATGACTGCGTTTTTTTGCAGCCTGCACATGTCACTTTAAAAAGGTCAAACTGATGCCGTGGCGCTTGTCATGTGATCAAGGCTCGCAAGAGCCGAAACGCGTAATGGCTGAATTCAAATAAAAAATAATTACTGCACCTATTTTGTGGTCCGTGCCCGTCTGCGAGAGGAACGAAAAAGAAGCAACAGAGTTTTGGATATACAAGCCGGGAAGGCTTCTCTTGGCTGCACACGGACCCCCTCTCGTTCAGGGCGACGCAGGAAACAGAAGCTCAGATCTCCGGGGCGTGCCCTGGAATTGAATCAGATCCGGAAGGATACACTGCGTCTGCCCCCTCAGCACCGGCCTTCATTCGTGAATCGGACCGGAGTTGGCATAATCTGGGTCGAAGGACGCGGACCACACCGACAACAAGCGAGGTAGGAATCGGACATTGCTGGGGTGAAGAGGTGTGCAATAACGGGGAAAGAGAAACCGCATTTATCGTTAATACTCGCTCCCGTTGAACGGATTTAAAACATATTTGACCACGATGTCAGCCGACACGTTGCGGGACCGGGAGGCGGCAGCAACTGAAATGTTCAGTGATATGCCATCATCTGTTACAAATAAGCAAGGAAGAAATGCAATACCAAGCAGTAATACAAATACTGTTAAAGATATAATGAAGAAACTGGAAAAACTAATGAGGCAAGAGCAGAGTAAATGGTGGGAGTTTAGATCCCTGCAGCGGTACTTGGATGTAGGCAGAATTCCAAGAGGGCTCAGAATATTAATCGCACCAAGTTATGAGAACCCAAATCCAAGTATGATGAAGGAATGGGTGGAGTGTAACCTGGAATCATCAAAACGACTAGTACAGATCCTAGTCAAATACGCTGAAATGGACAGAATGGAGTTACAGAAACAGATTGACAAAATTAATGAGGAATTAAGAAGCATGGTGCAGACTGATGAAATAACAAAAATGCACGAGGAAATGACAATTAGATTGTGCAAGGAGGAAGAGAAAATTTAAAAAAAAGGAAAATCTACAAGTTCCAAAGGGACAAGACAGACTATGAAACTGGACAGAAATTTACGTTTTCCAAAAAGTATGATTTGTTAAAAATGTCCAAATTTAAACCTAGGGATGAACAGACCGCAAGCACATCTACCAACAGAAAAAGATTCATAAATACTTCAAACTCTGATTTAAGTTCAGCGGTGGAAAGCGATTCTGAGTCTGACCTAAGACCCCCTAGAGATGGACAGTTGCCACAGAAGCTCTCGCTTGTGGAGGAATTGGATTTTTTATGCCAAGATCAGAGGCAAACCCTCCGCCCCAGGATCCAGAGCAGAACAAACAGAAACATCAAACGTAGGCAGAGGAGGAAAGCGAACAGGAAACGAATCCAATGCCAAAAAGCAAACAATCGGCAGATGGAAACGCAAGTAAATGCAAACTCACAAACCAGTCAGACCTTCATTAACTTGGCCAATATTGATTTAACAAAAGCGGAAGAACAACTTTTAAGTCTGGGTTTGTCCTATTGCCCAGAGAGCAATTTTAATTATGCCAGAACAAGGATGGATGTCTATAAATGTGTCAGAAAATTGAAATGAAAAAAATACCATCTTCTAAGGAACAAAGACAACATGGCAAATAAAGGGGACAATGTGAATGCCCAATCATCAGCATTTAATTTGTCAATGTCAGATATGCCTCTTCTAAGGGATTTACAAGAACTGGCAGAAGAGTATGATATATCCAGTTCACAATGGGAGGAACTTGACATCACAAGGAACAGCAGTTTAGACAGTATTACCGAAAGCCCAATATCTAATAAAGGCACACACTGTACACCCTTCAAACCAAAGTCAACATTTAACCCAATTACCCCAAGGATTCTATTGACATCTTTAACGAGCAAGTAATATCTCAAATTAAACAACTCAATCATAGAGTACAGAACACCATGCTCAAATACAATAGGTGAAACCATCAAAACTACCAATTGATGAAAATATTACAGACCAACCACCAGATCGTAATTCGCAATTCCGAAAAGGGGGGCAATATTGTAATTTGGTCAAAGGAGGAGTACACTAAAGAAGCATCTTTGCAACTAAATGACAGGACGTGCTATAAAAAAAGCAATGCACTAAACTTGAAAGCTATTTACAACGAGTACTATGCTAAATTACTAGCCTGGAAGAGTGTGGGCCTGATTAGCATGCAGGAATACAAATTCCTTAAAAAGGAAAGCCCCACTGTGCCTACAATATATTTTATCCCAAAGGTGCACAGAAACCCCTCCAAGCCACCAGGAAGACCAATTATTTGCGCACGAGACAGTCTACTGGAACTCACCTCACAGTATGTAGACTATTTTCTGCAGGAATATGTACAGACATTGCCTTCGTACATCAAGGACACCAGTGACTTTGAGAAAATTTAAATACTTCGAGTGGAAAAGCAACTATTTACTCATAGCCCTTGATGTAACGTCATTATACACAAGTATAAATCACAAAGATGGACTAAGAGCATTGGAACATTATCTGAGTTACAGACCAGCTCAAATGTTACAACATAGTAAAATGCTGGTCGGTATGGTTAACTTTTGTCTCAA
Source organism: Calotriton arnoldi (assembly GCA_963921515.1). Taxonomy (NCBI): domain Eukaryota; kingdom Metazoa; phylum Chordata; class Amphibia; order Caudata; family Salamandridae; genus Calotriton; species Calotriton arnoldi. Next base: position 686,485 of record CAWUFW010002670.1, on the reverse strand, counting down.
TAACAATGTTTTTGTGTTCCATAACATGCTGTATCAGCAAATGCGTGATGTGGCCATGGGAGCCAGCTTCTCCCCCAGCTATGCATGTCTTCACATGGGCTGGTGGGAGGAGCTGGTTCTCGGAACCACACACAGTATGTATGTGAAAGACAATGTCATGCTATGGCTTCGTTTTATAGATGACCTATTTATTATTTGGAGAGGCACAAAAGACAAGGCATTCGAATTTGTAACAGTAATTAACAACAACGAGATTAATCTGCATTTCACTGCCACAATCAGTGATGAATCTGTAAATTTCCTTGATGTACAAGTGTATATTTTAAATGACAAAATTGAAAAACCAGGGTTCACCGAAAAGAGACTGCAGGCAATTCAATACTGCATGCAAACAGTGCCCACCCCAGGCACTTGGTTGAAAGCATCCCCTACGGGGAAATGCTAAGATTAAAAAGAATCTGTAGCAACAGTGAAGATCTTAAAGCTGCCCAAATAGCAAGCAAATCAAGATTTTTAGAACAAGGCTACTCACTCAAAACAATAAATGGGGCAATTGCCAAGTCCATGACACTAGAGAGGGCAGAGCTGCTTAGGGAGAAACAAAGTAACCCTACGGGTGACTCCAGCCGGCCTACAGGAAGCAATTTCTCCAGAAAAGATAAACAAGCAGCCAATGAATTTAGAATAATCTTAGGCTTCAGCAAACAGGAGCAAAACCTGAGAAATATAATTAAACGTAATTGGCCCCTAGTGCTCAGTGATCCAGTGATTGGGCAAGTTTTACCAAAAAATGTAGCAATTACTCATAGTAGGGGACCCTCTATGAGAGAAAGCCCAGTCAAAACCAGTCCTGAGGTGGTTGAGGGAACAAGTTGGCTGATGCAACGTAAAGGCTTTTACAAATGCAAAACTTGTAAAGCCTGCCAACATGGTCTTAACAAAACAACTTTCATGACCCCGTTTGGCAACAAGGAACGTAAAATCACTAAAATCCTGACATGCAAAACAGGCAACGTTGTCTATTTGTTGGAGTGCCCGTGTAGTTTACTCTACATAGGGAGTACCAAACTACAAGCACATAAAAGAATCCTCCACCACATGAGAGCAATTACCAACCAGGACAACACATACCCTGTGGCGCGACATTTTAAGGACTACCATAACTCAAATGTACAAGATCTTAAATATTACCTCATTGACGCTGGGCCACCGAGCAGAAGAGGGGGTGACAGGGAAAATAATCTACGCAAATTGGAAACACGCTACATTTTAGAGCTAGATTCTAAACACCCAGGTGGCCTTAATATATCAGAAGATCTCTATACTTGCCTCTAGAAATTGATAGTAAAACAATGCTGTCGTAGAACAATCAATATTCAAAATCCAATGTAATGAATATTTATAACAATATTGTGGGACATGTAAGGACACCTATACATAGTATAGATAATCCTACACTGACATATTACGGGAGGAATACTTGGCCCACAGATCTGATATCTTAGAGTGACAGATCCTATAGATTGCAATACAGGTAGAAAAACAAGTTAATGATGGTGGCAATCAGGTATTTATACAAATATTAAGCAAGCAACAAAGGAGCAGATAAGCGGCCAAAACCCAACATACAAAAAAAGAGAAAGAAGAATCAATCGATAAATTACGATTTTATTCAAGAATAGTGAGTTCAGAAAGTAACCATATCTTAGCACTTGAGCACTTTAAAATAAGTTTAGGGGTGAAAATAGTACATGCACTTTACAGCATATGAAATCTTTAACACTTGCACTTTAAGCGGTCGTTATGTTTACATAGGAGAACAAACAGGGCACAGGGACAGTTGATATTCATCATGCTGTATTTAAGTTATGATTGATAACAATGAAATCATGGGTGTTCAATATACATCAATTTGTATGGCTATTTAAAGTCTGATTGAATTTATTTATATGATAACCCCAGCCCCAATTCAGACTATATTATTCTATATTCATACTTTTAAATTTTTATGCTTTTAGTCTTTTATAAAGATGGCGTAAAACAAGTAATGAATTAAGCAAAGGAAAAACAATGAAAAGTATTTTTTCTATGTCTATGACAGCGTTTTTTTGCACCCTGCACATGTCACTTTAAAAAGGTCAAACTGATGCCGCGGCGCTTGTCATGTGATCAAGCTCGCAAGAGCCGAAACGCGTAATGGCTGAATTCAAATAAAAAATCATTACTGCACCTATTTTGTGGTCCCTGCCCGTCTGTGAGAGGCACGAAAAAGAAGCAACTGAGTTTTGGATATATATATATATATATACACACTATATATATATACACGTCATGGGCAGCCAGGATATGCGGGGCCTTCCCTGCACTTCGAGAGAAAGAAAAGAAACGAAGACGGGCAGCTGGGAAAAGAGTGAACTTTACATCTTGAAGTATGAGGACCAATGCTCTGTGATGAATTGAGGAAAAAGCGTATCTGCCCCCTGCACGACATGGAATTTACTCCTTATGAAACACTAAGGTGGGCATGTTACAACCTCTTTATTGAACATTTTATCATGGAAAAAACTAAAAATGTTTTTAAATAAGAAAGGATGCGATGCTGCATTTTGGATTACAACTGCTTTGCATGCTGGTCACTGTAGTACGGAAATCAGTAATACTGGGACTATAAACATACAAACTCGTTTTGTAACAATGCACTGTCAACAAAATGAACAAGAGTATTGTGTAGGGAAGCCATTGTATAGTCCTAGGACAGAATGAAAACAAATTGTGACCTGTGCCCTTTAAAACCAGAGGATTGTATGCCATCGTCCTTCTTCACTGTTTTCAAACGAAGTGCATTTAAATTTAGAGTTACCTGCTCCTCACACATGCATATGATTAAATCCGAGTGTGAATGAAACGCGTCATGCTTTCACTACTGAGCTGCCTGTTTGAATAAAATCAACTTGACTTACCTCTCGACTGGATGGGCTTGATTTTGTGCTGCGAAGGCAGCGTGATTCTTCGTATGTTATATATATATATATATATATATATATATATATATATATATATATATATATATATATATATATATATATATGAAAGTCACAGATGCTGCACTTTGTGGTTCCCAGCCTCCGGCGTCGGTGCCTGCAAACGGCGGCAGCAGCCGTGTAACATGTAAGGCTTTCCGTATTTTGTTGAATTGTCCAAAATAACGAGATGCGGCACACCAGAAGAAGCACAAATGTTATTGTGCACAAACCAAAGGGCGACGCGTTTCGGCGTTAAGCCTTTGTCAAGCAATTTCCTGTACTGCAATTTCCCATAGAAATACATCCAAAGGTTTAGCGACATAGAAAAAATACTTCCGTACTTCATACATTTCAGCTTATTCACAATACAACAATGTGATAATCACTAAATGATATTATAATAAATAATGTATTGTTAATTGATCAATTTTTCACAATGACAGATTTATAACCATTTGGCAGTGTAAGTGGCAAATTGTATTGATGCGCATGCTAAATGAGTTGTTCTGTGCTAAGAAACACAATAAAATTCAATAAAGTTTTCAATACTAGATTTCAACACTCCGCATCACAGAAAAGATAATATATTCCTCTGTCTACATAGCTTCACTCTGCCGACACTCCCATACCCTGTATATTTACACATCTAAATCAGAACACAACAGTGAACGGCGGAATCCAAATTAATTCACCGTCACTTATGATCGTATAATGAACAATAAAGTTTTATTCAGAATTGTGGTTTGTGTGAATCCATCATCTCTGCACTGCACTTTATGATTATACAAGTGCAATTAGAGTGTATGGTAGGTACTGCGCCATTCGAGAGCCAAAAGAAATGTTAGATGCCAAAATGCCGCATCTTATCGAGTTCCAATGCGCTGCAGCAAACTCATATGGTCTTATTTAATGACCGGGAAATGTTTAGACTAACCCAATACCGTAGTGTGGCATCCTATAGGATTTAACTGTACTGCGGCAGACTATTATAATGTCCTATGATAACAGGGAAATGCCTATATGGAAATAGGTACCTATTCATAACCAGCACCCATCCACATTACAGGTCACAGTGGGTCTCCATTATAATCGAGTAGTATATAGCTGTTTCTATTCAAATACAGGGCAAAATGCCACTCCTAATTGAATTATGTTGCACTAATGCAGACTCTTGCAATCTCATCCAATCGGCCGTGAATACTGTGACCGACCCAATACCATACTACAAGGTCTTGTTGAATCGAACTACACTACAACAGACCTAAGTAATCTCATCTAATGATGGCAAATCTACGTGTCCCGGTTAGTCACCGTGGCAGCAGAGTGATATATACGTTTTGTATTTTGAGGCTTTATGGTCAATGCAAAGCAAATGGCCTCAAAACCCCAAATCCCATCGTGAAACTGAAAAAATATATGTCTCAAATTACTATGTCGTCACAATTAGAATAATCATACAGCTAGGAAAAAAACCTTAAGTAAAGTGCTAAGAAAGTAAAAAGTGTAAGTGTTAAATATACATGAGCAATTGCGCTCAATGTGAAATAAGTGAATACAAAAACCCCGACACACATAACCGGGACCTCGTATAGTTGAAGCAATAGATAAGGTACCTGGGGTAATAACCATATGGTACCTAAATAATAGAGCCGCAATTGCGGTTTATGCCCATGCTTCAATTGTGGAGGTCCTACTTTAAAAATGTGACGTGATACCTACTTACAACTGTTTAAAACTACTGAAAATAGTAGAGATAGAGAAGAACAGAAACTCCTAGATTAGCGGCCTATATGGGTGGCAAGTTCCTCTCCCCCATTCAAGCCTTTCGGTGTCTTACAGTCCAATTCTATTATATATTTAGACTCAAGAACCCTGAGATTTTTCTCTGTTTCCACCTCGTATGTGCACTGGAATCCTGCCTATGCCATAAAATAATAGATACTGGACATTACTTTTATGTTTGTCGGCAAAACAGGATAGTTGAAGTCACAATTGAAGCATTTTTTCCTGGCTGTATGATTATTCTAATTGTGACGACATAGTAATTTGAGACATATATTTTTCAGTTTCACGATGGGATTTGGGGTTTTGAGGCCATTTGCTTTGCATTGACCATAAAGCCTCAAAATACAAAACGTATATATCACTCTGCTGCCACGGTGACTAACCGGGACACGTAGATTTGCCGTCATTAGATGAGATTACTTAGGTCTGTTGTAGTGTAGTTCGTTCAACAAGACCTTGTAGTATGGTATTGGGTCGGTCACAGTATTCACGGCCGATTGGATGAGATTGCAAGAGTCTGCATTAGTGCAACATAATTCAATTAGGAGTGGCATCTTGCCCTGTATTTGAATAGAAACAGCTATATACTACTCGATTATAATGGAGACCCACCGTGACCTGTAATGTGGATGGGTGCTGGTTATGAATAGGTACCTATTTCCATATAGGCATTTCCCTGTTATCATAGGACATTATAATAGTCTGCCGCAGTACAGTTAAATCCTATAGGATGCCACACTACGGTATTGGGTTAGTCTAAACATTTACCGGTCATTAAATAAGACCATATGAGTTTGCTGCAGCGCATTGGAACTCGATAAGATGCGGCATTTTGGCATCTAACATTTCTTTGGCTCTCGAATGGCGCAATACCTACCATACACTCTTATTGCACTTGTATAATCATAAAGTGCAGTGCAGAGATGATGGATTCACACAAACCACAATTCTGAATAAAACTTTATTGTTCATTATACGATCATAAGTGACGGTGGATTAATTTGGATTCCGCCGTTCACTGTTGTGTTCTGATTTAGATGTGTAAATATACAGGGTATGGGAGTGTCGGCAGAGTGAAGCTATGTAGACAGAAAGGAATATATTATCTTTTCTGTGATGCGGAGTGTTGAAATCTAGTATTGAAAACTTTATTGAATTTTATTGTGTTTCTTAGCACAGAACAACTCATTTAGCATGCGCATCAATACAATTTGCCACTTACACTGCCAAATGGTTATAAATCTGTCATTGTGAAGAATTGATCAATTAACAATACATTATTTATTATAATATCATTTAGTGATTATCACATTGTTGTATTGTGAATAAGCTGAAATGTATGAAGTACGGAAGTATTTTTTCTATGTCGCTAAACCTTTGGATGTATTTCTATGGGAAATTGCAGTACAGGAAATTGCTTGACAAAGGCTTAACGCCGAAACGCGTCGCTCTTTGGTTTGTGCACAATAAAATTTGTGCTTCTTCTGGTGTGCCGCATCTCGTTATTTTGGACAATTCAACAAAATACGGAAAGCCTTACATATATATATATATATATATATATATATGTTTGTAATGAAGGTCACGTTTACCGAGGCTTCCCTTCAGTGTATACAGGACTCCAGTTCAATATTCTACGGTAAAGTAAGTGACTCTGAAAAGAAACCAAACATTTGTCTGAAATTTAAAAAGAGGATGAAAGCTCAAATTAAAAGCAGGCAATCCAAACATTTTAAAAAATGACATCATAGCACAATCTACCCTCCAGCACTGCAGGAAGCAAAAAGGAATTTTTCGCTAATTCCTCATCACAGTTCAGACCATACAGGCCTACAATGTTGAGATCTATGATTCTATGTAATTCTAACCGTATACTTTTCAGAACCCTGCTACCTCTTCTTATGTGCCTTGGGACATAACCAATTCCAAAATACTACATGTGTCCAATCACTTTTGTGTTGTTTTTTAAAATGTTTGCCTGTAGTGAAACTAGTATCACCATTCGTGATTGCTCTAATGTCTTCTAATATCCTTTTTATTAATTGAAAAGTTTGTACTGACTATTTATAACTTGGGACATAGGCATGATATCACATACATAGTGTATTCAGTATTACACGTGATGTGTTGGTGAATCTTATATTTCCGATTACTGCAAGGACCAGTAAAAACATCCTGTTTACACTGTATTTGCAGGCTTTACAATGTCCACAGACAAAAAAGCCAGGTTTGGGTGATAACCATGTGTGTGGCATTTGGTTGTCAAAGTTACTGTGTACTAGTCTGTCTTTGATCAATGGGATGGTTTCTCATTGAGTTTGTCAGTAAGTGCTATCAGCTTTTAAAATATCCTGATGTTTACTGAAGATTTTCCTAATTTCATTGGCATGGGTACTCTAGGTATTGATAAAATGTGTGTTTTCTGTGGATAAGATTTTGGGGGATATTCTGTCCCCAAACAAGATCTCCCGCACAAGTTTTAGATTCTGCTTTTTTGACAGTTTGTTTCAATACTCTGGTAGAGTAACTTCTGGTTTTGAATCTGTTTAACATGCCCTAATCCCTCACTTCCTCTTTCGGGCAAAACGATTGGTGCATTCGACATTATAAACAGACGTGTCCCATACCCTGTTACCAGGTCTGTGTCCTTCTCCTTGAGTCTAGTCACAGACCAACATGCTTTCCTCCTAACCCCCACCTTCCTTAGTAGCGGTTTGGGGAGGCACCTCATGTGCAAACTGAATTGTACTGCCTACCGAGCTACTGATTTTGTCTTTGTGTGTTTCTACTGAAAATGAAAATGTTATTTTGGCCGTGTTAAGCAAAACTGAATGCTCTTCTACTACCAATTCTGTTGTAAATGTTTTCTCCTAAAATATAACTGACGTTCTAGTGCAGGCCCCTCCGGCCTTGTGGTCCCAGATTCACCTTGACCTACTTATGCAGAGTTTTGTGTGCCCAAAACAGTCTCAGGCAGGTGTCCCATTATAATTTCTTATGCCCCAGTGGTATTTTGCCAGCCCTACCCTCCTACATACACCTACAGTCAAAATCAAAATCACATACACATGCCCAAAGAGACACATAGACTTGGACATTAACTGTACTAACACATGCATGTACACAAATACAAAACACTCACCCAGATGCACACACTCTTCACACTTACAAGCGCACACACACACATCCTTATCCATTGAGTCACTCACTCAGGTACTTTGGCACGCTCATCTCCCTACCTAAAAAGACAGTGTCAAGGCAGTAGCTCTTTGCATTTGCCTGGTCAGGGAGACATGTGTTTCTAGGCCACATAGTACTGTACTGAAACAGACCTGGGCACAAGAGGCATTGAGGAATCCTAATGTAGGGATGCCACAGAAGCTATACGACACAAGTAATAAGGCAAGATGACTGTCAGTATACCACGAAAAAGGGCAAAAGAATCTTCTTTTTATCATCCTGTTTCACTCCTAAATGTTGAAAATAAGATTTTGAGACCAAAGAGTTGGCAACAGATGCGCCTGGTGATAGTTTTCTTTCTAACCCAGACTAGTCATGCCCCAAAGATCTGCCAAGTTGAACCTGAATAAGCTCTCTAATGGAATGGGTGGCAAATGTTAAAGGGCTCCTTCCAATCCTGCCCTTAGTCGTCTGATCTCATTGGGGGGTGCTATATTTTACTAAGAAACAGGCAGTCACAAGTGCACTTACCTTGCAGACAACAGGGTCATGATTTGAATGGTGCAGCAGGTGCAGTGGCACAGGGCCCAACATTTGTCCTCTAAACACCTAATAGGGTGACCAGAATTTTAAAGCCAAAAACCGGGACATTTCAAGGAAATAGAAGAAGGACTACAATTTTACTTCAAGAATGACAGCGCTCCTCAGCAGAGAATTACAGATTAGGCAGTTAGAACATACATAAAAAGCAATTTTTAAAACCCAGTAGCTTGCCTGATAATTAAATTGTTTTCTTGAAACAACTGATAACTTTCCATGCTTTGTAAACATTAAAAAGCACCTCCTGCCGTTTTCAGTCGACCCTCTCTAAAAACCGGGACAGGAGCTACATTCCCTGAAATCTGCCGGGACAGCTGGTAAAAAAACCGGGACCGTCCGGGCAAATCCGGGACGCCTGGTTACCTTACTAATATTGCTATATTTTACTACTATACAGACAGTCACTATTGCAGTTATCTTGCCGTTGAAAGGGGCTTGATTTAAATGGTGCAGCAGGTGCAGTGGCACTGGTGCCAAAAGTTGTCATAACTCCACTAAACACCAAATATTACTATATTTTACTACTAAACAGGCAGTCACAAGTGCAGTTATCTTGCAGGCAACAGGATCAATATTTGAATGGTGCACCAGGTGCAGTAGTGCCGGACCCAAAAGTTGTGAGAACTCCTCTAAACACATACTATTGCTACATTTGACTACTAAACAGGCAGTCACAATTGCAGTTCCCTTGCAGTTAATAGGGATTTGATTGGTGCAGCAGGTGTAGCGGCTCTGGGGCCAAAAGCCAGATTATTGCTAAAGTTGACTACTAAACAAGACAGTCACATGTGCATTTATCTAGCAGGCAATAGGGTCATGGTTTGAATGGTGCAGCAGGTGCAGTAGCACCTGGACCAAAACCTTTAAGCACCCCAATAAACACCTAATATTGCTATATTTTACTACTAAACAGACAGTCACAAGTGCAGTTACCTTGCAGACAACAGGGTCATGATTTAAATGGTGCTGCAGGTGCACTGGCACCGGGGCCAAAAGTTGTCAGAACTCCTCTAAACACCAAATATCGCTATTTTTAACTGGTAAATAAGCAGTCACAAGTGCAGTTACCGTGCAGGCACTAGGGTTATGATTTCAATGGTGCAGCAGGTGCAGTGACACGGGGCCCAAAGATCTAGGAACCCCTCTAAACTCCAAGTATTGGAACAATTTATAGTAAACAGGCAGTCAGAAGTGCAGTTACCTCACAGGCAATAGGGTCATGATTTGGTGCAGCAGGTGCAGTGGCACTGAGGCCAAAAGTTGTCATAACACCTCTAAACACCAAATATTGCTATAATTTACCACTAAACAGGCAGTCACAAATGCAGTTATCTTGCAGGCACTAGGGGCGTGATTTAAATGGTGCAGCAGGTGCAGTGGCACAGGCCCAAAAGTTGTCAGAACTCCTCTAAACACATAACATTGCTATTACATCAGTTAATTTAGTTACTTCCCTCTCATTTCATTTTTCAAAATGTTGCTATTACTTATCCGCACTATACCACTAGTAGCAGCACAATTTATTGCCTTTTTGTACATAAACAAGTCATAACACTTTAACAGACAATAAAAAACAGCTTATTATTAATCACATAGGCGAAACGTAATGCATTTACCAATGCTTGTTAGAAGATATTGCCTTCTCAATTTCTTTATATTCTACAGTTGGGCCATAATTGGGTTCTAAAATATTTTTTTTCCCGAAAATAGAAGTAAGAGTTTAGAATTCTGCTATGGGAAGCTGTCCCAGGCAGTATAACCTACCATTTACTCACTGTTAGATAAGGGGTTGTATCCCTTTTCCACATCCTACATTAATATTGTGCTGCCCAGCGAGTGGTCATTAACACTGGACATCTGTCCTAACTGGCCTGAGCAAAACTTTCTAGGGTTAAAACATAGAAGCATGTCATGAGGAGTGTGGTAGGGAGAGGATGTGACCTAACCCAAAGCTGGCGACTATGGAACTGGGGAGCCAGGTTCGAGTCTCGGCGTAGAATCAACATCCTGTGATTCTGTGCAAATCACTTAACCATTCCATAAAAATTGAATGTGACCTTGTGTAACGTAACTGGTGCTCATGCAAAGCGCTCAAATACCTTCGGGTTGAGTTCGAGCTATATAAAACTGCAAAAAAAAATTTTTTAAATCATTTACCTTATGTTTGATCACATCCCTGACAATAACCAGAGGAGGAGAACCCAGTGTGTAATATAACCAAAATGCAGTGAGAAATGAAAATGCCATTGCTTACACAGCCACGGATTGTCTTCGTGCTCAATTGCAAAGGGACAACGAAAGTCAGGGCAATAATGGGCATGATAACCCATGAATGTCTTATCTGTAGACAGCACATCAGGATGCAAAATGCGACCACTTGAGATAGCTGTGCAGTTAGTTATACATACATCCTATGATGCCAATCAATTGACACCAACCCTGTTGATACAAGATCAAAGAGCATTGCAGGCACTGTTCATAGTACTGATTTAAGTGTCCAGTCTGACCGCCTCATCAAGGGTGAGCACTCTGACTTGTGTCTAATGCAGGATGTGCAACGAGGTATTCTAAACTCTTGATATAAACTGCCCAGGCACTCAAAAAGAGACTGCCACTAAGAGACTTCCATTCAGGGGCGGCTCCTCCACGTGGGCGGAGGAGCGTCGCCCCACTGCTTTCTAGCAGTGCGAGAAGCAGAAACATAAAATGGTATTTTAAATACCATTTTATGTTTCTGCTTCTTGCACTGCGAGAAAGCAGAAGGCAGGGTTCGGTTGGGGGCGGGCGGGCGGTCCTGTTCCAGGCAGGGGAGGAATGGCTAGCCCACTGTTGTGGGCGCTGACTGTTTGGTCAGCACCAGGGCCGACCAAACAGTCATGCACACTCTGCATTTTCTCAGCCTACATGGAGAAAATGGCCTCCCCATAGACGCCTGTGGGGTCGTGGTCCTAGCCAATCACAACGTTGCCATTGCAGCATTGTGATTGGCCTAGGGGAGGGGAGGGAGGTTGCCTGCTTCCTGTATAGAGAGGAGACGCGAAGTGGGACCGGAGGAGATGGTAAGTTTAAATTAAATTAACCCCCCCATCCCCGCGCGACCCCCCTACCCCCCACCAGCGAGTCATGCCGGCCGTGACTGCTTCCATTGCTGTATATTACTATCCAGCTGAGCCTGATGTGTGTGGACTGCCTATAGAACGAAACATGGATATGTCAACACGCCACACATCATCTACACTGCTGTCTTCGTGCAAGACCTCACTGCCCTCCGATCACTGTTTCTTTGTTACTATTTGATTCATCAACTTACAAAGTAAAGACGTGGTGAAGTGCTAGCTACACATTTTCTACTCTATTCTACACAGCTTTCCTTCACTTGAATTTCCGCTCGTACACGGGGCTACAGGAGGGCAGCAGCATGGACATGGTAATAGCTACAAGGCCAGGTGAGGGGGACAGGGACCTGGCAGGAAAGGCTTGCACACCTATTAAACTGGATAGATTGGAATTCTGGCTTTCACATTATGATCGGGCTGATGATGCTGCGCTACTTTTGAACAGTTTCAAGTAGGGTTTCAGACTGGGCTATGAGCGCCCGAGAATGTGCTGCTGGGCGTCTAATCTGAAGTCGGCCAACAAGCACAGGCAAATCATTAGGGACAAGTTAACAAGGGAGATTCGAGAAGGTAGAATGGCGGATCCCTTCGAGGAGTGGCCTAGGGAACACCTAATAGTGTCCCTGATTGGAGTAGCCCCAAAAAAAAGAGCAGGGTCGGTTTTGGCTGATTCAACATCTCTCTTGGGCAGAAGGTCAGTCAGTCAATGACTACATACCCGCAGAGGAAGTCTCGGTGATGTATTCATCAGTGGATGTGGTCTTAGAAATGGTGGACAGAGTAGGACAGGGGGCGCTTATGTCCAAGTGTGACATTAAGTCAGGCTTCCGTTTGCTGCCAGTACACCCTGCCGACTTTTACCTGCTGGGCATACAGTTTGAGGACCGTTGGTACGTAGATAAAGCATTGCCAATGGGCTGCTCGAGCTCCTGTTCTCTTCTTGAGTGTTTCAGCACCTTCTTACAATGGATTTTCACATGGTGCATCAGTACTGAGCTCGTAACTCACTACCTGGATGACTTCTTCTTTGTAGGAAAACCTGGTTCCGCAGATTGTCAGCATGTGCTGGTAAGTTTCCAAGATCTCATAGGTGACATCGGTGTGCCATTGGCACCAGAGAAGACAATAGGTCCCAGCACAGTCTTGTCTTTTCCGGGTTTTGAGATTGATTCACATTCAATAGAGGCTAGGTTTCCTGAGGAGAAGAAACGGAAAATGCAGCAGCTCCTGGATACAATGCTAGGCAAAGCAAAAGTCACCATAAAAGAGGTACAGGTCCTTTTGGTACATTTGAATTTTGCCTACAGAGTGGTGAGAGCGGGAAGGAAATTTTGTCAAAGGTTGGGCATGTTGCTTTCAGGGTTGCCATTACCGCATCATCACATCAGGCCCTCAGCAGGGGTCAAGGCAGACTTATGGATGTGAAGGTCATTCTTACAGGCCTTTAATGTGATTCCCATAGCAGCATTGAAAGATATGGACTGGGATGCTCAGATATATTTTCAGACACAGCAGGGGGTTTAGGTTTTGGCCTTTTTTGGCAAGGACATTGGTGTGCAGAAGGGGGGGCAGCATTGCATTCCTACAGTTCTTCCCTCTGGTTGTAGCGCTGGCACTGTGGGGGGACCAGCTGTCTCACAAGAGAGTTCTCTTCAGAGTTGACAACATGTCAGTAGTACAGGTAGTGAATAGGCAGTCAGCGAAGGATGCCCAGCTGCTGAAATTGCTGAGGGTCTTTGTTTTAAAATGCCTACATCTTGACATCATTTTTAGGGCCAGAAATGTGCCAGGTGTGGACAATGGCACTGTAGATGCTTTGTCTCATTCGCAGTGGGAGAGATTCCATGTGCTGACCATGGAAGTGGACAGAGTCCAGGCACGGATGCTGTGGGACCTTTGGTCAATAGGAGAGAAAGGATGCTTCAGATGGTAGCAGGTTCTCTAGCAGTATTCACAAGAACAGCTTATTCGCAGGCCTGGTCAAAATATTTTGTGAGTGGGGCCAGGAGGAGACCAGATGGTTGGGACAGGCCAGAAGACACGGTTCAATGTATAATGTCCCTCATAGAAAAAGGCAGTTGAGTGTGACTAGCTCTGGAAAATTGGCGGACATAGCATTTATGGGTAAGCTCTTATGGGGTTATGCCCGGTCAGCGGGCGAGCTAGGAAAGAGGATTTTGGCGGGCTGGGCCAGGGAAGTGGGGAAATGTGGGCCCAAGTGTAGGCCGTTGACTTTGGAAATTTTTTGTAAGGTGAGAGAGGCCCTTCCAAGAGTATGTACAATGGGCAGTGAATTAGCGCTATTTTCAGCCCTTATGTCATGAATGTTCTTTGGTGCCTTCCAGTTTTCTAAGATGCTGGAGGTTAGGGGGTGTAGGGGAGCTCTATGGGAGGAGGTAAGTCAGCAGGAAGAGGATCTCCAAATATGGCTATACAAGTCTAAGACAGATCAAAGGAGCGAGAGCAGGAGCATTCTTCTTAGGGCGTATCCGGTTGCCCGCCTATGCCCGGCACGCTGGGGAGCAGCCAATCAGCCCAGGGCAGTGTCTGGGTGGGGGAGAGTTTTTCAGCATGAGGACGGCAAACCAGTCACATCCTTTCAATTGCAGGCGACAATGCGCAATGCGCTAGATATGCTCGGCGTAGGTTCACACAGCTATGGTACTCACTCTTTTAGAATAGGTATGGCTACTGAAGCGGTTAGGCGGTTGGGAGCAAGGTTGTATCATGGATTTGGGTAGGTGGTCATCCAATTGTTTCAGGAGATACGTTCGGGGCTAGTAGGGGTCTTTCTAAGTAATTGCACAGGTGGTCAACTTATGTTTCGGTTTCAGGATCCGTTCCCGGGCCTCAGGCTGCAGGTTTGAAATTGTGAATTGTGGGCCACTCCTTTGTTAAGTGGGCACAGAGGCATGTGAGGGCCACAGGACATGGGGCTAATTTAGGTTTTAATGTCAACATGAATGCTATCAAATGGTATGGGAAAGGGGGTATGAGATGGGGAAGCTCCTTCCTTGTTTGAACAGGCTCATGGTTGGCGGAAAATGTCCGGATATACTCTTGATTCACGTAGGTGAAAATGACTTAGTGGTTCAGAAGGGATTAGCACTGATAAAATGCATAAAGGTAGACTTGAAAGAGATCCACAGGTTGTGGGTTGGCTGCTATGTGATATAGACTGAGTTTGCACCTAGGAGAGTGTGGCGAGGGGCCGTCAAGCCAGCCTGCCATAAACAGGGCTAGGAGTAAGCTTAATAAGGATATGCGTTTCTTCTGTAGGGACCTCAGTATGGGTAGGATAGAGCATTCAGATCTCCGCTATGACGACGTGGAATTGTTTTGTGTGGACAGAGTGTATTTGTCATTCATTGGCATGGAGCTTTATTTGTTGCAGCTAAAGCTAGAGTTGGCCAAGGTGTTCAATATTAATTAAACATGAGCCCCACCTCATTGGAAATGTGGGGCAGAAAAAGGTGGGGGGGATAGCTCCGATGGCCCCTCCCTCCTTTCTCTGGGTGGCGGTTGGCAAAGAAGTTGCCATGGTTTACAGAAGTTTATAGCGGTTGTCAGCGGCGGTTCAGGCTGAAAGAGAACGGGTAGGCAAGTTCACGCCAGGACGAGACAAGAAGTTTAATGTTATATAGGAAGTTTAATGCTCTAAGAGATTAATAGATGTAGGAAAGAGGGAAGGGATTTTAGAGGTCTCAGTTTCATTCGACCAACCCTTGATCATATACTATATTGATGTATTAAGTTGTTATGTAGGGGGGAGGGATATTTTAGGGGTGGAGGGTAGATTACCATAGGTGATAAACTTTGTATGCTGAGGTTGTAGTTTTGTAAGGCAAAGGCCTAGATTGTTTTTATTATGTATACCTGTTTCAATAAAGGAGCCTTTTCCACACAAACCTGGAGTCAGTGGTCTGTGCTGCTCCCCTCTTCCCCAAGGGGGATTTCGGTGGCAGCTGACCAGAGGGAGTTCTGCCTCCCCACCCCAGGTATTTTTGGGAAGTGGAGCAGTCGGACAACTGCTCGGGTTTCGGCGGGTTTTGGGCTACTTTTGTACCCTAGGGGTATATATGACCGGACATTTTGTATTCCCAGCCACCATTTTGTCAGGTGACATGGCAGCTGGTAGCTGTTAGTCAGTTTTTTCCCCGACCTTCTGTCCTCATTTTTAGCGTTTTTAAATTTTTCCATTTGTTTCCATGCATCTATTGGGCATGCTTTTATTGATCACAGGTGTGCAAGGGGGTTCATGCTGATAAGAAGCTTTGTCGCTTGAAGCAGGTGAATAGGCGGTTGGCAGAGAAGTTGCCATGGTTTACAGAAGTTTATCATTGTTGTCAGCGGCAGTTCAGGCTGAAAGGGAACGGGTAGGCAAGTTAACGCCTGGACAAGACAAGACGTTTATGGTTATATAGGAAGTTCAATGGGCTAAAAGGTTAATAGAAGAATGAAAGAGGGAAGGGATTTTATAGGTCTCAGTTACATTCGACCAGCCCTTGATCATATACAATATTGATGTATTAAGTTCTTATGAAGAGGGAGGGATACTTTAGGGGTGGGGGGTAGATTACCATAAGTGATTAACTTTATATAGTGACTTGTAGTCTTGTAAAGCGAAGGCCTAGGTTGTTTTTGTTATGTGCACCTGTTTCAATAAAGCGACCTTTTCCACACAAACCTAGTGTCAGTGGTCTGAGCTGCTCCCCTCTTCCCCAAGGGGGATTTGGGAGGCAGATGACCAGAGGGAGGTCTGTCCCCCCCCCCCCCCCGGGGTACTTTGGGGAAGTGGAGCAGTCGGACGACTGCTCGGGGTTTGGGTGACTTTTGGGCTACTTTTTTAGCCCAAGGGTATATAAAACCAGACGTTTTGTATAACCAGCCACCATTTTGTCAGGTGACACAGTGGCTGGTAGCTTTTAGCCAGTTTTTGCCCCGCCCTCCTGTCCCCATTTTTAGCATTTTTGAAGGTTTCGATTGTTTCCATGTATATATTGGGAATGTTTTTAGTGTACACACGTGTGCACGGGATTTATGCTGTGAAGAAGCTTTGTTGTTTGAAGCAGGTGCATGGGCGGTTGGCAGAGAGGTTGCCATGGTTTACAGAAGTTTATCGTTGTCAGCGGCAGTTCAGGCTGAAAGGGAACGGGTAGGCAAGTTCACGCCTGGACGAGATGAGAAGTTTAAGGTTATATAGGACGTTTAATGGGCTAAGAGGTTAATAGATGTAGGAAAGAGGGAAAGGATTTTAGAGGTCTCAGTTACATTCGACCAGCCCTTGATCATATACAATATTGATGTATTAAGTTGTTATGAAAGGGGAGGGATATCTTAGGGGTGGGGGTAGATTACCATGGATGATTAACCTTGTATAGTGAGGATGTTGTTTTTAAGGTGAAGGCCCAGGTTTTTTTGTGATGTGCACCTGTTTCAATAGAGCGACCTTTTCCACACAAAACTAGTGTCAGTGGTATGTGCTGCTCCCCTCTTTCGCAATGCGGCGAGGAGCCTCTGAGCCAGAGGTCTTCAAACTTTTGTAGGTTGAGCCCCCCCAGCTGAATTTTTTGAAATGTCGGGCCCCCCCACTACCTGACAGAAATTTTTGGAATCTGGTACACTACATAATTGACCGCCACCCACATATCCCGGGCCATATCCGGCAAATAATGTTCAACGCAATAAGAGTTTAGTTAACTGTAGGTTTGTGAGTGGGTGTGGTTAAATGACAGAGGCTTATTACACATCTCAAAACAAATTTTTCCAAGATAAAATGTGCGCAAATTGTTTTTACTAGGATGCTTTGTTTTACACGACAGATTGATAATAACACCACCATTAATGTGACGGGTGTGCCTGTTTTTCGCCACAGAGACGGTCAATCTGTGGATGGATTTTTGCTACTGCCATCCTCAGGTTGTGCTCCACATCCAGTCTTGAACGGTACTTAGTCTTTAACACCGCAAGTGCTGAGAACCCAATCTCACATAAATAGGACGAGCCGAAAGGCAAGAGAGTTTTGATAGCAGTTTCTCTCAAAGCTGAATATTCTGCAGACATTTTCAGCCAAAACTCTCCCAGTGAGACTTTGCTGAAATGCATCTGCAGAGTGCGATCACTTTGGAGATCAATCAGTTCTTCCTGCATACGAATCGGGAGATGGCTTGCCACCTCTGCCAGAAATGGTTGAAAGACCCAGTCATTCAAGTGATCGTTGTCCTCAGGAAAATACCTTTGCAAACTGTCCCCGAGAGACGTCAGGTGATTTTTTATTATTTCAGCAACACTTGGAAGTTCATATTCAGTCTCCGCAAGAGCATCTACTAAACATGCAAACTGCTCAAACAAGCCATCTTCAACTAGTCTTCTCCATAATTCAAGCTTCTTCTTGAATGCAGTTATTCTTTTATTCATGGTAAAAGAAGTCATGTCAGCTCCTTGCAGAGACAGATTCAGGGAATTTAATTTCTCAAAAATGTCAGCAAGGTATGCTAGAAGCACAAGCCAGCGGGAATTGCATAGTTGTTCTGCTTTGCAGGGGTCCAAACACAGAAGAAACTGCCGTACTTCATTCCTTAATTCAAAGATGCGAGACAGCACTTTCCCCCGGGATAACCACCGCACTTCTGTATGAAACAGCAAGCCATCATGCTCAGCTCCCATTTCTGCACATAAAATTGCAAATAGACGAGCTCTTGTGGGATGGGTCTTTATAAAATTTACTATTTTTATAGCAGAATTCAGCACATCCTCTAGTTCGCTGTCCATATTACGAACAGCAAGGGCTTCCCGGTGTATCATACAGTGGGTCCACAGAATATGTGGAGCCACTTTCAGTACGTTAGCTTTTAGGCCAGCCCTTGCACCACACATTGAAGGAGCACCATCTGTGCAGATTCCAACACAGTTTTCCCATTTTAAGCCATGGATATTCAGGAAGTCATTGATAATGGCAAACAAATCGGATCCTGTTGCCCGCCCCTTTATTGGCTTGCAAAATAAAAAATCTTCTAATACTAGCTTTTCATAACAGTAACGAACATAAGCAATTAAATGGGCATCCTTTGACACATCAGTTGCTTCATCCAGCTGCAAAGCAAACAAACTTGATTTCAACCGGGCTATGAGCTGTCCCTGGATATCTTCTGACATGTCAGAGATGCGGCGGCAAACTGTTGTGTCTGAGATGGGTATACTTTTGAACTTCTCTGCTGCTTTTTCACCAAGCATTGTCCTAGCTACGTCGAGCAATGCTGGGAGAATCACCTTTTCTCCATCTACAAAGGGCCTTTTGTTTTTGGCAATGTGGTATGCTACTTGGTATGATGCTTTTAATGCATTTGCAAGAGTATTTGCCACATGTTTCACCGCTTCTTTCTGCTGAGTTATCTCTTGCAACTTCCTGACAAAAAAATCTCTGTTTTTTCCTGCTAGAGACCCATGTTTTGTTTCAAAGTGACGCCTTAGTTTGGTTGGCTTCAAGCTGTCGTTAGCCAAGATCACACCACAAACCACACACTGTGGTCTGCTTTCTCCACTAACAATGCAGGTGAACCCAAAGTCCAAATAGGAGGCATCATATTTCCTTGTTTTTGCAGCTTTTCTCTCTCCATCTGTTTCTGTTTCAGCCTTTCGCTTGAGCACTCTACCATCTTTTGGGAGCAGAAAACGATCCATATCAAATGCTTGCTTAACCTAAGATACAAAATTTGAAGCTGCATGTTAATGAATAGTACATGGCTGCAATTTTACAGCTGCATGAGGTACAGCAGGTTTTTAACTTTGTAGTTTCAAAAAAAAAAATCTTTAAAAAAAAAATCTTATGTTTTAAATAAAATAATTTTGGATAAACGAATCATTCTGTGGTAAGTGGATAAAAAGTAATTCCAGCTCATCCAGGCTTTAAGTAGGTGCTCCCAAAATTGCTGCAGTTTGTATATGCTGTATACCACCGATGAGGCTCTGCAAGTTACTTGTTCAAAGGTTAGTGAGGGCAAACTTCAGCACTGCCCCTTCACCCATCACTCAAAAACAAATGCGTACCTTCTTATTCACTTCCTCAGATGTTTCTTCTGCTTGAATAGGAGTCCTCGGCCTAGCGATCAAGTAGCTTTTTCCCTTGCAATGAAGAGAAAACGTTTAAGAAATATTACTTGCATGTTCTCAGTATGTTTTGCATGAGACGCCATGAAAGCTCCCGAGATCAGAATCATAGTGATGGGCAAGGGAGTGAATGACATGCCTAGAAGTTACTTGCTGCCTTATCTTAAGGGCAAATAAAACACGCCATGATCTGCAAGTTATTAGTTGAAGTCCTGATGGCTGGTAAGATGGCCATGATCTGCAAGTTAAAAATGTGATTTCTGGCAGGGCCACAGTAGCTTTACATTCTTTCAAGTTTGTTAAATTGACCTTGCATGTACTTCCTTGAGGCTCCTTCACTTCAATATCTCCCCATACACAATACACCCACTCTCCTGTAAGCACAAAGTTTTTTACTTCAGAGGTCTTAATTGTGGTTTTTGGACTGTTTAAGTACGGACGCATAATTTTCATGGAGGCCCGGCCTTTGCTCATAGACCTTTGCAATATTACAGACGTACGGCCAGGGCAAAAAGCACTGGGAAAAATAACTTATTCTACTGCATCAAAAAGGGTTCATACAACATGTGCAGCTGAATGGCATCTGGAACAGAACAAGGAGGGCTCCTGGGATACTCCGTACCGCCCCTCTGTACCTTTTTTTAAATTTGTATTAAAAATATAAATCTTTCCTATGCCAAAGCTAAGACTCCATTGGTTAAGACACCACCTAGATATATTGGGAAAAATTAGTGCCAATAATTTCTTTATAAATAATATCTTTTCACAGTTTTACATTGTGCAAACTCGGTTCCCGGGCACTGGAACACTTTAAATGAGCACCAGTTACAATACACAGGGTCAGATTTATTACATTACGCACGGATAAATTAAATTATTTTGTCTTAGATCACAGGATGTAGCGCCAAGGCCAGGATTCAAACCTGACTCCACAGGTACGTCACCAGCTCGGAGTATAAAACCACATTCTCTCCGCTTCGATTTTAGACATCCAACGTCCTACACACCCAGGTAGCTATGAAGAGTTAGCATTATATGTAAACAAAGCCTAAAAATGCCAGAAATTTGAATTGTAAGTATGCTTTTTCAGCCCAAATCAATCTTCAAAGTGGAATCATACTAAGTACAATAATGTGTGTATGATGCTTTGAATCTCCATCTTCTGTAGCATTTTCAAGGCTGCTAGTGATAGCTGTGTTTGTACGCACACGTGCACTATTATGTGTTTGTTTGACAGAATGTGTACACATGTAAACGTTTGAGTGTCTGTAAGGGAGACAGTGTTATCAGAGTTTAAGCACTCCGTAGCTCAGAGCTGGTACACAAGGAACAATTCTTCTCTAGAAATCATTAACAAACGTTTAAGGCAGAGTTAATGGAATAATTGCCCACCAACCAGTTATGGATCTGATGACAAACGTCAAAGTCCACAGAGAGGGCACTGAACGAACACCTCATTGAGAATTCCTTAGTGGTACGATAAGTTGCTTGCCTGAAGCAGTGGGGGTTTAGGACACGTCGGGCTTATGTTTAAATAAATAGAACTAATAAAAAAATTCATGATGTTGCCTATTTTACTTCAGAGCAATGCTGTCTGACATACTTTGTGGTGACAAGAACATGTTAAGGATTTTGGGGGCCGTAGGCCAAAACTATTTTGGGGACCCCTGCTCAGAACAGCTTTGAGTTTATGATTCACTTTCAGCTCTGCCATACCCTCTTTAACCAGGCTACTAATGGTGCACAGACACTATGGTCGAAATTCTAAAAGTGTTACATCTAATATTCAGAGATAGTGATGTGTGTTTTCACTGTTGTAACACAGCAGCAGCCCACTAATTTTACAGCGAATAATATCTGTGATATCCTCCAATTTCTCGTATGCGAGGACCCGTTTTGATCTAAAATAAACTTTATGGTTGTTGCATGAAACAAACACATTTCTCTGCAAATAGTAATAGACTCTCGCACATCACTCACATTAAAAAGAAATGGCAAAAAAATAAAAAACTGTATTTACAAGAATCTGTTTAGGAATTATTCCAGGCCATCAGGGCAAAAACAGAGGTGTCTCTATCAAGGTGCCCCCTGAAAGGCTGGATTGCAGTGCATGTAAAGGTGTCCTTTTGTAATTTAGGTCAAAAACCTTGATGGGACACGACATGCCCATACTTGTGTGCAGGGGCGCAACTAGACCCGAACTTCAGAGGGGGCTAACACTCCCAGCCAGGGCTGGCCATAGCACTGGTTGCACACCGTGCAACAGTCTCTTTGGCGCCCCGCCCCAGTTTCCTCCTCCTCCATAAATTCCCTCACTACCACTCACCAACAATGCACCTCATCTCTCTATAGCACCTTTCTGACAAACATTTCATATTTTTATAGCGCTACTCATAGTTTACTCACACTCAGTTCTTTGATCTGCATAGTACACGTTTTTTGTAGCAGGCACATTAACCCTCTGCGCTGTGTGGGTGGCAGGAGTGCCCATGTTAGTGCACGGTGAGCCATGCTACAGTGAGAGAGTAGGGTAAGAGTAGTGACTGCAGGGTGAGTGAGGTGACCGTATGAATTTGGGAGCGGATGTAAGTGCAGAGTGGGACAAATGAATGTATGGTTAGTGATAGGCTTATTGGAGTGAGATTGCAGAGTGAGCAGTGAGGGGGGACAGGTGAGTGAAGTGTCACATGAGTACAGGGTGAGTAGTGTGCTCGTGTGACTGCAGGGTGAACAGCGCAAGTGCATTGTGAGTGCAGAGTGATCACTGTGAGTGCAGAGTGAGCGGGTGAATGGTGAGTGCATGGGGAACAGTGTGAGGGCATTGTGATCCCTGTGAGTGCAGGGTGAGCGTGAAAGGGAAGGGTGAAAATGAGGAGTGTGTTGTCTGAATGTAGGGTGCATGCCCAGGCACTTGAAGTATGTCAGCATGTTATTGACGGCGGCGTAGGATTTCACATATAAGTTAAACTATTGGTATTAAGGCATTAACCAGGGATCGAGGGTGGAGGAAATAAATAACGTACTGATCCTACAACAAACTTCCAGTTTTAGGATTGGGGTTGCCAGCACCTTATTTTGATATCCCAGGCGGTACAAAAATAAGCAGTCACCTAAAGCTGTATTTTCAGCACTTATCTGTGCATACTTCGAATAGCAAATATAAATAGAAAGCACTTTAAATTGTGTTCTAGGGCTGCCTGAAAGATCCATGACTGAAAGGGAAGAAAGACAGAAAAGTCACATTACAAATGAATACATACTTCTTTATTTATAACCCGTATTTAGTGCCAAGACAAGCAATTTGCAGGGTGTTCATACAACACATGGCTGGCATTTTTCTTTGGCAACTTGAAGCCCTTCTAGCCCTGTGGGTGTTGCTGCCCGCCTGTATAATTCTAAAAGAAACTACGTATTTTCCAGCTTGGCTGCTTTGCTCTTCTAAATGTAGCCCAAGTGCAACATTCCACACAATTGCCTGGGAGGCCTATGTAATTGTTGAACTCCAGTACGGGAGTATTTTAGAGAAAGTTAAACATTCCCGAAATATTTACAAACAGGTTTGAAATGGTGTAATTAGCTTCTCTGTGCAGACCCAGGGGCTGCTGCCCTAAAGGTACCTCTGAAGACAAGTGACTAGGAATATCTCATAACCCCCAAAAGTACTTCAGCCCTCACAGTAAGCAAAAAGCATTATATAATTACCAGTACAATACAGTTTAGGATGCTAATAGATACTTTACTGCCTGTATAAATCTAAAAGAAACTTTTTCTCCTTTGTGGGAAAAGCTAATCCTCCCAGGACGGGGTTAAATTCCTACAGCTGAAATGCTTCAGCTGCAGTGGGAGGCAGGGATTCTCCTCTGCTAAAACTGAAAGCACACGAACACGCTTTCGGTTTTAGCAGAGGAGACTCTGTGCTTACCACTGCAGCTGTAACATTTCAGAAGTAGGAATTTAACCACTTGAAATTGCATAAGCATGTGCACATCGTGGCCCATGGATTTCCCCTCCCTCCGCCCAACATCCCCCTCCCCCGACTTTGAAAAAGCCCTCTTGCCTCCACAGGAAACCAGGAAGAAAAGGCAGCAAAAGTAACATGCAGAAGCTTTATGCCCGCAAATTTCGCGGCACTTCCTGCAATCTCAGCTGCTATGACATGACACTAGCATTGACATCTCTAAACATCCAAACAATCGAAGAGCTGGGAGGAAGCACTGCCTCCGAAAATCACTTTACACCCCACTTCATAACAGCCTCATTGTCCCAATTCAGCACTCAATCAATGTTTCTGCTGTAGGAGCAGAAGCGCATCTACATATCAATATTCAAATAGCCTAGGCTACATTGTCTATATAGGCACAACACATTGTAGTAATGGGCGTGAAAAAAACAAATACCCCTGTCTGTGCTACGTGGCCATTCTACTAAAAAGAGTCCTGCAGCATTTTAAGGAACCGTCCATAAACCACATTTGCAAATACGATCCTGCAGCTGGTAAAGCGTGAAGTGGGTTAATGCCCAAACATACCCCAAGCACTTTCACTGAAAGTTACATCCTCCTTGGACGGGGTTAAATTCCAACAGCTGAAATGCTTCAGCTGCAGTGGGAGGCAAGGAGTCTCCTCTGCTAAAACCGAATCGTTCGTTCGCTTTCGGTTTTAGCAGAGGAGACTCCTTGCCTCCCACTACAGCTGAAGCATTAGGAATTAACCCCGTGAAATTGCAGAAGCATGGGCACGTCGTGCCCCATCGATTTCCCCTCCCTCCAAACCTCCGTTACGGCCGAACATCAGCCCAACATTCCCCCAGACCTCGAGAAAGCCCTCTTACCTGTGCAGATTTCAGCAGTCCTTCACAGCGAGGCGACGGGAACATGTAGGGAAGCCTTCACAGGAAACCAGGAAGAAAAGTCAGCAAAAGTAGAAAGCAGGAGCTTTATGCCCGCAAATTTCGCGGCACTTCCTGCAATCTCAGCTGCTGTCCCCTCATTGGTGGAACGTCACTGGTGACGTTCCTGCGTGCTGATTGGAGAAAGCGGAGCAGCACCCAATCAAAAATCCCCATTTGAAATGGGTGATAACTTGCGACGTGGGACAGATGAAAAACAAGACAACAAAGGTAAGATTTTCGGGTGGAGCGCGCGCCCCCCCTGGGGGGGGCGCGCCCCACAGATTGAAGAACTCTGCAGTCTGAGCTTTCCATATCTTGCTGACACTGGATTGCATCAGGATTTACCAAGTATATAGTGTAGGCTGTTTCTCTCGAGTGGCTATCATGGCTCATTGCACCAGAGTGAAGAGTGGGCACCAAGTAACCAATCTGAACAGGAGAAGATGTTATGGTTCCAGATCGGAGTAACGAGTCGGAGAGTCAAACAGCGTGGTTGACAGGAGGTCTCAGCAGATGGGAATTCAGGCAACGGAGTCCTGGCAACAGTACATTTTATAAGCGCAAACAGCGTGGTTGACAGGAAGTCAAGCAGTCTCTGCAGATCGGAATTCAGGCAACAGTACATTTTATAAAAGCATCCCTGAAAGAACGCAGTCCCCATCAAATTTGTTCTGCGTCCACAAGAAAACAAGTATATCCAGTCAGCACATCAGATTTCTTCAGTCTACAAGGAATGTTGGTAATTTTGGTGAAAATGTTACTAGACAGTCAGTTAGTCAGGGAACGTCACCTACATTTAATATTTTAGGCGTTTATTTCAAATTGCAGATCAAAACTGAATTTGGGAAGAATTTATTTCTGGATAAACAAACTACTGATTAAACTATGTAATACAAATTGGCAATTGATTTTCAATTGAGATGTAAAAACACGAGACTGTGTTTATCTAGACTTGAGATATTAGAATTTGTATGTATTCAGAAAGAGATTTTCTGAGTAACCACTTCCCAAATTTATTCCTGAATAATAATCAATCTGGGGAAGAGCCATTCTTGAAATTCCATGTTTGATATTTCTAAGAAGCTTCAGGTAAAGCTAAAATAACAATATTGTCAAAATAAATTGTTATTACCTAAGAATTAACTGAGGAATAAACATGATTAAATCTTTCTTTTTTTTTCTTTACCCAAAATATCAAACTAACCCAAAGTCAGAAAATACCACTGGATCTTCCTCTGCTGATGTGCTACTGTGAATAATTTAAAATTGACATTAACAGTGACATTTGTTAATAAACCCGGAGAGATCGCAGGAATGGGGCGCTGTGCTGCTAGAATTCATAAACAACAGGGAAGAAGATGAGCACAGTACTCCATGATCAAATGATGGAAGAACAAACTGATGCCTTAAAGAACAGGACTGAGAGCCTGGACAGCTCTTCCTCCTATATACCCTCCTTCAAGTAGTAAAGATTCTCTCACAACACACAGTCACACACTTTTGAATTAGCACTTCATCCCCAATTAAATACATGACTCAAGGAGACGTCTTGTTTAGTTGTCATTTTTTTTATTTAGGGTTATTGTTCTACTTTAATTTGCTTATTATTGAATTGGTTTGTGGATTGCAACTGTACACAAAGCAGGCTGTAGATCCATCAGGAGCCTGTAGATTGCAAGGAGGGACACTAAAATAAAATATGGCTGACAAAGCTAATACTAAGAAACTAACTCAACTTCTAAGTAGCACAACGCACCTCAGAAAGCCAGCATGAACGCGAAAAGCAGCGCCTTGACGAATATTGTGAAGGACAACTGTAAACGGAAGCAGAAGCATTACCAACAAGTGTAAGAAAAATAGCTTCAAAACAATAAAATGTATGCATACATTTGTTAACATCAAATAAAATAGATTTCACAGTGACATTTGTTGTGATGGAGAGCACAAACAAATGTGAGATAGTTTCTAGGCGTTATACAGAGAAGAAACTGACGAGTTGCACCTGTGGTGCACTTCTGCCATAATGTGGTGGAAACTCACACTGACCACGCTTGTTGCCTTGCCTACCACCCAATCCAACATGCCTGTGGTCATAACACAGTAAAATGATCTAGATTTCAAGTTAACCACTGTGCATAATCTAGGACTCCCAGCTTAATATGCATCCGTTTAAAAAAATATTTTATTTCCATTTGGTTCTTATGTATTGCAATATTACACATTTTGTTTGCATAAATACCAATCACTCTAATCGTTTGGATTATACGAACATACAGAGCATTGATATTACATTTCATGCAATGCTACAATACAATTAGACAGCCATTGTTCAATACAGCTGTTGTCAACGTATCTTATCCTTCTTTTTCTTCTTTTGCCTTCTCTTTCTTTAAGAAAACTGTCTCTCTTTGTATGTCCCTGCCCTTAAAGTCTCTTACATGGAGTACTAGCTCTTTTATACTCTGCCACTACTAACTACTACTGATTGAACTGTTAACTGAACTTTAATTGGCTCTGTGCTGTTCCTGTGTTATTGTTGCTGCTGCTTACTTATTGAATTATTTTTTTTACTGGTTCAGAAATAGAATTAACATGAATGTCCATCTACAACAGAAACAACTTATACCATTTTACAATCATGAAGAAGGGCATATCATGATTTGTTGTGAATGGTATTTAAACTCTCCAAATTCATAGCACAGAATAAAGGCACCCAGTGAAAAATAAAGATAAATATGTATAACCAATATCTACTTCCAACTTTTGATAAATATCCATGTCTTGTTGAATTTACTAAGGGCGCCAATACGCTTTCGCATTTCTCTTTTTTATAGACCATCACCAGTTTGTCCTTCCGTTGGATAAACGAGGGGTTTCGGCTGATTGCCAATTCATTGTAATAACTGATCTTGCAATCAGAAAAGCAATAAACCAGCCTCTCTTTGTTCTCTTCAGTGGTAACCCCAAATGCTTTGAGCTCCCCATCAATATTGCCGCAGCATCTGGTGGTGAAATGAGTTAAAGAATGGGTGTGGTTTCTTGAACCTACTTCTTCCCAAAAGACCTGCAAGATTTTGCAAGTCCATATCATATGTAGTCATGTACCTTTTTCCTGACATTCTGGATATTTAGGTGGGGTATGTGGATTGCTTTTGTTTGAGAGCACCGGTGTATAATAAACCTGCCATTGGGCATTGTTAGACCTGTCTTCCTTAGGGTGGTCTTCCCCAAACATTTTGCCTGCTTACCTCCTCTTTTTGCTGTATCTTTTAGTTGGCGTTAGGACTCTGTGCACTTTACTACCGCTAACCAGTGCTAAAGTGCATGTACATCTCCACCAAACATGGTGACATTGGTGTATACATTATTGGCATATTTAGTTTAGTTATAAGTCCCTTGTACAGTGGTATACCATATACCCAGGGATTGTAATCTAAATGATACTAGTGGGCCTGAAGCACTGGTTGTGCCACCCACACAAGTAGCCTTTCATACCTGTCTCAGGCCTGTCATTGCAAGGCATGTGTGCACAGTTTACTGCCACTTCGACTTGGCATTTAAAACAAGTTGCCAAGCCTTAAACTCCCCTTTTATTACACATAAGTCACCACTAAGGCTTTTGGAAAGCGGACATTTCTCTGCTCTTACTGCTCTGTGTGCCTTGCAGCCTGTCTTCAATACAATTCTTGGATGGATGATAGCTACACTTTGTGCATTCCCTCTAGACAGCCACAAACACAGGAAGGGTGGGTGTGACAGAGAACTCATCTGCATTCATTTACATTCTGATAGCTCTTCCTGGACAGGAAGAGGGAGGTAGAGCTAACATACCTGTCCTGTATCTCACACAAAGGGCTGATTACCCCCTACTAATAGTCTGGAGCCAGGGCTGGGATGAAAGGGGGACCTGTGCACTTCAAGGGCTTGCTTTGAAGTCACCCTCACTTCAAAGGCACATTTGGGTATAAGTACTGGGGCTCTGACCCTACCAAGACAGTCCACTATTAGACCTGTGAAGACCTCTGCCAGGAGTAAAGACTGATGTGCCACAAAGATTGCCAGTATGCCTGACTGCAACTCTGAAGGAACTGCTTTTTGGTTTGTTGAGCTGCCCTGCTGCCTGGTGATCTCTGCCCTGCTGAGGACAAGGACTGGACCAATCTTATTTGAACCCAGAGGGACTCCAAAGGCTTGTTGGCTTGCCCACGTTTCTCAGTCTCAGAACCATCCAAGACTTCCTTCAACTCTGCAACAGCACCTGGACTCTGTTATCTGTGAGTCCTGCTCTGCCAAGTGAAAGGTGATTTCTGCTGTGCAGGACCATCAAAATAGATGCAATGTCAACTTTGCACCAATCGGAACAGACGCATTGCCCTTCGATGCCGACGCAGGAGCCGATCGACAATATCACCTCAGCATGGCTCGACAATGATGCAGCGCCTGCACCATAAAGGGGTTCGAAGCAGAAGTCGTCATCGACTGCGCGGATTGGCACTGATGCTTCACCTCCATCCACGGGATCAACGACAATGCAGCGCCTCCTCAGCTTCTCTCATCAAGTCTTCGACGTCGATGCTTGCTCCATCCAAGGTACTTTGTCTGTGGGATCGGCCTGGATCCTGTAGCCGGCCTGCCCTCCATCGCGGTCAGCCTGAACTTTGGATTCACTCCGGTCTAACGCGACCGCAAGTAACCCCTTAGTACTATTGACTTCTAAGCACTATTTTTAATTTATTCTTTACAAATCCTTAACTCTGGTTCTACTTATTGGATGTTTGTTGTTTTGGTCTTGTTTTACTCATAAAAATATAATCTATTTTTCTAACCCTGTGTGGAGTATTTTTGTGTTGTTTTTATTGTGATACTTTGTGTGTGTTGCATAAATACTTTACACATTACTTCTTTAGATAAGCCTGACTGCTCTGTGCCAAGCTACCAGAGGTTGAGCACAGGTTATCTTTTAGTGTGTATATAGCTTACCCTGACTAGGATTGTGGTCCCTACTTGGACAGGGTGCATACCTCTGCTAACTAAAGACCAAATTTCTAACAGGTATTCATTTCATTGCCTAAAATTAGCTCCGTGCAATGTGGAAAAATTGAATTGAATAACTTCTTCCTAGTCTTTAAAGCAAATCTGAAAGGCAGTTTCAGTTATCCATTTTCTGGATATTTATTCATATAAATAGCAATTAGAGATGAATTCTGTAAATGTATGAAAGAAACCCTCTTTCTAGTTCTACTTTGTCTATGTTGATTAGAGCACTAAGTATTTGATCAAGTGTAAATTGATACCAAATTCCCCGGTCTACTATTTTCAAGTCTCAAGATAGAGGATTATCATTAATAACCCAATTACCCATTTTGGCCAAAGCTATTGCCTTCCAATGCTGTAATTCCCTTTTTGTTATTTCCGGGGGCATAGAATCTACTGGTGAAATTATATATCGGCATGTACACTGGGTATGCACAAAAATCAAAATAGATGTGGAAGTCAAGCATTATAAATATACAGAACACGATATTGCACCAATTTGTGATTACTAATGGGTTGTTTTTTAGCTGGATAGAATTTTTCTATATTTTCATTTAAGAAATAATGATTATACACCGTGTTTCCTATCAATTTATACAGCCGGGATATAAGAGTTAAAAATGTTTGTGTAGTAATAATATCGCAAATTGAGTAGAGCCAGAATCCCCCTTTTCCTTTTGTAGTTGAAGTTTTTCTAAACTAAGTAGTGGAAACTACCTATTCCAAAGAAAAGAGCTAAGAAGGCAGTCAATTTCCTTAAAGAGAACTCACACAGGAGTACAGAAATTTTGAAACTAACTAAGGGAAGAATATCAATTTTAGTCAATTCTGGTCTGCAAATTTTCAAAATATGCAGATGGCTCCAGCTACTCAAAGGTATGCAGATTTTAGATATTAGTGGGTGAAAATATAATTTATACAGATCCTACAGCTCCTCCAAAAACAAAATTTCCAGATATTTCTTGGAAGAATTATTATAGATGGCGGCTAATTCTCGCGGGATAGCCCTGGGAGGAGAATTGGATGACGAAAGCTCTGTTTGTGACTTATTTACCTTATATCCTCCTAACTTTGAAAAGTTGTTTATCGTGTCTATTAACATTGTCTCTGGAGATGTATACACCACCAGATCACCTTCTGCTGTTTTCAGGTTGTATATTATATATATATATATATATATATATCATCATATTTGTGTTAAAGATAGTTTGATGCATGTTTTGCTGTTGTAGTATGGGCCCAGAAATCAGGTAAAGTGGGTGATTTCACCTGTGTCTCGGTGTTATATATAGTATGTGAGTCGTTCTTTCATTGCCTATGTTTCTGATTTTGCTGTGAGGATCATATTGTCGTTTTTATAAATATAAGTTATGCAGGGTTGATTGTTGTGTCTAGGCAGAGGTAATTGTGCCACTCTTTGGTTATGTCTCAGCCAGAGTCGGCTTGTGTCTGTGCACAAGGTGAGTCTGAAAGAAAAGATACCAGTGTCTCGTCCCATTGTCTGGCTGTAGATATGTGCTATAAGGTCTTGTCTTCTTCCCTACGAAATGCTATGCTTACAATTTCTGCTAATTTTTTAACCCCTTTTTTCCACTGTTCCATGAACTGGACTAAGGTATATTTCCATGCCTTAGCAAATACGTTTTTGGCTATTAACAAGGCCAAGTCTATAAATTTTGTGCCTATTTTCTTGCCTTTAGGACATGTGTATTGTCCCAAAAGACGGTTTCCTGGTGTATTTCGTCCCTCTCTCCCAGTGGAAGCTTCCAAATGGCCAGTGAATTCCCCTCCCAGGGCACTCCCGCAAGAACTCGCCACCACCTATATAAATTCTTCCAAGAAATACAGGGGAATTTGGGGCTAGATGTATGCAGCAAATGAATACTGAATCGTACATTGCGATTCTTACCAAATCACAATTTACAAATCGGTATTTGGTATGTATGAATGTGAGTGGTTGGTCATTACCGATTCGCTACGAGTTTCATTCGCTATTTAAGGAATCACAAATAGCGAATCGATAAATAATGAATCAAGCTGCAAATACCAAATTTTTACCTGCCAGTGACTGATAACATCACAAACAGGAAGTAGAGCAGCAGCAAGCCTATAAGAACACTGAAGAGCCTTGAGACAGATGATGGCCAAAACAATCCAACTGGGATCTGCAGTATTCACAGCCATCCACCCCTGGAAAGCAGCAAAATGTCCAGGCAGAATCCTGAGAAGGAGAAAGACCTTGGAGGAAGGAAGAGAAAACTTGAATTCTCTGAGAACGAGTTGGAAATAATCACAGAAGAGTGTGTGGTAAATCATGATGCCTTGTTTGGAAAAACATCCCTCACTGTGCCAGTGGCACAGAAGAAGAAAATCTGGCTCAAAATTCAGGAGCGCATCAACACTGTGGGGGGTCACACCAAAATCCATAGAAGAGATCTGCAAAAAATGCCACGACCTCCGAGCCAGGACCAAAGAGAAGATGGCAACCAGTGGAACTGAGGCCCATGCAACAGGAGGAGGACCTCCAAGCCAGCAAACACCAACTCCTCTGCAGGAAATGATTGAGTCTACCCTGGAGCCAGAAACTGTGTCTGGACTCAGCAACATTGACACCTCAGAGGCTCCTTCTACTTCAAAAGATAAGAGTTATACATACACTTACAGTGCCACAATAACATGTTTGCAATTATGTGTGACGTAACATTGTAACCATGTTAGGCTGGGAAATGTTTAGCTATGATAGAATACATGAAATACACAATTAGAAGTGTTAGGCCAACCCTATAGTGCATTATAGGATATGTAGTACTCCATTATGAACACCTACAGTACAAACCAAACTTATCATACTGTAAATTATACAAACAAAAGTGTATATAACATTTATGTACAAATATTACATATTGCATCTCTACACAGATGTTCCTGCACAGAGCATGAGTCCAAAGGAGAGGGTCAGGAAGATACACAGATGTCCAGTCAAGAAGGCAATGCGTCTAAAATACCACATGCAGAACCCCAGAGGCAAAGTAGCAGTCCTGAACATGACAGTCAGACACTGCCCATTGAGGAAGTGGATGATGCAGGGAGTCCAAAAGTCTCAGAAGAACCTGCAAGGCCCAGCCAACTGCACAGTGGTACGCATGTCTGACATCGCAGTGTCATCAGGCAGCCTAATCCCAGGTCAGGGTCCACACAAGCAATGGGCGATAACACAGGTGTTTGCTGGTCTTGAAGCCTCCATGTTGAAAGTACAGCACCTACTACACAAGCAAATGTGCATTATTACAAAGTAGATAACTGGCATAGAAAGAAGAATCAGAACTGGCTTCCAACATGTAGCAACAGCCATTTAAGATTCCCACAAGTCTCTGGAGGCAAACGTAGACGCTATGATAGAGGCTATGAACAATCTATATGGCCAAATGGAGCAGGACAATGAAATGCACAGACGGACTCAACATCTTTTACCCTGCATGAATTTGTCAAGTCAGTCAGTAAATCGCCTTGCGCAGGCTACATCTCATGCCGTACTGTAGGGCTGCAGATTGAAATGGGCCACTATAGTGGCGATGTTGCAGGGGGCCTTGTGCAAGTGACCACAGCAGCAGAGAGCTTACAGACCACTCAATTAGCACAAAGCGCATCAGCTGGGAATGCCAAAAGTGAGGACCTATCCAGTATAAGCAGTGTCTCTGTGAATGAGGCAATGAATGTGCATGGAGGTAGATCATGAGGTGGTGTTGTTGGTACAGAAGGTTCCATTATACCCCTGCAACAAAGTTCAGTTCGTAATGGACGCAAACAGTAATAACTCTTACATTTGCACTACATATTGTTTTGTCATTTTTTGCTATTTCAGTAGCGTGTACTGATTTTGCACTTACAATTTCATTCTGAAGAGTGAAAAGGATTTTACAACTCCTTTTACAAAATGAGAAATAAAGGTTAATTTGTTTAACACTGCACTTCTTGTGGTTAGCTTTGTGCAAAATGTAACACACAGCATCATTCACTTACCTTAAAAATAATTGTTTGTAGTGGCCATACGGCTGGCTCTTCCTTTTGCTGCCAATGTACCTTCCTGTGTTGCCTTAGTGGTGGGTTTTGTGGTTCATCTTCATCTGATTCAGATTCAGACATCATTTCTGCCAATCCTCTCCAAATTGCAACATTGTGGAGCATTGCACAAGTAGCAGTTATCTTGCAACTTGTCTCAGGGGTATATTGTAGTGCAACCCCACTTTTGTGTAGACAGCGACATCTACTCTTCAGTAGACCAAATGTCCTTTCAATTACAGACCATGTTTGTTTGTGTGCTGCATGTAGCATACCTCACTTTGGTTTGATGGATTTATATAAGGTGTTAAAATCCATGACCTCAGGGCATATGCACTGTCACCTCCAAAACATTTGGGGAATCTGGGTAAGATATATACAATTTAAACATTTAACACATTTATGTCATATACATAGGCCATATTTACCAAGTAGATAGCCATCTTCAGACTCTCCTCTGAGAAGACATGAGTAAATGTCACTATGCCTGAACATGAAAGAGTCATGTTTACTGCCAGGGTACTTTGCTACGAGATTTGTGATGATATGTTTTACATCACACACCACTTGTGAATAGCTGTTTTTTCTGTTTTTAAATATGTACTCATGGTAAGAGGGAGGACATATGGGAACATGGGTGCTATCAATTCAACCAATGACATGCAGAAATTGGGCAGTGCGGTATAAATTCAGTTTTGCTAACTGCAACTCCTGTGCTGGGGAAAGTAATATGATGATGTATTCTCTGTACCATTGCATCTAAGAAATCATTAAAAAACCTAGAAAGGGCATTCACTCTGTAATAACCCACCAGCAGCAGCAATGACATTTGGTAACTCCCAGAGGCTAAAAGATGGAGTGAGCATATTACCTGCATATGGGTGGTAAGGCATTGCTTCTGCAAGTGTTTCTCCCAAGCTGAAGCCTTAACTCTACAATTAGGTCTAAAAAAACTGCACAACGCAGCCTGTACTTATCAAAAGTTTCCTCCTCTGTTTGTTGGAAGAGTGTCAGCCTCACTCTGAATATCCGTGCCTGTCTCCTCCTCCTTTTCTGCAGGGCATAGAGAATCTGCATCCTCCTCACAATCATGTACAGCATTGCCATTATGGAACACCCTGAAGAGTTTTGGGCCTTTTTATATGCGTTGCACCTGAGCAGAGTTGGTGGTAATTTGCACATGCTAAATCCACGTTTTGCAACTATTCAGTGTTTGCGAATAGTTGATACATACTATTTGCGAATTGGTATTTGGGAATCGGTAACAGCGACTCGCAAACTCTGGTCTCTAAAATACCGATTCAGTAACTTGTCGGTTCTGAAAAAATAGCACAACAAATGTTTCTGGTACATTCGAAAATGCCTTTTGTGCAGTTGGTAACCAGTTTGCGACTGGTTACTGATTCGGTAACGCTTCGTACATCTAGTCCTTGGTTTTTTGAAGAGATGTAGGATCTGAATATGTTAAATTTTCACCCACTAATATCAAATTCCGTGCCTTAGCAAATACTTTTTTGGGCTATTAACAAGGCCAAATCTATTAATTTAGTGCCTACTTTCTTGGCTTTCGGACGTGCATATTGTCCCAATAGACAGTTTTCTGGCACGTGTTGTCCCTCTCCTGCAGTGGAAGCCACCAAATGGTCAGTGATTCCCGGCCAAAAGTAGATGTGGTGGTCCATTGTCCTGTAGAAAAACACCACATCTGTGTGTGTGCATTTAGGGCAAGTTAAGGGTATCTTTTCATGCCCAAAAAAATGCATGGGTATCCTTTTGGACATTTTGTGTACCTTTCTAGCAAGGAGATAGGATTTGTGCAGGAGATTAAACTGTGTATATTTAAATCAAGAGTTTAAAAAACATTTTTGGCATATCTTGCTACAAGTTCCGAATCTGTGTCATCTAGATCTTTACCCAGATCCTCTTCCCATTTTCTTCTAATATCATTTAGGCTGTTTTTTGTCATTATTATAAGTCCTTTGTAGAGCTATGTCTCAAGCCATTTCTAACTGTCCCAGTGTACAGTAGTTGTAGAACCTTTTGTGTTGGTGAGTCTAATTCTGTCCCTCCTATATCTTCTGGGCTGCATTCTTCAGCATGTTATAATATAGGAACTGTCCCCATGGGAGTTAGCCATTTTCAATCATGCTTCATAATGATATAACAGTACCTGCCTCATAGCAATGCCCACAATCTCAAGCCTGACAATAGATCAAACATGCATTTTTTTGGACATAAAATAATCCTCAATTTTTGGAAGGCCTATCAAAGAAAGCCGCTGGCATTCAATCAGGTCATTTGAGTTTTATTTTGTGTTCTTCTCAAGGTCTCCATATCTTTTGCTAGTAAATTAGGCCATATCTTGCCAGGCGGGTATTTCCCTAGCCTGTGTTCCATATCAGGCCCACTAATAGCCTATCCAAGTCCTTGAAATATTGTCTAGGAATCCAGATCAGTAATGTACTAAAATAATATAGTGCTCGAGGAGTAACATCATTTTGGTCAGGGTTATGTGGCCCGTTACCGCAAATGGGTGCATTATCCAAACGTTTATGCATTGTTTCAGGACTATCATTTCTTTCTTGAGATCTGATGTGCGCATCTGTGTGAAACAGCTGTACTCCCTAATATCGAACTGTGTGCAATTCCCACATAATCCCTTTTTCTACCAGCCTTGCAGGTGCCGCTGTTTGTTCTGGCCTAAGCGGGAATGCACACATCTTAGACAAATGTATTTGTAGTCCTGATATTTTGTCAAATCTATCAATTCCTTGGTTGCTACTTCCACTCCAGTGTCACTGTCTCAGAAAAATAATAAAAAATCATCTGCACATAGGGCTATCATGGCCAATTCATCACTCAGCCAGCAAAATACTCTCCATGAGCCTGATTGCAAGCTGGGCAGTTGCAGTGGCGGCTGGCATATACCAAGGGTTGTGAGACAGGAGGGGACTCACCTTCCTACGTGACATCCTCTTCACTCCGGTCTTCTCCAGCAGGCAGGCAGGCAGGTAGGCAGGCTCCAAGGCGGGACACAGGCAACTCCCTTAATCAATCCTCACAGCATGAGAGCAGCGCCAGGATTGGTGGGAGCGACCTCTCTCAGCGCTCACAAGAGCACTGGAGGCCTGCGCTTGCTCTAGCCCAGCTGTCTAAGACAGCTAGGTTAGAGAACTTAAAAACATGTATGTCTGGCTGGCCGTCCAAGACGACCGGCCAAGGGACATGCACATTTTAAAGCACTGGCCCTGCCCCATCCTGTCACTCAGGACGGGTCGATTGCTGAAAAATAAAATGGTAATTTATTACCTCTGGCCTGGGGCTTTTTCTTATAGGGCGACGCTCCTCCGCTCAAATGGAGGAGCTGCCACTGGGCAGTTAATTTCGTCTCGTGCGTAAACCTCTCTTTACGCATGGGACAGAATTTCCAGTTTGGTTTTATTTAATTATTGGATGAGTTAAATAACCCAACATTCACTGTATTTTGGCAGCTCAAACCTGCAGAAATTTAACAGGGGCAATCATACAGTATTCACTGTTTCATGTGGGTTTTGGTGCGTTAAACACCAAAATCCGCATGTTATTCCACATAAACTCGTAATTGGTGTTTTTTATCGCACCTGATAAATAACATAACCCATGGTATTTTTATTTATTAGGGGTGATAATGCCTCAACTTATAATAAGGCCCTTTGTGTCCTCTCACTCTCACTGCAGCAGCTAATATTTATTTTGCCAGGTGTAAAAAACTTTGAAGAGAATGGACACCCTCAAAGCATCTGAAATTACTTGTCTGCTCTCTCTGGCAGAAGACAGTGTTTTTAGTAGTTTCATCCATGTTATGATCTGTCTACTCGGTCCCATCTGCTGTAATAATGTTAGCAGATGCCGCCAACCAAGCATATCAAAAGCTTTCTTAGTGTCTGTCAATAGAATTAATTGATGTATTAGATCTCTTGGGACCTCATTCAATAACCAGATTAGTCGACATATGTTCAATGCCGTGTTCCAGACTTTTATAAACCCGTTTTGTTCAGGGTACTCCAGAGTCATCTAAAAAGGTGCAATCTTTGGGCCAAAAGCTGTCTGACGGATCTTGTCTCGGTTTGAGGAAAGAGAATATGAGTGCTTCTCTTCTAGAAGTGGGAAGTTGCTCCACCTCCAGAACAGCACTATACATCTGCTTCAGGTGAGGTGCTAGAATGCCATAATGTATTTAATAATATTCGGTTGGCTGGCCATGGGACCTTGAGATCTCCTGAGTTGTTAAGTTACTTATTGCTTCATTAAAATTCTTGTTCTGTGATCTGAAGGTTCAAAGGATCTAAGCTAAATGTGCATCATAACACCATTGTAGCACTTGTTTTTGTAGTTTTAGGGTAAAGCCCAATATTATCAATTTTTCTAAGGTTCCTCATGTAAATACTGTTATGTATTAATGAGTTTTTTGTCTGACATACCCTCAGCAAGACAGCAAAAGCAGGGGCTTGGATTGAGGATACAGGCGAAAAGATATTCATAATGGTAGTTTTGTCTCATCATGTGCATGCATTTGAGATGATGTCCACTTTGCTATATTGATTCACAAGAAAATATGTGATTATGGCTATTGTTTGAACATTTCATTGATTTCAGAAATGTTGATTCTTATTATCAGTCTGTGCCTTAACGTTATGCGCTGCACCTTTTAAATAATGTTGTCAATAAGTCACAATGATACATGGTATAACTCTGTTCTATGGTGTCAAGGACTAGGAATAATAGGGAACTGTGTGTAATGTTTTGGACAGTGCATGTCTGTGTGACAGAATAGCTCCCACTGCAGTGACAGACACCTCGGTTTCTACAACAAAAGGCAGGCCAGGTCTGTGTGACAAGGGGTTGGTGCTGACTTCAAGGCTACCTTTAATACTTGAAATACATGTTCAACTTCTGGCTGCCTGGAATATGTCATAGTCAAACACAAATGTAAAGTCTATAAAAATTGTCAAATCCAATACATTATGAAACTCTTCGACAGACTTCGGTGTAGGCCAGTCATTAACAATTTGTATTGTTTCTCCATCAGTAATGATTTTATCAGGAGTTATACCTAATCCAGAAAAAGGCATATCTGATGCTACCAAGGTACTATTTTACAAGATAGTGTAGAGTCAATTTTGTGTAACCTGGAAAGATATTCCTTTATATGGATGGGATCCTCCTCCAACATTGATGAAACTATTGGGGTGTCATCTGGGTGAACAATAATGTAAATGTTCAAAATAATGTTGTTGATAAAATTCTGTAATGCCTCAAGCATGCAAAGCCGGAAGGGCAGAACAAAATATTTGAAGAACTTATAGTTAGTGTGAAAAGATAGATTTACCTTTACTTCCTAAGTTAATTTGGATGAATTTATCACCATCCTGAAGGTCTAGTTTAGAAAAGACCGTGGCTAACTTTAGCTGTTCTAAGAGGACAGAGATCTTGCATTCCGAATGAAGGTAGGGATGTCATTCAGTTCTCTGAAGTCACAACATGACACAGGTAAAAGAACTGTGGCTATCGCAGTGACTGCTCGCAATCCTTTCAGCCAGGGAATACCACTCCAGAAAATGCAGGGGCAGGTCCTAATACAAATCCTTGTAACTCAACACCGAGGTTAAACAAGGCCTCTCAGGACTCACCAAGATTGACTTGGAATTCAACTCCATGCCATTCTATGCCACCTCAGTTTGGACCCAGCCATATGCATATAGAAGTTCCCCGTGCATCCATTCCCCATGCACCCATCGGTACCCAACGTCTTGAATTTTTAGAGCCTTAATTGCCGTCTTAACCTGTTCTTCTGTTAGCTGGGTTTCAACTGAGACTCTTTGTGTGAGTGTAATATGGGGTAATCAAATTCCATTTAGACACATTTCTTGTTTGTGATCAAAATCCTTTTCTGTGACTAAAACAGAATATAATTGTGTATAATAAGCATGGAAAATGTTCAGTTTGTCTTCTTCCCTAGAGACGCTAGTGCCATCTTCAAGAGTTAGCTCTTTTACAAATGTTTCTCTTGTGTTATCCCAAGTAGATGAGCTAAGTGGGTCCCCACATTACTACCTGGTTCTGTCTTGTTTGTACCTAAAATTCGAATCTGTCTGCGTAAACAGGTGAGTTTTCTGAGGTTTTGGTTTGTAGGCTGTGTCCTATGATATTCTCCCTCCCTCAATTTGTTTTATAGTTGTTCCTTATTACACCTGAGCTTCTTAAGATGGGCCACCTTGCTAACAAACAAAGGAAGGAGTCAGTGAAAATGTAGTCAATTTGTGAGTATGTCCGATGGACCTGAGAAAAGTATGTGCATTCTCTGACTTGATTCACCACAATCCATTACATTTAGAAGCGTAAAGGGAATGAGAGAAGAGATTGGGCTACCTATGTTTGCATTCTCTGAATTCCACTATCACATCAGACTAACGTGTCCAGTAGGAGGCTAAGTGAAATGCCTCTATACCCTCAGTATGGGATAAAGCCTCTTTTTGAGGACACAATTGTGTCCCTAATGTCAAAATACAGGACCCTGATATATTTATAAATATATACAGGATGACATTACACTCCTCCCTGGGTGTCATGCTTCATCAACAGTCGTCCCGTGCTCACTAAACAAATCTCAAATGGCGGGCTCTCGGCTGCATGAAGGGTACTTGCAGAGAAAAAGAGTTTGAGGATCCATATAGGAAATAAAAATCCTTCTCACCTACCCTAAGGATATTCCCCTTTGCTAGCCAAGTGTTGGAAAGAAGGTTAAAAAGGGATATGGGATGTACTTGGAGGTCTTGATACCTTCAATTTCCCTGATAAATGCTAGTTCAAAGGTGTGTCGTGCTACCGGGGTCACCAGTGTCAGTGGTTGGAAAGTGGACTTATTTCTAAGCCCCGTATACTTCTTTTTTTTATAACTCTTTTTATTGGTACGTATTCAAGGAGCTGTACATACGAGATGCAATTATATTATGTTACTATTTCCTTTGGTTATACATTTGTTAGGTATCTACAATACAATGTTGTTACTACAACAATGTTGAGTGTTCATGCGCATTGCCTTATACAGTACCCTCCCTATAAGCCTCTGTAGGCCTGCCATACCCCCCATATCTTTTCCCATTTCTTGGGGCACCCTCTACTTTTGTATATCATGGGTTCTGCTTGCGAGCCCCAATTTAGATCATTTTCCCACTCATCCACCATCTGATTGGCACTTTCCCCCCATTTCCTTGCTATATTCGGTTTTGCAACCACGGCTGCGAGTGCCAACCACTGTCTTATGTGTCTCGGCCAGGCCTCGTCCACTGTGGTCAGTAATAGGAACCATTTTGGCTCCATCTGTACCTCCACGCCCATGACTGCGGCCATCACCTGGGCTACTTTCTGCCAGTATACCACGCCAAGAAAGCTAGATGGTTCACCACCGAACTTCGAGAGTCCAGACGCACTTGCCGCCGCCTCGAAAAGGCCTGGAGGAACACCAAATCCACAGAAGCCCACAACAACTTCAGAGCTGCCACCAACGCCCACCACCAACTCATCAGAAAAACGAGGAAAAAAGCGATTAAAGACAGAATCTCCACTCATGCACACAACAGCAAAGAACTCTTCAACATCATCAAGGAGTTCGCCCAACCCACCAGCGAGTCCACCGACATCCCTCCCTCACAAGACCTCTGCGACAAACTCAGCACCTTTTTCCACCACAAAATCAAGAGCATCTACGACAACTTCGACGAAGACAACCAACACACTGAACCCTCACCAACCACCCCCGACACCCTGAAGCCAGCGATCGACAACTGGACAGCCCTCACCAACGAAGACACACTGAAGACAATGAAGTCAATCCACTCCAGGGACCCCACGGACCCCTGCCCCCACCACATTTTCAACAGAGCCGCCGACACCATCGCACCCATGCTCTGCCACACCATCAACCGCTCCCTGGCAACCGCATCGTTCCCAGACGACTGGAAACACGCTGAGATCAACCCCCTCCTGAAGAAACCCTCGGCGGACCCCACCGACCTCAAAAACTACAGACCCATCTCCCGGCTCCCGTTCCCAGCGAACGTCATCGAGAAAGCCATCAACAGCCAACTCGCCACATTCATCGAAGAGCACAACATCCTCGACTCCTCCCAATCCGGCTTCAGAAAAAACCACAGTACGGAAACCGCCCTCCTCGCCGCAACTGACGACATCCGCACCTTACTGGACAAAGGAGAACCAGCAGCCCTCATCCTCCTCGACCTCTCAGCGGCGTTCGACACAGTCTCTCACCGCACCCTAATACGCAGACTCCACAACGCAGGGATCCAAGACAAGGCCCTCAACTGGATCCGCTCCTTCCTCTCCGGCAGAACGCAGTGGGTCAGACTCCCCCCTTTCCTCTCGGACCCTACACCTACCACCTGCGGAGTCCCCCAGGGGTCCTCCCTCAGCCCTACGCTCTTCAACGTCTACATGGCTCCGCTCGCCCCCATCGTCAGAACCTACGGACTCAACATTGTGTCATACGCAGATGACACCCAACTCATCCTCTCCCTATCCAACGAACCCAACACCGCCAGACACAACTTTCGAGAAGGCATGGAAGCCGTTGCCAAATGGATGACAAACAGCTGCCTACAACTAAACACCAACAAAACGGAAGTACTCATCATGGGCCCAAACCCCGATGCCTGGAATGACACCTGGTGGCCCCCCGCCTTCGGAAGCCCGCCCACCACCACGGACCACGCACGCAACCTGGGAATTATCCTGGACTCAGAGCTCAAAATGGACCGCCAGATCAACTCCGTCTCGTCCTCCTGCTTTCACACCCTCCGCCTCCTACGTAAGACCTTCAAATGGATCCCCCTCGAACACAGAAAGACCGTCACTCACACCCTGGTCACCAGCAGGCT
Source organism: Calotriton arnoldi (assembly GCA_963921515.1). Lineage (NCBI taxonomy): Eukaryota > Metazoa > Chordata > Amphibia > Caudata > Salamandridae > Calotriton > Calotriton arnoldi. The sequence goes on along the minus strand of CAWUFW010002670.1, from coordinate 643,759 downwards.
CGACTACAGCAACGCACTCTATGCCGGAATAAACAAAAACCTCACCGCAAGCTACAGAACATCCAAAACGCCGACGCAAGACTGGTCCTCAACCTGCCAAGACACTGCCACATCTCGCAGCACCTGCGCACACTCCACTGGCTCCCCATCGAAGCTAGAGTCACCTTCAAGATGCTAACCCACGCTCACAAGGCCCTCCACGACACTGGACCAGCATACCTGAACAGCCGACTCAAATTCCACGCACCCCAAAGGACCCTACGATCACCCCAGCTCTCCTACGCCGTGGTCCCACGCACCAGAAAGACCAGATCGGGAGGCCGCTCCTTCTCCTTCCGTGCGGCCAGAGCCTGGAACGACCTTCCGCTCCACCTCAGACAGACAACATCGCTCCCCATCTTCGCAAGAAACCTCAAAACCTGGCTCTTCGACAGACCCCCCTCCTTGATGGACTGGAACCTGCGACCCCCCCCTCACCCCCCAGCGCCTTGAGACCCTTACGGGTGAGTAGTCGCGCTTAACAAAACACCTGATTGATTGATTGATTGATTGATTGATTGATAGTATGTCTGTAGGGGTGTGCATTCCCATAGTAAATGAAAAAAGGTCCCTTCTGCCCCGCACCCTCTCTGGCAATGTGTATTTTTCACTACGCCCCATTCGGTGCAGCACTGATCAGGATAATACACTCTGTGTAGAACTTTTAGTTGTATCAATCGGAACCTTGCTCGTATTGCCTCCTCTCTCGGGCCTTGTAGTGCCTCTGTCCATTCCTCTTCCTCTATGGGGCCAACATCTCGTTCCCAGGTACTCCTCAGGGTGCCTAGGGTGTCTGGGGCGTTACTAATTATCTTCTTATACAGCAATTAAATGGTTTTCCCCTGTAGTTGTTCTGTCAATATCCTATCTTCTAAAGGAGAGGCTTCCTCCAGAGTCTCCCCCTCCCTGATGTATTCCTGCAGTGCATGTCCTAACTGGGTGTATCTTAGCCATTCCCCATTCCTCATTTCATATTCTGTTTGTAGGGTCTTGAATGTTATGTATGCCTGTCCTCGTCACACGTCCCCCAGGGTCTCCAAGCCCAGCAGCTCCCACTTGGTGAAGCCTCTAAGTTCGCGTACCCCCTTCAGGAGATCACCCTCCCAGAGGGGTATCATCCCAGTAAGCTAACCTTCCCAGCCCAGATTTTTTGGCGCTGCATACCTTGCTTTTATCACTGTTCTAGTGTGTGTTGGTAGATTCCCCCTTGCTCGACTGGTGTATAATATCGCCTGTGGTCCTTTCACCCTATATGCTGGTTCGGCCCTTTCTCCAAACATCCATCCGTTTATTGCGACCAACTGGGCCGCCCAGTAGTAACCCCAGATGTCAGGTACTGCTAGCCCACCTTCATAAATCCCTCTATGGAGTTTGCACAGAGCTATCCCCGGTGCAAATCCACACCACAATAAAGCTCGCAGTTCTGAATTCACCCTTGGAAAGAAGGAGGGAGATGCCTCATGTAGTGTGCTTTGCATTGCGTATAGTAGTCTGGGGAGAGGCATCATTTTGAACAGCGCCATCATGGTTAGAGGCAACGTTCGCCAGTGTTTGGCATTCATTATGAATCTGTCTAGTTGTGAGCCCAGATTCTTCCAATAGAACTCCTGGGCATCTTTTGTTATGTAAATCCTGAGGTATTTAAAGCCCTGTTCTACAAGCCCCGTATTCTTGAAGATAGTCTGTGATTCTCAGTTGTTATGAAAAAAAGCCTTAAGCCTAATTTTTCTGAAGGATTGTGCCAAACCACATCTGAGGCTGAATTTGTCAATTTGTGGTGTAGAGAAGAATCCTAACCCCTTATTGAAGACTTCACGATCCATCAATGCTAGGACTGTGGGGCTGAGATTACCACTAAGCAGCTGCTCTGCTTGGGCCTGCCAGGTTGTTGTCCCTGTCCTTACTCCTGGTCACAATCTGGGGTTCCTCTGTCCACTGAACCTTAGTATCTTCCAATCATCCGCTTGTGCCAAAGATTGTGTCACATTTATTTCACCTAAAATAGAGGGGCTAGTCATGATGTTCCTGACTACGTCCTCATCACATGCTAGTTTGTTTTGTTCAGACATGTCGAAAGAGTGAAGTGAGAAGCACCTACGACTGCATCATAGAATATGAAATGAGAAAGTTAGATCAGATCCAAGGCAGTCAACAGTTTCTTTTATATGCATTGGTCTAAAATTATATGTATTGTATTGTATTGTATTTAGAATTTATAGAGCGCACTGTGACCCTACGGGTATCCTGGCGCTTGAGCACGTGGGATCAGTTATCTTAGAGTGTGATGACGGTTGCAAAGATAAAAACACTAAACTACACCCTGGGAAAGAGCCAAGTCTTCAGCTTCTTTCTGAATGGCAGCAGGTCATCTATCTGTCTGAGTTTGGCTGGGAGTTTGTTCCACGCCGAAGCTGCTGCGATGCTGAAGGCTCTTCTGCCAGATCTAACTCTTCTAAACTTGGATACTCTCGCCAATTTAGCTGAGGAAGAGCGAAGATTGCGTAGGGGATCATACCATTCAAATCTGCTCTGTAAAGGCTTGGGCCCAATGCCATGTAGAGCTTTGAAAACTATACACATTGATTTGAATTGTACCCTCTGCACGACTGGGAGCCAATGGAGCTCAGCCAAGGCCTGAGATGATGAGGACTGGCGAGAACTCATAAGTGCCAGCTTGGCTGCCATTGACTGAATTCTCTGGAGTTTCCCCATCAAATATTTAGGAGACTCCAGCAACAAGGCATTACAGTAATCCAGTCGGCTGAGAATAATACTCCTTCCTACCAGCGGCCTGGTCTGCTTAGGCAGCAATGGGAGAATTCTTCGTAGCACTCTCATCAGAGCAAAGCAGCTCCCGACTGTCTGGTTTACTTGGGACTCCAGGCTCAGTTTACAGTCAAAACTGATTCCTAGGTTATGAACTACCTTTGCCGGGGTCAAAGAGGCTGTCACCGGTAGTGGCCAAAACCCAGTAGGTAATGGATAGGGAACCAGTGGTATGATTACTGCATACCTTATAGATGGAAAAATTGCCACGGCTGATCCCCCGCTCAGTATGAATTCACAACAAAACTGATACACATCATCAATGTATCTAGGCCAAACAATGATGTTGGACCTATAACGGTTATCAGAGGTGTAAATATTGCCACACTCAAATTGTGGTGGTATAGACAGGCCAGGCTAGGGGCAAATGTACTCCCTTCAAAGTCCCTTTTACTTGGTGAAATAATGTCCTGTCATACTCAAAGAAATTTTCTGTGAGGGCTATCCTGGCACAGTCTTAAACAAAGTGAGTAAGAGTCATAGAGTCAATTTCAGTGTTTCTCAGAATAGTTTCAATGACCAATAATGTTTGTTCTTGGGGAATGCTGGTATACAGTGCTTCTAAATCCATTGTGATTAGGATATCAGTGTTGGAATCAATGCTGAGGTCCTTCAAAAAGCACAAGACATCTTCGGTGTCCTTAAGGAACTATGGCATTTTTCTGAACAACAGCAAAAAGAACCAATCGCAAAACTGAGATAAGGGAGATGGAAACTGTTTTTGTGAATTTTGCCAATGATGTAGAATTCAGCTACTCTGGGTTCTTTGGTTACAAGAAAGTCTGCTCAGTGTCCAGTAATCCATCCTATCACCTTGGTTTCTTTCACCACATTTTTTATAGTGGCCCTTAGACAGGAACTGGGGTCTTCCTTGAGAATCCTATAACTATTCCTGTCGGACAGGAGGCGTTTACATTCTTTGTCATACATTTTGTATGACATAACTACAATTGCTCCCCCTTTATCTGCCGGTTTTATCATTACATTATGATTATTCTCAAGGGCCTTGAGAGCCACTTTCTCTTGGTTTCACAGGTTGTGAAAGAATGTTTTATTTAGCATCATGCTGGACACATTTGCCTGATTTTCTCTGACTCGCTCATGATGTTTCCTACATATCATGTAAACCCAATTCCCCATATTTAGTCTTGGGCTTTATTGAAAAAGCTCCAGAGTGTGGGATGCTAACACCTGTTCTATTTATTTTTGAGTCTCAGATTGTGGAGGCTTCCTCTTCAATTTCCCTGGTAGGGGCCAAAGCCGAGTCCCTTCCTATTCAACCTCTACCTCACCCATGTTCATCAGTGACGTCAGAGTGCCATAAGGCATACTGACTGAAATATACAAAAAAGTGATGGGTGAGATGCTTGAATTAATCTCTGGTAAGTGGTAAGGGGCAAGGACACAGGTAGATGTGGGTTCTATGGTTACTGTGCCACTGGAACCAAGCTATACCCAGCTGATGAACCCCAATCAGGGTGAAACTGATCTTGCGTTGCTTTTGTCGTGGTTCCAGGAGGACCTAGCCTGGCAGTTTGGGCTGGACTGTTCTCATTATGACGTGTCAAGACTAATTTGCATATGGCTTGGTGTAAACTGAAATGAAATGGTGGGCAAAAGAACAATGGGCTGGAAGGCTACCCCAAAAGATTGTCAGCGGTTAGACATATTGCAAGCATTCCTCCCATCACCTTTTGTGTGTTGATGTATGTCATGCTGACGTCACAAACCCCACTGGAGCAGCAAAGAGGAGCAGGTGAGTTACTCTGCTAACATGCAGTGAGAATCTCGTCCCAGGTTGGCACCGTCAACTTTGAGAGACGCATCACTAGAAAGGAGGCAGTTTCCCTTTCCGGTGATGCCTCTCAAACTTATTCTTGCCTGTGGATCAAAGATCCACGAGCAGGAAATCACTCAAGCCTTGGATTTTGTGTTTTTGCGGGATGACCCTCCTGGCAAGGGTCGAAACCCCCAGGGCAGCAAAAAATGTCAATTTGTTGTATTCCCCTCCCTGGCAGGGGCGGGGTGATCAAGCCCTCTATGGAAGAGATAACATGGCACCCTGTCCAGCAAACCGTAAATGGCACAAAAGCCAATCAGTGGCTGCATGGGCTAACACCTTGCCCTGTGCTGTGGTGGGTGGAAGCAGAATGTAAATTACAGAACTATCGGTGATGTGGGATCACCCCTTATCCCACAATGTATGCTGTGATAGGTAGAAGCAAAATGGGAATGGCACATTAACTGATCAATGGTTGGAGTGGGCTGACAGATTGCCCTGTGCTGTGATGGGTGAAAGCAGAATGCAAATGGCTAATTGTAGAACTATGGGTGAAACGGGCTCACCCTTTGCCCCAAGATGTATGCTATGGTAATCCATCTGTTGCAAGTTGAAGTCATTGTTTTTTCTTTTTTGCCTTGTTTAGCTTCTCTGGTGAAGTTCTTTGGATCGCGGCAAGAACAATAAGATATATGCCTTTTTCCATTTTAGTCAGCAAATTCTTATTCATTTCACTTGCACTATATTTCAGCTCATATCATGCATAGACACAGTAGCGGCTCGTAGTGGGAGTGTTGCGGGGCGGTGGAGCGGGGCGGGAGAGGGGCAGGGTGGGGGTAGTAAACTCGGCATACGGCCGACCGGAGGTAAGTACATAAATAAATAATAAAACGAATTACATTGCGCGCTGCAACGCAAATGGCGTTGCAGCGCGCGCAATGTAATTCGTTCTTTATTTATTTATGTACTTACCTCCGGTCGGCCGTATGCCGGAGTTTACTACCCCCCACTCCTTGCCCCTCCCCTGTCCCACCGCTCCGCAACACTCCCACTACGAGCCGCTACTGCATAGGCACACACAAGATACACACACCATTCATTTCTTCTACATTCTACCTAGGACATACTATTTGACAAATAAAGATTTAGATAGAAAACAGAGATGGCATCTTGGTGGATGACTGCTGTCCAGGCCCTATGTCAAATAACAGATTACAGTTCTAAGGCAGGGTCTGAGACTGAGACAGCATATGACCGTGAGTATCATGGAGAAGAATTTGAAAGAGATTTTTCTGTTTGTTGACATCCATCTGATGATGATTTATTGTCTTCTAGTGTTCTGAGGAACATAGTCATGGCAGTCATGATGTCCCTTCGCAAGCACACTCTGTGCAGTGGGGAGACAGTGGCACGGTAGGGCAATCCAAAGAGTAGGCAGGTTCGGCACCAAGCACAGGCAAAGTGCTCACTTGTCAGCCCCCCAATTTAGCTCAGCCCCAAATTCCTCCATTCACTGCAGGAGCTGGATGTAAAATCAATACTGCATTTTTTTTGCCTATTGGCTACTTCCATCTCTTTCTGGATGAAAACTTCATTGAGGAAATTGTTCACAAAACAACTTTGCAGACCAGTTTATGGGGCAGCATGGAGGCACTTTTAGGTCAAAGACAGGTTTTTGATTTTGCAGTGTATGATGCATTTCAATAATAATTCTGCAGTAGTGCCAAAGGACCATTCAGGCTATTACAGTTCGTTCAAAATTCAGCCTGTCGTGGAACTCTTGTTCGCCAAGTTTCAAGAGATTTATACCCCTGGAAAAAATATAGAAGAATATAGAAGTTGATGAGTCCTTGACCCTGTACAAAGAAAGACTGCTGTGCAGGCAATGCATACCAATCGAAAGAGCTTGTTGTGGCATAAAGATATACATGTTGTGCAAGAGCTCTAGTGGGTATATATAAAACCTGAGACTATACACTGTAAATCACTGTACTATTAACCCTGCTGATTGCCTTTTGTACCATAGGAATTAGCAAGAAAATTGTTTGGGAGTTTGTCTAACCAATCCTTTGTAAAGCTTATAATCTTTATGTGGACAAATTCTATACATGAGTCCAGCTGTTCCGCGAACTGCACAAAGCTGGCACTGTTTGTTACAGTACAATTTGAAGGCACCACAAAGTATTTCCTTAAGAGCTTGTTCGCAAGAAGCTCCAAAAATCCTAGGGCACTAGGTGGCATTCCACTGAACTGCTCGAAATCAAATTCTTAGATATGCGTCATAATCTACACCACCTGGTATGCTCACAACACCAATTTGTCAACGGCATGAAAACAAAAACATAGCCATTAAGAAAGCAACATGATGGGCTGTGTGGATTATGGTGTGTGTTGTGTGCGCTGGAAACCATATCTGGCAAATTTCTGTGTTTTTTTATCTCCATGAAATTGTACAAAAAGGTGCTTCAGTTTGACTAATTTGTACATGGAAAGTTTCTGGGTGATCCATCAAGCAGGGGCAGAGAAAATAGGGGGGGTCCCAAAATGTAAAATCCCCATGCATTTGCCATAGACTTTTTAAGAAGGGCTACAGCAACAACTGCTGAACTGAATTAAACCAAATTTGGCAGCAAGCTAGATCGTGGTCCGCAGATTGTGCTTTTTGTAATTTGGTGATAATCCGTTCAGTAGATTTTTAGAAACTAAGGGTCAAAAATATTTGTATATCTGGACAGCTGGCTCCACGAGAGGCTCGAGAGAGTCTCGTAGGAGCGTCAATATAAAAATGAAGCATTCTGATTTGCCCAGGGAGCTTTTTTCCCTAGGGGCCATTTTGCTCCCACAGGAGTCAGACTTACGCGGAAGCGAGCACTCTGATTGGCTGCCAGCAACATCAGCAAACACAAGGAGATGATGGACGGAGTGCTGAAACTTTTCAGACACTCACCCCCAGTCACAGATCTGGGTTGAATCCATCATCGTTCTTTAGCTCACTTCACCACCCCAGTTCAGACACAGCTATATGCAAATCAGTCTTGACCCTGTGCCTCATGGGAACAGTCCAGCCCGAACTGCCAAGCCATGAATCAGAAAAATTTTGCTGGCAGCCATTACAGGACTCTGGGACTTAGTCCTCTGTCTTGAAGTAAAAAAAAAAAGTAATATAACGGGACAGGGTGGGGATACCCTGTCCCCCTAGGTCCCATGGTGGGAATCCAGAGGGCCCCAGAGGCCAAAATACAAAACATAATCAGCAATTTTTGCAGCAATCCTGCGGGACTCCAGTGGGATTGGGGGAAAAAATTGGCGGGTGGGGCTGCTTTCTTCAATAATAGGCCCTAGGAGCCCACACCAGGGGCCACATGGTTTATCTAGGGAGATGAAGCACGGGCCCCACTCCCCCAGCCAATATAGGCCCCGGGGAGCCCTTTCCCGAGCTGAAATGCCAAAAAAGGGGAAGGGGTCACGTGTCCCTCCTCCCTGATCCTCTAAAGGACACTGGGGCCCTACCCCATGAGGCCTCTAAACTATTTGAAGGGAGGTCCCCCTTCCTGAGTCATTAATGGCCCGGTGACCCCATCCCACTGGGCCACCTCACTTGCTGTGTCCCAAGGTGCCCACCCCGGAACACAGAAGTTTCCCTGATGCACTGCCGCAGCCATCAAAACTTGTGTTTGCTCCTGCCTAGTGGGAGCATTTTCAAAACTCCCACCAAAAGGGAGCAAACACTGGGTCTGCTGGGTCAGCTCCCAGCGTAAGGTGAGGAAGCTTTGAAAATGCTCCCACCGGCTGGGAGCAGACTTTTGATCTGTTTCCCTGACTGGTTTTCCCACTGATCAGGGAAACAGATCAAGATATTGCTCACGCCTAGAGGGAGCAGCATAAATAACTGCATCCTGCAGGTGGGAGCAATGCCGGCTCCTGCAGCATGCGGGGAGTCTGCTAGGGCCATGGGGTCCCTGGGGGTCTACCCTCTGCTCCCACCATTTGTATGGTGGGCATCCTGGGTGGGCACCAGGGCACTCACCAGTATTAAAGGCAGGTCCTGGTGGATGGGATCCCTGGGGTCAAAAAAAGGCTCAGGAAGGTGGTCGTGTGCCCCCCTCCCCTTTAAATAATACACAGCCCAGAGGGATGGGGTCCCCTGGGCCCTTTTACAGCTTGGGGAAGGGGCTGCACGACCCCTACTCCCCTTTAACTAAATTAGTGGCCCTGGGGGATGGAGTCCCAAGGGCCTTTTAAAGGCTCAGGGGCCGCCGCCCTCCTCCCCTTTAAAAGAACCACAGCCCTGGGGGATGGGGTCCCCACGACCTAATAAGTCTTGCGGAGGGGGGCCACACAGCCCCACTCCCCTTTTAAAAGATAGAAGGCCCTGGGTGATGGAGTCCCCAAGGTCAAATGAGGCTCAGGGAGGGGGGCCACGTGGCCCACCTCCCTTTTAAAATAGCTAACACCCTGAGGGATGGGGTCCCCAGGGCCTAATAAGGCTCGGGAGGGGGGCCATGTGGTACCCCACCTGTTTATAAAAAAAAGGCACAGGGAGGGGGCCAAATGGCCCCCTCCCCTTTAAAATAGTTAAGGCCTGGGGGATGGAGTCCCCAAGGCCTAATGAGGTTCAGGAAGTGAGGCCACGTGGCCCTCTCTCCAATTTAAAAAAAAATGTGGCCCCGGGGATGGGGCCCCTTTCCCCTTTAAAATGTTTAAGGCCCTGGGGTTGGGACCCCAGGACCTAATGAGGCTCCAGGAGGGGGGACACATGGCCCCTCCCCTTTTTTATTGGTGTGCTCCTGGGGAATGGGAACCCCAAGGCCTAATAAGGCTCAGGAAGTGGAGCTGCATGTCCCCTCCCCTTAGTTTTTGGCCCTGAGTATGGATATGGAGCAATTAAAAGGGCGGTAGTTATAGTGGGAGCAGGATTAGGTGGGAAGGAGTAGGTAGGAAGCAGCTGGGTCACTGGAGATTACAGGAGTGAAGAAGAGAGAAGGATGTAAAGCTCTTTCTGGGCGTAGGGAGAGGGAGCAAAAAGATTGGGGGTGAGATGCAAAGCTTTCTTCTGGCAGGAAACATTCAGAGATGTTCCAGATATGAAATCTGAAAGACATCTTCCAAATCAGCCAGGTAATTAAAACACTATTCAATCCACATAAAAATAGCGCCAAAGGCTCAGACCCCAAAACCGACAGCTTACAAAACACAAAGTGACTAGGAATCTGTTGAGGTATGATAGAACCACTGTAGGTGCAAACCCTTTGAAGATACTGTTGTGTATGGCAGGACTTTCCAGCTAATACACACATGCCATATACATACCAGGCCTGATTGAATGTCAACACAAGAGCTCTAACTCGTTAGACTGTGCGTGTGTGTGCGCGCACGCACCTGTGTGTATGTGTGTGTGTGTGTCAGGCTTAAGGCCTAGAAAACAAACACTTTGAATGTTAAAGTTAAGAGTGTGTGAGAAATCACCATATTATTTTCAGACATTATTTTCAAAGCTGTAAGTTCTCTGAGAATCTGCAGGACTAAGTGCAATGATCAGAGATGCAAGAACATTCAGCCTTGCACAAATTAGACTTGATAGGTAATAAAATGGCCTTCCTTCTGCTTCTGTTACAAAATCACTGCAGGTGTACCGGAGCGATGATATGAGAATTTGCACAGGAGTCCCCATTTCCCTTTCCATAGAAAATCATTTGAGAAGATATAAAGATCACTGACGTTTTGGGTAGGCCAGACACAAGGCCAGATTGTTAGAAGGAAATGCTGAAGGGCTGCTGTTTGACTGCAGACCAGATGGCTTTCTGAGGTATGTGTAGATACTTACATGGCTTAGCATATAAATAATTAGGGGATTCTAATAAACATTCAATAAATACAATAACCACAAGACTTAAAACATAGGTAGGTCTTAGTTAAGAACGAGACTAATCTAATAAGTATTTTTTATATTCACCTTGTTTTATATTATGACTGCTGAAATTACTGTGATAATTACCATCATTTTGAAATATAACATTTATGTACACATAGTATATAATAAATAACCTTCCATTGTAAAATTCCAAATACTGTTTTTGTCTACTGTTTCTAGGAGACAGTGTATCAATAAACAATACTCACCCTGCAAATAGGAGCTTCCCTGACAAGGTTGTCTAACTCCTAAAACTACACTACAGTTGGTGTTGCAATCTTCCCTCCCGACCCATCAACGGGGCCACTTATTAGACCCAATCTTCGCCAATTGGGGGGATCTAAAAATTTAAGGCCCTAACGCAGTCCCGTGGAAAGATCATTACCTGATCCCTTTTAGCACTATGATACCTAAGACCCCATCCCTGAAGATGTCATGAGATGGGAGACTGCAGAGGAAATGGGCTAGGTTCTCAGCAGTGAGTTTCAATCTCGCCCTTCAACAGGGGGGGCCACCCGGGGGGAAATGATATTGAAACTGCCTGTAGCGCGCTAGATGAACGGATTACTGAGGCGCTAGACAAAGTAGCCCCGTGGTCCTCTAGCGCTCCAAGGAGACAGTCAAAATCTGCCCCGTGGTTTAATGAGGAACTCAGGAGAGCCAAAACTTCGTGCAAGCGTTTAGAACGAATATGGAGGGAGGAGTTTTCAGAGAATAGGAAGACCGACTATAGAACTAGTCTAAAACACTACCACTCACTCATAAGGAAAACTCGGGCCGTCTACTACAACAACAAGGATAGAGCAAGCTGAAAATTCTCCCAGAGAGCTGTTTGTAATTTTTAAGGACATATCATCACTTGCCAGAACAACGGTTCCCAATAGCAGCTCGGTGGAGTCTTGCAATCTGATTGCAGACTTCTTCGCAGAGAAGGTAGCAAGAATTTATACCACCTTCCCGGATGAGGCACGCAATGGGAGCTCGGAGAGGATGGGGCTGTTTAACACGGAGGAGGCACACTGCCTCTCCAGATTCAACCTCCCCTCCTATGATGACCTTAAAACGACGGCACTAAGCGTTAAATCCGGGTCACCAAGGGACCCTACGACACCTAAAATTCTGAGGGAGAGTATGGAGATCTTGGTACCCTATATCAGGCATCTCCTTAAACTCTCTTTTGATTCAGGGGTGGTCCCAAAAAGGTGGAAAGAGGCGGTTGTCATTCCCATTAAGAAAAAGCCGGGTGTGAGTGCGAGCCAGTTGGAGAACTTTCGACCGGTCTCACTCTTGCCATATTTTGCTAAAATAGCCGAAAAAGTGGTCAACACTCAACTGACAACGCACATTAATCAACACAGCTTACTGCACCCCACACAATCGGGTTTCCGGGCAACGTACTCTACTGAGTCAGCACTGCTTCTGTCAACAGATACCATTCGCAAACACGTAGACAAAGGTCAGACGGTGGCTCTGGTCCTGTTGGACCTCAGCGCCGCATTTGACACCGTCGCCCACCCACTGCTCCTACAGCGCCTCAAGAAAGGAGGGCTGGATAAACTGGCCTTGGAGTGGCTGGGATCCTTCTTACAGGATCGAAGCTTTCAGGTGTCCCAACGACCGTATTATTCTAAAAGCATTGTGCTGGCTCAAGGGGTCCCCCAGGGCTCTATATTAAGCCCCACTCTTTTTAATCTATATATGGCCCCTCTGGCAGACATTATTGAGAAATACGGCATTAGTGTCGTGTCATATGCGGACGACACGCAATTGGTGGCATCACTATCTCAAACTCATGAAGAGGCAGCCACCAATTTCTCCACCTGTCTACAGGAGCTGGCAGTCTGGATGTCAAGTAACTGTTTAAAGTTAAATGGCAGCAAGACGGAGGTTCTAATCGTGGGTAAGGCTCCCTCGATATGGTCCTCGGCATGGTGGCCGCAGTTCCTAGGCCCCACCCCCTCCCCCAGCAACCAGGTTAAGAACTTGGGGATATGGCTGGACTCTAGGCTCTCCTTTGATTAACACACCAGAACTGTGGCCGGGAAGTGCTTCGGAATAATGAAAGGCCTTCGGAAGATCTTAGATGTGCTTCCCGTGGCAGCCAGGAAAACTCTAGTCCATGCGTTCTTCTCGCTTGGACTACGGGAACGCGGTATTGTCAGAACCCCACAAGTCTTACCTGGTATGCTCGTGGAGCTATCTCACAGGGACGACGTGAACAACCTCCACCGTCCCCCTCCTTACCTAATCAAGGCGAATATACTGACCAAGGCAAGGATGGGACCAGGGGAAGGAGTCTAAAGGTGTTGGGAAGGGACGCCGTCTGTGAAGACCTGGTGAGGAGTCTCACTAGACTGAGGGCACTCTCCTTAGGATCGCCAGCTAAATAAAAGAAGAACCAAGCGGTTAGTGCGTCTGCCCACCCTTCTTCTCTGGTCATACACATACAGCTATCACACCAATGCTAGGGGTGTTGTTTAGAGGTCAGTATAGTCACCTGGAAACGAAGGCTGGAGCAAGGATAGGAAGTCTCCAAGGGGGAAGGAGTAGGATCAACAGGAAGGCAGGCAAGGCACGGTCCAGTTCCTGTAGCACCAGAAGAGGGTGACACCAGCGATCCCAACATCAGCGAAAGAAGAGGGAAAAGGCTGCCACGCTCACCTGTGTGGTAGTAGGGTAGCAATGAAAAGAAAACAAGGAGCGCTCCTGCGCGGTGAGGAAAACAAAGTAAACCGCGACCACGAGTTCCCAGAGCGTGTCGCGAGGATTGCAAAGGAACAAGGTGCTCCTGCGCCGTGAAAAACAAGGAGGTAACAGTGACCACGCGTTCCCAGAGCATGTCGCGGGGTTACAAGGAACAAGGCGCTCCTGCGTCGTGGAAAAGAACAAAGAAACCGCGACCACGCGTTCCCAGAGCGTGTCGCGAGGGTTTCAAAGGAACAAGGCGCTCCTGCGCCATGGAAAACAAAGGGTAACAGTGACCACACGTTCCCAGAGCGTATCGCGGGGTTACAAGGAACAAGGCGCTCCTGTGCCGTGGAAAAGAACAAAGAAACTGCGACCACGCGTTTCAGTGCATGTCGGGTGTCTGTACACCAGGAATGCGCTCCAGCGGGGAGTGCTGGCAAGGAAGGCGCTTCCACGCGTCAGCGAAGGAGAAGGTCTCAGGAAGGGCTGATAGGGAAATCCGGAGTATCCGTAGGAAAGCAGCTAGCGGCAGGCATCAGCCAAGGAACAGTACTAGAAGCGCTGTGGGGTTTGAGCACTGCGGCTTTATGCGGTCTCACCCGGTAGTGCTTCCCACCTGACTAGGTGCACTTCCTGGTTGGAGTGCTAGATCGCTAACCTGTCCCGCAGTACTGCACAGCAATTACGGACCGGAAACCACCACACATACCGCTAATCCTCCCCGGGCGGAACCATGACAGTACCCCCTCCCAACATGAAACCCCCATCTACACAGGGGTGGCAGGGCGAGGATTGCACGGTTGTCGTGCATGGAAGGCACGAACCAACAGGGGAGCATGGCGCACATGGGACAAGGGTTCCCAGGAACGCTCCTCTGGCCCATACCCTTTCCAGTCCACCAGATAAAATAGCCTCCCCCTGGTTCTACGGGAATCAAGGATGGCCCTCACTTCGTACTCCTCATGATCGTCCCTGAGGATGGGAGGTGGAGGACTAACGACACGTTTCTCAGGATGGGCAGGACGTAGGAGAGACACATGGAACACCGGGTGCAGTCTCATCTGCTGCGGTAAGGAGAGTCTCACCGCCACCCGATTGATGACTTTCTCGATGGGAAAAGGGCCTACGTATCTTGGCAGTAGTTTTTTGGGTCCGTGTACATTGAGGTTTTTTATCGACACCCACACCTCGTCCCCTATTTTGTAGTCAGGTTCCGCTTGTCTGTGAGCATCGGCATATTGTTTGTAGCTTTCTTTGGCTTTGGCCTTGGCGAGCTCGAACCGGGCCTTCTGCCACAGGTCGTGTAGAAGGGCATGGTACTCTTGTACAGTAGGTATGTGACAGGTCAGTGGTTTTTCCCATGACTCTGATCGTGGGTGTCGCCCTTGTAGACAGAAGAAGGGTGACATTCCTATGGACATGTGTTTGCTGTTGTTGTACGCATATTCTACCATCCAGAGCACCTCTGACCATTCTTGTTCTATGGACAACAGTAAACAACGAAGATATTGTTCCATGGTCTGGTTTGTTCGTTCCGCCTGCCCGTCTGTCTGTGGGTGATACGCCGATGAAAGACGTGTTTCCATGCACATGTTTTTGCACACCTCACCCCAGAACCTGGATACGAATTGGGAGCCCCTATCCGTGATCAGCACTGAGGGCACACCATGTAACCGGATCACGTTGTATGCGAAGATCAGGGCTAACTCGATCGCCGACGGCAGCTTCCTCAAAGGCACAAAGTGTACCATTTTAGTCAGGTGATCCACGATGGTGAGGACGGTGGTAAAGCCTGTCTTGGTCTTGGGTAGCTCAACAACAAAGTCCATGGAAACTGTATGCCAGGGATAAGGAGGTACAGGGATCGGGTTCAACAGCCCTACCAAGGGACTGGAATGGATTTTTCCTTGTGCACAGACGGAACAACGGGTAATATAGGAACGGACGGCAGTGTCCATGGAAGGCCACCAGAAGTGTCTATGCAAGAGGTCCATGGTTTTATGAAATCCCGGATGAATGGACAGATGATGGTCATGGCACATGTACAAGGCCTGTAGCTGATGGTCTTCCAACGGGAGGTAGTACTGGTCTCCTCTGAATAAAAAACCGTCCCGTGCAGTGATCCCATCAAGGTCCCCGATCCATTCTTCTGGTTCTTTTTGTTTTAGGTCTTCATGTAACAGGGTGAAGAAGGAGGAGGACAGGATTACCCCTTGGAAGCAATGTTCAGGAAGGATAGATACGGGTTCGTTTTTTGGTACGTCTTCTTCAGTTTCGTCCAACCTGGACAGGGCATCTGCTTTGGCATTTTCCTTTCCGGGGCGATAGGTGATCAGGAATTCATACTCATTAAAAAACAGGGTCCACCCCAGTTGTCTGGAAGTGAGGGCTCTGGCGGAACGGAGGAACTGCAAATTCCTGTGGTCGGTGTATATGGTCACCGGGTGTTGGGCGTCTTTGAGGTAATGGCGCCATTCCTCGAAAGCAGCCTTGATGGCGAGCAGTTCACGATCGGAGACGGTGTAGTTGCGTTCTGCTGGTAGCAATTTTCGGGAGTAAAAGGCCACAGGATGTAGCAGGCCTGTTTCGGCGTTGCGTTGTAACAACACACCCCCCAAGGCGTTTTGTGACGCGTCTGCTTCCACTATGAAGGGTTGTTCAGGGTCTGGGTGCCTCAAGACGGGAGCGCTGGAAAAACCTTCTCTTTAGGTTCTGAAATGCCTTCTCGGCTGTGGGGTCCCAGCAGAATTTCACCCCTTTGCGCAGCAGGCTAGTGATGGGGGTAAGATGCTAGAGAATCCGGTGATGAAGCGCCTGTAATAGTTGGCGAACCCCAGGAACCTCTGGACCTGTTTGACGGAACAAGGCGACGGCCATTGAAGTATCGCTTCGACTTTTCTGGTGTCCATTCTGACCCCTTCAGGGGTTAGGATGTGTCCCAGGAACTCGACCATGGTGGTGTGGAACACGCTTTTTTCCAACTTGACATAGAGGTCGTGGAGTTGTAATTGTTGCAGGACAGCACGGACGTGACTGATGTGTTCGGGGATGCTGTTGGAATAAATCAGGATGTCGTCGATATAGATGACACAGAAACGATCGATGAACTCCCTTAAAACCTCGTCAATGAAGTACTGGAAGGCCGCCGGGGCGTTGCAGAGTCCGAAGGGCATGACTCGGTACTCAAATAGGCCGTATTTTGTTCGGAACGCGGTCTTCCATTCGTCGCCCTCTCGGACCCGGACGAGATGGTAGGCTCCCCGCAGGTCCAGTTTAGTGTAGATAGTGGCATCCTTCATTTGATCCAAGAGGTTGGAAATGAGCGGTAAGGGATACCGGTTCTTGATGGTTATGGTGTTTATGGCTCTGTAGTCTATACACGTTCTTAGATCTCCCTCCTTCTTAGCCACGAAAAAGAGGGAGGAAGAGACGGGTGATTTGGAGTGGCGTATGAATCAGTTTCGTAGAAACTCATCCAGATAGGCGCGTAAGTGGTGGTTTTCTTTCTCCGTGAGCGAGTAGACACGGCTACATGGGAGAGTTGAACCAGGAATGAGATCTATCCTGCAATCGAAAGGGCGGTGTGGTGGCAAGGAATTAGCCCCCTTCTTATCAAATACAGAGGCCAGGTCAGCATATGTCTCAGGTACATTCTCCTGAGCAACCGTACCCATTCCAGTTAAGGGCACTGGGCGGGCTTGTATCTCATGTCTACTGGATTCGTTCTCCTGTGGATAGCAGGCGGTGGTGCAATGAGAGGAGTCCAGAATCATGATCCGGGTCTCCCAGTTGATGTGTGGGTTGTGAGTCACCAACCAAGGAAGACCCAGAATGAGCTTGAATTGAGGTGCGTCGATTACGGCAAAGGCGATGATCTCCGTGTGTCCGTTCACGCACGTCATCCTCATGGCTTCTGTCTAGAAACGTATAAGCCCAGAGGTTAGGTTAGTGCCGTCCACAGCCTTCACGCTTTCTGGTTTTTCCTTGGTCACCGTCGGTATGCCTAATCCTTCCATGTACCGGGTGTCGATGAAATTCCCTGTGGCGCCAGAGTCGATGAGGGCTGTGACCGTCCATATCTGGCCTGTCAGAGACTGCAATGTTACCGTTATTCCCATGTGTCGGATGTTGGCAAGGGATCTGGTGATGGGGGTCCGCAAGGAGGAGGAACCCAGTAGACCGACCCCTTCACCTACTGGGTTTCGTCGATTCCCGCTTCATCCCTGCGAGTTACGGAAAGAGCGTAGGGTTTATTGGTTCTTATTTTGACAGGTTTTACAGGGCACTCTCTGACGAAATGTCCGCTTTTGCCACAGTACAGGCACAAGTTCTGTTTTCGTCTTTTTTCTTTTTCTTCCTGGGTTAGGGGACCACGGACTCCACCTATCTGCATAGGTTCGGGTGCTTCATGGGCTTTCACTGGTTCGTTCCTGGCTTTCTCTCGGAACGCAATGAATCGGGAATCGGTGCCTTTGGTTTTTTCGTTTTTTCGCTCCTGCAATCTGAAGTTTATTCTGACCACCAAGTCGATGAAGGATCCGATATCCTCCGGGGGATCGGATTGTTGTGAGAGAAAATCCTTGACCTCATCCCGCAATCCTCTGTAAAACACGGATATCTGTTTGGATTCTGGCCATCTGGCTTCGATAACCAGTCTATTGAAGGTGGTGATATAATGCAGTAGGTCAGAAGAGCCTTGTTTCAGGTTGAGGAGCTCATTGTCTGCAGCTTGCACAAATGTATGGCAGGCGAACATCAGTCGTAGAGTGTCTTTAAAGACGGGAAGGCGATACAGAATAGGGTCGTCGTTTTCGACCAATGCTATGGACCACTGGGCGGCGTCTCCTCCGAGATAGGACAAGATGAAGGCGACTTTGGAGGCGTCATCTGGGAAGGCGGAAGCACGCGCCATGAAGTGCAGTTGGCATTGATTCAGGAAGATGCTGTATTTGGAGCTATCACCATAAAAGCGTTCTGGGGGTGCTAACTGGACGGGGTGAGGAGTTATCACCTGTATGGGTGGGTTATGGCCGTGGGAATCGGGTAATGACCCCCCAGGATTGAAAACAGGAGGGCGCAACACACCCCCCTGTTTGGCTCTAACAGCAGGGTCTGGGCCCCAAGCCCCTGTTTGCCCTACCGCTATCTGGCCCTGCAGTGTCGTAATGTCTTGGCGTAAGCTCAGGTTGTCTGCCTGTATACAGGTCAACATGGTTGCAATGTCCTGTAGGGTGATGTCGGGGTTGTTCATGACGTCCAGGCGAGATATAAAACGTGGGCTTCTAGTTCTGTCAGAACCCCACAAGTCTTACCTGGTATGCTCGTGGAGCTATCTCGCAGGGACAACGTGAACAACCTCCACCGTCCCCCTCCTTACCTAATCAAGGCGAATATACTGACCAAGGCAAGGATGGGACCAGGGGAAGGAGTCTAAAGGTGTTGGGAAGGGACGCCGTCTGTGAAGACCTGGTGAGGAGTCTCACTAGACTGAGGGCACTCTCCTTAGGATCGCCAGCTAAATAAAAGAAGAACCAAGCGGTTAGTGTGTCTGCCCACCCTTCTTCTCTGGTCATACACATACAGCTATCACACCAATGCTAGGGGTGTTGTTTAGAGGTCAGTATAGTCACCTGGAAACGAAGACTGGAGCAAGGATAGGAAGTCTCCAAGGGGGAAGGAGTAGGATCAACAGGAAGGCAGGCAAGGCACGCTCCAGTTCCTGTAGCACCAGAAGAGGGTGGCACCAGCAATCCCAACGTCAGCGCAAGAAGAGTGAAAAGGCTGCCACGCTCACCTGCGTTGTAGTAAGGTAGCAATGAAAAGAAAACAAGGAGCGCTCCTGCGCGGTGAGGAAAACAAAGTAAACCGCGACCACGCGTTCACAGAGCGTGTCGCGAGGATTGCAAAGGAACAAGGCGCTCCTGCGCCGTGAAAAACAAGGAGGTAACAGTGACCACGCGTTCCCAGAGCGTGTCGCGGGGTTACAAGGAACAAGGCGCTCCTGCACCATGGAAAAGAACAAAGAAACCGCGACCACGCGTTCCCAGAGCGTGTCGCGAGGGTTTCAAAGGAACAAGGCGCTCCTGCGCCGTGGAAAACAAAGGGTAACAGCGACCACGCGTTCCCAGAGCGTGTCGCGGGGTTACAATGAACAAGGCGCTCCTGCGCCGTGGAAAAGAACAAAGAAACCGCGACCACGCGTTTCAGTGCATGTCGCGTGTCTGTACACCAGCAATGCGCTCCAGCGGGGAGTGCTGGCAAGGAAGACGCTTCCACGCGTCAGCGAAGGAGACGGTCTCAGGAAGGGCTGGTAGGGAAATCCGGAGTATCCGTAGGAAAGCAGCTAGCGGCAGGCATCAGCCAAGGAACAGTACTAGAAGCGCTGTGGGGTTTGAGCACCGCGGCTTTATGCGGTCTCACCCGGTAGTGCTTCCCACCTGACTAGGTGCACTTCCTGGTTGGAGTGCTAGACCGCTAACCTGTCCCGCAGTACTGCACAGCAATTACGGACCGGAAACCACCACACATACCGCTAATCCTCCCCGGGCGGAACCATGACAGTTATACCTAGGAGCGAGCGGTAAATGTGTGCAGAGTCTCCAATGCATTCAGAACGCGGCCGCCCGCCTTGTCCTGATGCTGCCCAGGAGAGCTCCTTCCAGGAAGGCCCTCGCTGCCCTACACTGGCTACCGGTGAAGGAGAGAATTCTTTTTAAAGCCCTATGTGTTAGTCACCGCATTCTGTAGGGAAACGGACCAAGCTATCTACATAGTCTAATGTCCTCCTACACCCCTACCCGGGCCTTGAGGTCCCGGGGGTCGGGGCAGGTTAAGATTCCAGTTATTAAAAAGGTGAGAATGGGTGGTCGATCTTTTCGCTACCTAGCCGCTAAACACTGGAATAGCCTCCCTCGCGCTCTTCGGTTAGAACCGTCGGAAGGGCTCTTCCGAAAAAAAACGAAAAACCTGGCTCTTCCATATATAACATTATCTCTTAAAATATCTCATATTACTGCAACAGACAGGGCGATGCGCTGCAGCGCGGGGACACACTAGCCAGTGTAACCATGTGCTTTATAAGCTTACTTATTATTATTATTTTTAAACTCTTTATCTATGTGAGTATAACTCATTTTGATAAGGCGTGAGAGGCCCTTTCTTCTTTTCTCTGAAGAGGGCATGTTACGCATCAGGAAATCTACCTGGGTGTGCCCCCAGCCCCCTCCATGAGAAGTGGGGTTCAAGACAATAAAGATTCCAAAACCACCAGGTAATTAAGGGCCAGATATACTAACACATTTAGAATGTGCTAAACATGTTACCAAATTGCTAAATGGGTTTAAGAAATGATCATGAATCTCTATTTGGAAGGGGCGTTTACTATTACTATTACAATTACAATTTCATATCGGAAGGGGCGTTTAGGGGCATCCCTTCCAATTAGCAATTCCTTATGGTATGTATTAATATTTTATGACCGAAATGCAGTTGCGAAAAATTAATATTTTACTGAAAATTCAAAGGAGGGAGTAACTCATTTGCAAATGAAACGGGATCTGCAAGGAACCCCTTCCCCCTTGTGAATGGTCCAAAAACATTTTTAGGATTAGGCAGTGGCCTCTGGGATCACTGACTACTCTTTTTTGTGTAAAATCATCTGGTTTTCCTTTAAGGAAAGTGGGCTGCAGTTTAAAAATATATATTGCTTTATTTGAAAGCAATCACAGACATGGTGGTCTGCTGATCCCAGCAGGCCACCATCCCAGTGATGGCAGGAGAATCATAGTGGGTCGCAATTTTCCTCCTACTTCATTAATAGTCATGAGGTAGGTCATACTTCGACCCACTACAATTCAGTATTTTGTGACCGGACATATTAGTACTTAGGGTGGTTAGCAAAAAAATGCTGGATTCACAAAAAGTCGGTACGCAAAATGTTACCACATTTAGCGAATCCATTGTATGTACATGTGGTCCCAAGAATCTATTTGGTCCAAATAGAGGTACTTAATGAGCAAACCACATGAACCCTGAGTCTGCCAAAGTGATCGGGTAATTGAGCATCAGCAGTAATTTACTTAACAGGCCAACCACATAGTTTTAACAATCGCTTGCCTAGGGCCTGGTACTTTGTTTACTCTGAAGAGGTAAAGGGCGGGGGGAAGAGGAGCTATGTATTGTCACAAGGGTATATACAAAAAGAATAGAGAGGTACAGTTGAGAAAATAGAGATAGATGAAACAATAAAGTGAGGATAATGGATAGCTGCAGAGTGAGTGGACATATAACAAAGGGATGGAGATTTAAAGAGATTCAGGGCAGAAGGCAGACGAACATGGTGGGAGAGCGAAGAGTGGTCGAAAGGGGGAGCAATATGTGCAAATGGAGACCTACTGGAGAGAAAGTGCCAGAGGAAATCATAAAGAGATAGAAGGGGGAATTTAGAGAGCGCAGAAAATTGAATGGTAGAAAAATGCTGGTAGTAGGGAGAGGCGATATAAGAGAAAATGGGAAGGGATGAAAATAGAAAGAAATGTCAGAATATAAAATAGAGGAGAGAATAGTAAGAGGAATGTGAACAGAAAGATACAGGGAACATTGGAGGGAGGGTGAATGGTAGAAACGTACCGAGATACAGAGGTAGAGAGAGAAGGGTAGACTGAAGATATAAAAGAGAGGATGTAGAGACACTTGGAGAATTGTAACAATGGAACATGAGCCTAGAGATACTATGACAGCTCTTGGTTTGGGGAAAATGGAGGAGAGAGGCAGGTGTAGAGTATCTAGTTACAGATGGATAGTGAGATACATGGACTAGTCAGACTACCACCGTCCCTCTCAGAACCCACAGAGATCAGCTGCGGAGTGGCTCAGGGCACATCCCCAGGCCCCACCCTCTTCAACGTCTACAAGGCCCCTCTCACAGTCATCATCAGGAACCACGGACTCAGCATCTTCTCCTACCCCGAAGACACCCTGCTGATCCTCTCCCTCACCAATGAACCCACAGCCGCCATAGACAACTTCCACGACGGGATGAAGGCAGTCGCCACCTAGATGAGAGACAGCTGCCTCAAGCTCAACTCGGACAAGAACGAAGTCCTCATCCTGGGACCCACCCCTCCTCTTGGGACGACTCCTGGTGGCCCGCCACACTAGGAACACCCCCACACCCACCAACCATGCACGAAACCGGCATCATACTGGACTCTTAGCTCACAATGAACCGCCAGATCAACCCCTTCTCCTCATTGTGCTTCCACACGCTTCTCCTGCTTCAAAAGACCTTCAGATGGATCCCCACTGAATCCAGAAAGACGGTCACCCACGCGCATCATCACCAGCAGACTCGACTACGGCAACGCACTCTATGCCAGCATCACCCAGAAACTCCTCAGGAAACCACAGATCGTTCAAAACACCACAGCCAGACTGGTCCTCAACATCCCCCGCCGCAACCACATCACCAAACACATGCGAGAACTCCACTGGCTCCCAGCCAACAAAAGGGTCACTTTCAAGCTCCTCCCACACTCCTACAAAGCACTCCACGATGCAGGACCAGCATATCTGAACCACTGCCGCACATTCCACGTACCCACCAGACACATCCGCTCCGCCCAACTGGCTCTGGCCACCGTCCCATGGATCCGCAAGACCAGGATCGGATGAAGATCCTTCTCCTACCTCGCCTCCAAGACCTGGAAACCCTGCCTCTCCACCTCAGGCAAGCCCTGTCGCTGATCCAATTCAGGAAGGATCTCAAGACCTGGCTTTCGACTGAACCCCAGCGCCCAGACAGATCAGCAGCTCTTCCACCCCCAGCGCCTTGAGACCCTCAAAGGGGAGTAGCCACACTACACAAACCATGATTGATTGATTGATGGAGAGTGGGAGAAAGTGGAAGAGACTGAAGGAAGGGAGAAAAAAGGGGATAGAAAGATACTATAGTGATGCAGGAGAAAAGCAAAAAATAGATGAATGGCTAGATACAGTGTAGAATAGAAACATCAGTAGAGAATAGAGAACGGTGACAATGGAGAGATGAAGATGGTATTGGGAAGGTAAACGGTGGAAGGTAGTGAGATACAGAGGCAGAGAGAGGAGGGTAGAGTGGAGACATACAAGTAGGGATGGAGAAATAGGGAAGAGTAGGGGAAAGTGAAGAGGACAGAATGAAAGGGACTGTTGTGAACACTGTTTTAATTCCTTGACTGTGGTTAGCCTTTTCATTATCTATATTAGAAAGTTCCTTGAGGACACGTACAAAATGCTGATATCATCATGGCTGACAACTCTGTAGACTGACAAGTTTTTTGTTAATAGTAATGAATGCAGCCATTACAAAATGGCCACTTACAGTGCAAGGTTATTGTTTACAGATAGAGGCTTCATGTCAACATGCAGATGAAGTGGATGCATTTTGTGCCATGTTAGTTTAGTCTTAGAGAAGCTTCAATGTCTCCAAACCATGTTTTGAACATATGAGATTAAATCAGTAGTCATCATCATCAAAATCTTTTTTCGTCTAATATATTGGTCATAAAAGCACATAAATATGAAGACAAAGATCTCAATTAATAGTAATAAAAGAGACAATTCAGCAAATACAATTAACAAAAAATGCAAAAAATCTTAAATCACAGCAAAAAGTATTTGACATTGCATAATATTTCCTAAGCTTCACAGCTGCAATGATATAACTAAGTACAGCGTTGCAAATTTCTAGGGTGGCTAAAGATCGTTTGTATCCCAGACCCTCTTTGTGTGAAGTAAAATTCTTAGGCAAAAGAATTGGACGTAAAAATTGTGCCCTTAATGAACGGTACAAAGTGCAAAACAATATAAAGTGCACTGTAGACTGGGTAGAGACGGCAACACACGGACATTTTGAAAGGGAAGCAAGTTCAAACAACCAGCCAGGGGAAAGGCAACTAAATAATGAATTGTATTTACTCTTACCCTTGTGAGACAAAATCTGTACTGAGGATTTACAAACCAAGTTAGATAAGATTCAGTGTCAGAAACATTAACAATTTGCATATAGTTAATATTTGTACGTGAGTTAAGAGACTTTTCAATGCTAGACTCTTCTTGGTGAGTGGCAAAAATCTTTTTAACCCTTTCCTTGGTCTGAAATCCTATATCTTCAGGGGAGTTAAAAGGCGCACTCAAACCAAGAGAATAAAAACCGTTTTAACATAAACCAGCCAGGGGGTAGCGTTCATGTTATCAAGGTTTAAGCAGTCCTTCAAAACTTCCCTGGAGATACCAGCCCTGGGAGTGTTCCATAGTTTTACCCATAATAACAGGGGAGCTATATCAATAAAATCTTCCAGAAATCCTACCACCACTTCCATATGTGTGATAAACTTGGGGTAGTTTTGGGTAAAGATAAAAGTCTGCATAAAAACGTATTTTCTACTATCTGTAGCTTTCCAAGAGCTGTGAAACCCCACACTCCTGCCACGTAGGCACCAAGAGATAGACACTTCTATACAACTGGATCATCTCCTTGATTGGTTTATGCCCTAACTCTTTTGCAAATCTACATATTGTTTAGCAGGCTATCCCCATCTTTTGAATTAAACATTCCCAAGATCCATTAGCATTGATTAAAAGACCTAAATAATTAAAAGAAGATACCTTTTCTATCGGTGTCCCTCCAATATTAAAATTGTTTGATTTTGTACATTTAGGGCCACATGTCATTGTAAAAGATTATTGATGATTTACCTTAAGACTTAAATTACTCATAAAATCGTTAAAACCATTTACAAGACTTTGGAGGCCGTTGGCTGTTAGCCCTAGGAAAACAGCGGCATCCGCATACAAAAGAACCGGTACTGCTCATGAACCTATTTGCGGGATGTCTTTGCTACATACCACCAAAGATCTATCAAGAGAGTTAATATAAAATAAAAACAGAAAAGGGGCCAGAATGCAGACCTGCCTCACTCATCTTCTCACTCTTATAGATTTTGTTCAATCCCCTGCATGTGTGTAACGCATTTAAGGGATGAGTCCCAATGCAAACTCTTAACCAGGTCCAGCAAAATGCGATCCACACCTGCCCGTTCCATTAAACAAAGTCAAAGGCACAGGAAAGGTTCATTAAGGCCATATGGAGGGCACCTCTCCTGGCCTTGACATACTTGCTCCGAATATGATGTAAATTAAGGGCCTGCTCCACCAGTCTTAGGTTAGGGCGAAAACCATATTAACAAGCATTTGCAATGCAATCGGTCTCGCCATTGGGACCTTGTAAGTGTTTAGCCAGAGCTATTGGCTCTGCCACTGTGTTTAAGTTATGTTATTAAAAATTACTTAATTTTACGACAGCCCACAAACCACTCTGTACAGACTTCCCATTATAAGGGCTACTAGAATTATGTGGCAAATGTATGTAAATAATCTGACACGGTGAATGTACCTTTTAGTGCCGACTGCTGGCTTATTAACATCTAGATTGGTCTATTCTTTTAGTTACACTGGAATTTCCGCATTAGGCATGTCCACAGAGTGTTAGGATATGGAGGAAGGGTGTGAAAATGGATATACCTGCACCGCCGGCAGTCAGGGAGTTAGGCACCTCTCCACATATTGTGGCATTAGTGCTACATGCACATGAAGGTTATTTGCGTCCATTTATATCAGCAACCATGAAAACCTTTCTCAACCCAACAGTGCTGCATAGGAGTTTGTGATGTGGATGGGTGGGGGCGAGCGGGGAGAGTGGCTGCACCGCAAAATAATGTTGCTTCCTAGGGGATATCTGTTGAAAGCAAGGCACAGGTGGCATCTATGTTATAGATTTCTGAAACAGATAATATGTGTACATCTGCCAGGTCTTGAGCAGCCGCAGATGCTGAGAAAAGAGTTACTTAACAGGAATCTTCAAGTCACAAATGATCCAGTACATTAATCTGAGAAAATTTAGATTTTTCTAGCCAACCAGGAGCCTACTAGAAATAAGTACACATTTTTATTTAATTCCAAGTGTACTAAATGTGATTTAATACTACACCCCCAGCAGCCTTCAGGGGTAAGACAATCCAGAGGAGATCACAAGCTGCCTGTGTCTGAGGAATCTACAATAAGACGTTTTAGGCTCTGGCGTACTGCACCTTTTTTTTTTAGATCTTTACTATTTTTCAAGTACATTAAAACACATACAAAGGAAACAGAGTGCATAAAAGCGAGCAATACAACAAAACAAGCAATACCTTCAGAGTGCATAATTGGTCTTTAGGTACAGCCATAGCACACGGCAGAATAATCAGCAAAATAAGTTATAGAATATAGCAGCGGGAGGCAGAACGTTCATTTCCATATTATAATTAAGTGCACTATCTCATAAGAGATGCATACATCAAGACACCATATTAGCACTGAATCACTCCCAACGTAACCACACAAATTACTGATTTCCTTCATATTTATCTAACAATTTGGAGTCACCGGCCACAGGAGTAAAATTAATATGGTAACCAGTCTAATATGCTTTGACCTCTGCCATGGTTGAGCAAAACAACGATGAATTAAACCCAAATCTTTGTGACTGGGGGTGAATGTTTGCATTGGTCAGCATTCCGTCCATCATTTGTTCCTTTTGCCCACTTCGGGACGACAAAGATGAGGGGCAGAGGTAGCAATTTTCTACCTCTTTAGAGAATCCGTTTTTTTAGGTTATATTTAGTTTTAGATGCTACCTTGTAGCCTGGGTTCAGGAGATCTCTCATTACCTAGGAGTACCACAATTCTAGTGTATTTTTTTCTAAAGGTTTAGGTAGAAGCTCTCTGCTCCTGCTTTACATGGGCCCATCTTGAGCTGCACCTGCTGTGCACATCCTCCATGTGAATGCGCCAATGCAGTTTTTCTTGAGAGCACATGATTAATTGCAATAACCAAAAAGAACCACTAGATTAAACACTAACCTTGGGTTTTGGAGTAGTATGCTACTTGCCGTAAAGCACTTCAACGCTTTATCATGGGTAGTAAGAACTATATAAATCCAAATACAATTACAATTTCCACACTGCTTAATTGTCCTTTGCTAAGATTCCTATATTTGCTCACCCTGAAATGTCATTTCTTCCTACAAATTAAAGTCAACATGTTTGGAAGGAAGGGCAAAGAGGATTTCAGGTCATCTGCACTCAGACCTACAAGAGTCATCAAGATCTAAAATACAAGTCTGGAACTGAATGACTAGAGCTCGCCTAAATGGAGATTGTCCACCTTTTGGAGCATTCAGAAAATGAGAGGGGCCTGAGGCCTAAACCCTGCTCATGACACCATCTTTGATTGCTGTTCCAGTTGTAATCATGCTCATGCGGCATTAATGTAGAGCAGTAGGCTGTATCCCAAAACTGAAGAATACAGTACAGGTGTCTGCTCATGTCATCATCTGGATTCATAGGTGCTCTTTTAGTGCAAATATACACAGCACTGTGCTGTCCATTTGGCTTGGTTTGTACTTTATAGGCAAACCTGATAGGAGCTCCCGTTACTAGGTGATCTGTTCCCGAATAATACATTATTGACTCTGGAGGACTTTCTGTCCCTGACACCAGCCTCACTGATAGACGGGCTGGGTCACCTCAACCTGAAACATGCATTATGAAGCCTCATCCCATCGTTTCCTCAGGCCCCTCCGGATTGGGAATTATTATTCCCACTGCAGACCACATCCCCAACACATCTGATTACCTGTCTGTATCACACTGTTCTCGAGGCGACCTCCGAACCAGAGCAGAAGGCCTGACTGCAGCAGTCATCAGATCTAGGCATAAAAGTTAGAGGCAACAAATGGGCGTTCTGCTGCGCACAGACCAAAGAGATTTCCTCCAATGGGAAACTTAGGCTACTACATTACAGTTAACTTCATCAGGCATACCACACCCCTGATAGCATGGTCAAGCATGATCAAGCATGGCCTCTCGACGGACCCCAGCTGCTGCCGATGCTCAGCCCCATGAGTGGATTTCTTTCACTTAGCATGGGGCTGCTCAGCAATAATGCATTTTGGTCTCGGGTGCTGCAGGCCTTGGATGTCATGGTGAATTCAGTGGTAACAGTCACCCCGATAATGGCATTGCTAGGTTATGTGAAGAAGGCCCCCTAAACCTAATAGGAAGCTCCTAAGAATGGCGACTCTGCTGGGACGCCGTAGGGTGGCAATGACATGGGAAGCTAAAGCCATAGCCCAATTCAAGCCCTGGCTGAAAGACATGATCATGTATGTGAGGAACTGCTGAGCTATATATATAGGCTCTACCACAAACATCGGACCACGGTATTTCTTGGGTCCGCTCAGGGAATATGGGGCTAATTTGGAGCCCAGTGATCATTCAGACCAATTATCAGAGCCTAGGGGCTGATTAGGAGTTCCCGAAGGGAACCCTATTCATGGTCAATAACTGCTTCACAGCAGAACTCATCACGGCTTGTCTAGTTGTGGAGCAGATGAGGGGGGATCTGGCCGAACACTATTTTTGGTGTATCTCCTTTGCAATCGCATTGACTCGCTGATGTATGCTCTTTTGTAATCGGCCCACAGTCCGTGTTGTTGTGTATGCTGAAAACACCTAATAAAGAGAACAAAAAAAAACCTGACAGAAGAAATCCAAACACTCTGCTGCAAAATCACACACACCCTACAGTGAATATTTAGACCCAATATCCATGTACATCCCACAGCGCCAACACAATGCCAGTTGATGGTATATCATGGTGCCCTCAACACAGATACCTATACAGCCAGCAACACTAGAACTAGCCTACTTCTAACTGCGGCACAAAGGGAAAGCTACTTGCCTGGGAGACAGCCGATCATGACACCGAGACCTACCAAAGATGGACCAGAACACAGTACCCAGAACATATTATCAACATAATATCACAGGAAGACTCAGAGTCCGGTTTGCAAAGGAAGCCCCGGAATGGAGTGCTAAGGCGCCATCTAACAGACGGCGAGCTATAAGTACATACTAATGGCAGACGGTGCACTATACAAATTCCCAAAAGCATAATACAGTACTTCCTGGGAGGTGCTATGGAACTGTTAAAGAAAATTGTGATGCCCTTATGTACCATGTCTGCTGCTATGTAGCCCGCACTTGCAGGAGTGCTATTTAAGGAACCCATTAAATACAATTTAAAAAAATCACATTTGAAGCGCAGATGCTTCCAGTGAGATGTTTCTCTCTTGTACGGATCACTTAACCAAATCACACGTACATTTGAGTAGATTTAATAATTTGTTTAATTCCATGTTCGTTTTATTGAAGCCCAAAAATATGGTATTTTTTCGACGAAGTGGAACCTTACAATCTTTTGCACGTCATCCTGAGCTTTAGCGTTTTAACTCAATGACAACTCGCGCAAACAGAAAGCAGTAGCTGAATGGAAAAGTTTTAACAATCCTTAGACGGGAGAGAAAAATAATGAGAAAATAAAATGCAAATATGTCAGCTCAATCAAAGTGCTATCTTGTTTTTTTTCGTTTTAACACAGGATTACTCAAATTCAAATTCAAAAGGCTTTATTCGCTGTAAATAAAACAAACACCATAAAAGCATGCTAATACACAATAAAAGAAAACATTCACATAGTACATCATACTCAATATTCGAAATTAAAATCAATTTTACACATTAAACTTTTCATAGGGATAAAATCAATATAAAAATTAATAGGATATCAAAGCATGAAAAGCTCTTAATACATTAGTACAGGCTACCACAATATATGCAATAAAGTGCTAATACTTATGAATCGGTGTAAAGTTAATAAAGTGCCAGTGCATGGAAGAATCTTAGTACAAAAGTACAAGCTGCCACAATGTATGCAATAAAGTGCTAGTGCCTATAAATGCGTATATAAGAGCGTACACAAATAAAATATGATTATTAGTCTTGTTCTTCATATAATAGTGCATCCAAATGTGTAAGTTCTTTTCTCTTCCTAATTGAGAGTTGTATGAATCTTATAACAGAACGTATTATTTTTGCATTATCCAGACTGCAAACAAAATGAAACGCATTTTTATAATTATAAAGTGTATTTCTTAAAAAAAGGGGTTTTAAAATTGATTTCCGGATACCCATATAAAAAGGACAAAAAAGTATAAAATGCATAGTTGATTGTAAAGTTTTACCATCACATGGGCAAGGTGGTAATATATGACACCATTTTTCAGTACTTGGAAAGGCAATTAAATGGTGTAGGGTACCCAGCCTCAGCCTAGTCAAGTAGAATCTATGCTGGGTGTTCCTTACCAATGTCAAATATGGCTGGATGCCCCTTATAAGCGGGTCTTCACAATAACTAACTATAGTCTTTTTTTTGCTGACAGCACTTTCCCGTTCCTGCTCCATTGCAGTTAAGTATCTTAATTTCAAATCATTTTTAGTATGGTCCTGTATTGTAATGGGATTGTTTTTGTCAATACCGACTTTACATTTCATTAAAAGTTTTAAAATGTACTCCAGCCATGGTATTTTTGAACTATGGTCAAGGGCTAGGCAATCCATTATTAAATCTTTTGTGAACTTAGTTTCTTCCTTTGCCCATAGCCCTTGCCAAAGTATAAGGCCTGCCATGTTTATTGTATCACTTAGGTATGGTACAAATAACTCTTTATGTACAATAGCATTCGCAGTAGCACTAGGGACCACCAACAGTCTTTTTAAAAACGTATTCTCCTTAATTTGTAGTGCAGCCGCATTTGATCTCCCCCATATCGCTGCACCATAGCAAACCCCTGAGACACACTTGCTCCTGTACAATGATAACATTTCCCGTATGGGTTTGTTTCCTAGTTTTGCTGCGAATCTAAAAATACCCTCTGCAGTTCTTAAAAATGTCATTTTGCATGATTCGATATGCTTATCCCAAGAACCATTTTTGCAGAATAACAACCCTAAGTACGAAAAGGTGGATACTCTGTTAATAAGAACCCCACCCACATGATGTTGTCTATGCTTTGGCCTTTTGCCCCCACATGTCATTACAAATGTTTTCTTTAAATTTAACTGCAAATCAATGTCCGACATGTATAGGGCAAAGTTTTCTATCAGAATTTGCAGGCCATTTGCGGTCCTAGACAGGATTAATTACTCATAGCCACCTATGTATGCAAACACACAGTTATTTACTGATATACTAATATAAGAAACATACGAACCCGAGAGGAGTTGAGGGTGTTGTGGCGCTGTGATGACGTGAGTAGTATTATGTCGAAGGCGGCCGGTTTCTCTTGTGCTCGCTCCAGCTTGTGTAACCAGAGGTTTCATAACACATATTTTGCTGGCGTCCTCTACCAGTCATCTGCTGCCTTCAACTGGTTGCTCGGAGCTTTCATAAGTTCCACGAAGGATTGTCTTGGGCTGGACAAAGAGCCGGCGCCATGGCAAACAAGGATGCTGCGAATGGTGGCAGGTCGCAGGTAACAGGTAACACGAGCCGGAGAGCTCAGGTGGGTGCGCACACCGGAGGGGAGCAGTGCTCTTGTTTTGTGCAGCATGTGCATTCTATCGCTGCATGGTCTGCAACCATGTGGGCCGGGAACACTGGACGTCCGGTCTTCGCGCTTCCTTTTCGGGCCCCGCCTACAACCAGGCAAGGGCACCTGACTTCCGGGTCGCGGTGCTTTCTCCGGCTCCAAAGTGCGGGGTGGGCTCCAGCCTTAAAGAACACAGAATGCAGGGTGGGCTCCCGCTTAACCACAATGCGGGGTGGGCTCCCGCTCACACAGTGGCACAAACTGCGAGGTGGGCGTGCTTGTGACAGCGCACTACTTTAAAACAAGCGTTTGCAATGCAATACGACTCGCATTTCGCGAGACGTATTGCATTACAAATGGGAGTGCGTGCGTTTAAAAAGGCACGAACGGGAGTGGAGGGGGCGATGGGGGGCGAGAAGTGACGAACTGCGGGAGGGGGCGGGGGGACACAGGGCAGAAAATAGTGTTGGAGTAAAGGGGCCAATAGCCAGGGAAGGATACAAATGACAAGATGGCCGTCAGGAGGAGGGACTAACAAGACTAAAACCAATCAGAAGGCAGCATTCTAGATGTAAGCCAATCAAAAAGATGGGCGGAGCTTCCAGATAGCTTCCACGCTATAGTATATACTGCATGTCTCAACGAGACAGCGCAAGCGCTGCCTAGGCGAGACCTAAAAATGTGAAAAAAAGGATGTAATCTCAGCCCATTCATTAAATTTTTCCAAGGTAACCCGCCCAAGATTCTTGTAGAATCTATTAGTGAGATTGGACAATAGCAAGCGGGCTGATTCCGATCATCTTTTTTAAAGACTGGTATTATTGTGCCTTCTCTCCATGACTCAATAAGGTTTCCCCTAACTGCTATCCTCAAGACATTCCTTAAAAGAGGGGCCCAAAGGTCAATATTATATTTAAAAAGATCAATAAGTACCCCATCAGGAACTGGGGCCTTACCACTAGCTGCAGCCTGACTAGCTATAGTCACAGAGGGAAGATTTTTAAGATCAGCCAACCAATCCTCCTTTATTAATAAGGGCTCAGGCGTCATATCATCTTGATGCGATTTAAAATGGTAGAGAAATGGTTAATCCATTTCTGTTCAGGGATGTGAAACTCAATACCACTTTGGGAATTTTCCATGAAAAAGGGACGATTGACAACTTCCTAGAACAGCCTAGAGTCTTTCAAATTAGTCGCTTTTTCTAGATCCTCCCAGGCCTTAGATCTGATCTCAAGCCTTCTGTTTTCAAGGATTTGCCTATAGTTCTTCCTAGCTGCTCTAATATCATCTGCATTTTGTGGAACTTTGTTGGTGGTTTGTTTTAAAACTTTAAGGGCTGCTGTACATTTGGGACTAAACCAGGAATTGGGGGACGCTCTCTCAGTGGCTTATTTATAGTCAACTCAGAGGACATAATTTTAGTAATTTTATTAAACCCTCCAAAATCTTCTCCGAGGTGATATTGTGGGAGAGACAACAGGGAATGTCATCAGGAGCCTTACTTATCAGGTTATATAGAAACTTTTCTGCTTCAATATTCCTCCAATTTATTCTGGCCCCTTTATTTACTGAATAATTAACAGGTAACTCATTAGTTACACCCACTCCAGCTAACAGGCTGAAATCAAAATGCACAGAAATAGGATTATGATCACTGAATGGTAGTGGACACACCTCATATTGCGAAAGGTGTTGAGCAAGATCAGCTGTTAAAAGAACAAACTCTATAATGCTCCCCCTGCCTCTGCCTGTAAATGTTGGATGGCATAGCTTGTCATTAGGACAATAATCTGAAGCAAAATTCAAGTTATGAGTTTGCATTATCTGGTTTCAAGATTCACCATATGATGTTTAAAATGATTTATATCATCCCCAAAAAGATTAGAAAATCTACAAATATGATTCTGACTATTACGACACTTTGTAATATTAAAATATTCTGCCCCTATAATTGAGCTGTCACCATTTCCCTGTCTATCCACAATATCTATGAGTAACATTTCCAATTCATGAATAATTTCTACTGGTTGCACAGAAAGGAAATTAAAATTCAACCACGTTTACCATGTGTTTCACTTGCAATTTTACAACTTGATAATGCCGGCTTGACGCTATTTCTCTCACCGTCAAATTCTTAATGGAGCATGAGACAAAAATGGCCAATCCCCCCTTCCCTCACTCCGCCGTTCGAAGGAGTAGCTTGGTCACAATATGATTTATATCCGTTTATCCATATGGGGTCAACGGCGCAGGTTTGCTGACAACAGACAACATCATAATTTTAAAGATATGCCTGCCAATCTTCATAATTAGATTTGTCCCGAAAACCCGCAATGTTCCAAGAAAGGAACAAAAGACCATGCACACACTCAACATTGCTCTTTACTTTATTTGAGGTGCGTACTGGTGGGACTAATAAAAGAGGAGGTATTAACAATCCCCTGTTGGGTGGTTACCTTCACATTATTGGGTTGGGGTGAGCAAAGTTTACTAAGGGGGCTGATTTTGGTGGGGTCTTATATGCGCTTACTCTAGCTATAAAAAGTATGGCTGGGTGGTGGTGGGTAGAAGAATCCTAAAGGACTAGCCCTTGTTTTAGAAGAATTTAGACAGACAGAGTTCAATCGGGTCAGCAAAAAACCTACACACTCTGGGTCCCTAAAGCTTAAAACAACACAATCTCCCTCAGCAGATTTCATGGTGGGAGCAACCCCTTTTACTCCACGCGTCATAATTATTTTTTCAAAGACAGCTGAATTGCAATCTACATCTCTCCCGCACCAATAGGCAGCTTTATTGATGAGACTTTGACAAGACTCCTGTGTTCCTTTAGCTAAAGGAGGAACTCCCACTAAAACCATTGTGTAAGGGGTACATTCCGGAGGTATGTGCAAAATATCAGAAACACCTAAGCACTGACATACAGGAGGAGGAACAGGTTGCTGACGAAGAGTGTTCGAAGTCCTGGGTGTAGAGGTGTCTGAAACGAACTGTGGACAGCTCGACAAGGTGGGACTCCCTTCAGCCTGTGCCCTTTGATTGCTCGAAT
The DNA here is from genome assembly GCA_963921515.1 of Calotriton arnoldi. Taxonomy (NCBI): domain Eukaryota; kingdom Metazoa; phylum Chordata; class Amphibia; order Caudata; family Salamandridae; genus Calotriton; species Calotriton arnoldi. Next base: position 608,954 of record CAWUFW010002670.1, on the reverse strand, counting down.
ACCTAACAGGAATGGAGACAAAACCATTGCCTTGAGAAAATTGTCCCACAACAGTCGATGGCAAGCCAGGACCTCGAGCTTCAGTAGTAAATCAATTGGCTAAGTCCCGAGTAGCCAAGTTCCCTCCGTTCTCTTGTGGAGGATTTATTGTTTGGCAATTTCCACTAAAGATGAAAGCTGTTTTTCTATCTTTTCCAAAAGAGACACAATGGGCTTTAGGGCATCAACTAGGAAATTCGTTATACCAGGATAGAGCTCCTCCAAAAAGGAATGAAGCCTGTCACTACCCAAATGAATTGCTGGGGGTACCCTGCTGATCAGGACTTTGTGTACGCCTTGTAGGAGCTGGGCGTTGTTTCTTGGAGGAAATTACAGGCCCCGCCCTTTTTCTCTTTCCCCCTTTGGTTTTTAAACTTTGAGCCCCGCCTATAGTTTCCGCAATATCCTGAGAGTGGCTGGTAGGGTGGTTACAAAGAGCAATAGGGGAAAGTGGAGCAACTAAGACAGCTGGTTGTATCACCTGTTGGGCCTTTCGCTCTCCTGTCGCCAATCCTGCCGTGTGGAAGGTAGGGTTGAGGAGAAAGATAATCTGCGTTCGGTCAGTCAATCTCTTTATTTAGGGCTCCTACAGCCCGCTGCAAATAACCATCCAGGGTGGTACCAGTGGCAGGAGGCGTTGGATTAGTCTTACGTTTCCACATCTCATCTGGTTCTAAGTCCAACACAAAATATTTGCCCAAGCAAAGTAGATAGTATAAGTATATGCAGTAGCCACCATGAAGTTTTAACAATACCTTAGGAGTCTCAGTCCCTTGGCATCCACCTATGATGAGGCCAAGAGGGGGGCCGACCAGGCCTTGGACAGCCGCGGACGGGTGCAGATGGGCGTGCCACTGAGCCTTTACTGCGTCGGGAGGGTAGGCCCTGCCTCCCGCACCGAAAGGAATGCTGGGTGACCGATTCCCACCATAGTCGACCAACAAGAGCAGCAACGGGGCCTCGGATGGCCCCAGCGAAAGTGTCAGTAGTCAAATGGTAGATAAACCCCAGGATTTGACCATTGATTAGGAGAGATCTCTGCGCCTGAACTATCAGCAGAGGTGATTCCAGAAGCCATGCAGAACATGTCCTTCACCGAGAGCACATAGCCTGCTTCTGCAACAGAGCTCTGACAAGGAACAGCTGCAGACAGCTATTCAAAAGTATGCTGTATGACCCAGCCTAAGAAACTCTAAAATTCAAAAGGCAGGTTTGCTATTAAATGCTTTAGCTGAGGGTTAACATTGCCTTTAGAAATAGGTTTAGGGTGTTAGAATATCAAAAACTCAATAACAATATTATAAATGTTTATCTTGTTTTTTCTGGCCTTAACATGCCTATCCGCTTTTGCTTTCTGTGTGGTTACTGTACATGTTTTATGCACTAGATGAGAATTTTAAAATAAATATTTTAAACTACATGTCCCGGTTTCTTATTGTTATCTTTGAGTGTACTATCATAGATGGGAGATTATTTGGATTGTCACTGTGTCCCTGAACTCATCTAGAGAGATGTGTAGTAATCTGAAAACACGGTCTGTGCAAGATTGCACAGTGAGCTTGTGTTAGGGCTGCAGTCCAATCGACTTTCTAATTCAATGTTAGTGTATTGAAGTTAGTGCTTGCATCAGAGGGTTAGAAATCCGACCCTTATGGCTTTTGGGACCCTCAGATTTCACAGCAGGACAAGAGAGATGTAGAAGAATAGGAGAGAGGGGACCCTGGGGAATTTAATCTTCAGTGGAAAATGGAGACCGGGATTGAAAGTGGAGAGTCACGAGTGGAGGATAGAGAAAGGCGACAAGATACAGAAGACAAGGATTGGGAGGGTCTGGAGTAGTCAGAGAATGATACAGGAGTATAGGGGAGTGAAGAGACATTGGGGAACAGGAGCACAGCTATCATGAGTGCAGCAGGTGCAGGTGCACCAGGGCCAAGAAGAGTGTGGGCCCGCTACACTCCAATTTCAGCTATGTTTTTTACGAACTACCACTGTGATGGGGGCATTTTCTTTACTTGCATTAGGGCTAATTGCAGTCTTGCTATGTTACTGAGCAAGACACAGGTTCCCAAGCCATCAGTGAAGTTGAAGTCTGTGCTTCAAATAAGAAGACTGCAGAGGTGCAATTTCCAGAAAGATGCAACTCCAGTGCCTTGTTGTTAATGAGTCATGTGCTGTGGAATGTAGGGCAGCTATTTCCTAAGACTTCTTAGTGTCTACCAGTAGCAGAAAATGTCTGCTAGAAGAAGGGACTGAAAATCCCTTGCCCTATTCAAGCTCGCCTCTGCAGTAGGAAGGAGGCGGCTCTTTGTTCCAGCTGACAATGGAATGGCCAGTCACGAAAGTTCATCGGTCTGAATGGCTTGTTCTAGTACCATTAGTAATCCCTCTGGAAGAGACATCAGGCCTTATTCTGATTCTTCCACTCACTGAACAAGTAAGCATATATTGGTGGCTAGTAGAAAAGGCAAAGAATGGGTGCTTCCTGTTGATTTTTTCTCTTTAGGTGCTCTTGGGTGTCACCTCCACATCCATATCGCTACTTGTCAGGCGTTGTGGCCCTGGAGGTCACACTGTCTTACTGGGTAGTGAGAAAAAGCATGGTTCATGCACCAGAGAGACTTCATCACTGAACCCACCACCCATGTCGGAAGTGGAATATGTTCTGCCCCAGCCTGTGTGCTGACGTGCTTCATCAGAATTCGAAGCCTCCAGAGCCATTTGGATCCAGTAATAGGTGTGAAAATCAGTTCTTGGATGCAACTCTAGCCTCATTTATCGATTCTGAGGGAAGAGGTACTGTTTGACAGTGCAGGTGTACCAAATAGTACCCCTCTCTATAGCACTCTTACTTGGTGATCTCCACACAAGGACGACTCCCAAGCAGGAATTCACAAATTACACTAATAGGTTTTTGTTTCCTTGGAGTGACTGCCCACCCTATACATGAATGATTCCTCTCACCCCACAGGTAAAAACCCCTCTATCTTCTCTCTCGATAGGCAGATTGGTGGGTACATTCACTACTAGCCCCACAGAGGGCCTAAAAGCACTACTAGACCGCAGGAATAAAAGAATGGAAACAGAAAAACTGTTTCATCTTGAAGAAAGATATTTCTGCCCCCCTCTGGGGGAGTGACAAATTGAGGTTAAAACAATGGTGGCTGGTGACATTTGAAAATTGTGAGGCGTAAAAATTGAGTCTGACTTTTGTATAGCGAGCGAGCCTCATGGACAAATGTGGGATTCAGGGGATCCTCCCCCTAGAAAATTTTGAAAAAAGATTGCCAAATGGTGCTTTTTAATGCAGATTCTAACAAAGAATTTAGGAGGTCATTACGATGGCGGTATCGTATCATATGTGGGACCGCCGACCTACATGGCGGCGGTCCCACAGGCCAAATTATGATGCGGCCGCCACCGTGGCGGTCGCATTGGCCACCTTTTCCATTGCGGCGGGTGCTGCTGGCTGCAGCAACCGCCGCAATGGAAAACAGGGATGTGTAACATATCCCTGTACTACGTGACAGGCACCATGCGGTGCTTGTCACTTTGTACGGGGATATGTCCCACACCCAAAGAAAAGGACCAGGGTTGAAGGGGGGCCCGCTACGGGCCCCCAATGTCCATCCCCGCCAGCCTTTTAATGGCAGGTAACCTGCCATGAAAAGGCTGGCGGGTAGGGAGCATCCTAATCCCTATGGCGGTGCCTGGTAGGCACCGCCACCATTTTAGGGTTTGGGAGGCCCGCCGCACCGGTGGGCTCAAGGAGCCCATCGGATGCGTGGTGGTCGGAGTTTCTGACCGCCACTGAACCGCCTGTCATCCTAATGTGGCGGGCGGGGAATGGGCTTCCGAAGGCCAAAAGACCGCCACCGACAACCTGTCGGTGGCGGTCCTTCGGCCATCGCAATGAGGCCCTTAGTGAGAAAGCAAGAAGGTTTATACAGCAATTGTAAAAGTGCAGTCTTAAAATATTTAAACACATTAAAAACTGTCCCATATCTTACTGCATTAATATGTTCAACAGTTACTGTAGCAACTTCAGGCCCTTGTTTGCTTGTCCAGTGTCTTGCACTGCGTGTGGCCTCGACTTTGGAAGAAAATGCTTTAACCAGGCTTGGGGAAGCACCCACAGCTGATGGCTGCAATCAGACATACAGAAATATGTGCAGACAGGACTTTAAGTTGAATGAAAAAAGTGAATGTCTCTACAAGGGGCATGGCTTAAACATGTAAACTACATTTCTGGGATTTCCATAGTGTGCTACCCCACCAGTATTTTGGTTTCTCTCTGAGCTTTCAGTTATTGCTTCCAGATATTTAACACAACAACTGACTTACACCTAAAACCTGCCAAGACTAATGGCTCTGTCAATGATTGTTAACTGCTTAAGATAAATGAGTGACAACAATGATTTTTTGTAAATAATTAATATTAAAGACATTTCAATTCTGAAATTGTGAGACTGTGAATTAAATATCATTGAGGCCTGTTGAAGGAGTACTGGTCTTCAGTTATGTGCACTTTATGTTAGACCTCAATGCCCTTTTTCTCTCCACAGCTTGTCCATCTGCTCATCTTAAACCTCATATCTTTCTTCTTCAGCACCCTCTTTTCATGATCTCCTGAATACACTACCTTGCATCTCCTTCACTCCACCGCCCCCAAACATACACTGCACTCTCTCACATGTAAGCACTTTACTTTCTTTTACTTTCGCCTTGTCTACATTTTGACAACTATGTACCTCCTTCACACACATTTACACAGAATTTCAATTGCATGTGGAATACGTGACCATTTTTCTCTGTGCTCTGCAGGGAGTCCAACCCACTGACAGGCACTGTTAGAAACTTGCACTGCCATTAGCCTCAGCGCCAGAGCTTTCAATCACGGCTCGTTATAAACACCTCGCATGAATAGTTCTAAGTATGCACTATACAAAAGTAATAAGATGCAGGGAAAAAAACAGAATCCCAATATGATTAAATAAAACGTGAAATAGAAACAAGAACTAAATCGCTGACATGCATTACCTTAACATTTTTTATATTCATTGTTCGGAAATCAATCCGTGTTTTTGGCATTAATGTTAAGGACGTGAATATGGGGCCCAACAGGAAACCTTTTCAATGTCTGTTTTAATGCCTTATGACAGGGCCAGATCCCCAGAATTACACATTCAAAAACACTTACCATGCTCCAGCGTCTGTCTTTAAAATCAAACTATGTCTAGAGTGGGTATAAACCATTCTAGAACCATTGCGTTGACCAATCTAAATATAGTATGTGTGCCATTTTGTAGGTATGCCTACTCATAGCATTAATGTTTTTTGACATTTTTCTGGAATTCCACAAATCAGGACACTATATGCATATATCTGTCCCTTTGCGCTTGACTCCCCCAAAAGCTGAGGATATGTGGATCAACACTGCCAGGAAGTAAAAGCCCTGTACAACTTTTGGATCAACTTCGCTGGGGAACAAATACAGCAGCTTCATTTCTAAAGGGGCCATCGACGTACAGCCACTTCCTGGGGTGTCACAGTGAGGGAGGTCAGAATGACCAGGCGTCTTTCTATTACTTACCATTACTGAGGACAAGGCATCAAATCTCACTTATCACGCTTGCATCCAATCCTACCCTGAGATGAATGGGAAGGGTGGGATTTATGCCTGTGAATGATGTCTGGCCTCGCGTAGAAATTCAGCCTGCAACGTCCAAAACTGTGACAGTTGCAGCATCACTGGCCTACAGTGGATATCACCAAAAACTCCTATGGCATTGAAGAGTTTTAGAAAGGTAAGCCATGCGTCATATGCAACATTGTAGAAAGTTGATTTACTGCCTGGTTTCGGGCTCCTTCTTCAAAGTGAGGTGGGGCAGGCAACCTGGGAAAGGCAGTCCAGACTTACATACATCAATTTATTTAGATATAGGATCTGAGATCGTATCTCCAAATAAATTGATGTATTTAATATTTTTGCAGAAAAGATGCAGGAATTTCAAAGGGGTGCAGCCCCAGAGCCCCAAAGCAGAAACCTACCATGGAGTAAGGCCCCTACCTATTATGTCCCCAGATAGGCAAAAAGATCCATTGTACACCAGGAAAAATATAATAAATGTAAACAAATTGAGTGGAAGAGTGTTAAATGAAAGAGTGGGGGAGCCAGCATTCCTGGGCACCAGGTGTGCCTCTCTCGTGCCTCCAATCATCCTCTGCATATGAGCTTCCCATGAGAGTACATTGGGGTGTTACCCCTACACTCTCCCTATCGGAGGACCTGAAATGTCCCAGTGACAGCATGGTAACTTTTATCATCATGTGAACAAATGGAAACAGAATGAGCACTAAGCTTTCTGGTGCAAATTGTACTTAGCTTCCAACAACCTCCTGCAAAAAACATGCCAATAAAGTGTGAAAGAAATGGTAGCATCACATTTCCCTAGATTCCCTTGGGTCTCTAGTTTTCAGACATGCCTGTGTTTGCAGGGCACCCTGGACATGATACAAATGGCAAAGATTCTAATGGGATATGTGCAAGTATTGTGCTTTCTCAACAATAGTTTAAATTTAGCATTGCATCTGAGTAAGAGAAAGTCTTTGATGCCCTTGGGTGTATAATTTTCATACACATGTGGGATTGCTAGGTTTCCCTTGGACCCAACAAGCCCCATGCCCAGATACTGCAGCAATCCAGCATTCCAAAACTCTAACTTCTCCCAGCATCTTAGGTGCACTCCTTTAGATTGATGCTTTAGACTTTTCTGTCCCAAGCAACAGGTCCACCCACATGTGGGTTACCTTTTTTATCTGGAGAATTATGGGAATGCAAGACAGTAGATCATTTGCTGTTATTTGCTGCTTTTCACTATATTATGGCTTCTGTTGAGTGAAAAAAGTGATTTGTTTTTTTAAAAAAAGCAACGAACAGGTTAAATGGTTAATCCAAAATTCGAGCGGGTATTTACGGCCCCTCTCGCTTGATTTAGATTCCTAGGCACATTTCAAAAATTAGTACTTAGGGTGGTTAGCAAAAAAATGCTGGATTCACAAAAGTCGGTACGCAAAATGTTACCACATTTAGCGAATCCATTGTATGTACATGTGGTCCCAAGAATCTATTTGGTCCAAATAGAGGTACTTAATGAGCAAACCACATGAACCCTGAGTCTGCCAAAGTGATCGGGTAATTGAGCATCAGCAGTAATTTACTTAACAGGCCAACCACATAGTTTTAACAATCGCTTGCCTAGGGCCTGGTACTTTGTTTACTCTGAAGAGGTAAAGGGCGGGGGGAAGAGGAGCTATGTATTGTCACAAGGGTATATACAAAAAGAATAGAGAGGTACAGTTGAGAAAATAGAGATAGATGAAACAATAAAGTGAGGATAATGGATAGCTGCAGAGTGAGTGGACATATAACAAAGGGATGGAGATTTAAAGAGATTCAGGGCAGAAGGCAGACGAACATGGTGGGAGAGCGAAGAGTGGTCGAAAGGGGGAGCAATATGTGCAAATGGAGACCTACTGGAGAGAAAGTGCCAGAGGAAATCATAAAGAGATAGAAGGGGGAATTTAGAGAGCGCAGAAAATTGAATGGTAGAAAAATGCTGGTAGTAGGGAGAGGCGATATAAGAGAAAATGGGAAGGGATGAAAATAGAAAGAAATGTCAGAATATAAAATAGAGGAGAGAATAGTAAGAGGAATGTGAACAGAAAGATACAGGGAACATTGGAGGGAGGGTGAATGGTAGAAACGTACCGAGATACAGAGGTAGAGAGAGAAGGGTAGACTGAAGATATAAAAGAGAGGATGTAGAGACACTTGGAGAATTGTAACAATGGAACATGAGCCTAGAGATACTATGACAGCTCTTGGTTTGGGGAAAATGGAGGAGAGAGGCAGGTGTAGAGTATCTAGTTACAGATGGATAGTGAGATACATGGACTAGTCAGACTACCACCGTCCCTCTCAGAACCCACAGAGATCAGCTGCGGAGTGGCTCAGGGCACATCCCCAGGCCCCACCCTCTTCAACGTCTACAAGGCCCCTCTCACAGTCATCATCAGGAACCACGGACTCAGCATCTTCTCCTACCCCGAAGACACCCTGCTGATCCTCTCCCTCACCAATGAACCCACAGCCGCCATAGACAACTTCCACGACGGGATGAAGGCAGTCGCCACCTAGATGAGAGACAGCTGCCTCAAGCTCAACTCGGACAAGAACGAAGTCCTCATCCTGGGACCCACCCCTCCTCTTGGGACGACTCCTGGTGGCCCGCCACACTAGGAACACCCCCACACCCACCAACCATGCACGAAACCGGCATCATACTGGACTCTTAGCTCACAATGAACCGCCAGATCAACCCCTTCTCCTCATTGTGCTTCCACACGCTTCTCCTGCTTCAAAAGACCTTCAGATGGATCCCCACTGAATCCAGAAAGACGGTCACCCACGCGCATCATCACCAGCAGACTCGACTACGGCAACGCACTCTATGCCAGCATCACCCAGAAACTCCTCAGGAAACCACAGATCGTTCAAAACACCACAGCCAGACTGGTCCTCAACATCCCCCGCCGCAACCACATCACCAAACACATGCGAGAACTCCACTGGCTCCCAGCCAACAAAAGGGTCACTTTCAAGCTCCTCCCACACTCCTACAAAGCACTCCACGATGCAGGACCAGCATATCTGAACCACTGCCGCACATTCCACGTACCCACCAGACACATCCGCTCCGCCCAACTGGCTCTGGCCACCGTCCCATGGATCCGCAAGACCAGGATCGGATGAAGATCCTTCTCCTACCTCGCCTCCAAGACCTGGAAACCCTGCCTCTCCACCTCAGGCAAGCCCTGTCGCTGATCCAATTCAGGAAGGATCTCAAGACCTGGCTTTCGACTGAACCCCAGCGCCCAGACAGATCAGCAGCTCTTCCACCCCCAGCGCCTTGAGACCCTCAAAGGGGAGTAGCCACACTACACAAACCATGATTGATTGATTGATGGAGAGTGGGAGAAAGTGGAAGAGACTGAAGGAAGGGAGAAAAAAGGGGATAGAAAGATACTATAGTGATGCAGGAGAAAAGCAAAAAATAGATGAATGGCTAGATACAGTGTAGAATAGAAACATCAGTAGAGAATAGAGAACGGTGACAATGGAGAGATGAAGATGGTATTGGGAAGGTAAACGGTGGAAGGTAGTGAGATACAGAGGCAGAGAGAGGAGGGTAGAGTGGAGACATACAAGTAGGGATGGAGAAATAGGGAAGAGTAGGGGAAAGTGAAGAGGACAGAATGAAAGGGACTGTTGTGAACACTGTTTTAATTCCTTGACTGTGGTTAGCCTTTTCATTATCTATATTAGAAAGTTCCTTGAGGACACGTACAAAATGCTGATATCATCATGGCTGACAACTCTGTAGACTGACAAGTTTTTTGTTAATAGTAATGAATGCAGCCATTACAAAATGGCCACTTACAGTGCAAGGTTATTGTTTACAGATAGAGGCTTCATGTCAACATGCAGATGAAGTGGATGCATTTTGTGCCATGTTAGTTTAGTCTTAGAGAAGCTTCAATGTCTCCAAACCATGTTTTGAACATATGAGATTAAATCAGTAGTCATCATCATCAAAATCTTTTTTCGTCTAATATATTGGTCATAAAAGCACATAAATATGAAGACAAAGATCTCAATTAATAGTAATAAAAGAGACAATTCAGCAAATACAATTAACAAAAAATGCAAAAAATCTTAAATCACAGCAAAAAGTATTTGACATTGCATAATATTTCCTAAGCTTCACAGCTGCAATGATATAACTAAGTACAGCGTTGCAAATTTCTAGGGTGGCTAAAGATCGTTTGTATCCCAGACCCTCTTTGTGTGAAGTAAAATTCTTAGGCAAAAGAATTGGACGTAAAAATTGTGCCCTTAATGAACGGTACAAAGTGCAAAACAATATAAAGTGCACTGTAGACTGGGTAGAGACGGCAACACACGGACATTTTGAAAGGGAAGCAAGTTCAAACAACCAGCCAGGGGAAAGGCGACTAAATAATGAATTGTATTTACTCTTACCCTTGTGAGACAAAATCTGTACTGAGGATTTACAAACCAAGTTAGATAAGATTCAGTGTCAGAAACATTAACAATTTGCATATAGTTAATATTTGTACGTGAGTTAAGAGACTTTTCAATGCTAGACTCTTCTTGGTGAGTGGCAAAAATCTTTTTAACCCTTTCCTTGGTCTGAAATCCTATATCTTCAGGGGAGTTAAAAGGCGCACTCAAACCAAGAGAATAAAAAACCGTTTTAACATAAACCAGCCAGGGGGTAGCGTTCATGTTATCAAGGTTTAAGCAGTCCTTCAAAACTTCCCTGGAGATACCAGCCCTGGGAGTGTTCCATAGTTTTACCCATAATAACAGGGGAGCTATATCAATAAAATCTTCCAGAAATCCTACCACCACTTCCATATGTGTGATAAACTTGGGGTAGTTTTGGGTAAAGATAAAAGTCTGCATAAAAACGTATTTTCTACTATCTGTAGCTTTCCAAGAGCTGTGAAACCCCACACTCCTGCCACGTAGGCACCAAGAGATAGACACTTCTATACAACTGGATCATCTCCTTGATTGGTTTATGCCCTAACTCTTTTGCAAATCTACATATTGTTTAGCAGGCTATCCCCATCTTTTGAATTAAACATTCCCAAGATCCATTAGCATTGATTAAAAGACCTAAATAATTAAAAGAAGATACCTTTTCTATCGGTGTCCCTCCAATATTAAAATTGTTTGATTTTGTACATTTAGGGCCACATGTCATTGTAAAAGATTATTGATGATTTACCTTAAGACTTAAATTACTCATAAAATCGTTAAAACCATTTACAAGACTTTGGAGGCCGTTGGCTGTTAGCCCTAGGAAAACAGCGGCATCCGCATACAAAAGAACCGGTACTGCTCATGAACCTATTTGCGGGATGTCTTTGCTACATACCACCAAAGATCTATCAAGAGAGTTAATATAAAATAAAAACAGAAAAGGGGCCAGAATGCAGACCTGCCTCACTCATCTTCTCACTCTTATAGATTTTGTTCAATCCCCTGCATGTGTGTAACGCATTTAAGGGATGAGTCCCAATGCAAACTCTTAACCAGGTCCAGCAAAATGCGATCCACACCTGCCCGTTCCATTAAACAAAGTCAAAGGCACAGGAAAGGTTCATTAAGGCCATATGGAGGGCACCTCTCCTGGCCTTGACATACTTGCTCCGAATATGATGTAAATTAAGGGCCTGCTCCACCAGTCTTAGGTTAGGGCGAAAACCATATTAACAAGCATTTGCAATGCAATCGGTCTCGCCATTGGGACCTTGTAAGTGTTTAGCCAGAGCTATTGGCTCTGCCACTGTGTTTAAGTTATGTTATTAAAAATTACTTAATTTTACGACAGCCCACAAACCACTCTGTACAGACTTCCCATTATAAGGGCTACTAGAATTATGTGGCAAATGTATGTAAATAATCTGACACGGTGAATGTACCTTTTTAGTGCCGACTGCTGGCTTATTAACATCTAGATTGGTCTATTCTTTTAGTTACACTGGAATTTCCGCATTAGGCATGTCCACAGAGTGTTAGGATATGGAGGAAGGGTGTGAAAATGGATATACCTGCACCGCCGGCAGTCAGGGAGTTAGGCACCTCTCCACATATTGTGGCATTAGTGCTACATGCACATGAAGGTTATTTGCGTCCATTTATATCAGCAACCATGAAAACCTTTCTCAACCCAACAGTGCTGCATAGGAGTTTGTGATGTGGATGGGTGGGGGCGAGCGGGGAGAGTGGCTGCACCGCAAAATAATGTTGCTTCCTAGGGGATATCTGTTGAAAGCAGGGCACAGGTGGCATCTATGTTATAGATTTCTGAAACAGATAATATGTGTACATCTGCCAGGTCTTGAGCAGCCGCAGATGCTGAGAAAAGAGTTACTTAACAGGAATCTTCAAGTCACAAATGATCCAGTACATTAATCTGAGAAAATTTAGATTTTTCTAGCCAACCAGGAGCCTACTAGAAATAAGTACACATTTTTATTTAATTCCAAGTGTACTAAATGTGATTTAATACTACACCCCCAGCAGCCTTCAGGGGTAAGACAATCCAGAGGAGATCACAAGCTGCCTGTGTCTGAGGAATCTACAATAAGACGTTTTAGGCTCTGGCGTACTGCACCTTTTTTTTTTAGATCTTTACTATTTTTCAAGTACATTAAAACACATACAAAGGAAACAGAGTGCATAAAAGCGAGCAATACAACAAAACAAGCAATACCTTCAGAGTGCATAACTGGTCTTTAGGTACAGCCATAGCACACGGCAGAATAATCAGCAAAATAAGTTATAGAATATAGCAGCGGGAGGCAGAACGTTCATTTCCATATTATAATTAAGTGCACTATCTCATAAGAGATGCATACATCAAGACACCATATTAGCACTGAATCACTCCCAACGTAACCACACAAATTACTGATTTCCTTCATATTTATCTAACAATTTGGAGTCACCGGCCACAGGAGTAAAATTAATATGGTAACCAGTCTAATATGCTTTGACCTCTGCCATGGTTGAGCAAAACAACGATGAATTAAACCCAAATCTTTGTGACTGGGGGTGAATGTTTGCATTGGTCAGCATTCCGTCCATCATTTGTTCCTTTTGCCCACTTCGGGACGACAAAGATGAGGGGCAGAGGTAGCAATTTTCTACCTCTTTAGAGAATCCGTTTTTTTAGGTTATATTTAGTTTTAGATGCTACCTTGTAGCCTGGGTTCAGGAGATCTCTCATTACCTAGGAGTACCACAATTCTAGTGTATTTTTTTCTAAAGGTTTAGGTAGAAGCTCTCTGCTCCTGCTTTACATGGGCCCATCTTGAGCTGCACCTGCTGTGCACATCCTCCATGTGAATGCGCCAATGCAGTTTTTCTTGAGAGCACATGATTAATTGCAATAACCAAAAAGAACCACTAGATTAAACACTAACCTTGGGTTTTGGAGTAGTATGCTACTTGCCGTAAAGCACTTCAACGCTTTATCATGGGTAGTAAGAACTATATAAATCCAAATACAATTACAATTTCCACACTGCTTAATTGTCCTTTGCTAAGATTCCTATATTTGCTCACCCTGAAATGTCATTTCTTCCTACAAATTAAAGTCAACATGTTTGGAAGGAAGGGCAAAGAGGATTTCAGGTCATCTGCACTCAGACCTACAAGAGTCATCAAGATCTAAAATACAAGTCTGGAACTGAATGACTAGAGCTCGCCTAAATGGAGATTGTCCACCTTTTGGAGCATTCAGAAAATGAGAGGGGCCTGAGGCCTAAACCCTGCTCATGACACCATCTTTGATTGCTGTTCCAGTTGTAATCATGCTCATGCGGCATTAATGTAGAGCAGTAGGCTGTATCCCAAAACTGAAGAATACAGTACAGGTGTCTGCTCATGTCATCATCTGGATTCATAGGTGCTCTTTTAGTGCAAATATACACAGCACTGTGCTGTCCATTTGGCTTGGTTTGTACTTTATAGGCAAACCTGATAGGAGCTCCCGTTACTAGGTGATCTGTTCCCGAATAATACATTATTGACTCTGGAGGACTTTCTGTCCCTGACACCAGCCTCACTGATAGACGGGCTGGGTCACCTCAACCTGAAACATGCATTATGAAGCCTCATCCCATCGTTTCCTCAGGCCCCTCCGGATTGGGAATTATTATTCCCACTGCAGACCACATCCCCAACACATCTGATTACCTGTCTGTATCACACTGTTCTCGAGGCGACCTCCGAACCAGAGCAGAAGGCCTGACTGCAGCAGTCATCAGATCTAGGCATAAAAGTTAGAGGCAACAAATGGGCGTTCTGCTGCGCACAGACCAAAGAGATTTCCTCCAATGGGAAACTTAGGCTACTACATTACAGTTAACTTCATCAGGCATACCACACCCCTGATAGCATGGTCAAGCATGATCAAGCATGGCCTCTCGACGGACCCCAGCTGCTGCCGATGCTCAGCCCCATGAGTGGATTTCTTTCACTTAGCATGGGGCTGCTCAGCAATAATGCATTTTGGTCTCGGGTGCTGCAGGCCTTGGATGTCATGGTGAATTCAGTGGTAACAGTCACCCCGATAATGGCATTGCTAGGTTATGTGAAGAAGGCCCCCTAAACCTAATAGGAAGCTCCTAAGAATGGCGACTCTGCTGGGACGCCGTAGGGTGGCAATGACATGGGAAGCTAAAGCCATAGCCCAATTCAAGCCCTGGCTGAAAGACATGATCATGTATGTGAGGAACTGCTGAGCTATATATATAGGCTCTACCACAAACATCGGACCACGGTATTTCTTGGGTCCGCTCAGGGAATATGGGGCTAATTTGGAGCCCAGTGATCATTCAGACCAATTATCAGAGCCTAGGGGCTGATTAGGAGTTCCCGAAGGGAACCCTATTCATGGTCAATAACTGCTTCACAGCAGAACTCATCACGGCTTGTCTAGTTGTGGAGCAGATGAGGGGGGATCTGGCCGAACACTATTTTTGGTGTATCTCCTTTGCAATCGCATTGACTCGCTGATGTATGCTCTTTTGTAATCGGCCCACAGTCCGTGTTGTTGTGTATGCTGAAAACACCTAATAAAGAGAACAAAAAAAAAACCTGACAGAAGAAATCCAAACACTCTGCTGCAAAATCACACACACCCTACAGTGAATATTTAGACCCAATATCCATGTACATCCCACAGCGCCAACACAATGCCAGTTGATGGTATATCATGGTGCCCTCAACACAGATACCTATACAGCCAGCAACACTAGAACTAGCCTACTTCTAACTGCGGCACAAAGGGAAAGCTACTTGCCTGGGAGACAGCCGATCATGACACCGAGACCTACCAAAGATGGACCAGAACACAGTACCCAGAACATATTATCAACATAATATCACAGGAAGACTCAGAGTCCGGTTTGCAAAGGAAGCCCCGGAATGGAGTGCTAAGGCGCCATCTAACAGACGGCGAGCTATAAGTACATACTAATGGCAGACGGTGCACTATACAAATTCCCAAAAGCATAATACAGTACTTCCTGGGAGGTGCTATGGAACTGTTAAAGAAAATTGTGATGCCCTTATGTACCATGTCTGCTGCTATGTAGCCCGCACTTGCAGGAGTGCTATTTAAGGAACCCATTAAATACAATTTAAAAAAATCA
This sequence comes from Calotriton arnoldi, assembly GCA_963921515.1. Lineage (NCBI taxonomy): Eukaryota > Metazoa > Chordata > Amphibia > Caudata > Salamandridae > Calotriton > Calotriton arnoldi. Next base: position 593,597 of record CAWUFW010002670.1, on the reverse strand, counting down.
CATTTGAAGCGCAGATGCTTCCAGTGAGATGTTTCTCTCTTGTACGGATCACTTAACCAAATCACACGTACATTTGAGTAGATTTAATAATTTGTTTAATTCCATGTTCGTTTTATTGAAGCCCAAAAATATGGTATTTTTTCGACGAAGTGGAACCTTACAATCTTTTGCACGTCATCCTGAGCTTTAGCGTTTTAACTCAATGACAACTCGCGCAAACAGAAAGCAGTAGCTGAATGGAAAAGTTTTAACAATCCTTAGACGGGAGAGAAAAATAATGAGAAAATAAAATGCAAATATGTCAGCTCAATCAAAGTGCTATCTTGTTTTTTTTCGTTTTAACACAGGATTACTCAAATTCAAATTCAAAAGGCTTTATTCGCTGTAAATAAAACAAACACCATAAAAGCATGCTAATACACAATAAAAGAAAACATTCACATAGTACATCATACTCAATATTCGAAATTAAAATCAATTTTACACATTAAACTTTTCATAGGGATAAAATCAATATAAAAATTAATAGGATATCAAAGCATGAAAAGCTCTTAATACATTAGTACAGGCTACCACAATATATGCAATAAAGTGCTAATACTTATGAATCGGTGTAAAGTTAATAAAGTGCCAGTGCATGGAAGAATCTTAGTACAAAAGTACAAGCTGCCACAATGTATGCAATAAAGTGCTAGTGCCTATAAATGCGTATATAAGAGCGTACACAAATAAAATATGATTATTAGTCTTGTTCTTCATATAATAGTGCATCCAAATGTGTAAGTTCTTTTCTCTTCCTAATTGAGAGTTGTATGAATCTTATAACAGAACGTATTATTTTTGCATTATCCAGACTGCAAACAAAATGAAACGCATTTTTATAATTATAAAGTGTATTTCTTAAAAAAAGGGGTTTTAAAATTGATTTCCGGATACCCATATAAAAAGGACAAAAAAGTATAAAATGCATAGTTGATTGTAAAGTTTTACCATCACATGGGCAAGGTGGTAATATATGACACCATTTTTCAGTACTTGGAAAGGCAATTAAATGGTGTAGGGTACCCAGCCTCAGCCTAGTCAAGTAGAATCTATGCTGGGTGTTCCTTACCAATGTCAAATATGGCTGGATGCCCCTTATAAGCGGGTCTTCACAATAACTAACTATAGTCTTTTTTTTGCTGACAGCACTTTCCCGTTCCTGCTCCATTGCAGTTAAGTATCTTAATTTCAAATCATTTTTAGTATGGTCCTGTATTGTAATGGGATTGTTTTTGTCAATACCGACTTTACATTTCATTAAAAGTTTTAAAATGTACTCCAGCCATGGTATTTTTGAACTATGGTCAAGGGCTAGGCAATCCATTATTAAATCTTTTGTGAACTTAGTTTCTTCCTTTGCCCATAGCCCTTGCCAAAGTATAAGGCCTGCCATGTTTATTGTATCACTTAGGTATGGTACAAATAACTCTTTATGTACAATAGCATTCGCAGTAGCACTAGGGACCACCAACAGTCTTTTTAAAAACGTATTCTCCTTAATTTGTAGTGCAGCCGCATTTGATCTCCCCCATATCGCTGCACCATAGCAAACCCCTGAGACACACTTGCTCCTGTACAATGATAACATTTCCCGTATGGGTTTGTTTCCTAGTTTTGCTGCGAATCTAAAAATACCCTCTGCAGTTCTTAAAAATGTCATTTTGCATGATTCGATATGCTTATCCCAAGAACCATTTTTGCAGAATAACAACCCTAAGTACGAAAAGGTGGATACTCTGTTAATAAGAACCCCACCCACATGATGTTGTCTATGCTTTGGCCTTTTGCCCCCACATGTCATTACAAATGTTTTCTTTAAATTTAACTGCAAATCAATGTCCGACATGTATAGGGCAAAGTTTTCTATCAGAATTTGCAGGCCATTTGCGGTCCTAGACAGGATTAATTACTCATAGCCACCTATGTATGCAAACACACAGTTATTTACTGATATACTAATATAAGAAACATACGAACCCGAGAGGAGTTGAGGGTGTTGTGGCGCTGTGATGACGTGAGTAGTATTATGTCGAAGGCGGCCGGTTTCTCTTGTGCTCGCTCCAGCTTGTGTAACCAGAGGTTTCATAACACATATTTTGCTGGCGTCCTCTACCAGTCATCTGCTGCCTTCAACTGGTTGCTCGGAGCTTTCATAAGTTCCACGAAGGATTGTCTTGGGCTGGACAAAGAGCCGGCGCCATGGCAAACAAGGATGCTGCGAATGGTGGCAGGTCGCAGGTAACAGGTAACACGAGCCGGAGAGCTCAGGTGGGTGCGCACACCGGAGGGGAGCAGTGCTCTTGTTTTGTGCAGCATGTGCATTCTATCGCTGCATGGTCTGCAACCATGTGGGCCGGGAACACTGGACGTCCGGTCTTCGCGCTTCCTTTTCGGGCCCCGCCTACAACCAGGCAAGGGCGCCTGACTTCCGGGTCGCGGTGCTTTCTCCGGCTCCAAAGTGCGGGGTGGGCTCCAGCCTTAAAGAACACAGAATGCAGGGTGGGCTCCCGCTTAACCACAATGCGGGGTGGGCTCCCGCTCACACAGTGGCACAAACTGCGAGGTGGGCGTGCTTGTGACAGCGCACTACTTTAAAACAAGCGTTTGCAATGCAATACGACTCGCATTTCGCGAGACGTATTGCATTACAATGGGAGTGCGTGCGTTTAAAAAGGCACGAACGGGAGTGGAGGGGGCGATGGGGGGCGAGAAGTGACGAACTGCGGGAGGGGGCGGGGGGACACAGGGCAGAAAATAGTGTTGGAGTAAAGGGGCCAATAGCCAGGGAAGGATACAAATGACAAGATGGCCGTCAGGAGGAGGGACTAACAAGACTAAAACCAATCAGAAGGCAGCATTCTAGATGTAAGCCAATCAAAAAGATGGGCGGAGCTTCCAGATAGCTTCCACGCTATAGTATATACTGCATGTCTCAACGAGACAGCGCAAGCGCTGCCTAGGCGAGACCTAAAAATGTGAAAAAAAGGATGTAATCTCAGCCCATTCATTAAATTTTTCCAAGGTAACCCGCCCAAGATTCTTGTAGAATCTATTAGTGAGATTGGACAATAGCAAGCGGGCTGATTCCGATCATCTTTTTTAAAGACTGGTATTATTGTGCCTTCTCTCCATGACTCAATAAGGTTTCCCCTAACTGCTATCCTCAAGACATTCCTTAAAAGAGGGGCCCAAAGGTCAATATTATATTTAAAAAGATCAATAAGTACCCCATCAGGAACTGGGGCCTTACCACTAGCTGCAGCCTGACTAGCTATAGTCACAGAGGGAAGATTTTTAAGATCAGCCAACCAATCCTCCTTTATTAATAAGGGCTCAGGCGTCATATCATCTTGATGCGATTTAAAATGGTAGAGAAATGGTTAATCCATTTCTGTTCAGGGATGTGAAACTCAATACCACTTTGGGAATTTTCCATGAAAAAGGGACGATTGACAACTTCCTAGAACAGCCTAGAGTCTTTCAAATTAGTCGCTTTTTCTAGATCCTCCCAGGCCTTAGATCTGATCTCAAGCCTTCTGTTTTCAAGGATTTGCCTATAGTTCTTCCTAGCTGCTCTAATATCATCTGCATTTTGTGGAACTTTGTTGGTGGTTTGTTTTAAAACTTTAAGGGCTGCTGTACATTTGGGACTAAACCAGGAATTGGGGGGACGCTCTCTCAGTGGCTTATTTATAGTCAACTCAGAGGACATAATTTTAGTAATTTTATTAAACCCTCCAAAATCTTCTCCGAGGTGATATTGTGGGAGAGACAACAGGGAATGTCATCAGGAGCCTTACTTATCAGGTTATATAGAAACTTTTCTGCTTCAATATTCCTCCAATTTATTCTGGCCCCTTTATTTACTGAATAATTAACAGGTAACTCATTAGTTACACCCACTCCAGCTAACAGGCTGAAATCAAAATGCACAGAAATAGGATTATGATCACTGAATGGTAGTGGACACACCTCATATTGCGAAAGGTGTTGAGCAAGATCAGCTGTTAAAAGAACAAACTCTATAATGCTCCCCCTGCCTCTGCCTGTAAATGTTGGATGGCATAGCTTGTCATTAGGACAATAATCTGAAGCAAAATTCAAGTTATGAGTTTGCATTATCTGGTTTCAAGATTCACCATATGATGTTTAAAATGATTTATATCATCCCCAAAAAGATTAGAAAATCTACAAATATGATTCTGACTATTACGACACTTTGTAATATTAAAATATTCTGCCCCTATAATTGAGCTGTCACCATTTCCCTGTCTATCCACAATATCTATGAGTAACATTTCCAATTCATGAATAATTTCTACTGGTTGCACAGAAAGGAAATTAAAATTCAACCACGTTTACCATGTGTTTCACTTGCAATTTTACAACTTGATAATGCCGGCTTGACGCTATTTCTCTCACCGTCAAATTCTTAATGGAGCATGAGACAAAAATGGCCAATCCCCCCTTCCCTCACTCCGCCGTTCGAAGGAGTAGCTTGGTCACAATATGATTTATATCCGTTTATCCATATGGGGTCAACGGCGCAGGTTTGCTGACAACAGACAACATCATAATTTTAAAGATATGCCTGCCAATCTTCATAATTAGATTTGTCCCGAAAACCCGCAATGTTCCAAGAAAGGAACAAAAGACCATGCACACACTCAACATTGCTCTTTACTTTATTTGAGGTGCGTACTGGTGGGACTAATAAAAGAGGAGGTATTAACAATCCCCTGTTGGGTGGTTACCTTCACATTATTGGGTTGGGGTGAGCAAAGTTTACTAAGGGGGCTGATTTTGGTGGGGTCTTATATGCGCTTACTCTAGCTATAAAAAGTATGGCTGGGTGGTGGTGGGTAGAAGAATCCTAAAGGACTAGCCCTTGTTTTAGAAGAATTTAGACAGACAGAGTTCAATCGGGTCAGCAAAAAACCTACACACTCTGGGTCCCTAAAGCTTAAAACAACACAATCTCCCTCAGCAGATTTCATGGTGGGAGCAACCCCTTTTACTCCACGCGTCATAATTATTTTTTCAAAGACAGCTGAATTGCAATCTACATCTCTCCCGCACCAATAGGCAGCTTTATTGATGAGACTTTGACAAGACTCCTGTGTTCCTTTAGCTAAAGGAGGAACTCCCACTAAAACCATTGTGTAAGGGGTACATTCCGGAGGTATGTGCAAAATATCAGAAACACCTAAGCACTGACATACAGGAGGAGGAACAGGTTGCTGACGAAGAGTGTTCGAAGTCCTGGGTGTAGAGGTGTCTGAAACGAACTGTGGACAGCTCGACAAGGTGGGACTCCCTTCAGCCTGTGCCCTTTGATTGCTCGAATACCTAACAGGAATGGAGACAAAACCATTGCCTTGAGAAAATTGTCCCACAACAGTCGATGGCAAGCCAGGACCTCGAGCTTCAGTAGTAAATCAATTGGCTAAGTCCCGAGTAGCCAAGTTCCCTCCGTTCTCTTGTGGAGGATTTATTGTTTGGCAATTTCCACTAAAGATGAAAGCTGTTTTTCTATCTTTTCCAAAAGAGACACAATGGGCTTTAGGGCATCAACTAGGAAATTCGTTATACCAGGATAGAGCTCCTCCAAAAAGGAATGAAGCCTGTCACTACCCAAATGAATTGCTGGGGGTACCCTGCTGATCAGGACTTTGTGTACGCCTTGTAGGAGCTGGGCGTTGTTTCTTGGAGGAAATTACAGGCCCCGCCCTTTTTCTCTTTCCCCCTTTGGTTTTTAAACTTTGAGCCCCGCCTATAGTTTCCGCAATATCCTGAGAGTGGCTGGTAGGGTGGTTACAAAGAGCAATAGGGGAAAGTGGAGCAACTAAGACAGCTGGTTGTATCACCTGTTGGGCCTTTCGCTCTCCTGTCGCCAATCCTGCCGTGTGGAAGGTAGGGTTGAGGAGAAAGATAATCTGCGTTCGGTCAGTCAATCTCTTTATTTAGGGCTCCTACAGCCCGCTGCAAATAACCATCCAGGGTGGTACCAGTGGCAGGAGGCGTTGGATTAGTCTTACGTTTCCACATCTCATCTGGTTCTAAGTCCAACACAAAATATTTGCCCAAGCAAAGTAGATAGTATAAGCATATGCAGTAGCCACCATGAAGTTTTAACAATACCTTAGGAGTCTCAGTCCCTTGGCATCCACCTATGATGAGGCCAAGAGGGGGGCCGACCAGGCCTTGGACAGCCGCGGACGGGTGCAGATGGGCGTGCCACTGAGCCTTTACTGCGTCGGGAGGGTAGGCCCTGCCTCCCGCACCGAAAGGAATGCTGGGTGACCGATTCCCACCATAGTCGACCAACAAGAGCAGCAACGGGGCCTCGGATGGCCCCAGCGAAAGTGTCAGTAGTCAAATGGTAGATAAACCCCAGGATTTGACCATTGATTAGGAGAGATCTCTGCGCCTGAACTATCAGCAGAGGTGATTCCAGAAGCCATGCAGAACATGTCCTTCACCGAGAGCACATAGCCTGCTTCTGCAACAGAGTTCTGACAAGGAACAGCTGCAGACAGCTATTCAAAAGTATGCTGTATGACCCAGCCTAAGAAACTCTAAAATTCAAAAGGCAGGTTTGCTATTAAATGCTTTAGCTGAGGGTTAACATTGCCTTTAGAAATAGGTTTAGGGTGTTAGAATATCAAAAACTCAATAACAATATTATAAATGTTTATCTTGTTTTTTCTGGCCTTAACATGCCTATCCGCTTTTGCTTTCTGTGTGGTTACTGTACATGTTTTATGCACTAGATGAGAATTTTAAAATAAATATTTTAAACTACATGTCCCGGTTTCTTATTGTTATCTTTGAGTGTACTATCATAGATGGGAGATTATTTGGATTGTCACTGTGTCCCTGAACTCATCTAGAGAGATGTGTAGTAATCTGAAAACACGGTCTGTGCAAGATTGCACAGTGAGCTTGTGTTAGGGCTGCAGTCCAATCGACTTTCTAATTCAATGTTAGTGTATTGAAGTTAGTGCTTGCATCAGAGGGTTAGAAATCCGACCCTTATGGCTTTTGGGACCCTCAGATTTCACAGCAGGACAAGAGAGATGTAGAAGAATAGGAGAGAGGGGACCCTGGGGAATTTAATCTTCAGTGGAAAATGGAGACCGGGATTGAAAGTGGAGAGTCACGAGTGGAGGATAGAGAAAGGCGACAAGATACAGAAGACAAGGATTGGGAGGGTCTGGAGTAGTCAGAGAATGATACAGGAGTATAGGGGAGTGAAGAGACATTGGGGAACAGGAGCACAGCTATCATGAGTGCAGCAGGTGCAGGTGCACCAGGGCCAAGAAGAGTGTGGGCCCGCTACACTCCAATTTCAGCTATGTTTTTTACGAACTACCACTGTGATGGGGGCATTTTCTTTACTTGCATTAGGGCTAATTGCAGTCTTGCTATGTTACTGAGCAAGACACAGGTTCCCAAGCCATCAGTGAAGTTGAAGTCTGTGCTTCAAATAAGAAGACTGCAGAGGTGCAATTTCCAGAAAGATGCAACTCCAGTGCCTTGTTGTTAATGAGTCATGTGCTGTGGAATGTAGGGCAGCTATTTCCTAAGACTTCTTAGTGTCTACCAGTAGCAGAAAATGTCTGCTAGAAGAAGGGACTGAAAATCCCTTGCCCTATTCAAGCTCGCCTCTGCAGTAGGAAGGAGGCGGCTCTTTGTTCCAGCTGACAATGGAATGGCCAGTCACGAAAGTTCATCGGTCTGAATGGCTTGTTCTAGTACCATTAGTAATCCCTCTGGAAGAGACATCAGGCCTTATTCTGATTCTTCCACTCACTGAACAAGTAAGCATATATTGGTGGCTAGTAGAAAAGGCAAAGAATGGGTGCTTCCTGTTGATTTTTTCTCTTTAGGTGCTCTTGGGTGTCACCTCCACATCCATATCGCTACTTGTCAGGCGTTGTGGCCCTGGAGGTCACACTGTCTTACTGGGTAGTGAGAAAAAGCATGGTTCATGCACCAGAGAGACTTCATCACTGAACCCACCACCCATGTCGGAAGTGGAATATGTTCTGCCCCAGCCTGTGTGCTGACGTGCTTCATCAGAATTCGAAGCCTCCAGAGCCATTTGGATCCAGTAATAGGTGTGAAAATCAGTTCTTGGATGCAACTCTAGCCTCATTTATCGATTCTGAGGGAAGAGGTACTGTTTGACAGTGCAGGTGTACCAAATAGTACCCCTCTCTATAGCACTCTTACTTGGTGATCTCCACACAAGGACGACTCCCAAGCAGGAATTCACAAATTACACTAATAGGTTTTTGTTTCCTTGGAGTGACTGCCCACCCTATACATGAATGATTCCTCTCACCCCACAGGTAAAAACCCCTCTATCTTCTCTCTCGATAGGCAGATTGGTGGGTACATTCACTACTAGCCCCACAGAGGGCCTAAAAGCACTACTAGACCGCAGGAATAAAAGAATGGAAACAGAAAAACTGTTTCATCTTGAAGAAAGATATTTCTGCCTCCCTCTGGGGGGAGTGACAAATTGAGGTTAAAACAATGGTGGCTGGTGACATTTGAAAATTGTGAGGCGTAAAAATTGAGTCTGACTTTTGTATAGCGAGCGAGCCTCATGGACAAATGTGGGATTCAGGGGATCCTCCCCCTAGAAAATTTTGAAAAAAGATTGCCAAATGGTGCTTTTTAATGCAGATTCTAACAAAGAATTTAGGAGGTCATTACGATGGCGGTATCGTATCATATGTGGGACCGCCGACCTACATGGCGGCGGTCCCACAGGCCAAATTATGATGCGGCCGCCACCGTGGCGGTCGCATTGGCCACCTTTTCCATTGCGGCGGGTGCTGCTGGCTGCAGCAACCGCCGCAATGGAAAACAGGGATGTGTAACATATCCCTGTACTACGTGACAGGCACCATGCGGTGCTTGTCACTTTGTACGGGGATATGTCCCACACCCAAAGAAAAGGACCAGGGTTGAAGGGGGCCCGCTACGGGCCCCCAATGCCCATCTCCGCCAGCCTTTTAATGGCAGGTAACCTGCCATGAAAAGGCTGGCGGGTAGGGAGCATCCTAATCCCTATGGCGGTGCCTGGTAGGCACCGCCACCATTTTAGGGTTTGGGAGGCCCGCCGCACCGGTGGGCTCAAGGAGCCCATCGGATGCGTGGTGGTCGGAGTTTCTGACCGCCACTGAACCGCCTGTCATCCTAATGTGGCGGGCGGGGAATGGGCTTCCGAAGGCCAAAGACCGCCACCGACAACCTGTCGGTGGCGGTCCTTCGGCCATCGCAATGAGGCCCTTAGTGAGAAAGCAAGAAGGTTTATACAGCAATTGTAAAAGTGCAGTCTTAAAATATTTAAACACATTAAAAACTGTCCCATATCTTACTGCATTAATATGTTCAACAGTTACTGTAGCAACTTCAGGCCCTTGTTTGCTTGTCCAGTGTCTTGCACTGCGTGTGGCCTCGACTTTGGAAGAAAATGCTTTAACCAGGCTTGGGGAAGCACCCACAGCTGATGGCTGCAATCAGACATACAGAAATATGTGCAGACAGGACTTTAAGTTGAATGAAAAAAGTGAATGTCTCTACAAGGGGCATGGCTTAAACATGTAAACTACATTTCTGGGATTTCCATAGTGTGCTACCCCACCAGTATTTTGGTTTCTCTCTGAGCTTTCAGTTATTGCTTCCAGATATTTAACACAACAACTGACTTACACCTAAAACCTGCCAAGACTAATGGCTCTGTCAATGATTGTTAACTGCTTAAGATAAATGAGTGACAACAATGATTTTTTGTAAATAATTAATATTAAAGACATTTCAATTCTGAAATTGTGAGACTGTGAATTAAATATCATTGAGGCCTGTTGAAGGAGTACTGGTCTTCAGTTATGTGCACTTTATGTTAGACCTCAATGCCCTTTTTCTCTCCACAGCTTGTCCATCTGCTCATCTTAAACCTCATATCTTTCTTCTTCAGCACCCTCTTTTCATGATCTCCTGAATACACTACCTTGCATCTCCTTCACTCCACCGCCCCCAAACATACACTGCACTCTCTCACATGTAAGCACTTTACTTTCTTTTACTTTCGCCTTGTCTACATTTTGACAACTATGTACCTCCTTCACACACATTTACACAGAATTTCAATTGCATGTGGAATACGTGACCATTTTTCTCTGTGCTCTGCAGGGAGTCCAACCCACTGACAGGCACTGTTAGAAACTTGCACTGCCATTAGCCTCAGCGCCAGAGCTTTCAATCACGGCTCGTTATAAACACCTCGCATGAATAGTTCTAAGTATGCACTATACAAAAGTAATAAGATGCAGGGAAAAAAACAGAATCCCAATATGATTAAATAAAACGTGAAATAGAAACAAGAACTAAATCGCTGACATGCATTACCTTAACATTTTTTATATTCATTGTTCGGAAATCAATCCGTGTTTTTGGCATTAATGTTAAGGACGTGAATATGGGGCCCAACAGGAAACCTTTTCAATGTCTGTTTTAATGCCTTATGACAGGGCCAGATCCCCAGAATTACACATTCAAAAACACTTACCATGCTCCAGCGTCTGTCTTTAAAATCAAACTATGTCTAGAGTGGGTATAAACCATTCTAGAACCATTGCGTTGACCAATCTAAATATAGTATGTGTGCCATTTTGTAGGTATGCCTACTCATAGCATTAATGTTTTTTGACATTTTTCTGGAATTCCACAAATCAGGACACTATATGCATATATCTGTCCCTTTGCGCTTGACTCCCCCAAAAGCTGAGGATATGTGGATCAACACTGCCAGGAAGTAAAAGCCCTGTACAACTTTTGGATCAACTTCGCTGGGGAACAAATACAGCAGCTTCATTTCTAAAGGGGCCATCGACGTACAGCCACTTCCTGGGGTGTCACAGTGAGGGAGGTCAGAATGACCAGGCGTCTTTCTATTACTTACCATTACTGAGGACAAGGCATCAAATCTCACTTATCACGCTTGCATCCAATCCTACCCTGAGATGAATGGGAAGGGTGGGATTTATGCCTGTGAATGATGTCTGGCCTCGCGTAGAAATTCAGCCTGCAACGTCCAAAACTGTGACAGTTGCAGCATCACTGGCCTACAGTGGATATCACCAAAAACTCCTATGGCATTGAAGAGTTTTAGAAAGGTAAGCCATGCGTCATATGCAACATTGTAGAAAGTTGATTTACTGCCTGGTTTCGGGCTCCTTCTTCAAAGTGAGGTGGGGCAGGCAACCTGGGAAAGGCAGTCCAGACTTACATACATCAATTTATTTAGATATAGGATCTGAGATCGTATCTCCAAATAAATTGATGTATTTAATATTTTTGCAGAAAAGATGCAGGAATTTCAAAGGGGTGCAGCCCCAGAGCCCCAAAGCAGAAACCTACCATGGAGTAAGGCCCCTACCTATTATGTCCCCAGATAGGCAAAAAGATCCATTGTACACCAGGAAAAATATAATAAATGTAAACAAATTGAGTGGAAGAGTGTTAAATGAAAGAGTGGGGGAGCCAGCATTCCTGGGCACCAGGTGTGCCTCTCTCGTGCCTCCAATCATCCTCTGCATATGAGCTTCCCATGAGAGTACATTGGGGTGTTACCCCTACACTCTCCCTATCGGAGGACCTGAAATGTCCCAGTGACAGCATGGTAACTTTTATCATCATGTGAACAAATGGAAACAGAATGAGCACTAAGCTTTCTGGTGCAAATTGTACTTAGCTTCCAACAACCTCCTGCAAAAAACATGCCAATAAAGTGTGAAAGAAATGGTAGCATCACATTTCCCTAGATTCCCTTGGGTCTCTAGTTTTCAGACATGCCTGTGTTTGCAGGGCACCCTGGACATGATACAAATGGCAAAGATTCTAATGGGATATGTGCAAGTATTGTGCTTTCTCAACAATAGTTTAAATTTAGCATTGCATCTGAGTAAGAGAAAGTCTTTGATGCCCTTGGGTGTATAATTTTCATACACATGTGGGATTGCTAGGTTTCCCTTGGACCCAACAAGCCCCATGCCCAGATACTGCAGCAATCCAGCATTCCAAAACTCTAACTTCTCCCAGCATCTTAGGTGCACTCCTTTAGATTGATGCTTTAGACTTTTCTGTCCCAAGCAACAGGTCCACCCACATGTGGGTTACCTTTTTTATCTGGAGAATTATGGGAATGCAAGACAGTAGATCATTTGCTGTTATTTGCTGCTTTTCACTATATTATGGCTTCTGTTGAGTGAAAAAAGTGATTTGTTTTTTTAAAAAAAGCAACGAACAGGTTAAATGGTTAATCCAAAATTCGAGCGGGTATTTACGGCCCCTCTCGCTTGATTTAGATTCCTAGGCACATTTCAAAAATTAGTACTTAGGGTGGTTAGCAAAAAAATGCTGGATTCACAAAAGTCGGTACGCAAAATGTTACCACATTTAGCGAATCCATTGTATGTACATGTGGTCCCAAGAATCTATTTGGTCCAAATAGAGGTACTTAATGAGCAAACCACATGAACCCTGAGTCTGCCAAAGTGATCGGGTAATTGAGCATCAGCAGTAATTTACTTAACAGGCCAACCACATAGTTTTAACAATCGCTTGCCTAGGGCCTGGTACTTTGTTTACTCTGAAGAGGTAAAGGGCGGGGGGAAGAGGAGCTATGTATTGTCACAAGGGTATATACAAAAAGAATAGAGAGGTACAGTTGAGAAAATAGAGATAGATGAAACAATAAAGTGAGGATAATGGATAGCTGCAGAGTGAGTGGACATATAACAAAGGGATGGAGATTTAAAGAGATTCAGGGCAGAAGGCAGACGAACATGGTGGGAGAGCGAAGAGTGGTCGAAAGGGGGAGCAATATGTGCAAATGGAGACCTACTGGAGAGAAAGTGCCAGAGGAAATCATAAAGAGATAGAAGGGGGAATTTAGAGAGCGCAGAAAATTGAATGGTAGAAAAATGCTGGTAGTAGGGAGAGGCGATATAAGAGAAAATGGGAAGGGATGAAAATAGAAAGAAATGTCAGAATATAAAATAGAGGAGAGAATAGTAAGAGGAATGTGAACAGAAAGATACAGGGAACATTGGAGGGAGGGTGAATGGTAGAAACGTACCGAGATACAGAGGTAGAGAGAGAAGGGTAGACTGAAGATATAAAAGAGAGGATGTAGAGACACTTGGAGAATTGTAACAATGGAACATGAGCCTAGAGATACTATGACAGCTCTTGGTTTGGGGAAAATGGAGGAGAGAGGCAGGTGTAGAGTATCTAGTTACAGATGGATAGTGAGATACATGGACTAGTCAGACTACCACCGTCCCTCTCAGAACCCACAGAGATCAGCTGCGGAGTGGCTCAGGGCACATCCCCAGGCCCCACCCTCTTCAACGTCTACAAGGCCCCTCTCACAGTCATCATCAGGAACCACGGACTCAGCATCTTCTCCTACCCCGAAGACACCCTGCTGATCCTCTCCCTCACCAATGAACCCACAGCCGCCATAGACAACTTCCACGACGGGATGAAGGCAGTCGCCACCTAGATGAGAGACAGCTGCCTCAAGCTCAACTCGGACAAGAACGAAGTCCTCATCCTGGGACCCACCCCTCCTCTTGGGACGACTCCTGGTGGCCCGCCACACTAGGAACACCCCCCACACCCACCAACCATGCACGAAACCGGCATCATACTGGACTCTTAGCTCACAATGAACCGCCAGATCAACCCCTTCTCCTCATTGTGCTTCCACACGCTTCTCCTGCTTCAAAAGACCTTCAGATGGATCCCCACTGAATCCAGAAAGACGGTCACCCACGCGCATCATCACCAGCAGACTCGACTACGGCAACGCACTCTATGCCAGCATCACCCAGAAACTCCTCAGGAAACCACAGATCGTTCAAAACACCACAGCCAGACTGGTCCTCAACATCCCCCGCCGCAACCACATCACCAAACACATGCGAGAACTCCACTGGCTCCCAGCCAACAAAAGGGTCACTTTCAAGCTCCTCCCACACTCCTACAAAGCACTCCACGATGCAGGACCAGCATATCTGAACCACTGCCGCACATTCCACGTACCCACCAGACACATCCGCTCCGCCCAACTGGCTCTGGCCACCGTCCCATGGATCCGCAAGACCAGGATCGGATGAAGATCCTTCTCCTACCTCGCCTCCAAGACCTGGAAACCCTGCCTCTCCACCTCAGGCAAGCCCTGTCGCTGATCCAATTCAGGAAGGATCTCAAGACCTGGCTTTCGACTGAACCCCAGCGCCCAGACAGATCAGCAGCTCTTCCACCCCCAGCGCCTTGAGACCCTCAAAGGGGAGTAGCCACACTACACAAACCATGATTGATTGATTGATGGAGAGTGGGAGAAAGTGGAAGAGACTGAAGGAAGGGAGAAAAAAGGGGATAGAAAGATACTATAGTGATGCAGGAGAAAAGCAAAAAATAGATGAATGGCTAGATACAGTGTAGAATAGAAACATCAGTAGAGAATAGAGAACGGTGACAATGGAGAGATGAAGATGGTATTGGGAAGGTAAACGGTGGAAGGTAGTGAGATACAGAGGCAGAGAGAGGAGGGTAGAGTGGAGACATACAAGTAGGGATGGAGAAATAGGGAAGAGTAGGGGAAAGTGAAGAGGACAGAATGAAAGGGACTGTTGTGAACACTGTTTTAATTCCTTGACTGTGGTTAGCCTTTTCATTATCTATATTAGAAAGTTCCTTGAGGACACGTACAAAATGCTGATATCATCATGGCTGACAACTCTGTAGACTGACAAGTTTTTTGTTAATAGTAATGAATGCAGCCATTACAAAATGGCCACTTACAGTGCAAGGTTATTGTTTACAGATAGAGGCTTCATGTCAACATGCAGATGAAGTGGATGCATTTTGTGCCATGTTAGTTTAGTCTTAGAGAAGCTTCAATGTCTCCAAACCATGTTTTGAACATATGAGATTAAATCAGTAGTCATCATCATCAAAATCTTTTTTCGTCTAATATATTGGTCATAAAAGCACATAAATATGAAGACAAAGATCTCAATTAATAGTAATAAAAGAGACAATTCAGCAAATACAATTAACAAAAAATGCAAAAAATCTTAAATCACAGCAAAAAGTATTTGACATTGCATAATATTTCCTAAGCTTCACAGCTGCAATGATATAACTAAGTACAGCGTTGCAAATTTCTAGGGTGGCTAAAGATCGTTTGTATCCCAGACCCTCTTTGTGTGAAGTAAAATTCTTAGGCAAAAGAATTGGACGTAAAAATTGTGCCCTTAATGAACGGTACAAAGTGCAAAACAATATAAAGTGCACTGTAGACTGGGTAGAGACGGCAACACACGGACATTTTGAAAGGGAAGCAAGTTCAAACAACCAGCCAGGGGAAAGGCGACTAAATAATGAATTGTATTTACTCTTACCCTTGTGAGACAAAATCTGTACTGAGGATTTACAAACCAAGTTAGATAAGATTCAGTGTCAGAAACATTAACAATTTGCATATAGTTAATATTTGTACGTGAGTTAAGAGACTTTTCAATGCTAGACTCTTCTTGGTGAGTGGCAAAAATCTTTTTAACCCTTTCCTTGGTCTGAAATCCTATATCTTCAGGGGAGTTAAAAGGCGCACTCAAACCAAGAGAATAAAAAACCGTTTTAACATAAACCAGCCAGGGGGTAGCGTTCATGTTATCAAGGTTTAAGCAGTCCTTCAAAACTTCCCTGGAGATACCAGCCCTGGGAGTGTTCCATAGTTTTACCCATAATAACAGGGGAGCTATATCAATAAAATCTTCCAGAAATCCTACCACCACTTCCATATGTGTGATAAACTTGGGGTAGTTTTGGGTAAAGATAAAAGTCTGCATAAAAACGTATTTTCTACTATCTGTAGCTTTCCAAGAGCTGTGAAACCCCACACTCCTGCCACGTAGGCACCAAGAGATAGACACTTCTATACAACTGGATCATCTCCTTGATTGGTTTATGCCCTAACTCTTTTGCAAATCTACATATTGTTTAGCAGGCTATCCCCATCTTTTGAATTAAACATTCCCAAGATCCATTAGCATTGATTAAAAGACCTAAATAATTAAAAGAAGATACCTTTTCTATCGGTGTCCCTCCAATATTAAAATTGTTTGATTTTGTACATTTAGGGCCACATGTCATTGTAAAAGATTATTGATGATTTACCTTAAGACTTAAATTACTCATAAAATCGTTAAAACCATTTACAAGACTTTGGAGGCCGTTGGCTGTTAGCCCTAGGAAAACAGCGGCATCCGCATACAAAAGAACCGGTACTGCTCATGAACCTATTTGCGGGATGTCTTTGCTACATACCACCAAAGATCTATCAAGAGAGTTAATATAAAATAAAAACAGAAAAGGGGCCAGAATGCAGACCTGCCTCACTCATCTTCTCACTCTTATAGATTTTGTTCAATCCCCTGCATGTGTGTAACGCATTTAAGGGATGAGTCCCAATGCAAACTCTTAACCAGGTCCAGCAAAATGCGATCCACACCTGCCCGTTCCATTAAACAAAGTCAAAGGCACAGGAAAGGTTCATTAAGGCCATATGGAGGGCACCTCTCCTGGCCTTGACATACTTGCTCCGAATATGATGTAAATTAAGGGCCTGCTCCACCAGTCTTAGGTTAGGGCGAAAACCATATTAACAAGCATTTGCAATGCAATCGGTCTCGCCATTGGGACCTTGTAAGTGTTTAGCCAGAGCTATTGGCTCTGCCACTGTGTTTAAGTTATGTTATTAAAAATTACTTAATTTTACGACAGCCCACAAACCACTCTGTACAGACTTCCCATTATAAGGGCTACTAGAATTATGTGGCAAATGTATGTAAATAATCTGACACGGTGAATGTACCTTTTTAGTGCCGACTGCTGGCTTATTAACATCTAGATTGGTCTATTCTTTTAGTTACACTGGAATTTCCGCATTAGGCATGTCCACAGAGTGTTAGGATATGGAGGAAGGGTGTGAAAATGGATATACCTGCACCGCCGGCAGTCAGGGAGTTAGGCACCTCTCCACATATTGTGGCATTAGTGCTACATGCACATGAAGGTTATTTGCGTCCATTTATATCAGCAACCATGAAAACCTTTCTCAACCCAACAGTGCTGCATAGGAGTTTGTGATGTGGATGGGTGGGGGCGAGCGGGGAGAGTGGCTGCACCGCAAAATAATGTTGCTTCCTAGGGGATATCTGTTGAAAGCAGGGCACAGGTGGCATCTATGTTATAGATTTCTGAAACAGATAATATGTGTACATCTGCCAGGTCTTGAGCAGCCGCAGATGCTGAGAAAAGAGTTACTTAACAGGAATCTTCAAGTCACAAATGATCCAGTACATTAATCTGAGAAAATTTAGATTTTTCTAGCCAACCAGGAGCCTACTAGAAATAAGTACACATTTTTATTTAATTCCAAGTGTACTAAATGTGATTTAATACTACACCCCCAGCAGCCTTCAGGGGTAAGACAATCCAGAGGAGATCACAAGCTGCCTGTGTCTGAGGAATCTACAATAAGACGTTTTAGGCTCTGGCGTACTGCACCTTTTTTTTTTAGATCTTTACTATTTTTCAAGTACATTAAAACACATACAAAGGAAACAGAGTGCATAAAAGCGAGCAATACAACAAAACAAGCAATACCTTCAGAGTGCATAACTGGTCTTTAGGTACAGCCATAGCACACGGCAGAATAATCAGCAAAATAAGTTATAGAATATAGCAGCGGGAGGCAGAACGTTCATTTCCATATTATAATTAAGTGCACTATCTCATAAGAGATGCATACATCAAGACACCATATTAGCACTGAATCACTCCCAACGTAACCACACAAATTACTGATTTCCTTCATATTTATCTAACAATTTGGAGTCACCGGCCACAGGAGTAAAATTAATATGGTAACCAGTCTAATATGCTTTGACCTCTGCCATGGTTGAGCAAAACAACGATGAATTAAACCCAAATCTTTGTGACTGGGGGTGAATGTTTGCATTGGTCAGCATTCCGTCCATCATTTGTTCCTTTTGCCCACTTCGGGACGACAAAGATGAGGGGCAGAGGTAGCAATTTTCTACCTCTTTAGAGAATCCGTTTTTTTAGGTTATATTTAGTTTTAGATGCTACCTTGTAGCCTGGGTTCAGGAGATCTCTCATTACCTAGGAGTACCACAATTCTAGTGTATTTTTTTCTAAAGGTTTAGGTAGAAGCTCTCTGCTCCTGCTTTACATGGGCCCATCTTGAGCTGCACCTGCTGTGCACATCCTCCATGTGAATGCGCCAATGCAGTTTTTCTTGAGAGCACATGATTAATTGCAATAACCAAAAAGAACCACTAGATTAAACACTAACCTTGGGTTTTGGAGTAGTATGCTACTTGCCGTAAAGCACTTCAACGCTTTATCATGGGTAGTAAGAACTATATAAATCCAAATACAATTACAATTTCCACACTGCTTAATTGTCCTTTGCTAAGATTCCTATATTTGCTCACCCTGAAATGTCATTTCTTCCTACAAATTAAAGTCAACATGTTTGGAAGGAAGGGCAAAGAGGATTTCAGGTCATCTGCACTCAGACCTACAAGAGTCATCAAGATCTAAAATACAAGTCTGGAACTGAATGACTAGAGCTCGCCTAAATGGAGATTGTCCACCTTTTGGAGCATTCAGAAAATGAGAGGGGCCTGAGGCCTAAACCCTGCTCATGACACCATCTTTGATTGCTGTTCCAGTTGTAATCATGCTCATGCGGCATTAATGTAGAGCAGTAGGCTGTATCCCAAAACTGAAGAATACAGTACAGGTGTCTGCTCATGTCATCATCTGGATTCATAGGTGCTCTTTTAGTGCAAATATACACAGCACTGTGCTGTCCATTTGGCTTGGTTTGTACTTTATAGGCAAACCTGATAGGAGCTCCCGTTACTAGGTGATCTGTTCCCGAATAATACATTATTGACTCTGGAGGACTTTCTGTCCCTGACACCAGCCTCACTGATAGACGGGCTGGGTCACCTCAACCTGAAACATGCATTATGAAGCCTCATCCCATCGTTTCCTCAGGCCCCTCCGGATTGGGAATTATTATTCCCACTGCAGACCACATCCCCAACACATCTGATTACCTGTCTGTATCACACTGTTCTCGAGGCGACCTCCGAACCAGAGCAGAAGGCCTGACTGCAGCAGTCATCAGATCTAGGCATAAAAGTTAGAGGCAACAAATGGGCGTTCTGCTGCGCACAGACCAAAGAGATTTCCTCCAATGGGAAACTTAGGCTACTACATTACAGTTAACTTCATCAGGCATACCACACCCCTGATAGCATGGTCAAGCATGATCAAGCATGGCCTCTCGACGGACCCCAGCTGCTGCCGATGCTCAGCCCCATGAGTGGATTTCTTTCACTTAGCATGGGGCTGCTCAGCAATAATGCATTTTGGTCTCGGGTGCTGCAGGCCTTGGATGTCATGGTGAATTCAGTGGTAACAGTCACCCCGATAATGGCATTGCTAGGTTATGTGAAGAAGGCCCCCTAAACCTAATAGGAAGCTCCTAAGAATGGCGACTCTGCTGGGACGCCGTAGGGTGGCAATGACATGGGAAGCTAAAGCCATAGCCCAATTCAAGCCCTGGCTGAAAGACATGATCATGTATGTGAGGAACTGCTGAGCTATATATATAGGCTCTACCACAAACATCGGACCACGGTATTTCTTGGGTCCGCTCAGGGAATATGGGGCTAATTTGGAGCCCAGTGATCATTCAGACCAATTATCAGAGCCTAGGGGCTGATTAGGAGTTCCCGAAGGGAACCCTATTCATGGTCAATAACTGCTTCACAGCAGAACTCATCACGGCTTGTCTAGTTGTGGAGCAGATGAGGGGGGATCTGGCCGAACACTATTTTTGGTGTATCTCCTTTGCAATCGCATTGACTCGCTGATGTATGCTCTTTTGTAATCGGCCCACAGTCCGTGTTGTTGTGTATGCTGAAAACACCTAATAAAGAGAACAAAAAAAAAACCTGACAGAAGAAATCCAAACACTCTGCTGCAAAATCACACACACCCTACAGTGAATATTTAGACCCAATATCCATGTACATCCCACAGCGCCAACACAATGCCAGTTGATGGTATATCATGGTGCCCTCAACACAGATACCTATACAGCCAGCAACACTAGAACTAGCCTACTTCTAACTGCGGCACAAAGGGAAAGCTACTTGCCTGGGAGACAGCCGATCATGACACCGAGACCTACCAAAGATGGACCAGAACACAGTACCCAGAACATATTATCAACATAATATCACAGGAAGACTCAGAGTCCGGTTTGCAAAGGAAGCCCCGGAATGGAGTGCTAAGGCGCCATCTAACAGACGGCGAGCTATAAGTACATACTAATGGCAGACGGTGCACTATACAAATTCCCAAAAGCATAATACAGTACTTCCTGGGAGGTGCTATGGAACTGTTAAAGAAAATTGTGATGCCCTTATGTACCATGTCTGCTGCTATGTAGCCCGCACTTGCAGGAGTGCTATTTAAGGAACCCATTAAATACAATTTAAAAAAATCACATTTGAAGCGCAGATGCTTCCAGTGAGATGTTTCTCTCTTGTACGGATCACTTAACCAAATCACACGTACATTTGAGTAGATTTAATAATTTGTTTAATTCCATGTTCGTTTTATTGAAGCCCAAAAATATGGTATTTTTTCGACGAAGTGGAACCTTACAATCTTTTGCACGTCATCCTGAGCTTTAGCGTTTTAACTCAATGACAACTCGCGCAAACAGAAAGCAGTAGCTGAATGGAAAAGTTTTAACAATCCTTAGACGGGAGAGAAAAATAATGAGAAAATAAAATGCAAATATGTCAGCTCAATCAAAGTGCTATCTTGTTTTTTTTCGTTTTAACACAGGATTACTCAAATTCAAATTCAAAAGGCTTTATTCGCTGTAAATAAAACAAACACCATAAAAGCATGCTAATACACAATAAAAGAAAACATTCACATAGTACATCATACTCAATATTCGAAATTAAAATCAATTTTACACATTAAACTTTTCATAGGGATAAAATCAATATAAAAATTAATAGGATATCAAAGCATGAAAAGCTCTTAATACATTAGTACAGGCTACCACAATATATGCAATAAAGTGCTAATACTTATGAATCGGTGTAAAGTTAATAAAGTGCCAGTGCATGGAAGAATCTTAGTACAAAAGTACAAGCTGCCACAATGTATGCAATAAAGTGCTAGTGCCTATAAATGCGTATATAAGAGCGTACACAAATAAAATATGATTATTAGTCTTGTTCTTCATATAATAGTGCATCCAAATGTGTAAGTTCTTTTCTCTTCCTAATTGAGAGTTGTATGAATCTTATAACAGAACGTATTATTTTTGCATTATCCAGACTGCAAACAAAATGAAACGCATTTTTATAATTATAAAGTGTATTTCTTAAAAAAAGGGGTTTTAAAATTGATTTCCGGATACCCATATAAAAAGGACAAAAAAGTATAAAATGCATAGTTGATTGTAAAGTTTTACCATCACATGGGCAAGGTGGTAATATATGACACCATTTTTCAGTACTTGGAAAGGCAATTAAATGGTGTAGGGTACCCAGCCTCAGCCTAGTCAAGTAGAATCTATGCTGGGTGTTCCTTACCAATGTCAAATATGGCTGGATGCCCCTTATAAGCGGGTCTTCACAATAACTAACTATAGTCTTTTTTTTGCTGACAGCACTTTCCCGTTCCTGCTCCATTGCAGTTAAGTATCTTAATTTCAAATCATTTTTAGTATGGTCCTGTATTGTAATGGGATTGTTTTTGTCAATACCGACTTTACATTTCATTAAAAGTTTTAAAATGTACTCCAGCCATGGTATTTTTGAACTATGGTCAAGGGCTAGGCAATCCATTATTAAATCTTTTGTGAACTTAGTTTCTTCCTTTGCCCATAGCCCTTGCCAAAGTATAAGGCCTGCCATGTTTATTGTATCACTTAGGTATGGTACAAATAACTCTTTATGTACAATAGCATTCGCAGTAGCACTAGGGACCACCAACAGTCTTTTTAAAAACGTATTCTCCTTAATTTGTAGTGCAGCCGCATTTGATCTCCCCCATATCGCTGCACCATAGCAAACCCCTGAGACACACTTGCTCCTGTACAATGATAACATTTCCCGTATGGGTTTGTTTCCTAGTTTTGCTGCGAATCTAAAAATACCCTCTGCAGTTCTTAAAAATGTCATTTTGCATGATTCGATATGCTTATCCCAAGAACCATTTTTGCAGAATAACAACCCTAAGTACGAAAAGGTGGATACTCTGTTAATAAGAACCCCACCCACATGATGTTGTCTATGCTTTGGCCTTTTGCCCCCACATGTCATTACAAATGTTTTCTTTAAATTTAACTGCAAATCAATGTCCGACATGTATAGGGCAAAGTTTTCTATCAGAATTTGCAGGCCATTTGCGGTCCTAGACAGGATTAATTACTCATAGCCACCTATGTATGCAAACACACAGTTATTTACTGATATACTAATATAAGAAACATACGAACCCGAGAGGAGTTGAGGGTGTTGTGGCGCTGTGATGACGTGAGTAGTATTATGTCGAAGGCGGCCGGTTTCTCTTGTGCTCGCTCCAGCTTGTGTAACCAGAGGTTTCATAACACATATTTTGCTGGCGTCCTCTACCAGTCATCTGCTGCCTTCAACTGGTTGCTCGGAGCTTTCATAAGTTCCACGAAGGATTGTCTTGGGCTGGACAAAGAGCCGGCGCCATGGCAAACAAGGATGCTGCGAATGGTGGCAGGTCGCAGGTAACAGGTAACACGAGCCGGAGAGCTCAGGTGGGTGCGCACACCGGAGGGGAGCAGTGCTCTTGTTTTGTGCAGCATGTGCATTCTATCGCTGCATGGTCTGCAACCATGTGGGCCGGGAACACTGGACGTCCGGTCTTCGCGCTTCCTTTTCGGGCCCCGCCTACAACCAGGCAAGGGCGCCTGACTTCCGGGTCGCGGTGCTTTCTCCGGCTCCAAAGTGCGGGGTGGGCTCCAGCCTTAAAGAACACAGAATGCAGGGTGGGCTCCCGCTTAACCACAATGCGGGGTGGGCTCCCGCTCACACAGTGGCACAAACTGCGAGGTGGGCGTGCTTGTGACAGCGCACTACTTTAAAACAAGCGTTTGCAATGCAATACGACTCGCATTTCGCGAGACGTATTGCATTACAAATGGGAGTGCGTGCGTTTAAAAAGGCACGAACGGGAGTGGAGGGGGCGATGGGGGGCGAGAAGTGACGAACTGCGGGAGGGGGCGGGGGGACACAGGGCAGAAAATAGTGTTGGAGTAAAGGGGCCAATAGCCAGGGAAGGATACAAATGACAAGATGGCCGTCAGGAGGAGGGACTAACAAGACTAAAACCAATCAGAAGGCAGCATTCTAGATGTAAGCCAATCAAAAAGATGGGCGGAGCTTCCAGATAGCTTCCACGCTATAGTATATACTGCATGTCTCAACGAGACAGCGCAAGCGCTGCCTAGGCGAGACCTAAAAATGTGAAAAAAAGGATGTAATCTCAGCCCATTCATTAAATTTTTCCAAGGTAACTCCGCCCAAGATTCTTGTAGAATCTATTAGTGAGATTGGACAATAGCAAGCGGGCTGATTCCGATCATCTTTTTTAAAGACTGGTATTATTGTGCCTTCTCTCCATGACTCAATAAGGTTTCCCCTAACTGCTATCCTCAAGACATTCCTTAAAAGAGGGGCCCAAAGGTCAATATTATATTTAAAAAGATCAATAAGTACCCCATCAGGAACTGGGGCCTTACCACTAGCTGCAGCCTGACTAGCTATAGTCACAGAGGGAAGATTTTTAAGATCAGCCAACCAATCCTCCTTTATTAATAAGGGCTCAGGCGTCATATCATCTTGATGCGATTTAAAATGGTAGAGAAATGGTTAATCCATTTCTGTTCAGGGATGTGAAACTCAATACCACTTTGGGAATTTTCCATGAAAAAGGGACGATTGACAACTTCCTAGAACAGCCTAGAGTCTTTCAAATTAGTCGCTTTTTCTAGATCCTCCCAGGCCTTAGATCTGATCTCAAGCCTTCTGTTTTCAAGGATTTGCCTATAGTTCTTCCTAGCTGCTCTAATATCATCTGCATTTTGTGGAACTTTGTTGGTGGTTTGTTTTAAAACTTTAAGGGCTGCTGTACATTTGGGACTAAACCAGGAATTGGGGGGACGCTCTCTCAGTGGCTTATTTATAGTCAACTCAGAGGACATAATTTTAGTAATTTTATTAAACCCTCCAAAATCTTCTCCGAGGTGATATTGTGGGAGAGACAACAGGGAATGTCATCAGGAGCCTTACTTATCAGGTTATATAGAAACTTTTCTGCTTCAATATTCCTCCAATTTATTCTGGCCCCTTTATTTACTGAATAATTAACAGGTAACTCATTAGTTACACCCACTCCAGCTAACAGGCTGAAATCAAAATGCACAGAAATAGGATTATGATCACTGAATGGTAGTGGACACACCTCATATTGCGAAAGGTGTTGAGCAAGATCAGCTGTTAAAAGAACAAACTCTATAATGCTCCCCCTGCCTCTGCCTGTAAATGTTGGATGGCATAGCTTGTCATTAGGACAATAATCTGAAGCAAAATTCAAGTTATGAGTTTGCATTATCTGGTTTCAAGATTCACCATATGATGTTTAAAATGATTTATATCATCCCCAAAAAGATTAGAAAATCTACAAATATGATTCTGACTATTACGACACTTTGTAATATTAAAATATTCTGCCCCTATAATTGAGCTGTCACCATTTCCCTGTCTATCCACAATATCTATGAGTAACATTTCCAATTCATGAATAATTTCTACTGGTTGCACAGAAAGGAAATTAAAATTCAACCACGTTTACCATGTGTTTCACTTGCAATTTTACAACTTGATAATGCCGGCTTGACGCTATTTCTCTCACCGTCAAATTCTTAATGGAGCATGAGACAAAAATGGCCAATCCCCCCTTCCCTCACTCCGCCGTTCGAAGGAGTAGCTTGGTCACAATATGATTTATATCCGTTTATCCATATGGGGTCAACGGCGCAGGTTTGCTGACAACAGACAACATCATAATTTTAAAGATATGCCTGCCAATCTTCATAATTAGATTTGTCCCGAAAACCCGCAATGTTCCAAGAAAGGAACAAAAGACCATGCACACACTCAACATTGCTCTTTACTTTATTTGAGGTGCGTACTGGTGGGACTAATAAAAGAGGAGGTATTAACAATCCCCTGTTGGGTGGTTACCTTCACATTATTGGGTTGGGGTGAGCAAAGTTTACTAAGGGGGCTGATTTTGGTGGGGTCTTATATGCGCTTACTCTAGCTATAAAAAGTATGGCTGGGTGGTGGTGGGTAGAAGAATCCTAAAGGACTAGCCCTTGTTTTAGAAGAATTTAGACAGACAGAGTTCAATCGGGTCAGCAAAAAACCTACACACTCTGGGTCCCTAAAGCTTAAAACAACACAATCTCCCTCAGCAGATTTCATGGTGGGAGCAACCCCTTTTACTCCACGCGTCATAATTATTTTTTCAAAGACAGCTGAATTGCAATCTACATCTCTCCCGCACCAATAGGCAGCTTTATTGATGAGACTTTGACAAGACTCCTGTGTTCCTTTAGCTAAAGGAGGAACTCCCACTAAAACCATTGTGTAAGGGGTACATTCCGGAGGTATGTGCAAAATATCAGAAACACCTAAGCACTGACATACAGGAGGAGGAACAGGTTGCTGACGAAGAGTGTTCGAAGTCCTGGGTGTAGAGGTGTCTGAAACGAACTGTGGACAGCTCGACAAGGTGGGACTCCCTTCAGCCTGTGCCCTTTGATTGCTCGAATACCTAACAGGAATGGAGACAAAACCATTGCCTTGAGAAAATTGTCCCACAACAGTCGATGGCAAGCCAGGACCTCGAGCTTCAGTAGTAAATCAATTGGCTAAGTCCCGAGTAGCCAAGTTCCCTCCGTTCTCTTGTGGAGGATTTATTGTTTGGCAATTTCCACTAAAGATGAAAGCTGTTTTTCTATCTTTTCCAAAAGAGACACAATGGGCTTTAGGGCATCAACTAGGAAATTCGTTATACCAGGATAGAGCTCCTCCAAAAAGGAATGAAGCCTGTCACTACCCAAATGAATTGCTGGGGGTACCCTGCTGATCAGGACTTTGTGTACGCCTTGTAGGAGCTGGGCGTTGTTTCTTGGAGGAAATTACAGGCCCCGCCCTTTTTCTCTTTCCCCCTTTGGTTTTTAAACTTTGAGCCCCGCCTATAGTTTCCGCAATATCCTGAGAGTGGCTGGTAGGGTGGTTACAAAGAGCAATAGGGGAAAGTGGAGCAACTAAGACAGCTGGTTGTATCACCTGTTGGGCCTTTCGCTCTCCTGTCGCCAATCCTGCCGTGTGGAAGGTAGGGTTGAGGAGAAAGATAATCTGCGTTCGGTCAGTCAATCTCTTTATTTAGGGCTCCTACAGCCCGCTGCAAATAACCATCCAGGGTGGTACCAGTGGCAGGAGGCGTTGGATTAGTCTTACGTTTCCACATCTCATCTGGTTCTAAGTCCAACACAAAATATTTGCCCAAGCAAAGTAGATAGTATAAGTATATGCAGTAGCCACCATGAAGTTTTAACAATACCTTAGGAGTCTCAGTCCCTTGGCATCCACCTATGATGAGGCCAAGAGGGGGGCCGACCAGGCCTTGGACAGCCGCGGACGGGTGCAGATGGGCGTGCCACTGAGCCTTTACTGCGTCGGGAGGGTAGGCCCTGCCTCCCGCACCGAAAGGAATGCTGGGTGACCGATTCCCACCATAGTCGACCAACAAGAGCAGCAACGGGGCCTCGGATGGCCCCAGCGAAAGTGTCAGTAGTCAAATGGTAGATAAACCCCAGGATTTGACCATTGATTAGGAGAGATCTCTGCGCCTGAACTATCAGCAGAGGTGATTCCAGAAGCCATGCAGAACATGTCCTTCACCGAGAGCACATAGCCTGCTTCTGCAACAGAGCTCTGACAAGGAACAGCTGCAGACAGCTATTCAAAAGTATGCTGTATGACCCAGCCTAAGAAACTCTAAAATTCAAAAGGCAGGTTTGCTATTAAATGCTTTAGCTGAGGGTTAACATTGCCTTTAGAAATAGGTTTAGGGTGTTAGAATATCAAAAACTCAATAACAATATTATAAATGTTTATCTTGTTTTTTCTGGCCTTAACATGCCTATCCGCTTTTGCTTTCTGTGTGGTTACTGTACATGTTTTATGCACTAGATGAGAATTTTAAAATAAATATTTTAAACTACATGTCCCGGTTTCTTATTGTTATCTTTGAGTGTACTATCATAGATGGGAGATTATTTGGATTGTCACTGTGTCCCTGAACTCATCTAGAGAGATGTGTAGTAATCTGAAAACACGGTCTGTGCAAGATTGCACAGTGAGCTTGTGTTAGGGCTGCAGTCCAATCGACTTTCTAATTCAATGTTAGTGTATTGAAGTTAGTGCTTGCATCAGAGGGTTAGAAATCCGACCCTTATGGCTTTTGGGACCCTCAGATTTCACAGCAGGACAAGAGAGATGTAGAAGAATAGGAGAGAGGGGACCCTGGGGAATTTAATCTTCAGTGGAAAATGGAGACCGGGATTGAAAGTGGAGAGTCACGAGTGGAGGATAGAGAAAGGCGACAAGATACAGAAGACAAGGATTGGGAGGGTCTGGAGTAGTCAGAGAATGATACAGGAGTATAGGGGAGTGAAGAGACATTGGGGAACAGGAGCACAGCTATCATGAGTGCAGCAGGTGCAGGTGCACCAGGGCCAAGAAGAGTGTGGGCCCGCTACACTCCAATTTCAGCTATGTTTTTTACGAACTACCACTGTGATGGGGGCATTTTCTTTACTTGCATTAGGGCTAATTGCAGTCTTGCTATGTTACTGAGCAAGACACAGGTTCCCAAGCCATCAGTGAAGTTGAAGTCTGTGCTTCAAATAAGAAGACTGCAGAGGTGCAATTTCCAGAAAGATGCAACTCCAGTGCCTTGTTGTTAATGAGTCATGTGCTGTGGAATGTAGGGCAGCTATTTCCTAAGACTTCTTAGTGTCTACCAGTAGCAGAAAATGTCTGCTAGAAGAAGGGACTGAAAATCCCTTGCCCTATTCAAGCTCGCCTCTGCAGTAGGAAGGAGGCGGCTCTTTGTTCCAGCTGACAATGGAATGGCCAGTCACGAAAGTTCATCGGTCTGAATGGCTTGTTCTAGTACCATTAGTAATCCCTCTGGAAGAGACATCAGGCCTTATTCTGATTCTTCCACTCACTGAACAAGTAAGCATATATTGGTGGCTAGTAGAAAAGGCAAAGAATGGGTGCTTCCTGTTGATTTTTTCTCTTTAGGTGCTCTTGGGTGTCACCTCCACATCCATATCGCTACTTGTCAGGCGTTGTGGCCCTGGAGGTCACACTGTCTTACTGGGTAGTGAGAAAAAGCATGGTTCATGCACCAGAGAGACTTCATCACTGAACCCACCACCCATGTCGGAAGTGGAATATGTTCTGCCCCAGCCTGTGTGCTGACGTGCTTCATCAGAATTCGAAGCCTCCAGAGCCATTTGGATCCAGTAATAGGTGTGAAAATCAGTTCTTGGATGCAACTCTAGCCTCATTTATCGATTCTGAGGGAAGAGGTACTGTTTGACAGTGCAGGTGTACCAAATAGTACCCCTCTCTATAGCACTCTTACTTGGTGATCTCCACACAAGGACGACTCCCAAGCAGGAATTCACAAATTACACTAATAGGTTTTTGTTTCCTTGGAGTGACTGCCCACCCTATACATGAATGATTCCTCTCACCCCACAGGTAAAAACCCCTCTATCTTCTCTCTCGATAGGCAGATTGGTGGGTACATTCACTACTAGCCCCACAGAGGGCCTAAAAGCACTACTAGACCGCAGGAATAAAAGAATGGAAACAGAAAAACTGTTTCATCTTGAAGAAAGATATTTCTGCTCCCCTCTGGGGGGAGTGACAAATTGAGGTTAAAACAATGGTGGCTGGTGACATTTGAAAATTGTGAGGCGTAAAAATTGAGTCTGACTTTTGTATAGCGAGCGAGCCTCATGGACAAATGTGGGATTCAGGGGATCCTCCCCCTAGAAAATTTTGAAAAAAGATTGCCAAATGGTGCTTTTTAATGCAGATTCTAACAAAGAATTTAGGAGGTCATTACGATGGCGGTATCGTATCATATGTGGGACCGCCGACCTACATGGCGGCGGTCCCACAGGCCAAATTATGATGCGGCCGCCACCGTGGCGGTCGCATTGGCCACCTTTTCCATTGCGGCGGGTGCTGCTGGCTGCAGCAACCGCCGCAATGGAAAACAGGGATGTGTAACATATCCCTGTACTACGTGACAGGCACCATGCGGTGCTTGTCACTTTGTACGGGGATATGTCCCACACCCAAAGAAAAGGACCAGGGTTGAAGGGGGCCCGCTACGGGCCCCCAATGTCCATCTCCGCCAGCCTTTTAATGGCAGGTAACCTGCCATGAAAAGGCTGGCGGGTAGGGAGCATCCTAATCCCTATGGCGGTGCCTGGTAGGCACCGCCACCATTTTAGGGTTTGGGAGGCCCGCCGCACCGGTGGGCTCAAGGAGCCCATCGGATGCGTGGTGGTCGGAGTTTCTGACCGCCACTGAACCGCCTGTCATCCTAATGTGGCGGGCGGGGAATGGGCTTCCGAAGGCCAAAGACCGCCACCGACAACCTGTCGGTGGCGGTCCTTCGGCCATCGCAATGAGGCCCTTAGTGAGAAAGCAAGAAGGTTTATACAGCAATTGTAAAAGTGCAGTCTTAAAATATTTAAACACATTAAAAACTGTCCCATATCTTACTGCATTAATATGTTCAACAGTTACTGTAGCAACTTCAGGCCCTTGTTTGCTTGTCCAGTGTCTTGCACTGCGTGTGGCCTCGACTTTGGAAGAAAATGCTTTAACCAGGCTTGGGGAAGCACCCACAGCTGATGGCTGCAATCAGACATACAGAAATATGTGCAGACAGGACTTTAAGTTGAATGAAAAAAGTGAATGTCTCTACAAGGGGCATGGCTTAAACATGTAAACTACATTTCTGGGATTTCCATAGTGTGCTACCCCACCAGTATTTTGGTTTCTCTCTGAGCTTTCAGTTATTGCTTCCAGATATTTAACACAACAACTGACTTACACCTAAAACCTGCCAAGACTAATGGCTCTGTCAATGATTGTTAACTGCTTAAGATAAATGAGTGACAACAATGATTTTTTGTAAATAATTAATATTAAAGACATTTCAATTCTGAAATTGTGAGACTGTGAATTAAATATCATTGAGGCCTGTTGAAGGAGTACTGGTCTTCAGTTATGTGCACTTTATGTTAGACCTCAATGCCCTTTTTCTCTCCACAGCTTGTCCATCTGCTCATCTTAAACCTCATATCTTTCTTCTTCAGCACCCTCTTTTCATGATCTCCTGAATACACTACCTTGCATCTCCTTCACTCCACCGCCCCCAAACATACACTGCACTCTCTCACATGTAAGCACTTTACTTTCTTTTACTTTCGCCTTGTCTACATTTTGACAACTATGTACCTCCTTCACACACATTTACACAGAATTTCAATTGCATGTGGAATACGTGACCATTTTTCTCTGTGCTCTGCAGGGAGTCCAACCCACTGACAGGCACTGTTAGAAACTTGCACTGCCATTAGCCTCAGCGCCAGAGCTTTCAATCACGGCTCGTTATAAACACCTCGCATGAATAGTTCTAAGTATGCACTATACAAAAGTAATAAGATGCAGGGAAAAAAACAGAATCCCAATATGATTAAATAAAACGTGAAATAGAAACAAGAACTAAATCGCTGACATGCATTACCTTAACATTTTTTATATTCATTGTTCGGAAATCAATCCGTGTTTTTGGCATTAATGTTAAGGACGTGAATATGGGGCCCAACAGGAAACCTTTTCAATGTCTGTTTTAATGCCTTATGACAGGGCCAGATCCCCAGAATTACACATTCAAAAACACTTACCATGCTCCAGCGTCTGTCTTTAAAATCAAACTATGTCTAGAGTGGGTATAAACCATTCTAGAACCATTGCGTTGACCAATCTAAATATAGTATGTGTGCCATTTTGTAGGTATGCCTACTCATAGCATTAATGTTTTTTGACATTTTTCTGGAATTCCACAAATCAGGACACTATATGCATATATCTGTCCCTTTGCGCTTGACTCCCCCAAAAGCTGAGGATATGTGGATCAACACTGCCAGGAAGTAAAAGCCCTGTACAACTTTTGGATCAACTTCGCTGGGGAACAAATACAGCAGCTTCATTTCTAAAGGGGCCATCGACGTACAGCCACTTCCTGGGGTGTCACAGTGAGGGAGGTCAGAATGACCAGGCGTCTTTCTATTACTTACCATTACTGAGGACAAGGCATCAAATCTCACTTATCACGCTTGCATCCAATCCTACCCTGAGATGAATGGGAAGGGTGGGATTTATGCCTGTGAATGATGTCTG
Source organism: Calotriton arnoldi (assembly GCA_963921515.1). NCBI lineage: Eukaryota > Metazoa > Chordata > Amphibia > Caudata > Salamandridae > Calotriton > Calotriton arnoldi. Next base: position 561,726 of record CAWUFW010002670.1, on the reverse strand, counting down.
GCCTCGCGTAGAAATTCAGCCTGCAACGTCCAAAACTGTGACAGTTGCAGCATCACTGGCCTACAGTGGATATCACCAAAAACTCCTATGGCATTGAAGAGTTTTAGAAAGGTAAGCCATGCGTCATATGCAACATTGTAGAAAGTTGATTTACTGCCTGGTTTCGGGCTCCTTCTTCAAAGTGAGGTGGGGCAGGCAACCTGGGAAAGGCAGTCCAGACTTACATACATCAATTTATTTAGATATAGGATCTGAGATCGTATCTCCAAATAAATTGATGTATTTAATATTTTTGCAGAAAAGATGCAGGAATTTCAAAGGGGTGCAGCCCCAGAGCCCCAAAGCAGAAACCTACCATGGAGTAAGGCCCCTACCTATTATGTCCCCAGATAGGCAAAAAGATCCATTGTACACCAGGAAAAATATAATAAATGTAAACAAATTGAGTGGAAGAGTGTTAAATGAAAGAGTGGGGGAGCCAGCATTCCTGGGCACCAGGTGTGCCTCTCTCGTGCCTCCAATCATCCTCTGCATATGAGCTTCCCATGAGAGTACATTGGGGTGTTACCCCTACACTCTCCCTATCGGAGGACCTGAAATGTCCCAGTGACAGCATGGTAACTTTTATCATCATGTGAACAAATGGAAACAGAATGAGCACTAAGCTTTCTGGTGCAAATTGTACTTAGCTTCCAACAACCTCCTGCAAAAAACATGCCAATAAAGTGTGAAAGAAATGGTAGCATCACATTTCCCTAGATTCCCTTGGGTCTCTAGTTTTCAGACATGCCTGTGTTTGCAGGGCACCCTGGACATGATACAAATGGCAAAGATTCTAATGGGATATGTGCAAGTATTGTGCTTTCTCAACAATAGTTTAAATTTAGCATTGCATCTGAGTAAGAGAAAGTCTTTGATGCCCTTGGGTGTATAATTTTCATACACATGTGGGATTGCTAGGTTTCCCTTGGACCCAACAAGCCCCATGCCCAGATACTGCAGCAATCCAGCATTCCAAAACTCTAACTTCTCCCAGCATCTTAGGTGCACTCCTTTAGATTGATGCTTTAGACTTTTCTGTCCCAAGCAACAGGTCCACCCACATGTGGGTTACCTTTTTTATCTGGAGAATTATGGGAATGCAAGACAGTAGATCATTTGCTGTTATTTGCTGCTTTTCACTATATTATGGCTTCTGTTGAGTGAAAAAAGTGATTTGTTTTTTTTAAAAAAAGCAACGAACAGGTTAAATGGTTAATCCAAAATTCGAGCGGGTATTTACGGCCCCTCTCGCTTGATTTAGATTCCTAGGCACATTTCAAAAATTAGTACTTAGGGTGGTTAGCAAAAAAATGCTGGATTCACAAAAAGTCGGTACGCAAAATGTTACCACATTTAGCGAATCCATTGTATGTACATGTGGTCCCAAGAATCTATTTGGTCCAAATAGAGGTACTTAATGAGCAAACCACATGAACCCTGAGTCTGCCAAAGTGATCGGGTAATTGAGCATCAGCAGTAATTTACTTAACAGGCCAACCACATAGTTTTAACAATCGCTTGCCTAGGGCCTGGTACTTTGTTTACTCTGAAGAGGTAAAGGGCGGGGGGAAGAGGAGCTATGTATTGTCACAAGGGTATATACAAAAAGAATAGAGAGGTACAGTTGAGAAAATAGAGATAGATGAAACAATAAAGTGAGGATAATGGATAGCTGCAGAGTGAGTGGACATATAACAAAGGGATGGAGATTTAAAGAGATTCAGGGCAGAAGGCAGACGAACATGGTGGGAGAGCGAAGAGTGGTCGAAAGGGGGAGCAATATGTGCAAATGGAGACCTACTGGAGAGAAAGTGCCAGAGGAAATCATAAAGAGATAGAAGGGGGAATTTAGAGAGCGCAGAAAATTGAATGGTAGAAAAATGCTGGTAGTAGGGAGAGGCGATATAAGAGAAAATGGGAAGGGATGAAAATAGAAAGAAATGTCAGAATATAAAATAGAGGAGAGAATAGTAAGAGGAATGTGAACAGAAAGATACAGGGAACATTGGAGGGAGGGTGAATGGTAGAAACGTACCGAGATACAGAGGTAGAGAGAGAAGGGTAGACTGAAGATATAAAAGAGAGGATGTAGAGACACTTGGAGAATTGTAACAATGGAACATGAGCCTAGAGATACTATGACAGCTCTTGGTTTGGGGAAAATGGAGGAGAGAGGCAGGTGTAGAGTATCTAGTTACAGATGGATAGTGAGATACATGGACTAGTCAGACTACCACCGTCCCTCTCAGAACCCACAGAGATCAGCTGCGGAGTGGCTCAGGGCACATCCCCAGGCCCCACCCTCTTCAACGTCTACAAGGCCCCTCTCACAGTCATCATCAGGAACCACGGACTCAGCATCTTCTCCTACCCCGAAGACACCCTGCTGATCCTCTCCCTCACCAATGAACCCACAGCCGCCATAGACAACTTCCACGACGGGATGAAGGCAGTCGCCACCTAGATGAGAGACAGCTGCCTCAAGCTCAACTCGGACAAGAACGAAGTCCTCATCCTGGGACCCACCCCTCCTCTTGGGACGACTCCTGGTGGCCCGCCACACTAGGAACACCCCCCACACCCACCAACCATGCACGAAACCGGCATCATACTGGACTCTTAGCTCACAATGAACCGCCAGATCAACCCCTTCTCCTCATTGTGCTTCCACACGCTTCTCCTGCTTCAAAAGACCTTCAGATGGATCCCCACTGAATCCAGAAAGACGGTCACCCACGCGCATCATCACCAGCAGACTCGACTACGGCAACGCACTCTATGCCAGCATCACCCAGAAACTCCTCAGGAAACCACAGATCGTTCAAAACACCACAGCCAGACTGGTCCTCAACATCCCCCGCCGCAACCACATCACCAAACACATGCGAGAACTCCACTGGCTCCCAGCCAACAAAAGGGTCACTTTCAAGCTCCTCCCACACTCCTACAAAGCACTCCACGATGCAGGACCAGCATATCTGAACCACTGCCGCACATTCCACGTACCCACCAGACACATCCGCTCCGCCCAACTGGCTCTGGCCACCGTCCCATGGATCCGCAAGACCAGGATCGGATGAAGATCCTTCTCCTACCTCGCCTCCAAGACCTGGAAACCCTGCCTCTCCACCTCAGGCAAGCCCTGTCGCTGATCCAATTCAGGAAGGATCTCAAGACCTGGCTTTCGACTGAACCCCAGCGCCCAGACAGATCAGCAGCTCTTCCACCCCCAGCGCCTTGAGACCCTCAAAGGGGAGTAGCCACACTACACAAACCATGATTGATTGATTGATGGAGAGTGGGAGAAAGTGGAAGAGACTGAAGGAAGGGAGAAAAAAGGGGATAGAAAGATACTATAGTGATGCAGGAGAAAAGCAAAAAATAGATGAATGGCTAGATACAGTGTAGAATAGAAACATCAGTAGAGAATAGAGAACGGTGACAATGGAGAGATGAAGATGGTATTGGGAAGGTAAACGGTGGAAGGTAGTGAGATACAGAGGCAGAGAGAGGAGGGTAGAGTGGAGACATACAAGTAGGGATGGAGAAATAGGGAAGAGTAGGGGAAAGTGAAGAGGACAGAATGAAAGGGACTGTTGTGAACACTGTTTTAATTCCTTGACTGTGGTTAGCCTTTTCATTATCTATATTAGAAAGTTCCTTGAGGACACGTACAAAATGCTGATATCATCATGGCTGACAACTCTGTAGACTGACAAGTTTTTTGTTAATAGTAATGAATGCAGCCATTACAAAATGGCCACTTACAGTGCAAGGTTATTGTTTACAGATAGAGGCTTCATGTCAACATGCAGATGAAGTGGATGCATTTTGTGCCATGTTAGTTTAGTCTTAGAGAAGCTTCAATGTCTCCAAACCATGTTTTGAACATATGAGATTAAATCAGTAGTCATCATCATCAAAATCTTTTTTCGTCTAATATATTGGTCATAAAAGCACATAAATATGAAGACAAAGATCTCAATTAATAGTAATAAAAGAGACAATTCAGCAAATACAATTAACAAAAAATGCAAAAAATCTTAAATCACAGCAAAAAGTATTTGACATTGCATAATATTTCCTAAGCTTCACAGCTGCAATGATATAACTAAGTACAGCGTTGCAAATTTCTAGGGTGGCTAAAGATCGTTTGTATCCCAGACCCTCTTTGTGTGAAGTAAAATTCTTAGGCAAAAGAATTGGACGTAAAAATTGTGCCCTTAATGAACGGTACAAAGTGCAAAACAATATAAAGTGCACTGTAGACTGGGTAGAGACGGCAACACACGGACATTTTGAAAGGGAAGCAAGTTCAAACAACCAGCCAGGGGAAAGGCGACTAAATAATGAATTGTATTTACTCTTACCCTTGTGAGACAAAATCTGTACTGAGGATTTACAAACCAAGTTAGATAAGATTCAGTGTCAGAAACATTAACAATTTGCATATAGTTAATATTTGTACGTGAGTTAAGAGACTTTTCAATGCTAGACTCTTCTTGGTGAGTGGCAAAAATCTTTTTAACCCTTTCCTTGGTCTGAAATCCTATATCTTCAGGGGAGTTAAAAGGCGCACTCAAACCAAGAGAATAAAAACCGTTTTAACATAAACCAGCCAGGGGGTAGCGTTCATGTTATCAAGGTTTAAGCAGTCCTTCAAAACTTCCCTGGAGATACCAGCCCTGGGAGTGTTCCATAGTTTTACCCATAATAACAGGGGAGCTATATCAATAAAATCTTCCAGAAATCCTACCACCACTTCCATATGTGTGATAAACTTGGGGTAGTTTTGGGTAAAGATAAAAGTCTGCATAAAAACGTATTTTCTACTATCTGTAGCTTTCCAAGAGCTGTGAAACCCCACACTCCTGCCACGTAGGCACCAAGAGATAGACACTTCTATACAACTGGATCATCTCCTTGATTGGTTTATGCCCTAACTCTTTTGCAAATCTACATATTGTTTAGCAGGCTATCCCCATCTTTTGAATTAAACATTCCCAAGATCCATTAGCATTGATTAAAAGACCTAAATAATTAAAAGAAGATACCTTTTCTATCGGTGTCCCTCCAATATTAAAATTGTTTGATTTTGTACATTTAGGGCCACATGTCATTGTAAAAGATTATTGATGATTTACCTTAAGACTTAAATTACTCATAAAATCGTTAAAACCATTTACAAGACTTTGGAGGCCGTTGGCTGTTAGCCCTAGGAAAACAGCGGCATCCGCATACAAAAGAACCGGTACTGCTCATGAACCTATTTGCGGGATGTCTTTGCTACATACCACCAAAGATCTATCAAGAGAGTTAATATAAAATAAAAACAGAAAAGGGGCCAGAATGCAGACCTGCCTCACTCATCTTCTCACTCTTATAGATTTTGTTCAATCCCTGCATGTGTGTAACGCATTTAAGGGATGAGTCCCAATGCAAACTCTTAACCAGGTCCAGCAAAATGCGATCCACACCTGCCCGTTCCATTAAACAAAGTCAAAGGCACAGGAAAGGTTCATTAAGGCCATATGGAGGGCACCTCTCCTGGCCTTGACATACTTGCTCCGAATATGATGTAAATTAAGGGCCTGCTCCACCAGTCTTAGGTTAGGGCGAAAACCATATTAACAAGCATTTGCAATGCAATCGGTCTCGCCATTGGGACCTTGTAAGTGTTTAGCCAGAGCTATTGGCTCTGCCACTGTGTTTAAGTTATGTTATTAAAAATTACTTAATTTTACGACAGCCCACAAACCACTCTGTACAGACTTCCCATTATAAGGGCTACTAGAATTATGTGGCAAATGTATGTAAATAATCTGACACGGTGAATGTACCTTTTAGTGCCGACTGCTGGCTTATTAACATCTAGATTGGTCTATTCTTTTAGTTACACTGGAATTTCCGCATTAGGCATGTCCACAGAGTGTTAGGATATGGAGGAAGGGTGTGAAAATGGATATACCTGCACCGCCGGCAGTCAGGGAGTTAGGCACCTCTCCACATATTGTGGCATTAGTGCTACATGCACATGAAGGTTATTTGCGTCCATTTATATCAGCAACCATGAAAACCTTTCTCAACCCAACAGTGCTGCATAGGAGTTTGTGATGTGGATGGGTGGGGGCGAGCGGGGAGAGTGGCTGCACCGCAAAATAATGTTGCTTCCTAGGGGATATCTGTTGAAAGCAGGGCACAGGTGGCATCTATGTTATAGATTTCTGAAACAGATAATATGTGTACATCTGCCAGGTCTTGAGCAGCCGCAGATGCTGAGAAAAGAGTTACTTAACAGGAATCTTCAAGTCACAAATGATCCAGTACATTAATCTGAGAAAATTTAGATTTTTCTAGCCAACCAGGAGCCTACTAGAAATAAGTACACATTTTTATTTAATTCCAAGTGTACTAAATGTGATTTAATACTACACCCCCAGCAGCCTTCAGGGGTAAGACAATCCAGAGGAGATCACAAGCTGCCTGTGTCTGAGGAATCTACAATAAGACGTTTTAGGCTCTGGCGTACTGCACCTTTTTTTTTTAGATCTTTACTATTTTTCAAGTACATTAAAACACATACAAAGGAAACAGAGTGCATAAAAGCGAGCAATACAACAAAACAAGCAATACCTTCAGAGTGCATAACTGGTCTTTAGGTACAGCCATAGCACACGGCAGAATAATCAGCAAAATAAGTTATAGAATATAGCAGCGGGAGGCAGAACGTTCATTTCCATATTATAATTAAGTGCACTATCTCATAAGAGATGCATACATCAAGACACCATATTAGCACTGAATCACTCCCAACGTAACCACACAAATTACTGATTTCCTTCATATTTATCTAACAATTTGGAGTCACCGGCCACAGGAGTAAAATTAATATGGTAACCAGTCTAATATGCTTTGACCTCTGCCATGGTTGAGCAAAACAACGATGAATTAAACCCAAATCTTTGTGACTGGGGGTGAATGTTTGCATTGGTCAGCATTCCGTCCATCATTTGTTCCTTTTGCCCACTTCGGGACGACAAAGATGAGGGGCAGAGGTAGCAATTTTCTACCTCTTTAGAGAATCCGTTTTTTTAGGTTATATTTAGTTTTAGATGCTACCTTGTAGCCTGGGTTCAGGAGATCTCTCATTACCTAGGAGTACCACAATTCTAGTGTATTTTTTTCTAAAGGTTTAGGTAGAAGCTCTCTGCTCCTGCTTTACATGGGCCCATCTTGAGCTGCACCTGCTGTGCACATCCTCCATGTGAATGCGCCAATGCAGTTTTTCTTGAGAGCACATGATTAATTGCAATAACCAAAAAGAACCACTAGATTAAACACTAACCTTGGGTTTTGGAGTAGTATGCTACTTGCCGTAAAGCACTTCAACGCTTTATCATGGGTAGTAAGAACTATATAAATCCAAATACAATTACAATTTCCACACTGCTTAATTGTCCTTTGCTAAGATTCCTATATTTGCTCACCCTGAAATGTCATTTCTTCCTACAAATTAAAGTCAACATGTTTGGAAGGAAGGGCAAAGAGGATTTCAGGTCATCTGCACTCAGACCTACAAGAGTCATCAAGATCTAAAATACAAGTCTGGAACTGAATGACTAGAGCTCGCCTAAATGGAGATTGTCCACCTTTTGGAGCATTCAGAAAATGAGAGGGGCCTGAGGCCTAAACCCTGCTCATGACACCATCTTTGATTGCTGTTCCAGTTGTAATCATGCTCATGCGGCATTAATGTAGAGCAGTAGGCTGTATCCCAAAACTGAAGAATACAGTACAGGTGTCTGCTCATGTCATCATCTGGATTCATAGGTGCTCTTTTAGTGCAAATATACACAGCACTGTGCTGTCCATTTGGCTTGGTTTGTACTTTATAGGCAAACCTGATAGGAGCTCCCGTTACTAGGTGATCTGTTCCCGAATAATACATTATTGACTCTGGAGGACTTTCTGTCCCTGACACCAGCCTCACTGATAGACGGGCTGGGTCACCTCAACCTGAAACATGCATTATGAAGCCTCATCCCATCGTTTCCTCAGGCCCCTCCGGATTGGGAATTATTATTCCCACTGCAGACCACATCCCCAACACATCTGATTACCTGTCTGTATCACACTGTTCTCGAGGCGACCTCCGAACCAGAGCAGAAGGCCTGACTGCAGCAGTCATCAGATCTAGGCATAAAAGTTAGAGGCAACAAATGGGCGTTCTGCTGCGCACAGACCAAAGAGATTTCCTCCAATGGGAAACTTAGGCTACTACATTACAGTTAACTTCATCAGGCATACCACACCCCTGATAGCATGGTCAAGCATGATCAAGCATGGCCTCTCGACGGACCCCAGCTGCTGCCGATGCTCAGCCCCATGAGTGGATTTCTTTCACTTAGCATGGGGCTGCTCAGCAATAATGCATTTTGGTCTCGGGTGCTGCAGGCCTTGGATGTCATGGTGAATTCAGTGGTAACAGTCACCCCGATAATGGCATTGCTAGGTTATGTGAAGAAGGCCCCTAAACCTAATAGGAAGCTCCTAAGAATGGCGACTCTGCTGGGACGCCGTAGGGTGGCAATGACATGGGAAGCTAAAGCCATAGCCCAATTCAAGCCCTGGCTGAAAGACATGATCATGTATGTGAGGAACTGCTGAGCTATATATATAGGCTCTACCACAAACATCGGACCACGGTATTTCTTGGGTCCGCTCAGGGAATATGGGGCTAATTTGGAGCCCAGTGATCATTCAGACCAATTATCAGAGCCTAGGGGCTGATTAGGAGTTCCCGAAGGGAACCCTATTCATGGTCAATAACTGCTTCACAGCAGAACTCATCACGGCTTGTCTAGTTGTGGAGCAGATGAGGGGGGATCTGGCCGAACACTATTTTTGGTGTATCTCCTTTGCAATCGCATTGACTCGCTGATGTATGCTCTTTTGTAATCGGCCCACAGTCCGTGTTGTTGTGTATGCTGAAAACACCTAATAAAGAGAACAAAAAAAAACCTGACAGAAGAAATCCAAACACTCTGCTGCAAAATCACACACACCCTACAGTGAATATTTAGACCCAATATCCATGTACATCCCACAGCGCCAACACAATGCCAGTTGATGGTATATCATGGTGCCCTCAACACAGATACCTATACAGCCAGCAACACTAGAACTAGCCTACTTCTAACTGCGGCACAAAGGGAAAGCTACTTGCCTGGGAGACAGCCGATCATGACACCGAGACCTACCAAAGATGGACCAGAACACAGTACCCAGAACATATTATCAACATAATATCACAGGAAGACTCAGAGTCCGGTTTGCAAAGGAAGCCCCGGAATGGAGTGCTAAGGCGCCATCTAACAGACGGCGAGCTATAAGTACATACTAATGGCAGACGGTGCACTATACAAATTCCCAAAAGCATAATACAGTACTTCCTGGGAGGTGCTATGGAACTGTTAAAGAAAATTGTGATGCCCTTATGTACCATGTCTGCTGCTATGTAGCCCGCACTTGCAGGAGTGCTATTTAAGGAACCCATTAAATACAATTTAAAAAAATCACATTTGAAGCGCAGATGCTTCCAGTGAGATGTTTCTCTCTTGTACGGATCACTTAACCAAATCACACGTACATTTGAGTAGATTTAATAATTTGTTTAATTCCATGTTCGTTTTATTGAAGCCCAAAAATATGGTATTTTTTCGACGAAGTGGAACCTTACAATCTTTTGCACGTCATCCTGAGCTTTAGCGTTTTAACTCAATGACAACTCGCGCAAAACAGAAAGCAGTAGCTGAATGGAAAAGTTTTAACAATCCTTAGACGGGAGAGAAAAATAATGAGAAAATAAAATGCAAATATGTCAGCTCAATCAAAGTGCTATCTTGTTTTTTTTCGTTTTAACACAGGATTACTCAAATTCAAATTCAAAAGGCTTTATTCGCTGTAAATAAAACAAACACCATAAAAGCATGCTAATACACAATAAAAGAAAACATTCACATAGTACATCATACTCAATATTCGAAATTAAAATCAATTTTACACATTAAACTTTTCATAGGGATAAAATCAATATAAAAATTAATAGGATATCAAAGCATGAAAAGCTCTTAATACATTAGTACAGGCTACCACAATATATGCAATAAAGTGCTAATACTTATGAATCGGTGTAAAGTTAATAAAGTGCCAGTGCATGGAAGAATCTTAGTACAAAAGTACAAGCTGCCACAATGTATGCAATAAAGTGCTAGTGCCTATAAATGCGTATATAAGAGCGTACACAAATAAAATATGATTATTAGTCTTGTTCTTCATATAATAGTGCATCCAAATGTGTAAGTTCTTTTCTCTTCCTAATTGAGAGTTGTATGAATCTTATAACAGAACGTATTATTTTTGCATTATCCAGACTGCAAACAAAATGAAACGCATTTTTATAATTATAAAGTGTATTTCTTAAAAAAAGGGGTTTTAAAATTGATTTCCGGATACCCAT